>CM072073.1:0-1200000 GCA_036785405.1 Coenonympha arcania
CAATATTTACTAATTAGTCACTTTTATTAGAGAATACCGCCATTTTATATTATATTATTAATTCGTAATTTTTGACTTAGTGCTTTCTATGATATTATATTATGACATGATAAGTGTGGTTGGTTAGTTAATTATATCTTTATTTTAGTTATAAAGTGAATTTATGGAATTAGTGATGTTACACTATTGTTGATTTTTGACAGCTGTCAACTGTCAATGTTACAGTGACGCAATAGACATGCCTCTTGATTGGTTAATGAAATATTGTCGAGTCAATATTGTAAGATTAATCAACTATTTTAAATACATTTAATTGTTAATGTGAGTTTTGAAAAATAGTGGCGTATTGATTCTAAAAGCTCATTGAAAGGTTTAAGGTTATTATAACTATTAGAAATTATTATCTTTGGGGGCTTTAGGGTCTTGTGTTACACGCTACGTGAAAACTGTACCTATTCTTATTTATTGACGTTTTCAAAGTTATTTAACGTCTCTGTTAAGATAGTTTTTCGAATGGTTGGCTTCCTTGGCTTCATATCGGCAAATAGTTAAATGGTTAATGGTTTTCCATATTGTAACCCCTTAACTTAATTGAAGCTATCTTTACATAGAGTCCTCGTTTGTAGAAGAGACATGTGAACACTTTTTAGACCTATCAACATAGGTTTCAGAAATAAAGTTGAACAGAACAGAACTGTCTCATTTACTAGTTTAGTACAATGAATTGCCACCACTAATCAGTAAAGGTTAAAGTGTCTTTCGCTATGACCTGGCATACTTAAGGGCGATGTTGAGTGGCTTCTCTTCTTTCAATGAATCCTTGAGTACGACGTCGGAGTTGGTGAAGGGCGGCAGGGGCGCGCTGTCAGTTGTTGAGGGCTCTTCGGGTTCTGATCTGCTTGAGGTATCGGCGTCCGGCCTGAAATGGGAGGAGATTCATGAAAAAGAAAATTTTTATTGCGTTGATTTATCAATGCCATGCAGAAAACCTTAGAGATTAAAAAAAAACTTCTTGCAAAGGATTCTTTATTGAAATTTTTCGTCCTTTACTAAGAAGGAAAGAACTTAGAATCTAGGGTTCATATTAATATAACTTTAAAGCGCGGTCTAGCAGGGTCGTCATGAGGAATGTTTGTGAAAAGAAACGCACGTTTGGAGTTGAAAATCCAAAAAATCAGATTAATAATCTGATATTAATTTGGTAGTTAACTGCTTATATACTTATGCAGGTAGGTAGGGGAAGGAGTGGTATAGTAACCACCTTTGCACCATAATGATTTAATTACATCCTCCCATATTTGGAATTTACCTGTCATCAAAAGAACACCTATGTTGCTTGTTGTTATTGTTTTTATACTTGTTGGTTTTATATTTCAATGTTCTATTGTAAGCCTGGGTGGCCTGTTTGACACATTTTAACTATGATATCTATATCACACTCCCATCCGACTCCAACATTGGTGGTATTTGGGAGGCAGAATTAACTTTGTGGAAAGTACCGGTATTTCCTGCAGTTGACGTGCGCGAGCGCAGCCAGGTGCCGCAGCAGCGTGTGTCGCGGCGGGTCGGGGTCGCGGCGCGCGGGCGGCAGGTCCACGCACAGCGCGCTGCCGCGTCCGTCGCCCAGGAACGTCGCCACGTAGTTCTCCATGCGAAGCAGTAGCAGTAGAACGTCTTCCAAATCTGCTTCACTGGGGACAAACATTGTTTTTATGCTCTGTATAACATTACATATTTGGACACTTCAATGAGAAGAAGAAGAAACACTCGAGTTACCTGGCTGCGTAGAGGAACTGCGCGAAGTGTATGTTGGACACGCAGCCCGCGCGGTCCTCGCTGTCGGTGTACAGGTCGGTCTCGCGGTAGTACATGTACAGGAAGTCGTTCAGCTGCTTGGCGATCACGGCGCAGCGGTCCTTGTCGCACATCTTCGCGGGCGGGCCCTGCTGGCCACTAGGCGTTACTCATGTTGGCACGGACATATTAACGACGGGGGGTTAAAGGGGGCAAGGTAGGGTACCTTCCTACCAAGATGCACAGCCACAAAGTGATCGTTCACTTCGAGGCACATACTCCCAGAAAAAAAAACATGAACACTCCCATGCATTAGAGGGTGGACTTGTGGACTTCATAATATCCCCTCAGCAAATATTTTAGCTCTAACTATTGGTGCGTTCATTTTCAATCTAGTCTTTAGGGTCTGGATGTAACGTACGGTCATGCAATAGTACTTTAAGATATTAAAACTAGGGAAGATACTAAAACTTAGGCTCAAAAAACTACGATTATCTAAAGACATCGTTAGGTGTATGATGGAACTATGAGAAGCAAGGATAAACATTTTCCACAGCTAATATTATGTGTGAGCAGTGAAGAAAATGAGTGAAGCGTGCGTGAGGTAGACATTTAGCGAAGCGGCATGCGTAAACATGGTCACCTTTACATTGTAAGGCATGCGCAGCGACGAGGACGCGCGCCGCAGGAACTTGAGCACCAGCGCCGCGTGCTGCACCGCCAGCTCGTTGCTGGGCGACGACACGCGCTTCAGCACGTGCGTGAGGTACATGCCGAACGCGCGACGCACTTCCCCGGTGCTGGAACGAACGCATCCGAGGTCACCACAACGCAACTTCAATGTAGATAGATAGATAGATAAACACTTTATTGCACACCACAGAATAAAAATATAAAAAAGAAGAAATAAAGAAACACTTAGGAGTACAACTTGGCGGCCTTATCGCTACATAGCGATTTCTTCCAGGCATTAACCAATGGCATAAAGGAATATTTTACATTAAATTAACTATATTAACATTAATAATTTACAATGTAATTGTGTAAGCGCTGCGTCGGACGCAGATGTGTTATGAGTCTCAACGACTTTATGAAGTTTCCGACGCGAGCTGTATATATTTGCTTGACGCCCGGACCGCAAGTGATGTCTAGGCATATGTCTTATATTTCAGTAAAGTGGTGTGATGTGATTTGAACACGCAACCTCCTTTTAGGTTACACTGCCGAACTGTGGTTTCTTCTTAAATCAGCTAAATAATGCTATTATTTAAAGATAATTTAGTCCTTCCGCCTACCAATGGACTGTTTAAGCTGCAAGCGCAGCGTGATTTAAAATTGTGAGCGGTAAACAGTTCAATGATTTTTACCCATCTCAGAAATGGCCAATGCGCCTAAAGAAGTTTTAACTACAAGACCACATAAAAAAGCTCGATAAAGCACTCACGTAAGTCTGAGACCGTCCGCGAGCTGTTTCTTCACGAGGTCCTTGGCTCTGCGCGCGTCGCGCGGCGGCTGCGGTGCGGGCGCGTCGCACAGCTGCACGGCCGGCGCCGCGCCCGCGATGCACACCGCCTCGTAGCGCTTTAATCTGAAACAAGCAGATCGTAAAATGGTGTTGAATTCACACCAAAGCGTTGTGGCGCTAGGGGGTTGTTTATGTAAGAATACATTGATATTGGGCCACACATTAAAAGAAATCTCTACAAAAAAATCTCTAATTATTGCTTCTCATCAGACAAGATTTCTGGAAAACTAAAGCTTCTTTTGTATTGAATAAAAAAAGTTTTGTATTTGGACAGTTATGTTAGGAGCCTACCAGGAGCGCATACCTCTGCGGAGTGTCCGTGAGGCTGGTGGCGACGGTCGCGTGCTGGAAGTGCGGCAGCACGTGCGAGTGCACGAGCAGGTTGTAGTTGTGCTGCACCACGGTGTACGGCGCGTTGTTGTTGAGCGAGGTCGAGCACACCGGGATGCCGGTCACTGGGTCTGATAGCAGGCTATAGAGGCCAGTACCAGGGGCGCATACCTCTGCGGAGTGTCCGTGAGGCTGGTGGCGACGGTCGCGTGCTGGAAGTGCGGCAGCACGTGCGAGTGCACGAGCAGGTTGTAGTTGTGCTGCACCACGGTGTACGGCGCGTTGTTGTTGAGCGAGGTCGAGCACACCGGGATGCCGGTCACTGGGTCTGATAGCAGGCTATAGAGGCCAGTACCAGGGGCGCATACCTCTGCGGAGTGTCCGTGAGGCTGGTGGCGACGGTCGCGTGCTGGAAGTGCGGCAGCACGTGCGAGTGCACGAGCAGGTTGTAGTTGTGCTGCACCACGGTGTACGGCGCGTTGTTGTTGAGCGAGGTCGAGCACACCGGGATGCCGGTCACTGGGTCTGATAGCAGGCTATAGAGGCCAGTACCAGGGGCGCATACCTCTGCGGAGTGTCCGTGAGGCTGGTGGCGACGGTCGCGTGCTGGAAGTGCGGCAGCACGTGCGAGTGCACGAGCAGGTTGTAGTTGTGCTGCACCACGGTGTACGGCGCGTTGTTGTTGAGCGAGGTCGAGCACACCGGGATGCCGGTCACTGGGTCTGATAGCAGGCTATAGAGGCCAGTACCAGGGGCGCATACCTCTGCGGAGTGTCCGTGAGGCTGGTGGCGACGGTCGCGTGCTGGAAGTGCGGCAGCACGTGCGAGTGCACGAGCAGGTTGTAGTTGTGCTGCACCACGGTGTACGGCGCGTTGTTGTTGAGCGAGGTCGAGCACACCGGGATGCCGGTCACTGGGTCTGATAGCAGGCTATAGAGGCCAGTACCAGGGGCGCATACCTCTGCGGAGTGTCCGTGAGGCTGGTGGCGACGGTCGCGTGCTGGAAGTGCGGCAGCACGTGCGAGTGCACGAGCAGGTTGTAGTTGTGCTGCACCACGGTGTACGGCGCGTTGTTGTTGAGCGAGGTCGAGCACACCGGGATGCCGGTCACTGGGTCTGATAGCAGGCTATAGAGGCCAGTACCAGGGGCGCATACCTCTGCGGAGTGTCCGTGAGGCTGGTGGCGACGGTCGCGTGCTGGAAGTGCGGCAGCACGTGCGAGTGCACGAGCAGGTTGTAGTTGTGCTGCACCACGGTGTACGGCGCGTTGTTTTTGAGCGAGGTCGAGCACACCGGGATGCCGGTCACTGGGTCTGATAGCAGGCTATAGAGGCCAGTACCAGGGGCGCATACCTCTGCGGAGTGTCCGTGAGGCTGGTGGCGACGGTCGCGTGCTGGAAGTGCGGCAGCACGTGCGAGTGCACGAGCAGGTTGTAGTTGTGCTGCACCACGGTGTACGGCGCGTTGCTGTTGAGCGAGGTCGAGCACACCGGGATGCCGGTCACTGGGTCTGATAGCAGGCTATAGAGGCCAGTACCAGGGGCGCATCTCTGCGGAGTGTCCGTGAGGCTGGTGGCGACGGTCGCGTGCTGGAAGTGCGGCAGCACGTGCGAGTGCACGAGCAGGTTGTAGTTGTGCTGCACCACGGTGTACGGCGCGTTGTTGTTGAGCGAGGTCGAGCACACCGGGATGCCGGTCACTGGGTCTGATAGCAGGCTATAGAGGCCAGTACCAGGGGCGCATACCTCTGCGGAGTGTCCGTGAGGCTGGTGGCGACGGTCGCGTGCTGGAAGTGCGGCAGCACGTGCGAGTGCACGAGCAGGTTGTAGTTGTGCTGCACCACGGTGTACGGCGCGTTGTTGTTGAGCGAGGTCGAGCACACCGGGATGCCGGTCACTGGGTCTGATAGCAGGCTATAGAGGCCAGTACCAGGGGCGCATACCTCTGCGGAGTGTCCGTGAGGCTGGTGGCGACGGTCGCGTGCTGGAAGTGCGGCAGCACGTGCGAGTGCACGAGCAGGTTGTAGTTGTGCTGCACCACGGTGTACGGCGCGTTGTTGTTGAGCGAGGTCGAGCACACCGGGATGCCGGTCACTGGGTCTGATAGCAGGCTATAGAGGCCAGTACCAGGGGCGCATACCTCTGCGGAGTGTCCGTGAGGCTGGTGGCGACGGTCGCGTGCTGGAAGTGCGGCAGCACGTGCGAGTGCACGAGCAGGTTGTAGTTGTGCTGCACCACGGTGTACGGCGCGTTGTTTTTGAGCGAGGTCGAGCACACCGGGATGCCGGTCACTGGGTCTGATAGCAGGCTATAGAGGCCAGTACCAGGGGCGCATACCTCTGCGGAGTGTCCGTGAGGCTGGTGGCGACGGTCGCGTGCTGGAAGTGCGGCAGCACGTGCGAGTGCACGAGCAGGTTGTAGTTGTGCTGCACCACGGTGTACGGCGCGTTGTTGTTGAGCGAGGTCGAGCACACCGGGATGCCGGTCACTGGGTCTGATAGCAGGCTATAGAGGCCAGTACCAGGGGCGCATACCTCTGCGGAGTGTCCGTGAGGCTGGTGGCGACGGTCGCGTGCTGGAAGTGCGGCAGCACGTGCGAGTGCACGAGCAGGTTGTAGTTGTGCTGCACCACGGTGTACGGCGCGTTGTTGTTGAGCGAGGTCGAGCACACCGGGATGCCGGTCACTGGGTCTGATAGCAGGCTATAGAGGCCAGTACCAGGGGCGCATACCTCTGCGGAGTGTCCGTGAGGCTGGTGGCGACGGTCGCGTGCTGGAAGTGCGGCAGCACGTGCGAGTGCACGAGCAGGTTGTAGTTGTGCTGCACCACGGTGTACGGCGCGTTGTTTTTGAGCGAGGTCGAGCACACCGGGATGTGGTATAGGTAGTAGATACATAGTAGTAGGTAGATAAATATTACTCATATTTCATACGGACCACCCACGACTATTGTTGATAGAATTCCATTCCTTATATAGGATCATGTTATTTGAAGCCGTAACCCGAGAGCGACATACGAGCGCTCCACGTGTGACCTATGATGTCATAAAGTATGTACCTACCGCGCCCCTCACTCCATTGTACCACTATATATATACAGCTACCCATAATAAAGTTCAGTTAGATTCAGTTCAGAGTTTCGAACGAACGTGTTTTACTTCTCTCAACCCTCGACCCTCATTACATGGCGACCCTGCCAGTTGGGGTCTAGAAGCTGCCTCATTACATGGCGACCCTGCCAGTGCGGGTCTAAAAAGGGGTCCGCACTCTGCCAGCCGGCGCGCACTTCCAGAATGGCGTGCCGGCTGGACAGCAAAAAAAAGAGGAAAAAATGAAGAAATAAAAGAAAAGAAGAATAACTGGACAGCAAAAAATTAGAAGAAAATTGGAAGAAATAGAAGAAAATACATAATGTATGAAGAGCGAAGAAACACTCAAAATTAAGCAAGACTTTTTTTATCATGAAGAAAATAATACGAAGAAAATTATAATGAAAATTATTATGAAGAAAATATGAAGAAGATTATTTTGAATTTATTTAGGAGAATATTATGAAGATTTAAATTAAAAGAAGAATAACTGGCAGCAATAATATATTCACGGCAACAACATGCAACAACAACAACAGTTCCAGAGGTGTCCAGGGTATTCCCGGCCCAGTTCCAGAGGTGTCCAGGGTATTCCCGGCCCAGTTCCAGAGGAGTCCAGGGTAATCCCGGCCCAGTTCCAGAAACATCAAGAAAGAAGACATCATATTAAGAAGATCAAGATCGACGGTCAACTATGAGTCACCGAAACAACCTTGAACCAGTGAGCGCATCGCATCGTGACCGCATCGCATCGTGACCGCATCGCATCGTGACCTCATCGCATCGTGAACTATGTAAGTGCGAAGCATAGTTAATTTACATTGCCATAAAATCTTCATAATATTACCTAATAATTATATAGTCTGCGTTTCCATTTAAGTATATTAAATAATATATATAAAAATATGTAACGTAAGGGTCCTTTTTTATACCGTAATAATTTTTTTTTGGGGATGCTTCCAATACAAAAAGCGTTCATAAACTAAATTAAACAAACAAATAAATGAACATTATTGATTTGAGTACGAATAGATATTTTAAAATAAATTGACTATTTTAGGTACTTAAATAGTAACTAAACAAAACAAAATATATATAAATTTAAACGGATACGAGCTTAAATACTTAAAAAATTACAAACATATAAATTATTTGCTACTTTTAGTATTAAATAATAAGGTAAGACAACTTGTTTATTCAAAGTAATTGAGTAAATGATTTTATGTATAGAAACCTCGATCATTATCTACTCGAGAAGTGATAGTGAGAGAAATAGCATTAAATCAGTATTCAAGTGTCGAACTTTATTTTTAAATTAATTAAACGTGAACAAAACTTATAAAGTACGTTAAAAAATTATAAAGATCTAATCATAAATAAAGCGACAAGTATAAATTCTAAGATGCATTCTATCTATCAAGGACATTAGAAAACGGAGAGCCGCCCAGCCGCCAAGCGCCTCCATATACGGCGCATGTTATTACAGATCAAATAACCAATGTGGAATGCACTCAAATATCGCAACCATAAAAGGCATGACCTATATAAGGTGACCGGTATCAATATCAATTTAAGATCGGGAATCTTTTTAACCAACTAGCCTACGAAATTAATATATTTTGAGATACTTAGACTCAAAATTAAATATTTGATATTCGACTTTACTATCAAATAATGCCGCTGCAGACGCGTTATCTCGGATAGTAAAACACATAATAAAAACGCATTATCTAGTATAGTATTAACATCAGAGGAATTGAAAGGTAGGAGTGAACACACAGGATGAAACGACAAATAATAAACACCCGGATAAGACTTAAGATATTTCTTCAGACAATTGGATGGCGCCCCCAAGAGTCGTTGAAATTCTTACAAAACACAGGACTTGACATTTAATTGGCTAATATGCCATAAATATATACACACCTTATAATAATAGTTACTATCCCAATGTTCAGATCATGATCGAAACGAGCTTTCATCGTGAGGAAATTGGTACAAAGTGGTAACAGTTAAGTAAATAAATAAAAGTGCACAAAAATATAAAAATATAAGCGCGTAAGTTACAGTAGGTACATGCCAAATATCCAGATCATGATTGAAACGAGCTTTCATTGTGTTGGAATTGGCAAAATGTCGTAACAAAGGTAAAAAATATATATATATAAATGTTATGCATAATACACGAAATAAAAATAAATGCGCGCTAAAGGTGTGGGATCCAATAGTAAAAGGATCAAATATTTTGAATCCATAAATAGATGGATCAATGAAGTATGTACAATGAATTATATTGTACGATTTATTAGTAAATAGATCAATGTGGTAAAACCACAAATGATGGACGAAATGGTATTTCTATAAATGATTATGACATAAATTCCACAAGGAAAATGTGGTAAACCCGTAAATAAATGTATATAAGGGTATAATTACAAAAATAAATAAGAACAGTAGTATATAGATATATCAATTGGATAAGTGGCAAATCCACAAAAAGATAAAAAAAAGAGAGTATCAAATTAATAAATAAACAAATAAATAACTAAACAAACAAATAAATAAATAAATAAATAAATAAATAAATACATAAAAATAACTTAATAAATTATTTACAGACAATTTGTTTTAGATAGATCGATATATCACCTAATAATATATTATTTGTCAAAGAGATATTTTATTATAATATGGAAGCATACCCGATACCCAATACCCAGTTAACAAATAAAATTTTATGAAACTGTCAATGACTATTTTTGAATAAAACTATTGAAATATTAAGGATAATAAAAAACTAAAATAAAAAGGACGCCTTACATAACACTACAAAAAAAACTTTGCTATAGATATAAATTTTAAACATATTGTCAAATAAAAATTAAAATCAAATTGAAAATGTTTCTTTAAGAAAAAGAAAATAACATTATAAAAAAAAAAAAAACAAAGGGTCATTGTATTACAGAAATATGAAATGTTATAATCAAAACTTAGAATATTTCATCATATATCATTATTGTTTATTTTCTAACTATATAATCAATGTAATCATAGAATAAGAAGGTTATCATATCAACCAATGTAATCATAGAATAAGTTTTGTAATCATAGATTTAAGGCACATAAAAATTATAAAAAAAAAAAACATAACTATGTAATAGATAACCTATAAGTATTTTATACCATGTATGAACATTTATAACTAAAGGAAATTGAATAACTGTAAATATTGTATTCAAAAAAAAAAAAAAAAATGTTTTTCAAAAATTTTTTTTAAAAAAGGGGTGAAGATGTGGTATAGGTAGTAGATACATAGTAGTAGGTAGATAAATATTACTCATATTTCATACGGACCACCCACGACTATTGTTGATAGAATTCCATTCCTTATATAGGATCATGTTATTTGAAGCCGTAACCCGAGAGCGACATACGAGCGCTCCACGTGTGACCTATGATGTCATAAAGTATGTACCTACCGCGCCCCTCACTCCATTGTACCACTATATATATACAGCTACCCATAATAAAGTTCAGTTAGATTCAGTTCAGAGTTTCGAACGAACGTGTTTTACTTCTCTCAACCCTCGACCCTCATTACATGGCGACCCTGCCAGTTGGGGTCTAGAAGCTGCCTCATTACAGGGATGCCGGTCACTGGGTCTGATAGCAGGCTATAGAGGCCAGTACCAGGGGCGCATACCTCTGCGGAGTGTCCGTGAGGCTGGTGGCGACGGTCGCGTGCTGGAAGTGCGGCAGCACGTGCGAGTGCACGAGCAGGTTGTAGTTGTGCTGCACCACGGTGTACGGCGCGTTGTTGTTGAGCGAGGTCGAGCACACCGGGATGCCGGTCACTGGGTCTGATAGCAGGCTATAGAGGCCAGTACCAGGGGCGCATACCTCTGCGGAGTGTCCGTGAGGCTGGTGGCGACGGTCGCGTGCTGGAAGTGCGGCAGCACGTGCGAGTGCACGAGCAGGTTGTAGTTGTGCTGCACCACGGTGTACGGCGCGTTGTTGTTGAGCGAGGTCGAGCACACCGGGATGCCGGTCACTGGGTCTGATAGCAGGCTATAGAGGCCAGTACCAGGGGCGCATACCTCTGCGGAGTGTCCGTGAGGCTGGTGGCGACGGTCGCGTGCTGGAAGTGCGGCAGCACGTGCGAGTGCACGAGCAGGTTGTAGTTGTGCTGCACCACGGTGTACGGCGCGTTGTTGTTGAGCGAGGTCGAGCACACCGGGATGCCGGTCACTGGGTCTGATAGCAGGCTATAGAGGCCAGTACCAGGGGCGCATACCTCTGCGGAGTGTCCGTGAGGCTGGTGGCGACGGTCGCGTGCTGGAAGTGCGGCAGCACGTGCGAGTGCACGAGCAGGTTGTAGTTGTGCTGCACCACGGTGTACGGCGCGTTGTTGTTGAGCGAGGTCGAGCACACCGGGATGCCGGTCACTGGGTCTGATAGCAGGCTATAGAGGCCAGTACCAGGCAGGCCCGCCGCTAGCTGTTTAGTCGCCCGCGTGCAATTCCGATTATGCCGCCCTACGACTACTTACGATGAGTTTTGTCAAAAACAGGTTTAATGTTTTCTCATTCTGGCGGGAAAAAAAAAGAATCGTAACGAAGATACAAAAAAACATTTATTTTGGTTTATGTACGTATTTATTTTCTTATCTACAAAAATTTACCTCTTCTTGCCTTTATATTTGCGAAACCTTGAATCAACTTGCTTGTATCCAAGCTGTCAAAGATTTCATGTTCAATTGAAACTATAGCTAAAGAGCTTAGTCTTTGCTGAAGCATTGATGATCTTAAATAGTTTTTTAAAACTTTCAATTTTGAAAATGATCTTTCACCAGATGCAACTGAAACCGGCAGTGTAAGTAATATTCTTAGCGCTACTGCCGTGTTCGGAAATGTTGAAATTAAATCATTAGTAAAAAGATATTGTAATAGGGTTTGTGGATCATTAGACTTGTTTTCTGCAAAATGCAACTTTAATGCAATGATTTCATTATACAAATCAATTCCGTCAATATCTGATTCACTACTTGAATCATCTTTTAGCTTCAGATGTAAATCTTTACAATGTTTAATTAACTCATCATTAGAGTAATTAAATAAGTCATTGCTAAAAAAGCCAAATACATCGGTAAATGTTTTTAACTCCTCGAATCTATCCTTTAAAGATGTTATTGTCTGGTCTAGGACTCAAATAAAACTCTACTCTATATTTGATTTTGGGGTCTACTATAACTTCATCACTGTGTTCATATTGAAATTGTGTTGGTTTTCTTCTTGGACGAATTGTGTTTATTGGTGGGAAATCTGTATCTACATTGAGCTCGTGAGCCACTTCGGAAGCTTCTTTTAACACTATTTCAAAGTGTTCATCCGTGCGATATTCTGTGAACTTATCAATCAAGTTATTTAACAAATTTATGCAAATTAAATTGTTCATTGTGGGGCTCTGCATCATTTTGCTCAGAGCATTAATTTCGTTTAAAATATCGAACCAAATTACTACCGAGCAAATAAATCTATAATTTTGAATGTTCAGAGCAAGTGAATGAGCTTTGTGAGATGTAGTACTATCCCATTCCAACGAATCACCAGATATTTCCAGCAAAGCATCAAATATTTTTTCGAGGTGATATCGTAGTGGTTTAACTGCATCAATTCTGCTAGACCATCGCGTGGCGCTTAAAGATTTTAATTTTAAATTTGGTAAATGTTTGCAAATTATAGACCATCTTTTTGTAGATGATGAAAAGAAAACGTAAATATCTTGAATTATATTAAAGAAATTCACAGTTTCGTGCGTAATATTTGCTGCATCATTGACTACTAAATTAAGACTATGAGCCGAGCATGGGACGTAAAATGCGCGGTTATTGATGTCCAAAATTTTTTTTGTAGTTAAGCCATTGTGTTTTCCACGCATATTAGAACCATTATCATAACCTTGTCCACGTAAGTTTTGAATATTGAGATTTAATTGTGAAAATATATCTAAAACAAAATTTAATAGATTTTCACCTGTGGAGCTGGTGATAGGGCAGAAACCAATGAAATTTTCACAAATCGCAACATTTTTGGTTTCATTATTTAAAAGAACATACCTGATTACAACTGTTATTTGTTCTGTGTGGCTTACATCTGGTGTGCAATCTAATATAATGGAGAAATATTTCGATTCTCTGACTTTGTTCAATATATAATTTTTTATGTTCGTGCCGAGCAAATTAATTATTTCATTTTGAATTTGATCTCCTAAATAGTGAGTCATACGACTTGAATCTAAATTCGAGGACTGAATTCTGTGAACATGTTCCCGCATGACTGAATCAAAGGATGCTATCATTTCAATTGCTTTTAAAAAAATACCATTATCATGTTCATACAATATTTTTGAAGACCCCCGGAAAGCTAGACACTGATGAGATAAAAACTTGATAACGGCTATGATTCTTTCTAATACATCACACCATTGTTTTTTTCCGATTCTAGTAGTCTCAGTTGCATTTGAATTACAGTAGTTTTATTTTTTAACATATTATTCAACTGTACCCACGTTTTCACATTTTCACTGTGGGAAACACTTGTTTCGTGTCTTTTCAATGTTAATGATTTGGTGATGAATACAACAAGAAACTAGTTTTGTGTTGTTAATTAATGGGATACCTAACTATGGTTTCGTATTGTGTGTGCAAGAATTATTCTTGCTATATATTCTTGAAGAATAACAAAATAAACCTTAGGAGAAGTAGCCATCTTCCTTGCCATTCGCCAGATTAGCTAGTTACGCTTATTATGTTATATGTAGCCTGTAGGTAGTAGCTTGAGTAGGGCAGGTCCTTAGTAAGTTAGTGTTTCCCATGTTAGTCACGATACTTTTATCGAATTTGGGGCGCCACCAAGCGGAGGCGGGCGGTCAACCTGCCGACATACGACGTTTGCAGCAGCAGTGGTCTTCTCTGTTGGGCCTTAGCCAAACAGGGGTACGGGCCTCGAGGCTTGGCCTCCTTACCCGGGTATAGGCGCGGGAAAGATCTCTTTCCCGGTAATGCTCTTTAAGCCTTTGTTGGCTAAGGCCTGCCGTCTTGGCTTCGGGCCTCGGGGTCTTGAAGGTTTACAGGGTCCATGTCCCCCTCACTTTGGATCGGCTCGATGGTAAGCGCGGGGGAATCGGTGAATCCAGTAATGCTCGCCTCGTTTTCTTCGTCGCTGTCTTCGCCTGCAGGTTGCCGCACTGGCGAGGGCGATCGTAAGAGCTCGCGAGGTAATGGACGTCCGTTTGGTGGTCTGATGGTTAGCGGTGCAATTCCGTGGAGGTGCGCGCACGGTCCGTAGTCTGCACGGGCGAACATTCGCCGTGCAAGTGTATGGACGTATTCCTCCACGGTGGGTGTTTTGGTGTCGCGATGAATAACGTCATTTCTGACGTACCTCGGTGCTCCTACAATAAGGCGAAGGCACTTGTTCTGCTGAACCTGTAGCCGGCGCCTTTGGTGATCCGAACAGAGGGCGTACCACGCAGGTGCCGCGTACGTCAAGCGGGAGCGGACATAGGCTCCGTAGATTCGGAGCTTGGTCTTCGGTGATAGTTTCGAGGTGAAGACTTGATACAGCATCGACGTGGCTGCCTTCGCATGGTCCACGGCATGATTTACCGTGGGTAACATATTCAGGTTTCGGTCGATGCGGCACCCCAAGTAGCATACCGTAGTCTGCCACTCTATGTCCTGGCCTCGAAGTTTAAGTTGACGTAGCGGCCTCCACATGCCGAACATAATGGCAGCCGTCTTCCCCACGTTGACGGACATCCTCCATTTATCAAGCCATTCTGGGAGTAGGTTCAGCAGACGTTGCATGCGGTTGACAGCGACAATTTGGTGATAGGACGATGTGAAATACGCACTGTCGTCAGCATAAAGCGACAACATTACGTCTTCCTCTCCCTCGCGTAGATGTCCGACGAGGGTAGGGATGTCGTCAGTATAGATGGCGTAAAGACATGGAGACAGACAACTGCCCTGTGGAACTCCAGCATGTATAGGGCGCGGCTGGGAGTCAGCACCCTCCACGGAGACGAAAAAAGACCGGTTTTCCAAAAACGATGCCACCAACCGCACAATCGCGGGAGGCAAGGTGGTGATGAGTAGTTTCGCCAGGAGGCCGGCATGCCACACTCGGTCGAAGGCCTTCTCAATATCGAGGAAGACCCCGACTGTGCAGTGCCCTTTATTCTTCTCTCTGGCGATGTGGTGTAGACCCCTTGTAAGCTGGAGCGTCGTGGAGTGGTTGCTGCGAAATCCGAACTGCTCGTCTCGCGGTTGGATGTGGGGGGCGAGTCTTCGCAGCAACAGACGCTCGAACAGCTTTGCAATGTGCGGCAGAAGGGTAATTGGTCGGTAACTTGCTGGTAGGGTAACGACGTTTGGCATTCATTGCATCTTAGTTTTAAAGGATAATAAAAGATGGCGTCGTTAACGCTAGGATTGCGCGCCGATAGTCGGATTTTTATCCATGCCATGACATATTTTATTCTGTAGGTATTAATCCAGGGCTATATTAAGACAATGTTTTTGAATTGACGTAATATTGCAACGCGATTTGCCGCCCCCTTGACGTGCCGCCCGCGTGCGGTGCACGCCTTGCACGCCCGCTTACGGCGGGCCTGGACTACCAGGGGCGCATACCTCTGCGGAGTGTCCGTGAGGCTGGTGGCGACGGTCGCGTGCTTGAAGTGCGGCAACACGTGCGAGTGCACGAGCAGGTTGTAGTTGTGCTGCACCACGGTGTACGGCGCGTTGTTGTTGAGCGAGGTCGAGCACACCGGGACACCGGTCACTGGGTCTGATGGGCAGAGCACGACGATAAATAATATACCGTAAGGTGCTTTATGGGAGCATGAATCACATGTGACTCAAAGTTCAGTGAATTAGTTAACATTTTTGATCTTTTGAATGCAATGGGTGTTATTGCACCCATCATTACTATTCTGGCATATTCTCAGTTTTCAAGTATCATCGCATTTATCTGGATAACTGTAATAGGAGCCTTTACCCAGGTATTGCGAGTATTTCTGCCAAGAGTTCTGACTGGGGAAGATCCTGACGAACCCTCCTCTCCTGGCGTATTGCGCCCTCACCGCCCTCACTATCCGCAACTCCTCGCCAGTCAGCAGCCCGGCCAAGGGACCCACCGCCTGGTTCTGTGGATTAACACTGGTCGTCTTGCCGCGAACACAGGTGTTCTCCGCTGAATGCACTCTCCGACACTAAAAGACGGACAACAAAGTGATCCTATAAGGGTTGCCTCTATTTTCTTTTGAGGAACGGAACCGTATAAATTAACGCAGTGTGAGATCAAGGGGGGTTTTAAAGCAAGAATAATAAAAGGAGATCACAAATATAAATAAGTCATATGTTTTAATTGCAACTTTGTAAGTTGACGATTTGTGCAGCCAGGTTTTTTATTATTAATTTAATCATTAAGCTATTTGTATCTAGGTCTGGTGTAAAGTTACTTACAGCTCCTATCCTCATCTTGAGAGAGTTGTTCTGCGGTGAGGTCTCATGCTTGGACATCGGCACGGCGGGAAGACCCACTAGAGTGAGGGTGTCAGCCAAAAGAGCAGACTTAACTCTCGCGTCCAATGGACTCTCGCAGGCTAAACTGTGTCAAAACAATGTATGGTGCGATTTGACGGAAATTTATTCAACATGATAACGTTATGGATAAAATTATACATTACCTAGGCGATAAATTGATTTCTAATAGCCACGGTTTTAACATGTCGTCGACTAGAATGTCGTATCCAAACAGTTCTGAAAAAGTAACGTTATATTCAGAAATTGGTGTGGTAGAAAATAGTCAGGAGTAATTTACTGTAACTGTCCTGGTCATTTTAAGGGTCAGTTGAAACTAAGTGTTTGAGTGCTTCTATCGTAGTTTCAGATTCGTATTTGTCTGTCTACTTCTGATACGGTGAGACAGAAGAAGAGTCTTACAGCATTTATCTATGTCGCATCTAAATCGCATCGCATAAATTGCAAGAGCAGAAATTGAATGAAATGTTCATTAACCACCTAGTCATCAAAGTAGAAGTAATGGCGTCTCGCATGGCGTCTGCGCGGAGTACAGGATGGACTTCACCAAGAGTTCTTCATGGCCGTCATTACCCTTACCTTGCTTACCCTGAAACTGTTGAAAGACTGGCTATGAGCGAAATACCCACCAAAGCAGTTGAAGTGACTAGGCACAAAGACCCTAGCGGCCGCAGTGATGGTCTGTGCGGAAGACGGGATGGACTTCACCACCAGGTGTACAAAAGCCGTCATTAGTGCTACCTTGCATACCCTGAAACTGTTGAATGACTATGAGCTAAATACTCACCAAAGCAGTTGAAGTGACTAGGCACTAAGAACCTGGCGGCCACGGTAATGGCCGGTCTGCACTAAGTACAGGATGGACTCCCCCACGAATTGTTCAATGGTCGTCATTAGTGCTACCTTGCTTACCCTGAAACTGTTGAATGACTATGAGCTAAATACTCACCAAAGCAGTTGAAGTGACTAGACACTAAGAACCTGGCGGCCACGGTAATGGCCGGTCTGCACTTAGTGCAGGTTGGACTTTCCCACGAATTGTTCAATGGTCGTCATTAGCCCTACCTTGCTTACCCTGAAACTGTTGAATGACTATGAGCTAAATACTCACCAAAGCAGTTGAAGTGACTAGGCACAAAGACCCTAGCGGCCGCAGTGATGGTCTGAGCGGAAGAAAGGATGGACTTGACCACTAGGTCTTCGATGGCTGCCATCAGTGCTGAGGTGTTGCGGCCCTGCTTCCTCAGGTGTCGGAGCAACGCCGACAGGGTCCACTTGTGGCCAATGTTCCCTGCGTTTGGGTCATCGCACCTGGAATATTGGGAGACGGTAGAGTAAGGCCTGAAACAGACTTTGTCATCACAATTAAAAGATACTCCAGTAGGGACTAGGACACGCCTGTAAAACCATCCAAGATGCCGAAATGGGGAGGCACTTATACGGTTCCTATAAACTTTAACCACCTTATAATCAAATTTTTATATAAGACTTGCAGGCACTTTCAGAGTGTCGACTGAAGTGAAAACAAAATAAATGACAAAATAATAATAATATTCTACAATATTACCGCGTGAAAATAAGTTTTCAATGTATGTTACATGACGAGGTGTTGGTACAGTTACATTATATCGAGTTCACTTGTTTTTACGCATCTCAAAAATGCCCAACGCGGTTAAAGAAGTTTTAGGGTTAGGAAGAAGGTTTAGGACGCGGTTTTAGGGTAGCTGGAAGAAATCTCTTCTTTATATAGAGATAAGCTATCCTATGCATTTATTTTTCTTCTTTGTGTTTTTCTTATATGTTGTTGGTGCATAAATAATAAAAATAAAAAAATAAATAAAGAAGTTTTCACTTTAAAAATTTACGTAGTGCAACTTACTTGATATAGTCCGTGTGGTATTTGTTGATACTGTAGTTGCACAGGTGCATGCAAGGATTCCACAGGTTCTTGTTGGTCTTGTCGTACTTCACCGTGGCGAACCTCACCAGGCCCTCCTCGTACAGGTATATGAGGAGGGGGTCTATGGACGTGACGCACACGTACAAACGGAGGTCGCATTTGTGGCCTCCTATCAGCAGCGGTTTGTCGATGTACTTGGCTACGACCACATTCTCGCCTTTCGGTATTTGTTCTGGCTGAAAATACCGTTTACTTACTGAATATATGGACTAAAACCTTCGGCAAAAATTTGGTCCGTGACACAAATAAAAGACTGAAAGTAATAAATCATCAAAAGTCGATTCTAACATCTATTCGAGTTTACAAAATATCTAAAATTAACCACAGAATAGCAATTTACTCTAGTAAATTTTCTACAGCAATCTAGCTACATCGGTAGGTAGATTGCTTTAGCAAACTTCCTTGAAAGTAAGCATAAAGGTTGGAATAGGGAATGGGAAAGAGAAATTCATATCTCACACGGGATTTGTGAAAAACCAAATCCCACGCGTGCGAATCTGTTGGGAAAAATTGTAAAAATCCTCAATCCTTGTCTTCGAGTCAACCTCCAACGAGTGAACTACTTATTCGAGAAATAATACGCCAAAATGCCTTGCATCATTTTAGAAAAGGGCTGATTCTCTTACACTGCTGGACCGATATGAACCAAACAGCTAAGAACCATCGCAAGGAAACTGGCTTTCAAATGAAAAAACCCGCATCAAAATCTGTCCATCCGTTTGAAAGCTATGATGCCAAAGACAAACACCCACACACACACACACGCGCACACAGGAAGACATCGACGTGAATCTTATGACACCCCTCTTTTTGCGTCGGGGGTTAAAAAAGGAGTTGTAACGAAGGAGAGCAGGAGATGATGGGCGCCCTCCGGGACATCATTGGCGGGCACGACCTCGCTGAGCGGCGGGTTGCAAGCACCCTCACTCCGCCGCACTCGCTGATCGCTCGCGAACCCACGCGGGCTCGAATTGCAGCGCGGCAGAGTCCCTTCGGATCTGACACCCCGGACTAGGAATGGTCCCACCTAGTGCTCCGCCTGTAGTTGCGGCGACGACACCATTGTAAGGGGCCATCGCCCCGATCAATCACCCCGAGAGACGCAAGGGTCCGCGAGGAGGACCACACGGCGAGGAGAGCAGTAGTACTCACCGTGTTAACGATATAGATCCCTCGGCCGCGACTGGACGCTGCGGGTTTGACGATCCACGGGCCCTTCGTCCTGTAGTGCGTCGTGCAGAGCTCCTTGTACTCCGCGGGCATCAGGAACGTGGTGGGGATGAAGTCGAAGTGCTTGAGGCCGCGGAAGTACTGCATCTTCTCTATGTTCTTGAAGAGCTTGTCTTTGCGCGTTAGCTCGTACGACCTGGAAGGCAATTCTTACTATACAAAAAAAGATGGTTTTATAAGCTTGTTATTATGGAAGAGATATTTTGTTAAAAGGTCGCCACAAAAAAGAATATCAGACATTCATTTGGTATGACTTTTCGTACATCAGGTTTTGGAGGTAGATCAGTCCACATCAGATAGAATCCACAACCAGTCTTTGATTAAGCGTCATTGACTCAAATATTTGGAATATTTTGCGTACCTAGAAAAATGTTTGACTTTTTAGTACGGTATCAGCAACCGCAACACGTCTGGATTGGGGAGCAGACCAGTCCACATCAGGCAGAAGTCTTTCAGGCCTACCTGGGGAAATGGTTGACTCTTTGGTACGGCGTCAACTACCGCAACACGTCTGGATTGGGGAGCAGACCAGTCCACATCAGGCAGAAGTCTTTCAGGCCTACCTGGGGAAATGGTTGACTCTTTGGTACGGCGTCAGCTACCGCAACACGTCTGGATTGGGGAGCAGACCAGTCCACATCAGGCAGAAGTCTTTCAGACCTACCTGGGGAAATGGTTGACTCTTTGGTATGGCGTCAGCTACCGCAACACGTCTAGCCTGGGGTGCAGACCAGTCCACATCAGTCAGAAGTCTTTCAGGCCTACCTGGGGAAATGGTTGACTCTTTGGTACGGCGTCAGCTACCGCAACACGTCTGGATTGGGGAGCAGACCAGTCCACATCAGGCAGAAGTCTTTCAGGCCTACCTGGGGAAATGGTTGACTCTTTGGTACGGCGTCAACTACCGCAACACGTCTGGATTGGGGAGCAGACCAGTCCACATCAGGCAGAAGTCTTTCAGGCCTACCTGGGGAAATGGTTGACTCTTTGGTACGGCGTCAGCTACCGCAACACGTCTGGATTGGGGAGCAGACCAGTCCACATCAGGCAGAAGTCTTTCAGACCTACCTGGGGAAATGGTTGACTCTTTGGTATGGCGTCAGCTACCGCAACACGTCTAGCCTGGGGTGCAGACCAGTCCACATCAGTCAGAAGTCTTTCAGGCCTACCTGGGGAAATGGTTGACTCTTTGGTACGGCGTCAGCTACCGCAACACGTCTGGATTGGGGAGCAGACCAGTCAATATCAGGCAGAAGTCTTTCAGGCCTACCTGGGGAAATGGTTGACTCTTTGGTACGGCGTCAGCTACCGCAACACGTCTGGATTGGGGAGCAGACCAGTCAACATCAGGCAGAAGTATTTCAGGCCTACCTAGGGAAATGGTTGACTCTTTGGTACGGCGTCAGCTACCGCAACACGTCTGGATTGGGGAGCAGACCAGTCCACATCAGGCAGAAGTCTTTCAGACCTACCTGGGGAAATGGTTGACTCTTTGGTATGGCGTCAGCTACCGCAACACGACTGGATTGGGGAGCAGACCAGTCCACATCAGGCAGAAGTATTTCAGACCTACCTGGGGAAATGGTTGACTCTTTGGTATGGCGTCAGCTACCGCAACACGTCTAGCTTGGGGTGCAGACCAGTCCACATCAGTCAGAAGTATTTCAGACCCACCTTGGGAAATGGTTGACTCTTTGGTACGGCGTCAGCTACCGCAACACGTCTGGATTGGGGAGCAGACCAGTCAACATCAGGCAGAAGTCTTTCAGGCCTACCTGGGGATATGGTTGACTCTTTGGTACGGCGTCAGCTACCGCAACACGTCTGGATTGGGGAGCAGACCAGTCAACATCAGGCAGAAGTCTTTCAGGCCTACCTGGGGAAATGGTTGACTCTTTGGTACGGCGTCAGCCACCGCAACACGTCTGGATTGGGGAGCAGACCAGTCCACATCAGGCAGAAGTCTTTCAGACCTACCTGGGGAAATGGTTGACTCTTTGGTATGGCGTCAGCTACCGCAACACGTCTGGATTGGGGAGCAGACCAGTCCACATCAGGCAAAAGTCTTTCAGACCTATCTGGGGAAATGGTTGACTCTTTGGTATGGCGTCAGCGACCGCAACACGTCTGGATTGGGGTACAGGCCATTCCAGATCAGGCAGAAGTCTTTCAGACCTACCTGGGGAAATGGTTGACTCTTTGGTAGGGCGTTAGCGACCGCAACACGTCAGGCTTGGGGTGCAGGCCGGCCCACATGAGGTTGAAGTCCTTCGCGTCGGGCGGCGCCTCCTGCAGTCCGTGCGCTTGCAACAGCCGGTGTAGCAACTTGGTTTCTGTATTGACTAGTTTGTACGTGATTTTGAGCACGCGCGCTGGCATGTGACTGCTTTCTAAAACCTACAGTAAAACCAAACTTCAGTACAATAAAAAGACTAAGGAATAATAGGACAAAAGCAAAAAGCTATAATTCTAATGCAAGAAGGTGCAGCCGCTTTTCAAGAATGGGCTTATAGCCGCTGTAAACATTTACAATGCTCCATTAAACTATGGGACAGTTTAATGGAGCATTGTTTTTGACACCTCATGCCATTAGTTGTTCATAAATTCGCTGTATTGGCTGCGTTGAGACTGCATTATGCAGTCTCTGTGTTATAGTTGGGTTTTTATCGCGACTTTTAAGGTAATAGTGGTTATTTTGGATATCAAACATTGTAACTAAAGTACATACTTACCTTAATACTATCCATTTCCTTAACTAACATGTGCTCAGAGTCGTCGCTGTCGAGGTTGGGAGACGTCGACCGCTGCGTGTTCTTGCGCTTGTTCTTTCCTTTGCTCTTTTTGCTTTTTTTCTCATCTTTCTCTGAAGAAAAAAACTAAATGGTATTTTTGCTGTATGAGAACCAGTCATTAAAATGACCATGAGATGACGCATCTTTTGACGCGACCAACTATAGTCTGCGTCACATCGACCAACATTACCAGAGGGGCAGGAAGTGGCAGGAGGTCGGTAAGTTCACTAACTGCCATGACTGAGTTGAGAATAGCTCTTCGTATAACAGTGCCCCTTCGTCTAACAAATAAAATGTAAAAAAAATAATAGTTACAAATACTTAAATAGCATCGTGAAAGTTACATCTTGGGTACAGATTGGTTAATGCTTGCATCGATTGTGCAGTGAAGGCACAAATTGGCTGTTGAGGCATGCGTTGCTATGGTTACCGGCGATGTTTGGGCGATGTACAATTTTACTTACCAGAATCACCCGGCTGGGAAATCAAATATCCAAGAATATTATACCATGCGCTTCAGACGGTTGTAAGTAAGATAGTAGGCGGCATATAAGTTAAATCCTGCGCATTTGATAAGTGCAGCGCTGAAGGTGAATTGCGAGATGTACCCGCGTAGATAGCCGCTATTTTAGTTATTTCTACCATACGACTGCAAGACGCCGAGAGCGGTGGCCTCCTTATGTTATTGACATCCAACAAACTAGCACGAAACGTTTTCCTTCCTCGTTTTGATACGAACCGCTAACTTCCAACTTCTGTGTTTCCAGCCAAGTACAATCTGGGTGCCTTCAAGAGATGCGTGAATAGCTATTTTCTAGGCAAGCGCGCTCTAACCTAGACCTCATCATCACTTTCCATCAGGCATGACTGTATACAACAAAATTTAAAAAAATGTCTAGTAAATGAAATAAAATTGTCTAGTTATAGTTTGTGTCTATATCTTACCTTTGTTTGACGGCGGTGGTTCTTCGGGTGGCTTAATATTAGCGGTGGTGTTTTCGATATTGAGATTCCGTTTGAGGGTGATTTTGCTCAGATCGTTCAGCACGTCTTCTATGTCCCTCTTGTGCTCCGAGGCCTCGTGGCCTTGCTCCTCCGCGGGTTGAGCCTCGGGCACATCGGCGTCGCTGACGTGTCGCACGATGTACGCTTGGCCGGTATACTTGTTGCTGTTGCCGAATGTCTCCATCACGTCGTGCATTATGTTCTTGGGTCTAACGCTAAAGGAGTGGGGCTCCGCGACCAGTCTTCTTGCCATGTTTTTCGCCTGTAACGCACAAACAATCTTAGACTTATAATGCAGAGAGGAACGACCTATGCTTCTAAAAGTTGTCGCTCGATACATAAGCCTTAGAATTAATAATGTGTGTGAAAGTATGGCGTGCTGACGTACTGTCGACTCTAAGCCATTAAGGCTGGCTTCTAACGGCTTGGCTTGACACTGGCTTGGCTGAGCGTTATTAGTCTAAGTCTAAGGTAAAGATTTCTATAATGGGACTAGAGCGCGTAAAAGCCTTAACTCTTACGTGCTTTCTAATTCAAGTTTGAAATCTTTTACGAAACATTAGGTATAAGGGTTGATTTTGCAATCGCCAGATAAATGTTAACTAAGGAATAAATATGACGTTTTGACAGATTTTGTATGGCTGTTTCAAATTTATTCCTCAGACAGTTTATCGGGCGATTGAAAAATCGGACCTAAGTGACATTAACATTCAGGGCTAGTAGGATGCGCGCGTAGAGACATGTCTCTCTACTTTTGTCGCTCTTCTTTTCTCTTTCTGATCTATACTGATTGACAGAGAAAAGAGAGCGACAAAAATAGAGAGACATATCTCTACTTGCGCATGCTGCATGAGGCAGGACTGTTTGTTTTCCCAGTAACTACGGGGTAGATAGTAGATAGCAATTAGGTACCATAGACAAAAGTGATCACCACAGCACATGTCCAAATTATAACATAAGGGTCCAGGAACCTCGTGATACATACTCCTCATTATGAGTTACCATCCCTGGCTACTAGTAAGCTGTAAAGAGGACTGATAACAAATGAATAAATGAATACGAGTACCTTATTAAGTAACATAGTGGTCCCTGTATTATTGCCGACGGTTTTCGTTGTGGATTCCATGGAGGGGGTCCGCGAGGCGAGCACGCACGATCGGAACACGAGCACGGCGCCCTTCGCGCCGATTGGTCCCCCCGACACCCAATCAGCGACCGAGCCATCGATGTCTTTCTCTTTCCCGTTCGTATCTTCATCATGCTTTCTCATGCTGTCTCGCTTCTGTTCCGTTTTTGTTTGGAGGCCCGATGTAGACGGATTCGAGGTTTCTGGCGATACATGTGGACTGCAAGTAAAATATTAAAATTTGAATTAGGAACTTCCATCGAAAACAGTTGGTGGACTACCCCCTATTCGCTTTCTTGTCGGTTTATGTAAGATGCTAATCACGGCAATTTTTCACATTTAGATACTGTCGATTGATGCTTCACTGAGACATACAAAAATGATATTTCGCACCAAATCTTCAATGGTTATGGAACATTTTATCTAATTCTCGTACTAATTTTTGTTACCAAACTCCTCCGAAACCGCTCGACCGATTGTTATGAAATTTTCTGTGTACGTTCGTTAGGTCTGAGAGAGTTTTCCTAATGGCAAAAAACGTTTACCGCGTCAGCTATTAGAGATATACAAAGAGAAGTCCTGACTGGACTTCCCTTAATCCTTAGACCTAGAAAGCTGCGTACGGAGGCTCTCTTGATAATGAAAGCAACGGACAAGTAAGGTTTATTTACTCCCACGGGATAACCCGGGGCAAAACACGGACGGGTCAACTAGTGAGTCGCGGGAGTAATTATGTTTAGCTCACTCAATGGGAGTTGTTTGAAGGCCACCTTACGAATGGTCGATATGTACTTAGTACTTACCGCGGGAGAAATTGGAGATGACAGATAATCATGCAGTTTTGAAAATACACCTGAGTAAATATATGTAACTTCCTGTAATACATATACTTGCAAGCCTTTGTATATGGCAGCCATGAAGCGTATGATAGAAATAAGAAGCTAATTTAAGAAATTGTTTTGAAGAAGCCATTTGTTTCTACCAGTTGTGGACTGGAGTGCTAGGTCTGTTTATTGTGTTACAAGTTTTAAACAATCGCCTTTCCAATAGTTCTTCACGTTTCAAGAATAATAATTGTATGACTGATTCGCCCCTGAACGCTTCCTATCCGCCCGCTGTATGCTCTAAGCGTTTTACGTCTAATGTAATTTTGCAAAGTAGCGTTTTCGATTAACGTAAAAGGCGTAATCAAAAAATTAAATAATATCGATTACGTAAGAGCCAGGCAATTATGTTGAGCGGTTGATTATTAAAACTTGCCTTGAAACTATCGATTATGTTGTATTTATAATTTATACAGGAAAAAATTTTTTTTAGTGCCCAAATTTTAATATGTTATAGATTATTGAAATTTAATAAACACGTATTTTTTATTTTTTAGTTTTACCTAAAAATACCAAAGTTATAGTTTATCATAGATATTCACTTTTCCACAGATAATTATGGTCACCCTACTAAAGCCTATCAGCTGTTTAGGCAATACAATACCTGACGGCGCGCATGGCAGCGGTCGCTGACCTCTGAGTAGAAGAACTAGGTACCTAATTTTTAGGGTTCCGTGAAGTGTGCCAATGGGACCCTTTTACGAAGCATTTAGCAATTGATATTTAGGTACTTAGCTGAAAACGCACATAACTACAAAACTTTAATAGCATTATTAGCTTAACTTACGTTATTTCATCGCTTGAATCCCGCTAGACAGACACACACGGCACACTTAATCACTGTATTTTAACAATTGTTCAAAATGAAGTCCATCTCTTTGAAGGCATAAACGTGCACGTTTTATAACATTGTCAGTTAATTTGGCCAGTACTCGAGTGTCACTTTTCACATCGCGAAATGCGTCTATTATTTTGGACTTTAAGTCCTCCAGGCTTTGGGCTTCTTCCACGTACACTCGGCGTTTCACCTCACCCCAGAGATAAAAATCGCAGGGGGTAAGATCTGGAGATCGAGCAGGC
Organism: Coenonympha arcania; assembly: GCA_036785405.1. Classification (NCBI taxonomy): domain Eukaryota; kingdom Metazoa; phylum Arthropoda; class Insecta; order Lepidoptera; family Nymphalidae; genus Coenonympha; species Coenonympha arcania. The sequence continues at coordinate 26,421 of CM072073.1, forward strand.
CATTGAACCGGTCCACCACGACCTCTTCATCTTTCTCCGTACGTATGATTTAAGTAATTTCTTACACTAATTGCGTAATGTGGTGGAGCGCCGTCATGTTGATAATAAAAGTTGCGTAAATACGCTATTGGCACTTCTTCTATCAAACTTTCTATCGTGTTCTGTAACATATCTAAGTAACGTGGCCCTGTTAATGCACCCTCGATAAATATGGGTCCAATCACTTTGTCCTTTATTATGCCCGCCCAAACGTTCGCACTAAAACGCACTTGATGATGAGTTTCTTTCACCAAATGTGGATTGTTAAATGCCCACCAATGTTCATTGTGGACATTGTAAAGCCCTACACGAGTAAACAACGCCTCGTCTGTCCATAGGATGTTGGCTTCTGCGTTATTAATTAACCACTCGCACAAAGCTCTCCGCGGTGCCGGGTCTGCGGCGTGGAGTTGTTGCACCGGCTGAAAGTGATACGGATGTAGTCCAGCTGAATTTAACAGCTTCCAAACTGCGTACTGGCTTACACCGAAGCGGCGGGATGCATCGTACGTACTGGCCCTCGGATCACGTTCGAAAAAGTCGAATATCGTGTCCTCGATGTCGACCGCCAGTCGAGGTCTGCCAGCCCCTCGGGCATGACGAGGGGTCCTGAACTGGCCGTGATCGAGGAGCCTTTGATTGGCAGCTAAAATTGTTCTTCGATTAGGCACTGTGGGGTTCCGAATTCCTTGGGCTCGCAGACGTGGTACACTCTCCCTTTCATACTTTTCTTGAGCTGCTCGAAGGCTTTCATTACTGAGTAAATACACTCTCACCATTTCATAAAATTCGCGATTTGAATATTCGGGCATTGTGAACGAAAAGTATTGCGGACGATGTTACGCAAATGACAAACTCAAAAAGACTGGAATGGCTATTTGCTTATTGCTAACTTGGTGCGGGTGGCATGCGAGTACGCGGGGCGTCCCCGCAACTGCGGTTTCGAATTCTACAATAACACGCGGCGTGTCGCATGTCTATGTCGGCAAACAACAAAGGCAAAAACAGGCGGCGCGAGCGCGGCGAGTCTATGTCGGCAAAATACAAACGTAGGTATCAGGTGCCTAGCGATGATGTCGTTTGGCGCGCAATTTTTTAGTAAAAGATTAGGTATTCCGTGGTAATAGTGTATTTGATTTACTTTTTTTAAGGACAAAATTATGGTAGAAAAAAAAAATTAAAAGAAAAAAAAACTACTTATGAAGTTATGTTCTATTAACGATTCAGAACTACTAGAAAAAATTTGGGCACTAAAAAAAAAATTACCCTGTATGTATTCAATGAAAATGAAAAGTGAATTAATTTGTAGGGTGACAGGTATTTAAAGGATGTCAATTTGTTATTATTTTCGTATCGGTAGATGTTATTAGTATTACTATGATTATTTTATACAAAAGAACCTATACTACAAGTCATACAAATTAAGTAGGTAGATACCATCATCGATAAGTTGACATAGGTACGACTTTACGAGCATAATAATATTAGTGTCTCCTATATCATTATTGTCTTATTACTCCAATTTATGTTTTCACGTTCACTTGTGAACACCTAGACGTCTCTTCTCTCATAAAGTCATACAGGCATAAGCCATAGAAGAGAGGGATTCATAGCTTATTACGGTCATGCTGTTACAGTGCAAGTTGGCAGGCTTCACACACCTTAGAACTTTCAGACCATAGGCATACAGGTTTTCTCATAGTGGTTTTCCTTGTTTAGTTCCTTGAAGTACGCAAAACTCCGAAAAGCTTATGTGTCGGGGATTCGGACCTAAATCTCCCATTAGGAAGCATAAGTCCGAATGTCTGGGCTATCAGTATTCGTTTCGTACACATTTTGCTCAAAAAACGATAAATGTGCAGGATTTGTATGGTCATCATTTGTATGTCTGTCATATTATACAATCAGATATTTGGGAACATACCACAGCAAAAAAACATTAGTCATTGATGTGCATTATGGCACTCTTTAAAATATTTGTATGGACCAGACTGCTATTAAGGTCACGTTTGTATGGTGTTCGCAAGATCGCGTGCAGTGCGCGCCGCCCGCTCCATATTTGCGCACAATAAAGCATTGATTCCACGTTATAAATGGTATTGACTATTGACCAGTACTACACGTCAAAGATGGTAGTATGTATAATATAGTAACACAGTTTATAAAATACATGGTTAGCAGTTCGTTCGTTCTGTTACGAACCTGCTTTCAAAAGTAAGACTCTGTCCTAGATTTTGCTGTGCAAGCAGTCAGCAAAGATTCAGCAGTATTCTAATATATATACCGACTTTTTCTATCTAAAATAAGATAGCATTTTCGAGAGTATTCTACCTCGAGACGCTGTTCCGGCTCCGGAACTAGACACCCCCCACCCCTCTGGAAGTGGTAGATCCAAGTATGTAGTAAGAACGAAAGGCCTCCTGCAATGATTTCAAGCTCATACGGTCCTGCGCTGCTTGTACCTATCCAGCGCCTTCCCGTGACTCTTTAATTGTAGTCACTCCCTATAGTCGGAGGTCTGCCAACACTGTGCTTTCCCGTGCGAGGTCGCCATTCCAGGCACTTAGGGTCCCCAACGTCCGTCGGTTCTCCTTTGAGCTAAGTGCCCCGTCCATTGCCAATTCAGCTTCGCGATACTTTGAGCTATGTCGGTGACTCTGGTTCGTCTACGGATCTCCTCATTTCTGATTTGATCACGCAGAGAAAATCCGAGCATTGATCCCCCCCATCGCCCGCAGAGTGTCTATTAGTTGAATGACCTCTTTACCTATAATAATTTTCTATGGATGACTGTTCAAGGTTTTCTTCGTGGCGTCCTTTGCTAAGAAATGTTATCGCAACAATGAAAAAGTATAGCTATTCGTAGTAGATGCCTAGATATATATAATCGTCGACTTAGTACGTCCACTGTCCAGTGATAGAAGAGTCAATATTTATAAACACGTCTTGTTTGCTTTACCCAGTTAACGGCGTGCTGCGATATTTCCTGCAACGTAAACTCACGAGACAAAGTAGAAAAACTGACCAAGTCGACTCACACATGGCCAGTTTTCTCGCACACTAAGGCCAAACTTTTTTGATTTTGAAAAAAATCGCAAGCACTCGCTCGTTTATGAAATGTAAAGAGTCTGATAACAAATGGACACCTCACACCGTTTCTTTTTGCCGAACACGCAATCAGAAAACTTAACTACCTATGTCCGGTTTTACCCGGAAGCCTGGCTACGCTACCTACAGGACATGAGAATGACACATTCGCCCATAAATCAAACTAGGTAAGTATCTCTTTAATATTCGACGCGAACGCTTTTGGAGCTATATTGGACGATTCAACAAAAAATCAGCCTTCCGGTGTACCTAAGTAATTCTCGGAAGACCAAGGAAGCGAGCACTTGAGCGGAATGAAAAGTTTAAGTAAAAAAAAGTTTCTTTCTCTTACAAAAGGGCGAATTTAGATTAAATACCTACATGAAGTTTAAATTTTCAACTTGCAGGTCACTAATAATTACTTAAATAGCCCCCTTTATGCCGTTAAGGGCTTCTAATGGAATTTGCAGGTCATAATATCCTCCTATTCTGAGTAGAATCTATATTTTCTTGTACGAATAAGTATCATGAACCGATCCATTTATCGTAATCATCCCACTCGTACAGCGCTAACGATGCATGAAGAACTTCTGTAATCGTTTACACTTCAAACTTCCATACAACTTTCAATTACTTCACGTCACGAAGAAGCTTACGCATTATCGGTAAAAGCGACTTTCTTTATATCAAAACTGTAACAAATCGAATAAGGAAGCTTAGTTTATTTTTATACAAATACATATTAATTCACGACTTTGCGCCAGAAAACGACAAGTCAAGGACTCACGCGAAATACCAGCACAAATTGATGGTGAAGAATTTATGTGCTAGTATAACCAAAGCCACGATCTCGACAGCGGCGCACGAGCGGGAGCGACAGCGGGAACAAGGGCCTAGGAGATCGTACAATAGTCACACACACATATGCATACACACACGCATAGACGCGTAACCGCATTGATGCTTTTCCATACACTTTTCACTAGTCAGTGCTCATATGCAGCATATACAATTTTAGTTTAAAACTATCGGTCTTTGCTGGTATGATGGTAACTAGCCACGACTGAAAAGCGCCCACCAGACCAACACGGAGCCAAAAACCTATTTTTCTATTCTTTTTGCACTAGGATTTTAGCCTCCGCTGGGATTTTTGCCTCCGTTTTGTTAGTTAACAACCCAGTGAAAAAACATATCAACAAACTGAACGATGCAGAATCAGCCCACTGAGCTGAGCCAGGTTAGAAACTATAACATTCTAAAGTGACCGTCGCGGAAATCGCGTCTGTGACCTCCCACTCTGTAGGCTGGTAAATTTGGGATACATTATGTAGAGGACATGCAATAGCGGGGTGGCGAACAAAAATACGAAAAATAAAGCTGATATTCCGTCACTCGGTTTTGTGGTGAGACGCTAGGGGTCGGACCCTTCAAACGTGTCGAAACTCCAATCAATATGTCCCGCTGGTATCCTAGGATACCAATGCGTATACCCCATAAGTTTATTTGGCAAATGCTATCTATGATCGGTGGTGCGTGAGGTGTTATCTTGTTTCATGTATCTCCAAAATTGTGTAGCGTTTATGGGAAACAGTTTGACATGCATAATTTCTGGCGATGTCAAAATGTTGATCAATTGGTCTGTGATACGGCCTCAAATTCAGAATATCGCGCGTTTGCGAGCGTACAAGGCGGACGTGTCGCAAAATATTTTAGCAAAAATTATTACCGCAGTTATTCTAATTTCACCTTAATTGCAATGTTATAAGCATTAAAATTCAATATTAAGTGCTGTATCAGTTACGCCCGTTCAGTCCTGCGTGCAAGTGCGGACTCACAGACTGGTTTCTAAACATACAAGGAATTAGTACGCTCAACTACAAGAAGTGCCATGAACATGGAGCGAAGTGGTTCTCAACCCAATCTTTCATCTCTAAGCCCACAAGGTGCACTATCTTCAGAAATACCTTCTGTTACTCTGCGCAATAAACGAAAATATTGCTTGGACAGCGATTGGAATGATCAATTATCGAACATAGAAAAGAAGATGGCCGAGATGATGACACTGTTGTCAACGTCTATAAGTGAGCAGAAAGAAAGCTCAGCCAAAATAAAAAATGACATTGCCAGTATTAGAGATGAAATGTCAGAAATAAAACATAGTATATGCAAAACGGAACATACACTTAAAACTATAACTACTGAGCAACAGAAGATAAAAAAGGATATACAAAACATTACATCTGCTGCCCAATCAATGGAAACGAAAATTGCTTCACTAGAGAGCGACGTACTGAATTTAAAAACATCATCGACTGAGCCCAAGCGTATGACAAATGAAGTTGTTTATGACATGCTGGCGGAAATTACTGATCAAACTCTCAGGAAGAAAAACATAATATTAACTGGCATAACTGAGCCACAATCCCCTGACTACAGAGAGCGACAAAAACAGGACAAAGATGAAGTCCTAAGAATTACTAAAGCCATAACCAAGGACTGTCCGGAACCCATAAAAGTTGTAAGAATCGGGAAATACGAACCAAATGCGAAAAGAGCGGTTAAAGTATGCTTTGAATCAGAGCAAACAGTCAAGGTGATTCTACGAAACCGAATTAAGCTGAAGGATGATGCCATTGCCATCTTCCCAGATCAAACTCCACTTCAGCAAGCGAGATTTAAAAATCTTAAAGAGCAACTGAAACATCGCACTGAAAACGGGGAAACCAACCTGCGCATCAAGTATGTAAAAGGCATACCAAGAATAGTCAGCTCTCTCCCAAAAAACTCCATGCTATAAAAAAGAGTCCGGTAAAATATCATAACACCAGTTACCAAACACTAAATAATTATGAGGACATATTGATAAATAAAAAAGCGATCAGATGCTTATATGCAAACATCCGGAGCATTATTAAACCTGGAAAGCTTGATGAATTACGATGTGTGGTGGACTCCTTCAAGTGTATCTTACACCTAATAATATTAACAGAAACCTGGATTAAAAATAATGAAGAAGCCAAAAGAATACAAATTCCAGGATATACTCACTACTATCAGTACAGGCAAAATACTCTTGGTGGAGGAGTCTCGATCTTTGCCCGCAACACTATGAAGCATAATGTAATTCAAGAACTGTCCCAAGATGATAATCACTACTTGTGGATACACTTAGAAAAGTTTTCTATAGATATTGGTGCCATATATAAACCGGGTCGAACAAATGTCAAAACCTTTCTCGATACCTTCTCAAGTCAACTGGATAACAGGAAAAGAGCCGTAGCATTTGGTGATTTCAACTTTGACTTGTTGGCTCCAGACAGGTTAGTAGAAGAGTATAAGGATGCGCTAAAAGAAAGCGGCTTTACGATTATCAATAAAATTGAAGAAAAATACTGCACCCGAGAGACATACCAGAAGAAATCTTTACTGGACCATGTGGCAAGTAATCTTAAGGGACACCGATTTCATCTAGCCGTTATTGATTCATCAATGTCGGACCATAAACAAATCTATTTTGAAATTGATAAATATGAACCGGAGCCGAAGAGGAAAACTACGTATGAAAGCATTGACTATACAAAGCTTAGTGAATTAGTTAAAAACAAGAACAAAGGTGACAGTAATGTGGATTATGCAAGATTTGAGACTAGATTACTACAAGCGATAAATCAAAGTAAAGTAAAAAAAAATAAGATATTAAACCCACCAAAACAAGACTGGGTAAATAAAGATATACTACATAAAATTAATCAAAAAAATATTCTATATAAACAGCATAAGAACAACCCCGGGAATCAAGATATCAAGACAAAATTTTTAAATGAAAGAGACAAAGTTGCGGAACAAATACAGACAATGAAATCGAAATTCTACCTTAAAAAGTTCTCTGAATGCAATAAAAAGCCTAGAAAAATGTGGAACTTGATAGAAAGCTTAACTAATAATAAAATAAAAGGTATAACGTTGCCAAACAGATTGATAAAAGAAGATACGGAGTTGAAGGATGGAAGAAAAATTTGTGAATGTTTTTGTGAGTTCTTTTCAACGGTAGGTTCAATCCTTGCAGAAGCGATTGACAAAGAGTATCACAATAACAAAACCTATACCAACGCAACACCTCTTATCGCTAACCCTAATTTTGGCCTCGAGAAATTTAACTTAGCAACGAAGGAGGAAATAACTAAAATAATAGATAACCTTGACAGTAACACCGGCTCAGGGATTGACAACATAAGTACTAAAGTAGTAAAATCGCTTAAACCCTACATAACTGAAGAGCTCACTGAGTGCATAAATGTTTGCCTAGAGAGTGGTAATTTCCCAGATTCCTTAAAAATTGCCAAAGTAACTCCCATCTTTAAATCTGGAACAAAATCGGACCCTAATAATTATCGCCCTATCTCTGTGTTACCTGTAATCTCAAAAATCTTCGAAAAAATAATCTATAATAGACTAGATGCCTACCTAACTTCTATTAACTTCTTATATCCTAAACAATATGGTTTCAGGACAATGTCCAATACTCTATCTGCCACAGTAGATTTAGTAAACAAAATAAAAAATAGTATAGATGAAAAAAAAATTGCTCTCGGAATATTTATAGACTTAAAAAAAGCTTTCGATACGGTGAGCCACGAGTTACTTCTGAATAAGCTTAACGATATTGGTATCAATGGTACTGCTCACAAAATATTTAAATCCTATTTGACTAATCGCCTTCAAATAGTAAAAATAGGTGAATACCAAAGTACCCCCAGACTAATTACCTACGGGGTCCCTCAGGGATCAATTCTCGGCTCCATCCTGTTTTTAATTTATATAAATAATATAAGTAAGCTTGAACTCAAAGGTGAACTATCGTTATATGCCGACGACACTACCCTCTTTTACTATGGAAATAACATCGACAATGTTATACGAGATTCACAAGATGATCTTAATATCCTTAATGTGTGGTTTCAATGTAATTTACTAACCCTCAATGTGAGCAAAACTCATTACGTAATTTTTTCAGCCAAAAACAAAAAAATTAATGATTTTGAACCCCCTAAAATAAATAATACTAACATAAGTAGGTCAGATTGCGAAAAATATCTCGGTTTAATATTAGATAATAAACTCACATGGAAAGAACACATTAAATATGTAAAATCTAAACTGATATCTTTAACAGGAGTCCTGCGCAGTGTTGTTCGTTGTCTACCTCGTAAAGTGTGTTACATTATTTATAACTCTTTGGTAAAACCACACATAGACTATCTTATCCAAATCTGGGGCTCAGCAGCTAAAACCAATCTTATTTCATTACAAAGAACACAAAATAAATTAATAAAAATACTATTCCGTTACAACTTCTTAACTGCGACAGAAAAAATATATAGAGAAACTAAATTAATGAATATTACGAATACCTATAAATATAACACTTGCATCCTTATTAGAAAAATTTTATCAAAAGACATACACACAAACATAAGCTTTACAACTAAAAATAAATATCCTCATTTAAGACGGTTAAGAAGTGCAAATAATATAATATTACGCCCACCAAGAACCAACTATGGTAAAAGAAATATTACATTTGAAAGTGCTCAACTATATAATAAACTTCCTTCAAATATAAAAGAATGTAAAAGCATGCAAACTTTTAAAAAACTTCTGAAATCATACTTTTCCTCACAATAAAAAAAAAAAAAAAAAAAAAAAAAAAAAAAAAAAAAATGAAATTTACATTATTTAAATTATAAAATTATTTTACTCATTAATTATTCATCGCTACAGCATAATAACAAACATTCGTAATGTTTCTTAATAAAATTCTGATTTAAATTCTGAGCGCTTACGAGTCACATCCAGTCACCAGTATCTTTGTTATTACGCCATTGCATTGGGTGACGCGTTGGTATAGTTTTTACGAAGCTTCTGCAAGCCTACCCGCAGTTTTACTAATAATTATAATGACTGCGTTGTAATATAATTATAGGCTAATATCAATACTAAGATGAAATATTATTATGTTAAACAAGTGCCGCTGTACGAGCAAACGCTTTTTATTATGTTAAATTATATATAGCCTTAAGTTTTCGTATAAGTGAGTATCTGTATACTTTTTACGAAATAATAAATTTCTTAAACCAGAATATAAAATATTTCCCAGGTCAAGTGATTTACCTTTAAGTTCGCTGCCTATAGGTATCAATATCAACATAGTTGATACTAGTTCTTGTAGGCTAATTTTTTCGTGTTTTTAACTCATAGTATGAGCCTACTCATTTATTGCAAAATCAAAAATACTAACATTTTAATAGTAATATAATTCTATATTTTTATTTAAAAAAAACTGGAGAGATTTTAAACGAAGGAGAGTTTTTAATAGGGCTGTCCAGACCTTACCCCTGAAGAAAATATCCTTCTTCACAACATTTTAATAGGATTACATTGTAGTCTGTGACACAACACACGTATTTCTGTAGCGCCCTACAAACCGTTTTGAGGCTGTAGTGGACGTCCTTTTCCACGAGTGCTTGCGGATGGCAGTCATTAGGGCGACGTACGCCGTTTACTCAAAGATGCCGTCTCTCACGTTACATAGTACACTACTGGGAGGACCATACGACCACTTTGTCAACAGCAAAACTACAAGAATTCTACGATACCCCGTGTAGTTCGTACAAGAGATAGCCGGCTTATTTGTCCAGCAGTGGACGTCCATCGGCTGAAACGACGACGACGATTACATTGTATTCACACGTCTACATTTGAGTAGCGCCTTACAATAACCGTTTTGAGGCTGCAGTGGACGTCCCTTTCCACGAGTGCTTGCGGATAGCAGCCATCACGGCGACGTGCACCGTTTACTCAAAGATGCCGTCTCTCACGTTACACAGTACACTACTAGGAGGACCATACGACCACTTTGTCAAACTACAAGTCAAACTACAATACTACGATACCCCGTGTAGTTCGTACAAGATAGCCGGTTTATGTTCAGCAGTGGACTTCCATCGGCTGAAAAGACGACGAGGATTACAATGTATTCACACGTCTACATTTGCGTGGCGCCTTATAAACCGTTTTGAGGCTGCAGTGGACGTCCTTTTCCACGAGTGCTTGCGGATGGCAGCCATCAGGGCGACGTACGCCTCTCACGTTACACTACTGGGAGGTCCACGACCGCTTTGTCATCAGCGAAACTAGAAGAATACTACGATACCCTGTGTAGTTCGTACAAGATATCCATCTAGCCTGCGTGACCGTAGGGTAGGTTGTAGGTACACGAGCATTGAGCAACTCATGTTAAAAACGTAACTTCCACACACAAATTTGCATTATAGGCGAGCATCTTCCCATTCGATATTGTTATACGATATTCACTTTTGTACAAAAAAATAGTTCAACTTTGTTTTAAAATTCATGTAAAATTCGCAAGTTTTCTTCCTCTTTTAAAAATAAAATTTCGTATCCCTACACGCGGGTCCCGTCCCAAGATGACACGAGTTATGAAATGCACGATTTGACAAGGGTTCGGTTGAACCAAAGTTGAACGGTTTCGAGTCGATAAATCATAGGAGCATCGCAGATTTGCATCAAACATAGTTTTCGTCGAGTCTGCCGCGAATTCGCTGATGGAAACAAATGTTTTAACCCTAAGTCATGAAGGTGAATTAATTTTAGATATGAGTTTGGTAGCAGCATTAGCCTTGGTTGAAATGTAGAACATTTCCGTCGTGTATACGTATTCGTAAGTGTTGGAATAATTAACCACTGCTGAAGTCTGAAACCTAAGTTAGGTATCAATCAATATATTCATATAGGTAAAATGCTTTGCCCTGAATGACTGACTGACGAATCAATGCTCGGCCTTACCTACCGTTGATCATAGAGACTTGAAACTTGGGAGAGTGTGTTCTTTGTATGACGTAGGCATCCGATAAGAAAGGATTTCCCGAAATTCTACCCCTAGGGGGGTGAAAAAGGGGGCGAAGTTTGTATGGAACAACGTGATTCCTTGGTTCATTATTTCGTATAAATAAATAAATGTTGCCCCGGTTCCGTCCGCATGACTTTGAGGTTTTTTACAAACCTGGGGAAAATTATGGATTTTACCTGGATTTCCGCCTGTGTGTTAATCTACGGATAATCTATATCTATCATCATTACAAATTGATTCACTAGTTTTAGCCTGAAGGTGTAGCAAACATACACAAACTTTCGCCTTATAATATAGGTATACTGATTATAATGTAGAGAAGCTTCGGCCATAGTCACAGAACACTAAATAGTACCAGAAGGTCCACTCCGCACGATTATTTAAAGAAATAGCGACTCTACCGCTGACACAAAAAGTGCAATTCAGTTCGCATTAGCGCCTGGCCCTGCCCTCAAAATCGACACGCAACAAACGCAATGTTGTGGTCTCTTTCTATCGGCTTACTTTATCTCTTACGACGTACTAGGGCTGCCGTAGTCAGGCGGAGCGTAAAATAGACCGTACAGAACTAGCGCGAGCAACTCGGCCCGTGAGCGGCAACCATCTGAAATATTGAGGTCCGGACCCGTACTTGTAGCCGGGACGGCTACGTGATAAGTGAGACTGGCCTGCCATAGTTGTTGTTGTAAACATCATCATACTAAGCACTATAAGAAATAGAGATCGTGAGCTGCATGTCGATAGACGCCTAGCTCTACTGGTATTACCATAAAAGGGCAGCACCCTACGACATTAAAGGTTAACTCACATGCTACACGTTTTCGAAATAGGAACTAGGAATAAAATAATAAAATACCCTCCCACCTCCATCTTCCAACACCCACATAGCACCTTTAATTCAGGGGTGTATAGGGGGAATACTTGCATAGACATTTTAGGGTTCAGTACCAAAATGGTAAACTGGAAACCTTATAATGCTTTCTCTGTTCACTTGTCCGTTCATCACACACGATTATTTGAGTAACCATGAAAGCTAACGACATTAAATGAATACCAACATTTTTGAAATACAAAACTCATAAGATTGTAAATAAATCATTTTGGTTTTTTGCAAAACTCGAACTCGAAATTCGGATGATTGAAATTTCAGATTTAGATTACCATTTTAACCCTATACCAATGTAAATTGTACGAACGTACGTATTTATTCTAAAACAAATACGAGTACTTATTCATTTTTGCATAAAAGTTACGTATTTTTATTTATAAAATAAAATGTGGAATAAAATGTGTGTCCCATGTTGATATGAAAACACGAAAATGAAATTCAAAGTAAAAATTCAACTTTCGCAAAACTTTTTTTGAGGAACGAACAAAAAAACTCCACTGCACTCACTGTCTTAGTGGAGATGCACCCTACAAACAAATCGATACCTATCAATCATGCCATGACGACAAGCCATCTATTTTGCATTCATCGGTATCGACTATCGACATGCATCTAATCGACAATGACACGGGGGAATCGACGGGAAATCAAATTACCTATTATGGTGGGTCTATTTGCAATCTACGGAATTTTACCGAGGCCGTGAATTATCTAGGTTTTTCGCAACAGGTTTTGCGCCTGAGTGGTTGACAAGGACAGGTAATGATAATTTTGATGGTATATTGGTATATTAGTATAATAGCCCAATAGTAAGTCTAGGAGCAGCCTGTAAAGCCGAAAGGTTGAAGACTCGATCTTAGTCCGAGTTCGAAAAAGAATATTTACGCGTCGACTTGATAACCTCCCCCTTTTTTTATGTCGATTAAGTTAACTGCATAGATGCATGTCGATAGCTTGTGTACTATCGGATAAAGATATTTCAATCCACGAAGACGCGCCCCACTCAGTCAAAATCGCTTTTGTTTTATTCGATTGTATGGAGTTTGACAGAATGGGGCGCGTCATCGTAGATTGAAATATCTATATCCGATAGTACACAGCTATCGACATGCATATGCAGTTAATTTAATCGACATCAAAAGAGGTTATCAAGTCGACGCGTAAATATTTTTTACAGAGTAGTCCGATTTTCATAATACTTTTCTTGTTTGAAAGGGTACACTCCCAAGGTAGTCCCATATAAATGTGACCTCAGATTACAGAGCTAAGTCAAAAAGATGGGTTGCAATTTTTTTGCGAAAATATTATTTGTTCTGTTACGGAGCGGTAATCAATGCAGCCAAAGATTTACTTGAAACGTCTCTTGAAGAAAAACGCTCATCGCTTACCGACTGAAGGGCGCTTGGAAGGGAAAAACGCTCTTGTGGAAAATTGTAGGCATGTTGAATATTAAAGGCTGCTTACAGTAGTTACTTATAACTCTTATAAGTTATAGTGTATAAAAACTTTTATAGGTAACCAGTGGTTTTGTGGTGACAAGCTGCGGTTGAAAACTAATATATAGATTAGTCTTCAATGTAAAGGCCAATTAAGTACATCCGTAACAGATACAAACGTTGATAAATAGGTGTTTAATTAATCAATGATTTATGTTCCTGAAGAGGGGTAGACACAAGGCATTAACTATTATTAATAGATTAACTAAAGAACTTTAAACAACGACTATTAGGAAAGCTTTTTAAAGGTACACATTTGGTTATCGTTAAAAATTTTGGTTTTTGAAAATAAGAATGACTTCATAGTCACTGTTGCAAGCGGATTTTTAGGAAAAATGCAACGTTGTAATAAATAGTTAATAATGAAATCTCATAAAAAATCGAGTAGCTAAGTAGGTATCGTACAGTTCGCACAAAACTTTATAAGAAATCTACAGATTTTTATACACTACAAGGTAGTATTTGACCGCGATTTCACCTGATGGTAAGTGGTGATACAGTTCAAAATGTTATGTTAAACTAACTTTGAAAGAGGTAAGCAACCCCTGACGGACGACGGTTTCTTCACAGCATCACATCGGATTGCCTTGACGGTGTAGTAACTAGCCAAGGCCTTTGCTGGTAGTGTGGTAACTAGCCACGGCTAAAGATCAGATCAGAACTGAGCCAATTAAGGACTCATCACTACATAGTATAAAACAAAGTCGCCTTTTCTGTCCCTATATCCCTATGTGCGCTTAAATCTTTAAAACTACGCAACGGATTTTGATGCGGTTTTTTCCAATAGATAGAGTGATTCAAGAGGAAGGTTTATATGTGTAATACATGCATCATATACTAAGGCAACATTGCTAATTTTAGAGGTTTCTAACGTGATGTCGTAAATTAACCTATTTTTTTGGGCTTATTTAGCAATTAAGCAAAAACGCTGCCTAAACCCTACGAGTTAGATCAAATTAATGTACTACAGTATTGTACACCATAAAAAGGTCTACAAAAAAGTCCGCGATGGTATATGTTTATATTTTAGGGATAACCCACATTAACCATTTTATTGTTTACTTTTTACGTGAAAAAATGGCTTATTTACGAAGCTATTTTAAGCAATACGGCATTAATCCTTATCGAATTAAGTACCTTAAATATAGTGTGCAATTAACATAGATCAATATGGTTCCTTACAGCATGTAAATTAAACAAATATTTTCGGATATTACAAATTTAAAATTTGCGTTTGCGGCGGGCGGTACCGGTCACTGTTTTTCACATGGCCAACTGTATGTCGCTCTTTCAAGAGTAACCTCAAGAGAAAACATGTTTGTATTGTCTAATGTGAACGTTGTGTATAAAGACATCCTGTAATATATTAAGTAATTGTTGTAAAAATAAAATAAATACCTAGGTAAGAATGTAAAAAGTAAATAAGTAAAAATGTGTAATGTAATAAAAATTGTATGAATTTAGATATTCCAAAGATAGCAGGAAATCTTCATAGTAAGTATAGGGAAAGAGGAATTGTTTTACTCCAAATTTAATGCGTGCAGGCCAAGGGCAGTAATGAATGAATCAAAAATACTGGATCGATTTTAATCATGTTTTCATTGAGTGACATAGGCATATATATTTTATGCCCGTGCAAAGTCGGAGCGGGCCGCTATGTTTTTATATACAACGTTCATAGTTTTTCTGTAGTGTATTTAATTTAGTATCAGCATTGCACCCGTGCGAAGCCGTGGCGGGTCGCTAGTAATATTCTAAAGAGTCCGTGGCCGTGGGAATTGAACCCATCGCCAATCTGAGGGCACCACTTCGCTAAGGAGTTCACCAAAGAATTAAGATTGGAGGACTAAAATAAAATAAAAACCACTCACACAAATACTTTTCCCATTTCGTTTTTCCGAGCGACACAGTTCCGCGAGCGGGTATAATGGTCGTAGGTCATACGCACAATGCACCACGGTTCACGCTTGACGGAAACAGAAAACTGTGACTGAACAGTGAACAAGGCTTTACGGTACAGTCCGTATTTCAACTATGAGACAAATGGTAAAACAAATCGCGGAGGCACTGCCAGGAGACCATCGCTTATAGAATTAGAACATTGTTATCGCGAAAAAATATAATAATTACAGTAACAGATAAAAACTTAATACAAGAAATTAAAATAAAAAAGCTGCCTAATACGCGTCAACTTTTAAAAACTAAATCATAACATACATACAAATTAAAAGTTCTATTTCCGCGGATAGAGTTAAACAATTCTCAAATAAAATTTTTGAAAACTTTCAGACAATATTAATGAAACGCTTAAATCTTATTTTTCGTTAGTAGTTATTATGTGCAAATTGCACCCAAAGTATTATTCGCGCCACGCAATGTCTAGTCTTCGTCTAGACGCTAATCTTGCCTTTAAAAAAAAAAATAAACGCATGCAGTTACGCATACAACTCCCGAATTCGAGGATCGAAAGACACGCTTTCGAGTTAGCGTTAGCGATGCCAACGGTGCCAGTTACCACCGCCGCGGGTTACACCGTCACGCGCTAACGGCGACAGGTGACTGTGAATGCCACGAAGCCGCCGGTACCTACAACGCCGCTCGTGCCTTATTGCTGGTAAGGTCAGATTCAGACGAAACGGGCGTAAGCGCGCGTTTATTTACTTACTGAAGAATGGAAGACATGTGATACGCGTCCCAAGTAGCGGCAATACAGGGTATCACTCCCGCGAGTTACTCCGTCACGCACTAATGGCTTTATTCACTTACGTATTGGAAGAATGGAAGACACGCGTTCCAAGGAACAGCGGCAATGTAGGGTTTAAACGCCGCGAGTTAATCCGTCACGCGGTATCGGCTTTATTAACTTAAGTATTGAAAGAATGGAAGACACGCACTCCAAGTAGTTAAAAAAATTTATAATCTCTAATTTGTTTGAGGTCCGATCTGGTGACAGGCTTCGACAGTGGATCGTTACCATTGCCACTCTACCAGCAAATACGCACCGCCAAGCGATTTAGTGTTCCGGCGCGACGCTGTGTGGAAACAGTTAGGGGTTACTTACTTCTTCTAAGTTAGACCCACTCAAACAGCTCGTAGGTTCCTTATTGATGTTAAAGTTCGACTTAAGGGGATTTATTGAATTTATTTTTGTCTTTTTCACTCTCACGGAGATTTGGTAGGTGCGACATGCAGCGTCGCGGAAGAATATAACAGAAAAACGACCTTTTACCTAATTACTCAAAAACTAAGCTGGTTATCAAAAATCTGTTTCTTAGCGTTTTTGGATATTATTATTACCGACACTTTAAAACAAAAATTACAATTACATCCAATGTGGTGTCCGATAAAAACTAGAAAAACTGAGATTTTGGAGCAACTTTTGGGAGAACTTTCTATCGAGAAAATTTTATCCAATCGTGTTTCTGCTTCTTAGCGATTTTAGATTAAAGACCCAAAATACATGACGTGTAAATTTGAAAGTAATCGTCTTTATAGTTTTTGCATAAAACTTCATTCAAAATCACCTAAATACGGCTTGTAGGCCGTTAAAGTTAAAACAAAACGGGTGCCGCGTAGTCGCCTTTATAAAATTACGTATCTATTCGAATTTGGAGGACCGACATGCTCCCTCGAAGGCAAGGCAAGGTCGGTCCAATAGCTACAATATTATCTTCAGTTATTTATTGGACGACTAAAGGCGAGTTTATTCGGGTTTTAAAAAACCTCTACATTCGACCGACTTTACTACCGCCGCTGGCGTTTCACACCCGCGCTTGATCTGGTGACGCCTTTATAGCCCGCGATTGTAATCGTACCTCAATTACAACGCGTTCGCGTTGCACAAACACTAGTGGTTCAATTAGCTATGCACTGACCATTTGGTGCACATTTTTTTGTAATAAAATAATGCAGAATTAAGGAACATAGACTTAAAACGTACCTAATCTTTTTTATAAAATTCTTGTGCCAATTTTTGTTACCCAAACTCCTCCCAAACGGCTCGACCGATTGCTATGAAATTTTCTGTTTATATTCGGTAGGTCTGAGAGTAGGCCGCAAGCTATTTTTATATCCCTAATGACAAGACAACGTTTGCCGGGTCAGCTAGTTCCTATACGTAATTAAAGTTAGTTCGACTGAGAATTTAGGGAGCCATAAAAGGATAACTTAATATGTGACTTATATGGCTGACATTATGTCAGCCTCGTGAGTAAAGTATGATTTATGTTAGACCGTGCGAGGCGCGTCGCATGCGGCCGGGCAAGGCGAACGAGTTTATGACATGTGGATTTATACTTCAGAGCTGCATAAATCAACCGGTGAATAAGGCCTTAGTGTGCTTCAATTTTGACTTTTGTCACTTACCATTAATGGTGATTCCCAATATTCAATCACAAATCCATGGTTTGCCTTACTAGAGACAGAAATTTGACATAACTTTTATGGAGCTTATGTCATATTGATATCTCTAGTAGGACAAATGGAAGATAGATAGAATATTGGGAACCGGCGTAGCTAAGCATTAATCTTGTACTGAAAAAAATCTGTGACTGGACACATAATGTCCATAGTGTCTGGATGACTAGTGTCTACCATGTATGTGTGTATGTGTATTAATAAAAAATAAAATGACCACTTAACTGCTAAGTTAGCGTTAAGTTTGGAAAGTGTAACAGACTAACACAAGCCAGCCAAGCATAAGATCCTATCTTCATTTACATTTACATACACTTAGTTATGTAGTTTGAGTATGCTAATTTACAAGTAAAAGCAGATTTAAAATTTTTGCAAGAAAAAGATTTCATTATCTGCATATGTACTAAGGCTGTTTAACCGGTGCAGCTTTCATTGGAAAATTACCAAGTACTAGGAGTTGGTGCAGAAGCAGCGATTCAACAATACCCCCTACCTGACTCCAAGGATGTCACCGACTCAATGTACACCACGGCGAAATGGAATGGAAAGGCCTTTTTTTACATAGCATAATGAGCTTTATGTCAATATTGTATTCAATACAAACTAAATAAAATTCAGAAAAGGTCGCGTCTTCCTAGGAACCCTTGCACATTCTCGAGAATAATTTATTTTGCATCTTATACAATTTACATAAAGTTCGTTATGCTAAGTAAAAATAGTCGCTTCCATTCTATTCGGTTGTGGTGTAAATTGACTCTAAAAGCCTCTATCCCTGCCTAGACAAATAGCCTATTTCACATCCTAGAAAATACCAAGATGATTATGGCATGCATAGATCTGCAAACATAGTTGTAGGACATTTGCATGCAACAGCTTATTTGATTTAAAAGCAGTGACAGTCGAGAATCGAGATGATTAATAATTAATTCTTCAGTCTCATATTCAGAGTTGGAGCTTAAAACCCCTGATAATGTGGTCGATTCTGTTGAGCAAAATATCTAAACTAAACTTATTTAAAATAATGCTAACCTTTTCAAACTGCTCCCGATGGAAAAGGATGGCACTATTTTAAATTAGTTTAGTTCAGACATTTTGCACAACAGAATCGACCACATAACCTACCTTCTGAAGTAACGTGAAAGCAGCAACTAATTAGTATTTCTTGCTTAATGGTATTGGACCATAGAAGTTGAGTTTATGTTTATATTTGACCTTATATCTTGTGCAAATAAATAATGCAATAAATTAATATTACTTACATAAACTTCATTGATAAATAATAGTTTTAAATATGTGCCTGAGCATGAAGTGTTTAGAGTATAGTTATTTATATAAGAACCACTATTTTTTAAGTGTATTAAAATACCTAATAATATTAAAAATTATTACTATACTATACTTATTTTACTGAATTCAAAATAATGGTATATGATAGAAAGCTTTGTGAATAGTGTTAGTTATGAATTTAAGGTGGTTTTAAGTTTTTATACTAAATAAAAATATTCAATACTTACATAAATATTAAAAATGATTGGTGGTTGAAAGGATTAAAATCCAAAAAGTTTAAAATAAACAATGAAAAACGGGAATTATTAAATTACATCAAATATTACAAAAATTTAATGAAAATTGGATTTTAAGCCTAAGTTTAGAAATAATACACAAAAATATTAAATATTTAAACATCTACAATAAAAACCTGGTGTGTGGACGGTTTTTGTTGCATTTTTTGTGTATTTTAGGTAATTCGTCTGAAGAGATCTTAAACTGGGGCTCGAATTCGTCTTCTTGATCCATCGTGGGCTCAACGAAGGCAGGAAGGGGACAAAAATTTAAATTATGACAATAAATATAATTAAAAAAGAACAATAATATAATTAAGCTATCACCAAGATTAATTTGATAAATATATAGCTTTATTTTATGCAAAATAATATTCACATCCACAATATAATTTTAATAAATAGTGAATCATTGATAGCCAATCTCAGTACGAACAGATAGTATTCTTGTAAAAACCACAATCATCCCAAAAGCTAAAATAGCAGCATCAAGCAGTAATAAAATACCGCATACGGTTAAACCATAGGTTAAACATTCAAAAATCAATATCTATGCGGTATCATAAAAAATTCAACAATTTATAAAACTGTCACTCTGTGATTTATTAGAGAATAGGTTACTTACGATTATTCAGCCGATTTACTCCGCCGGTGGCTCGCGGACCTAGATAATTTGTTCGACAATAATTTCACATTTCTATTTTTAGATTTTACTTGTTATATTTGTGTTTATTTTCGACAAATCTCACTTGAATTTTGATTGTTCTCCATATTTTTATTTCAAATTTAGCACCCCATCAGCTGTCAGGCTAGTTTATAATTTATGGTCCGTCAATGCGTGCGTTCAAAATAATTCCATTTTCGAAATACAGACGAACCAACTTGCTTGGCAATATTATATTGAAAGATATACACATATTTTGCAATTTGATTTACAATATTACATTTTGAAAATATTTTGCATTTTGATTGAATACCTATTATCGTGCCACCATGTTGGAGGTTGGATTCGATTTTCGAAAACGAGTGTAAAGTACTCTTTATTTGGAAAACCACAGAGCAATGAGCAGTGAGCACATAATGAGGTGCGAGGTGCCCTCAGAGGTGCCTGTGGGAAAAGGAAAACCCACAGAACTAGGAATGATTTTATATCATAGAGTAAAGTAATATTATACTTTATATTAGTGGGAAAACCAGTCGAAATTATTTGAATAGATAAAAAATTGAAATTAAATTAAAAATGCTTGCAATCATGCAATGGCATTTTGTGCCATCGTTTATAGAAGGTCTCTTATCATCGTCGGATGCCGACTTGATATTGGTTCTTGTTATTTCAATCCGCGGAATGGCAGTTACGTTTCGGTGCTTTCGAGGGAAGCCGATTGAGTAGAGAGTGTTTGCGACAGTTCATAATTATTATTTATTCCCAATGACGCTTACTGAACACACTATACCAAAGAATATAAATACTCTCTACCGCTCTATACCGAACACTCTTGACCATAGACAACCCACAGCAGAGGCAGCTCTTGACCTATGCTCTTGACTCTGACTGTATTCATACTGGCAAAGCAATGAAAGTCCTGGAATAATTACAAATTATTTTTATTAGTACATACGAACTTACACAGATAATAAAAGCGGGTTATTTTTTTTTAATCTACGCATAGTAGCTGAGGTTGGCCTTCTTCTTGGCCTGCACCTCGAGGATGGCGTCCATGAAGTCCTCGTGCGTGACCGCGGTGGCGGAGCGGCGCAGCGCGATCATGCCCGCCTCCACGCACACCGCCTTGCACTGCGCGCCGTTGAAGTCGTCCGTGGAGCGCGAGAGCTCCTCGAAGTTGACGTCGGGTGACACGTTCATTTTTCTGCAGAAGAGTTGTAAGAATTAGAGATAACTAGAGATATTATAAGAATTAGAGACACGTTAATTTTTCTGCAGAAGAGTTATAAGAATTAGAGATAACTAGAGATATTATAAGAATTAGAGACACGTTCATTTTTCTGCAGAAGAGTTATAAGAATTAGAGATAACTAGAGATATTATAAGAATTAGAGAGACATAGTAAAATAAAGTGTCTTGGACATAAAAATAAACTGCCACTATTTCACATTTATGTAGTCTTCTTACTTCTTGGCCTTTTCCCACGTTATGTGGGGTCGGTTTATGTATAAGGGGGAAATATTTTTTATAGTGTAAGTAATTACAATGTTAGTTTACCCTGAGATGACATTACTTGCCTATAAAGTTCTAGGTCAACGGAAAGCACCCTATGAGTTTCGAGCAACACTAATCTTTTGTTATGTAAAACTATGCAGACAAAATATCGAAATTACACTTTTAAATTTTTCAGTTAACCTAACCTAACCGTGACTGTATTATGCAGAAGTCAAAGATAAGGTGTGTGCGTATTATCGTTCACACACATTGGATTGGTCATTGGAGTCGCATTTCATTCATGTTTCCTTTTCCGCAATTCCGTCATATTTGCGCAGCTATGTCCACCACGTTTCATCCAGCGCTAGAAGTCGCCGCGGCTTGTATAGTCGCGGAATGAAAAGGTTCGTCAATTTTCAAAGTGATTCGCTTGCACTAGTCGATTGTTTTAGTATGTTGACATTATGGACTCTTGCAGTAATAGTACATACCTGGAATGGATCTGCATAATCCTAGCCCTGGCCTCTTCATTGGGGTGTGGGAACTCAATCTTCCTATCCAGACGGCCGGAGCGGAGCAGGGCGGGATCCAGAATATCCACTCGGTTTGTTGCTGCTATCACCTATAACAACAAATACCTATAACAATAAATTATAATTTAACATTTAACCTTCGAACCAATCAAGTCAAGCTTTCCAGGCTTCTTCTTCTTCTTTTCTTGCTTTATGGCTCTCTGTAGTGCCAAAACAGCACAATGCACTAAGGCTTCTTGGAAAGTGTGTTAAACCAGTACCTATAGTGTCCACAAATATATTATTGTGATAAATAGTTGTTAAATTCAAGGCAAGCATAATGGGTCTAAGCTATTAGTAATCCTATCGAGGACAAAAAAATTAAATCCTAAGCATAGAAGCATAGTTATGTCAAATAACTGCAAAATCTTTGTTTTCTTTTAATAAGTAGTTCTTATTACTGTGCATCTAAGGTACATTAGGATGAAACTTAATAAGAAAAACTGCATCTTGAGTTACCATCATTTGAGATGTACTTGTAATGAATAAGAAATTGGTGTGTATTAAGCCTGTTGTAAAAATTAAGTTCAGCAGAAGGGAAAGAACAGCCTAATGAGGATACCTTTATATCAGCAGTAGAACTGAACCCATCGAGTTGGTTGAGCAGCTCCAACATGGTACGCTGTACCTCACGGTCACCAGCCTTCTCAGAGTCGAACCGCTTGGTGCCAATAGCGTCCAGCTCGTCGATGAATATGATGGCGGGCGCCTTCTCCTTGGCCAGCGCGAATGCGTCTCTGACCAGCTTAGCACCGTCACCTGTAAACGCACATAATTACATTAATTTTACGATGCGTCGGAACTTGGACCTTATTGCTTTCCAAGAATTTTTAGGTATTCTTCAAATTGAAATATTGTCCCTATCTTAAATAGATGTCTTAATTTAACTTTTATCTCTACAAAACAGTCTGTAGAACACCACCTTAAAAGCAAGGGCAGTCTAGGAGCGAAGAGAGGATATTTTTGATGAATTGAAGTCAGAAATTTTGACAAAACGGTATAATACGCGCCATCTTTAGACTTGTACTGCACCTCCTGGCGCTCATTCTGCCGCCCCGATGACGCACGGAAGCAGACAATTCCACTCTTCGCTCCTAGACTATACCCTTGCTTTTGGCGGCATGAACATGGCAGGTGCGATACAAATCTCATCGTTCGTGGCACATATCTTATGTCCTATGGTAAGCTAGCACTACAGTTTGGGTTACTAAAAGTCAACACAGTGACCAAAATAAATCTTGAACCTAGAGTGGACAATTTAATAAATATTAAAAAAAAATTGTTAATTGCTCCAAGCCAGTATCTCTCTGTGAAAGGCCAGATTAATATCGGATTCTCAGTTATACTCACCAATAAACATCTGCACCAACTGTGGGCCAGCCAGCTTTAAGAAGGTAGACTTGGTCTGTGCAGCGCAGGCCCTTGCCAGAAGGGTCTTACCCGTGCCAGGAGGGCCATACAATAGTACTCCCTTGGGAGGGTGGATGCCAAGGTTCACAAATTTCTCCTTGTGTGTCATTGGTAGGACTACTGCTTCGATTAGTTCCTGCAATGCATACATTTAAGTAAACAATACAAGCATTTAAGTAAAGTTTAGTTAAGTATTGGAAACGCAGGGTTTAGATTAGCAACAAAACTTGGAGAAATAGACTTCTGTAAAATATTTCTACATTGTTAAAAGTCACATCAAGCTCACTCAATAAAATAGAAATAGCTTCCAGAAATTAACTTCTCCAAGGTTTGTTTCTTATCTAAACCTTGCTTAAAGCTGTCCTTGATGAATGGGTTTAAAATTACAGTGTAGCATGTGAAAATTAACTCGACCCATTATGGAGGACATGTGCACAGGAAAATCTCCTCACATTTAGGCGCTTAAAGTAAGTGGATTTCACAAAAGAAATTGTTATTGTGAACACATAAGGCCTTGGGATGCTATATGCTTATACGGGGCACACAGCACCATGCTGAGTTGGAGCCTTTTTCCGGGTTGTGCCACATGTGACAGGCGGTGTCTGGTGCTTTCCTCACTTGGGCAATTATTGGTTCTAGTTGCCCGAGTGGGGAAATCTTCAGGCATCGTTTTAGTACGTAAGGTGTATTGTTTTGTTATAATAAAATAAATAATATAAAATAGCCTTTTATTTACACCAGAATTAGTGACATTATTACATTACATAAGTGACATTATTACATATTTTCTAAAATTTTAAATGATGCCCCTAATTTTGGAGCGCCTTTCGGCAAAGGCCTCCTCCAATTCTTATTTGTTAGGTACTCTATTTTCTTGACCTGACTTTAGTATTATTCTTTTTTCCAAGAGTTCCAAAGTTTTTTTGCTTATATCTTGAGATTTGTTGTTCTTAGGAATGGATTTAGTTATTTCTTTAAGTTTTGTTTCTATTTGGTTGTATTTTTCTATTAGATCTAAGGCTATCCAGTGTTCAATATGTTAATGTGTTCAGTGTGCATATGTGTAAACAGTTGCCTTTGTTTATCTTTTTTGGAGGGAGTTGGTCATTCTTCCCCACGGTGACCAGCCGTCTTGGGGAAGTAGTAGTTATTTATATATTTGTTTCTGTTTGCTGTTTGTGGCGTCCGGGTAGTTGTTATTTGCTATTGTTATTGTGTATTTCCTCTTGAAATTGAGTCTGATCTCACTCGTCGTGCATACTCGAGTTTGCTGGTCTTGTTCATTTTAGCTGGAGTTGTTATTCTACCTTCGGTTTGGTTAGGAGGATTCTTGGGTGAATCTGTTGGTGACCTTTTGCGTTTCTCTACAGGTTTCTCTTTTATAATTAATTTGTCATATCGTATGAAGGCTTGCTTCCCATTCTTAGTTTGTTCCTGTTGTTGTATTCTAAGTTCTTTCCTTTTATCCATGACATCCTTTGGGAAGTCTTCCGTAATATATATGTTTTCAGGCAGCAGCCTTTTGTTCTTCCACAGTTCAAATTTCCTCCATTCCAGCGTGACAGTTATTAAAATGGGTCTTGGTTTCTGTTCACGTTTTTCCCCAAGTCTTCGTGCACTACTGATCTCCCATTTGTCCCAGCTTTCGCTGCTATTTGTGTTTGTTGTGTTTAAAATATCCAGAACTAGGGCCACTAGTTCTGAATTACTGTTTTCCGACTCTTTAACACCATGCACTATAATGTTTCTCTTTCTTGCATCTCTCTCTAGTTGTTTTATTTTGCTTTTCAGAGTATTCACTTGTTTTTTTAGCTCCTGGTTTTCTTGTAAGAGTGGCTTGAGTTTTTCATCAATAGTTCCCACCACACTATCGGTAACATTTTTTGTGATGGTATTTGTTTGTTTTTCAAACTCTTCCTTCATTTTTAGAAGCATTTTTTCCATCAGTTGATTCATGAGTTGCTCCATGTTTCCTATTGTTTGTTATGGAATTTTCAAACGTCACCGGAACATATGAGGTTGCAATTAAATTATGGGGTATCGCATAGTCTTAGATACCGTTAGCAAGAGGTATTTTTAGGTGAATTGTTAATTTTTAATACGTTTAAAATCCAAAAAGTAGAATAAAGTTCGTAATGTTGGTAATTTTAATGCTTAATTTTTAATTTCTTTTTATAGGTTATGATTGTGTTTCACAATGGTTCATAGCAATTTTGCACCAAGATTTTTAAGGTGTTTGGTTGGTTTTGTCCTTATAGTGGTTTATTTAGAAGCGTTTATAGTAGGACACCCGTAAGTTCGTTAGTTTTCCAACTTTAAATGTAATTGTTCACTAGTTTTAACCGTTTTCGAAACACCACTTCACTTGACTTGTTTGGTAAAAATCAACATGTTTGCATCCAAGATTAATGTTTTGGCTAAGGTATAGATGACGTACCGTTACGGAGGGGGGTGGGAGGGGGGGGGGGAGTGGGAGGGGGGGAGGGGGGTAACCCTCCCCCTAAGCCATATTTGTAGGAACGTAATAGTTGCCGAGAAATAAATTTTTTAAATTTAAAAATTTCGAGGTTATTTTTACTATGAAAGGGTGACGTATTGTTACGGAGGGGGGTGGGAGGGGGGGGGAGGGGGAGGGGGGGAGGGCGGTAACCCTCCCCCCAAGTCATATTTGTTGGAATGTAATAGTTGCTGAGAAATAATTTTTTTAAATTTAAAAATTTCGAAGTTATTTTTACTATGAAAGGGCTGGTCGACGGAGCCCCGCTTCGCGGGGCTCCTAATTTCTGAGTGGTCATAAAAGAAAATAACCACTCAGAAGGATGGCGGGGCCTTGCAGGCCCCGCCATCCTCTTCGTCACCTAAATTATCCGAGTCGGGGCGCCCTATAGTCCCGAGCTCGCTTCGCTCGCTCTTGGACCCTAAATAGTTGCTGAGAAATACATTTTTTAAATTTAAAAATTTCGAAGTTATTTTTACTACAAAAGGGCTGGTAATTTCTGGGTGGTTATAAAAGAAAATAACCAATCAGAAGGATGGCGGGGCCTGCAAGGCCTTCGTCACCTAAATTATCCGAGTCGGGGCGCCCTATAGTCCCGAGCTCGCTGCGCTCGCTCTTGGACCCTAAACTCGTTTAACAGTAGCAATATACGTTTTGGAAAGAAAAATAACGACCATAGACAACGACAGCAGAGAGACCACTTTTTTTTTAATGTCAAACGTTTCGTTTTCGTTTCAATATTTCAAGTGAAATATATTTTACTAAGTTATAATTATTTACTTTAACATAACTCAAATATTAATACATAATAATAAAGTATACTTTTGTGGGAAAACTAACCAAATGCTAATTAAATGTATTTATTTTTAACTATTAATGTTTTTCTATCGTTTGTATTACATAGTATAAACAAATCGTAACGTAAGACGAAACGTTTTGACGAAACAAATATGTCAAATTGCGTAATGACATAATAGCTCTATGATGAAACGTCATTTTTCTAGTTGTCAGATGCCATAGACTACTGTCAGATGCTATGGTCAGATGCTTAACTTGAATTTTACTCCGATATTGTGAATATTCAGTAATAATTTTTTCTTAAAATTTTTGTCTAATTTAAGTGATAATACGAAAGTTAGAAGCAGTATAAAAGGTTACGTGATAAAACTTTGGTGAAAATGTGAATAGATTGTCCGGAAAACAACGGTACGTCATCTATACCTGAGCCAATGTTTTTATGGGTTTTCGTTAGTAACTGTTCACTTTGAAACACTTATGTCCTGGGAAAACTTGACCGTTCAGAGTAGTTCAGGTTAGGTTAGGTTAAACACAAAGCACGATTTGTTTTTCGGTTTTGTAGTAGGTAAATGTTAATGTTATTTTGCCACTTTTCCCCTTATTGTTTTTGTTGATAACACTATACAATTTAACTACTTTTAAAGCCGAAACTTGGTTTATTTTGTTTTTAAATACGGAAATAACACAGAGACGATGTTAACGTATTGTTTCGTTACATGTGGCATAATTTTCTTGCAAAATAAAGTTTTATTTTCTTTCCTTCTTTCATAGAAAGGGTGTATTTATTCGACGACCGAATGGCGTAGTGGTAGCGAACCTGCCGTCTGCGCCGGAGGTCGTGGGTTCGATTCCCACTACTGGTAAATGTTTCTGTGATGAGCATGAATGTTTTCCAGTGTCTGGGTGTTTTTCAATATATTATGTTTATGTATATTAGTATGTATGTATATTTATCAGCTATCTAGTACCCATAACACAAGCTATCGCTTACTTTGGGGCTAGAATGCGATGTGTAAAATGTCCCGTATATATTTATTTATTTATATTTTAGTGTCCTAAAACTATGTATTACATTTTGTGGTAATTCCTGTAAGACATGACAATATAAAAAAATTATACCTGTATTTGTTTATCCAGACCTCCAATATCAGAGTACTGCTCAGTTGGCCTCTCATCTACCTCCATAGCCTTGACTCTAGCATCATATTCGGCCGGCAAGGTCTCCAGGATCAAGTATGAGTCCTTATTCACACCAACTAGGTCACCAGGCTTTAACTTGTCTGCATCAACCAATCCAATGACGGGCAGGAAATAAGTCTGACGGGTGGAGGTTTTGATGACGGCACATTTACCTGATGATAGATTAAATTTTAATAAATGAAATACAGTACCCAGCTGCAAAATTTGCACAGCAGGTATTGTAGGATTAACATACACTTAAGGTATTTAGTTTTTTGCAGATACTAGACTAATTATACATCGTAGGCATATGGAGTTTCGCAAGCATTTATGAATCTAGTTTTTCTAAATTGGTTAAAAATACTCATTTACTTCATATTGGTTCCCGATAGCTCCACATCTGGAAAACTGTATTTAAAATAATGTTTCAGGAACTAATATGAGGTGAAAGGCAAATTTTGAGCAGAAGACGTGTAGGTATATACCTACATGAACATTGTTCTTGCAACTCATTGCCATAAGCCTGTCTATAAAATTAGCCTATTATTTGCGAATAACGAAATAAGTTTCAATTCGCAGGCTACTAGGGCCAAAACCCCAAAAATAAAAAATTGAACAAGGCATGTGTATAACTAATCAGTTAATACCTGCTGTAGACAGCAGGTATTAACTGATTAGTAATACATGTCATTTATTGGCTCAACTATAGCAACGCTACCCAAGGTATTTTCCGGACAATCTTTCACATTTTCACCAAAGTTTTATCACGTAACCTTTTATACTGTCTCCAACTTTCGTATTATCACATAAATTAGACGAAAATTTTAAGAAAAAATTATTACTGAAAATTCACAACATTGGAGTAAAATTCAAGACAAATAACTGACCATAGCATCTGACAACTAGAAAAATGACGTTTCATATGTCATTACGCAATTTGACATTTGTTTCGTCAAAACGTTTCGTTTTACGTTACGATTTGTTTATACTATGAAATACAAACGATAGAAAAACATTAATAGTTAAAAATAAATACATTTAATTAGCATTTGGTTAGTTTTCCTACAAAAGTATACTTCATTAGCATTAATATTTGAGTTATATTAAAGTAAATTATAATTTAGTGAAATATATTTCACTTCAAATATTGAAATGAAAACGAAACGTTTGACATTAAAAAAAAAAGTGGTCTCTCTGCTGTGGTTGTCTATGGTCGTTACTTGTTTTCGTACCTACGTAATTTCGTACGATTTTTGTCTCAAACGAGTTAGGGTCCAAGAGCGAGCGAAGCGAGCTCGGGACTATAGGGCGCCCCGACTCGGATAATTTAGGTGACGAAGAGGATGGCGGGGCCTGCAAGGCCCCGCCATCCTCTGAGTGGTTATTTTCTTTTATGACCACCCAGAAATTAGGAGCCCCGCGAAGCGGGGCTCCGTCGACCTGCCCTTGGAGGTGGTAAGTGGGAGAAGGTGATGGCTAAGGGTGTTTCTTCCCTTCCTCCCTCCCCCCTCTCATCTCCCTTCACCACGGCACTTCATAATTTTCATAATGCACTTCGTAATTTTCATAATTCATAGTAAAAATAACCTCGAAATTTTTAAATTTAAAAAATTTATTTCTCGGCAACTATTACGTTCCTACAAATATGGCTTGGGGGGAGGGTTACCCCCCTCCCCCCCTCCCCACCCACCCCCCTCCCACCCCCCTCCGTAACGGTAGCGTTGCTATAGTTGAACCCATTTATTTAAGGATATAAGGTAATAAAAGAAATATTTTACCTTTTCTTTGTGAATCTAGATCTACAACCGCACCGTCTTCCTCTTCTTCCTGAGGATCGACATCAAGCAATTCAATCACGTTTGATACCAAGTACGGTAGGGTTTTATTAACTTTGATTTTCTCCGTGTTCTCTTTAATCTTGTCATTCTGCGCTTGCAGTTCGTGGGTGATCCTCATCACTTCACTCTTCATGATCTTTATTTCATTGTCCAGCAATCTTGTTCGGCTTATGATTTCGTCTGTTGGCATTCGGAGAACTTCCTCGCTAAGCGCTTCTTCGCCATCCTCCCATATTGATTTGTCCTCAAGGGTCGTGGCCATATTCAGTATTTAATTTGACGAAGGAAAACTATTTTTTTTCAAAATATTTTCTAAATTTTTCAACTTCAAGAAAATCGAAATCAACACACTAAAATTGAATTGTCATTCCAAAATAGAGTTAACCGACGTCATTTATATTTTCTACCAATAAAATAGTTAATATTCCTAATAACTGGTAGATATTGTAGTGTCAATACATCTTTGATTAAATTGTTTTATTCTTGTACTAGTATTATTTTCTTAGTTTATTGCAAAATGTATTTAATTCATTTAAAACTTTTTTGTTTTTATCTGTTTCAATAAGATCAAAAATACCTACCAAAGTGCTTTATTTTGATTAATGGCAATGCAGTAAATTTGTTTATGTTCTGTGGGGCTGTCATATAGATTATATACTATCTATTATAATCTATGGGCTGTCATTCCATTCAGCTCTGTGTTCTCCCCTCAGGTTCTCCCAAAATTAGGCACCATAGACCATAATGATAATCTCATACCCGAAGAATATAAATACTCTCTACTCACACTAATTATGGAAGGCACACATTTTCGCGGATGCTTTATCCTTTGTTTTTGCCACATTTAATAACAGATTCAAAAATAAATTATTCGTTTGATTATTGCCGTCGTGCATGAAATAAATTCAAAAATTTATGTGGTAAAATATTATTTAATCGCAATCAATGTCAAAAATGTGGAATGTAGGTACTTAGTTGGTCTGCGTAAATTTGGCATTGACAAATAACAACTGTCATTAGTTGACATGCATTTGACAATATTGGTTGGCAGCTGGGCCTGAGAGCTGGGCAGCTGGCAGCAGTTGGCACCTCAGACCAATAATCCCATAGACACAAGGCTAAAATAAAACAAAGTAAACGTATATCTTATTCAAGTTTCTAAATAGTATCAGTATTAGTGTGAGTGAGACAAAAATCAGGTGTCAGTTTTTATTTTTTTTGACATGTCACAAGGTCCAAATATTTTGCAACCATTTGCAACCTTTTAATACTGCCAATTTTAAAAGTATTCGCGTTTCTGGTCGAATTACCTCAGTCGTCGTATATATTTAATTTTGTCTCATAATATTTGTTGATGTTTCGTGAGAAGTGCTGAAAAGATTATTTAGATTTCCTTGTGAAAAAATGTGAAAAAATTGAGATTTGTATATTAATTTAAGTATAATGTGAGATGATTAAAAATGTCTTGTTCGGTAGAGGGTTGCAAAACACGTATCTCACAGAAAGAAAACGAAAATAAATCAGTTGGATTGCATCGGTAAGTTTTAAGCTATTTTTTCATAATATAGAAGTAAGTATTTTGCTCAGAAAAATGTAAAGAAGAAGCGCAATTTAGTAAACGTCCGGGTAAACACCCAATTACAAGATGGTTTACGGTAATTAAAATATTTTTTAAATATTTCGGAAAACGCAATTTTAGGTTATTAGTGTTGTGAAATTTCACTATATCGATAGTGTCAATATATCTGTAATTAGAATAAATAAATACTCTTTAGATTTCCTAAGGATGAAGATTTGAGGACGAAATTTTTTAAACTTTCGTGTACGAACATTTTTTAATAGTTGTTGTTTGTTATAGGAAACACCATCACCAAACCCCAGAGAGGTGTTGAACATTATGGCTGAGCTGATTTTGAAAAGAAAACTTTCGTGTACATGTGGCACTTATAATGAAGATGAGTCTTATAAAAGGATACAAACACATATTAGAAAAAAAGTGGAATATTTTAAAAATGTTTCGAAACGCCGCCTTAAGAAAATCAATACCCTAACAAAGAGAGTAACGCGACTGAATGAAAAATATATGGAAAAACAACGTTTGAGGCGTCAACTAGTCGTCGTAATATATAACATTGTCGTGTCAGTGTTTGTATGTTTGTAACCAAACCCCTTCGAAACTGCTTGAGCGATTTCTCTGAAGTTTTTTGTGTACATTCTTTAGATGTAAGTATAGGTTGTAAGTTATTTTTTATATTTCAAATGGCAAAACAATGTTAGCTCAGTCAGATTTATTATTATAATAAACTATTTTAAAAATAAAATGAAGTTTTCTTTCATATCCAGTACCTAATAAAAAGTCTATGTCGAAGTCTCTTCAGAAGTTATGGTGGTTTGTAGGCAGTATTGTAAAAATCTCATAACCCAAAATTTTGGGTTACGCTATGGTTATGCTACAATTTTTAATTATTTATCCGCGAATCACGCGATGTTTTTTCCGGATAATTAATAGTGGCTTTTGCTAGCCAAGAATAGTGTCACTTCCTCTTGCTGAAGAAACTAACAATGGTTGGGTAGGTAAACAATATTTTATGTTTTATATTTATTATATATCATTATTATTATTTATTTATACCTTTCACGAGCAATTTTTGTATAGGTATATATATATTTCTATATAATCTGAATCTCGAAAACGGCTCGAACGATTTTCATGAAATTTAGTATACGGGGGTTTTGAGGGCGATAAATTGATCTAGTTAGGATTCATTTTTAGAAAATGTATTTACCAAAAAAAATAACGAGCAAAGTTCAGTCACACAATTATAGTTAATGTTAATCGTCGAATCTAATCGACTCCAGCTCATCACTAGCATAATCGAACCTTGTGACAACCTACTAATTTTCGAAAGAGGCATTATGGAATTGTCTCTTTTTAGCAACCTACCAAGCACATAAGTAAAAAGAGTACAAAAATAGTGCATGTCGTTGTTATTTTAACTGTGCATCTATTGGATCATTCATCTGAGGTTGGCACTTGGCAGATTGTGTTTTTCTCTAATTTCGTAGTCTGTGGCGTTTTGTGAGACTGTATTCAAAATTTTTTCGAAATAATTTTCTTTCAAGATTTATATGTGCTAAAGTAGCATTTTTTTATCAGAAGAAACAGAAAAATGGCTTTCTCAATGCTGCTACGCCGACCAGGTATACCATTTGATCATTTATGTTATTATTCCTTTTTGAAACAAAATTACATAACACTTGTTATTTCGTGATAAAATAATGCATTCTTTTCTTGGAAGAGAAAAGCAGAGAAAAGTAAGTAGATTCAGAACCAGTTGAGATATCAGTTAATTTATAGTTAATTGCACTGCCAATTAGGAGTTTGTTTTAAAGTTAAAATGGTCAAATAAGGTTATGTTTGGATTCTTGTTTTGTGATAAAAATGAAAAACTGATGTTGCTTCAAATAAAAATTATAGTTTTAGAATATAAGAGAAAATACTTTATTTCATGTAGGCCTAGCATACAGAGGTTCATATGAAAAGTAATTTCATTTTACACTGTCTCTATAATGGTGATAACTATTTCATGACTTAAAACTAAGTTTATGTTTATGAGTGTTTAGAGTAGGTTTACCCATGTCTTCTAGATATCTTTATTTGTTAACTAAGGTTAAGGAGTTAAGTTCAAACATACATAATATAGAGAAAGTTTTTGGAAGAATAGTACTGCGATATTGGGCTTTTAAGGATGCATCTATATTGCAGACTACATCAAAAGAGTTGTGGTATACTCAGCATAACCATATGTTCTGCTTTAGGCGGATTGTCCAGCTTACAGCCTGTCTGTCCCGCTTTCAGGCTGTTTGTCCCGCTATCCCCTGGGAGATCAAAAAAGTCCTGCTTTGCCAAACTTGAACCTCTATATACCTACTTGTCTTTCTTTTTAATTCAACAAAATGATTGTATTTATTAAAAAATATTTTTTGGGAAGTTGTTCATTTATTTTATTTTTAGGGTTCCGTACCAAAATGGTAAAATGGAACCCTTATGGTGCGACTTTCTCCGTCTGTCTGTCTGTCCGTCTGTCTGTCGGTCACACTCGATTATTTCAGTAACTACCGGAGCTATCGATATGAAATTTGGAACAGTTGTGTATATTAGTGGCCCAATGACACTGGAATAAAAAAAATGGAAATTATTTTTGTTTTTATTTAAAAAGGGGGGAAAATAGGAGGGTTGAAATTTAAAAGTGAGATAACTGTACTGTGTGGGGTATCATATGAAAGGGTTTACTTTGTACATTCTGAAACTGATTTTTAATTATTTTTAGTCATGATAGTTTTTGATTTATCGGGGAAAATGTCTAAAAAAATATAAGGGATTCCGGGTTCCGTTCCCCCCCTTATCTCCGGAGTTTACCAATCGAAAAATCTCAAATAATTATGGTCAATGGGAATTTACGTATATTTTACAGGAAAACTATAGCCAATGCTCTAACTAGCATAGTTTTTTTGATATTAACAATAAACCTCTACAAACAAAGTTAGTTTTGCGTTTCATAAACAAGTTTTGGTCGTGTTACATCTACATTAGTATGCCTGATTGTTTTGCTTCAGTACTTCTTGAGTACGGAACCCTCGGTGCGCGAGTCCGACTCGCACTTGGCCGGTTTTTTTTTATTTATACACAGAATACTGAAAGAGTCCCACTTTGCCATGAGAAATGAAGGGTATGTTAGGTATACTGCTTGCTATGAAAGTCTGCACCTGCTGTGATGCAGTATTTGAAGGTTTTGATGTTTCTGCTGCAAACATTCCAGCATGCAGCAGTCCATTGTTGATGCAGCAGGTGATGCGGCTGGCCACACAGCCTGCTGTGAAGCCAGCTGTCACCCAGAACACCCTCCAGTCTGTCAGGAGCACCTTGTTGAAGACTGAAACTACCCCTATTTTAAATGCTGTAAGTAGTTGCCATGCTACCCCTATTAGAGTGGCCAACAAAACATCATAATTTCATTTTAGAAAACCTGGGAAATCAGTTAATGTATATTGGAAATGTCACAGGGAAATTGCAATGTTTTTGTCTATGGGAGATACTTGTGTGTGAGTTTATTTGATGCGATTTAGAGTTGAAAGTATGAAAAACGTAATAAAGGTCTTACGTCAAAAATGGAATTGTGACGTTTTGTTTGCCCTCTACTCATGTGTTTTTTTTTTCATTATATGTATATTTATTTCTTATAATCTTGTATGGGCATAGTGCCCAAGACGCTGGCGCTGTTTCCTCTTTGTATGGCGAAACTTAGCCGTTGAGCTAAATAAGCGCCAGCTCTCGGGTCACCAGACGCTTGGACCAATTTTTGGGATACTATTGTATGTATGTTATGCTACAAGTTCCCAATTGACAGTTTCAAATACTAGGATCTAGGTGTGAAAATGAATGGTCCATAGTCCAATCGAATCTCAAAAAGTTATGTTGGAGATCCTAGAGGCAGAGTCCTTTGTACAGCAATGTCATGATAATGATGAATTACCTTATAGAAAGTAACAATCAGTAATTCTATGTTGGAGCACATTGAACACACTAACTGAGAAATTATGCCTTTTCAAGTCATCTAGCATTATAACGTAGGTTTTACAGGATATTTACCTTTGCCAAATAAAGCATTTTTCCTCATCTCCATTATTACAAGTCATAGCTCATGTTTTTAATGATTCATAAGTATTTTTGTCAGATCATTTGAATGAGAAATTTTAGTAAAGTCAAGGGGATTTCACTGGCACTGGTACAAAGGCTACACATACCTATATAGGCTACAATTGCTCAGCGGTTTTATCAAGACCCCTGTAGCAAGCTGAAAAGAGATAGAGGAGAGATAAAATTTTTGGAGATTGTAATCAAGATTTTTCGAGGTTGTGGGATACTTTTTAGCTTCAAGTCAAACAAATATTATCATTCAATGGGGCCATAACAACTGTTTTATTTATCAAATTTTCAAGTTATTTTTTCATTAATATCTTCAGGTCCGGTCATTCCGCACGTCAGCCGTCAGGTTTGCGGAAGGCAAGGCGCACGACCACTCAAAGTTGTGGGTGATCGAAAGAGTGGTGTCTGCAGCACTCATTCCTCTCATACCTCTTGCTTTGATTGCACCTAACAAGGTCTTGGACTCTGCGCTGGCCATTGCCATGGTGGCCCATAGCTTTTGGTGAGTGAAAATTATTTTATATATAAAAGAAGTAGAAGAGCTTGAAATTCACCCATCCATAGACATAATCCCAGAGTCAATATAGTGACAAGACTGGCTTTTTGTAACAGCCTAGCTCTAGGAGTCCGTATTCTTGGTGTCTTTTTTTAAATAATTTTTAAACCCACCAAATGTTAATCTTAATCTCTGTCTTGGTAGAAAACTTATGTTTGTGTGGGTTGATAATTTTCTTTGTTTTAATTTTCCAGGGGCCTAGAAGCGATCGCGGTTGACTACGTCCGAGCCAGTATATTCGGGCCAGTGATCCCCAAAGTGGCGATTGGTCTGGTGTACCTCATCTCGATCGCTACCCTTGGGGGCCTGTTCTACATCATCACGCACGATATAGGGTTAGCCAATTCAATCCGACAGTTTTGGTCCATTAAGGGTGGACAGAAAGAGTAAGGGCAGGTTATCATAGTAGTATGACATACCATAGACAATGATGTGCAGATGGTTCACTGGTTATATCATTGAAGCTGACAAAGATATATCTATCCTTTTCTTGAAAATATCCCTAATTTAAATATGTAAATACCCTGTATTTGAAATACAAAGCACTCTGTTTTTTAACATTCAATGAATAGTGCACTGGCTTGATGTAATGTAATTTTTTTTGCTAGAAAAATTTTTGTTGATAGCAACACTGATTGTTTAAATAGTTAAATTATTTTTAGAACTATAAGAGTAGTTGTATGTACAAATTTGGTATAAGCCATATTTTTTTGTTATTAAAAACTGGCAATATTTTTTTAAATGTTGTTTTTGGTTCAGATTTGTTTTTGGAGTCTGATGATGTAAGATAAAAGAAAAAGGTTGTGACGAATGTTAGTTTTTTACTTTCATTTAAAAATTCCTTATTTTTAATTATTTTATTGTTCTGGGTTTTTAAAATTTGAATTCTTATGTAATAAAAACATTCGTTACAACTCTGAAATTGCGTATTATTAGATGTTAGTTATGTTAATGTAAAAAATTAAAACTGGCTCTTAAATCTTGTTTCTAAATAACTCAACAATTTTTTGGTTTATACTCCTTTGCGAAAGGAGAAAAAAAAAATCTCTGACCTTTTGGTGTTAAAAGTACTTAATGCAAAGCAAAATTTGTTCTTATTCGGTTGTTTTTATCATGAAATGATGTAAATATTTTACTTTCTATTTACTTATTCTTGTAATTTAATCATTATCATAACTCTTTTTGTTTAATATTCTTGTGAAAATGGTATTATATAAAGTTAAAAGTTATAGTTACACGAGTTTCATTCAAAACTGAATGTTTTTAAATTGTTACCTTTGGATGTTGTAGTCAAAATTAAAACATGTGATTACTTATGTGTTGACTTATTGAATACAATAAATTTTTTTTTAGTTATAAATGTTCTTTCATTTCGTTAAAAAACATACGTAAAAGGTTACAAGTACATTGCGGCGACCGCCCAGCAGGTTAATAAGGCCCCCTGTAGCGAGACGGAAAGAGATAGAGGGGCATTGATCATTACTAAGGATAGGCCTGTTCGAACATTTTGCCAAAGCCTTTTTCATACAAGGAAATTTAGCGCCATCTATCAAACATCCTGCGAAATACTTGTTTTTTTTTATGTAATATTTCTTGATGTTACTTACCGATGATACGTTATCCCATGCTTCTTTTTAAATTTCTTGGTGTAATTTTTGCAGTCTTTTATCGCACAATTAGGCATTTTTATCTTTTAGAGTTAAATTTTCCACTATTCTCTCGCTACTAAGCGTACTTACTAAAATGGCGGGAACCGTCTCCATGGAAACGTGCGTGCGGAGCGTCGTGAGCTGAGGCGGGGACCGCGGCATAGACAATAGTGCGCGTACAATGGGGACATTTCCCCATTCAACTGGCGACATTTTTTCGCGCGGTTCGCCCTGTCTCTATATAGAGGTCAATGTAGAGGGGAGATAAAGTAACGCGACCGGCGACAGAAAGATAGCACAACGTATAAACATAATCAAAGGCACAACGTTTAGGTTAATAAAGTCGTAGGTGTAAGACGCTGTTCCGAATTGAATTGTACTTTGACTTGTGTCATTCAAGACTTTTGACTTGTTTCTTTTGATTGAAAGCCACGATGGTGTCAGCTAGTTGCTACAAAGCGTTGCACCGGAGACTGTTCATATTGGTAACTGGTAACCAGCCGTGACCAAAACGATAGAACCACCAGACCACAGAATACAGGTATCGCAAACTGGCCCGTGTTGGCTTGGTTTGATTTCAGGATACTTGGAAAATAAAAGAAAAAAAATTACCTTAAATAAATAATTTATTATAAATAGGTAGGTATGTATAATAAAATTACTAACATAACATGTAAATGTATAACGAAATACAAAAACAATTATTGACACAAAAATAACATACCTATACATTATTCATGTATTAATTTTATCTTGCTATTATTATTATTACTACTTATACAGTCATATCTTTTATAATAATAATTAAAGTACACAAACCTGCTTTAGTTGTGTACAAAAAGTATCTTCAAATACTGTTCGTTTCCTTGTTTATTTCCTTTAAGTGGCGTACAAGTACAATAAATAATAAACGTCTCTTTATTTACACATTAGTCTAAAATAGATGTGTCTGGCTACGGACAAATTAGCTAGTATACTACGACAGAATAAATATTGTGTATCAGGAATTAATAGCATTTCAAATTAAAAAACAAATAAACTAAAGTATATTGGGCTTAAAACAATAGTATAGTAAACTTACAAACTTCGTTGCTTACAACTTTTATAAGAAAGCAACGAAAGTATATCGGGCTTATAAATCGGTCATTTCATTTTTATCGCAAAGTAATAAATGTTGATGCAATTATCAAACAGCGTACATTACTATTTACTGGTACAACATCAACACGAATAAATCGACGCACAATATTTATTCTGACGCACAGCTGTGCGATGCAAAACTGCTAAAATATTTACATTATCGACAAGGTTACATCTATTTACAGCTGATTGGATAATTTTTGCATTGGTATGGCCAGGGGTAAGTAACATCCACCAAATTAAATTATTTTTTTACTTTTCCGTGCATAATAGGCTTATTTCATACATCGTAGGTTTAAGGTAATGAATTTTGCGAAAATAACATTAAATCGACATGTTAATAATAAAAATTTACATCATATTGGTTCGCCAATGTGTATATTGCTCCAAATCTGGGAAACTGCACAAAATGATCTTTCAGGAACCAAATTAATGAGAATTTTTGTATGAAAATAATGTATATAATGCGTGCCTGATAGCTTTGTTCATGTTCCCAGATTTGGAGCTACCATTATTAGTTAATAAACATGTCGATATAAAATGTTTTTTTGCAAAATTCATTGCCATAAGCCTATGTGAGGTCAAAATTTGCTAAAAACTAAATAAAATTTGAATTTCGTGGGCTAATTACCACCACCTTTCTGTTTGCATCGATTATGCAGCCAAGGCACCGATTGGCTGATGATGATTGCTTGCAAGGTACCGGCGGCGATGTTTGGGCGATGTACAATTTTATTTTTGAGAATCGCCCGGTGCTCAAATAAATTGGTGTTCATCGCGCGACGAGTCACTCCCGCGCCAGGCGGTCAGTGGTCACTGGCCAGCAATGGATGTGGTTAGGTGCGCACGTGCGTGCGGTGGAATATATCGAGCGCCTGCCACTGCTTGGTGTGCAGCAGGATGTGCGGGCGGCGCGCCTTCATGTACGACACCGCCTCCTCGGGCGACCAGCCGTTGCGCTGAGGGAAAATAAAAATTTAACTATAAATGTATGAAGTTGATACTGCTATCACCGCAATTTTAATGCCATAAGCCATAAATAAACAAAATTGCGAAAATTTTGTTTAATCATTATTTCGCCTACATAATTATTTTCTTTGTCCCAGTCATTTTACACAGACTATTAAAACTTCGGAAGTTTTTTTTTCTAAGACTGAATCTAAATGACTAGAAAATGAAGTTACATGTGGGTGTGACACTTTATAGTCTCTACTATACTCACTATAAAATAATTCGGCTATTTCTCACTAGCATGATTGAATAACGAGTTACGCAGAAAACCTGTGTGATAGTCTTGAATGGCCCGACGATGTGTCTTACCATCATGAGATAGCAGCCGACGAGCGTGGCGCTGCGCGTGCGGCCCGCCTTGCAGTGCACGTACACCGTGCCAGCGTTGACGCCCTCTCGTGGCATGCCGGACAACTTACTGTGTGATAGAAGAGAATGGAACGACGATGTGTCTTACCATCATGAGATAGCAGCCGACGAGCGTGGCGCTGCGCGTGCGGCCCGCCTTGCAGTGCACGTACACCGTGCCAGCGTTGACGCCCTCTCGTGGCATGCCGGACAACTTACTGTGTGATAGAAGAGAATGGAACGACGATGTGTCTTACCATCATGAGATAGCAGCCGACGAGCGTGGCGCTGCGCGTGCGGCCCGCCTTGCAGTGCACGTACACCGTGCCAGCGTTGACGCCCTCTCGTGGCATGCCGGACAACTTACTGTGTGATAGAAGAGAATGGAACGACGATGTGTCTTACCATCATGAGATAGCAGCCGACGAGCGTGGCGCTGCGCGTGCGGCCCGCCTTGCAGTGCACGTACACCGTGCCAGCGTTGACGCCCTCTCGTGGCATGCCGGACAACTTACTGTGTGATAGAAGAGAATGGAACGACGATGTGTCTTACCATCATGAGATAGCAGCCGACGAGCGTGGCGCTGCGCGTGCGGCCCGCCTTGCAGTGCACGTACACCGTGCCAGCGTTGACGCCCTCTCGTGGCATGCCGGACAACTTACTGTGTGATAGAAGAGAATGGAACGACGATGTGTCTTACCATCATGAGATAGCAGCCGACGAGCGTGGCGCTGCGCGTGCGGCCCGCCTTGCAGTGCACGTACACCGTGCCAGCGTTGACGCCCTCTCGTGGCATGCCGGACAACTTACTGTGTGATAGAAGAGAATGGAACGACGATGTGTCTTACCATCATGAGATAGCAGCCGACGAGCGTGGCGCTGCGCGTGCGGCCCGCCTTGCAGTGCACGTACACCGTGCCAGCGTTGACGCCCTCTCGTGGCATGCCGGACAACTTACTGTGTGATAGAAGAGAATGGAACGACGATGTGTCTTACCAGCATGAGATAGCAGCCGACGAGCGTGGCGCTGCGCGTGCGGCCCGCCTTGCAGTGCACGTACACCGTGCCAGCGTTGACGCCCTCTCGTGGCATGCCCGACAACTTACTGTGTGATAGAAGAGAATGGAACGACGATGTGTCTTACCATCATGAGATAGCAGCCGACGAGCGTGGCGCTGCGCGTGCGGCCCGCCTTGCAGTGCACGTACACCGTGCCAGCGTTGACGCCCTCTCGTGGCATGCCGGACAACTTACTGTGTGATAGAAGAGAATGGAACGACGATGTGTCTTACCATCATGAGATAGCAGCCGACGAGCGTGGCGCTGCGCGTGCGGCCCGCCTTGCAGTGCACGTACACCGTGCCAGCGTTGACGCCCTCTCGTGGCATGCCCGACAACTTACTGTGTGATAGAAGAGAATGGAACGACGATGTGTCTTACCATCATGAGATAGCAGCCGACGAGCGTGGCGCTGCGCGTGCGGCCCGCCTTGCAGTGCACGTACACCGTGCCAGCGTTGACGCCCTCTCGTGGCATGCCCGACAACTTACTGTGTGATAGAAGAGAATGGAACGACGATGTGTCTTACCATCATGAGATAGCAGCCGACGAGCGTGGCGCTGCGCGTGCGGCCCGCCTTGCAGTGCACGTACACCGTGCCAGCGTTGACGCCCTCTCGTGGCATGCCCGACAACTTACTGTGTGATAGAAGAGAATGGAACGACGATGTGTCTTACCATCATGAGATAGCAGCCGACGAGCGTGGCGCTGCGCGTGCGGCCCGCCTTGCAGTGCACGTACACCGTGCCAGCGTTGACGCCCTCTCGTGGCATGCCGGACAACTTACTGTGTGATAGAAGAGAATGGAACGACGATGTGTCTTACCATCATGAGATAGCAGCCGACGAGCGTGGCGCTGCGCGTGCGGCCCGCCTTGCAGTGCACGTACACCGTGCCAGCGTTGACGCCCTCTCGTGGCATGCCGGACAACTTACTGTGTGATAGAAGAGAATGGAACGACGATGTGTCTTACCATCATGAGATAGCAGCCGACGAGCGTGGCGCTGCGCGTGCGGCCCGCCTTGCAGTGCACGTACACCGTGCCAGCGTTGACGCCCTCTCGTGGCATGCCGGACAACTTAGAAGAGAATGGAACGACGATGTGTCTTACCATCATGAGATAGCAGCCGACGAGCGTGGCGCTGCGCGTGCG
The DNA here is from genome assembly GCA_036785405.1 of Coenonympha arcania. Classification (NCBI taxonomy): domain Eukaryota; kingdom Metazoa; phylum Arthropoda; class Insecta; order Lepidoptera; family Nymphalidae; genus Coenonympha; species Coenonympha arcania. Next base: position 68,916 of record CM072073.1, read on the forward strand.
GCCCGCCTTGCAGTGCACGTACACCGTGCCAGCGTTGACGCCCTCTCGTGGCATGCCGGACAACTTACTGTCGGCGGGAAGGAATCTGGGCAACAAGACCAATACATAAACTAATGGATGCCTGTGTTAGATGTACTAAAAAATATTTATTTCCTGCATGAAGGAAAACAAGCACAAAATTAAGTGTGTTGTACTCCATACAATACACATAATTGGGTGGAGTGGGGGGCCCACCTCAAATATTTATTTCACTGCTTTTTAAATTTGTTCTTATAGCAGCAACAGAAATACATCTATAAAAATTTCAAGTGTCTATCACAGTTCATGAGATACAGTCTGATGACTGACAGATAGATGAAAGGACAGCGGAGCAGAGTTTGGGTATGAAACCCTAAAAAAGAAAAAAAATGTTGTAGGATGGGAACATTTTTAAGGACTCTCTTACTCAGAAAATGTGGGAATATAGAGTGAGGTTACCTGTTGATAAATCGCACGCCCTCGTATAATTTATCCTGGTCGGGCGCTTCGAATATATCTGTAGTGGCGAGCTGCAGGAACTCTACGTTGTGTTCGCGCCATTTCTGTAAGCCAAAAAAATTTTCTTAATATTTTTCACACTACAGAGGAAAAAAAACGTATGAAAAAAAAAGAAACCAAAAAAAATATGGAAAATTTTTCACAAAGGCATATCAAAAACATATAAAAAAAATTTCATTATAAACTTGTTTAACATATTATGATTTCATTATTTGACGTATTACTAAATTTTGGGATCACCCAAGCGAAGGATTGCCGGATTTGACTGTAAAAACTCAACATGCCTGTTGTGTATGTTTTGTTGCTGTTTCTTATTATATAATTAAGGATAATAATAAAGTACTTAGTATAATTAATGATATCATAATATATTTCATCAATAATTTTGGTTTATGATCTTTAAGTCTGGCTAATTATATGTTTTTGTTTGTATATAATTAGTTCTACAGTATATTAGTATAACATTTTAAAGAGGAAATGTGCAGCGCCCCGACAAGCTGCCGAGGCTTAGGGGTGCCAAGCAAGCAATGTGTAAATATGTATGTTTATTGGATTAAAATAAATAAATAAATTAGCAGGTGCATAGTTGGTTTAGCAATATGTACCTTAGTATGTAGGAATATAGTCCGACATGCTAAATCACTATCGACGCAAGATCTTGGTGTCCATAGTGCAAAAAAATAAGGCAATAGGCCGCCTTTTGCTCTGTCTGTCTTTATGGCAGGCATGCCAGGCAAAAGTCATTTTGTTTCCCCATTTTCTTAATTTATTGCAGCGCAGCCAGGGAGACACTGAGCCCACTATGCAAGGCCAGGTATAGATATTGTAGTCATAAAATACAATACATATTCAAATAATAAAAAAATATACAATAGATCATAATTGTAGTGAGGTTTCAAAAAGCAGAGCATATTGTGATGTTGTGATGAGATAAGACAATATTATTCTTTTGTTACAATACAAGTAATATCTTCAGGGATAGGGATATTACCATAACAAAAGTACACAGATATCACTTATCTGGATGTGGAAAATTATGGGTTTATTTAAGCTGTTGCCTGTGGCTCCATTTGTGTGAATTTCGGGTTTCCGCCAACCCCTTAGGAACCATGGATTTTTCTGGGATAAAAGTAGCCTATGTGTTAATATAGTGTTCATTATTAATATTAAATATGATGCAAAAGAGAGGAAGTTCATCGCCCGATCTATGTTTCTATGAAACACCTGTAAGATTCCTAGATTTATTAAGTTTTAAAATACATTTATCCTCAAATCATGGAGAAGGGATACAATGCAAGAAGATTTTTTTGTATGTATATTTAATTCGCTCGGCCTAAATTCGGCTTGGTTTAATTATAAGGCCTCTTCTTTGGTGACTCTTTGTCTTATAAAAATGAAATTTTGGATGCCCAGCAAATTCTGGAATGAGCGATAAATGCAAGACAAAACTGCATCCCCTGATTTTATTATCATCAGTTTTATAAATTGTTTCCCACTATGGACACAAGAAAGAATTATTACATCAAATCAGTTTTAAAAATTTCTCTATTCCATACCTCAGCGTCATTGGAGAATATCTTCAATTCGTATGATTCATTCATGGACACAACTCCTTTAATGTTTTCTTTTTCCACTAACTGAAATTAAACAAAATATACTTTTACTAAAATGTTAAAGTCAATCAACTGGTAAACTTCTAAATTATAAATAATAGAGCCTTAAGTTTAGTTTCATAATTCTCTCACAACTTTATATCCACGGATATACGAGGAATCTGTACTACTTAAATCCCTACTTTCTTCAGATAACTTTCCTCACAAAACTTAGTTTATTTACTGTCTTCGCCTAACCTCACATACCTGTTTCGTCATTCCCGTAAAAGGCAGAGCCCCAAGAATGACCGTATCGTCCATCCTGTCGTACCAGCGCCGGCTGGTCACCCGTTCCATCAGCACATTGTACAGAAGTGTGGGATAGAAGGTCACTCGAGCGAACATCGCGGTGCCCTGTTAACCGTACAGTTATAACATTAAACTGTTTACACGCAACGCGGCGTTACGCATCGCGGCTTGAAACACGTTTGAAGCTGTGAAGATATTTGGTCCTACCATGGTGAAAGTCTGGTGGGGAGCAATTTTAAATTCAAATCATGCGTCTCGTCTTCCACCGCTTTGTTATGACAGTGAACAATTGAACATAGACAACCACATGATGTCACCGACGCCTGTTATCACAGATTATAACAGCTGCCATTGCATAGAGATAGGCTAAAAATGTATCAATCATTAAAGAGCTGTCTGTATCAATGTCAAAACATGGGTTTTGACCAATCACAGCACTTGAAAACTCTTGAAAATCACGTTTTGGCATTGATACAGCTCTTTATGATTGATACATTTTTGGCCGATCGCCCTGCTGTTTGTCAAGTGGCGAAAACTGTAACTAAACCACTCACTAAACCAATGCTTTAAAGGAGACTAGAATTTAGAAAAGACATCGCGCATCTGTAGGACTACAGCGACACCCTCACTGGGTAAGAAAAGTTTGTGACTCAAGCTCAGGACTCAAGTGTTGTCACTCTGTTGTCAGCTCAATGATGATGGATGAAGTGTAATGTACTCTGTGGTTGTCAAGATGAGATCCGTTTCTTTCAGAAACGGAAACTTATGCAAATAAAAAACAATGAAACAAAAAAGTTTTTAGATCATTACCAAATCATTAGGTACCATCAAAAAATTTGTACAAAAGCATTTTTAAAAAGTGTATCTTTTTCCGTGCCTTTTCACGTAACTGCTGAGTGCCTGATAATTTTCAAAAGCAATACTGTTTTAAATTGAAATTGCATTTTCTTCATCAGTTGACTAATCACTATCTATAGACTTTAGAGTTTAAGTAATCTTTTAACCTATTAACTTTTTAGCCTCAGACGGGGTTAAAATAACCCGTCCGGTACTTTCACGCTGTGTGGGCGCCAAAAGTGCTGATCTTAAAGTACGGGGAAGAAATCTTGTAACCTCTTTCCTACTTGAATAGACGGCTAAAGACCCTGATCATCTGAGGTATGAGGCGGGTCTTGGTATCGTCGCTGGCCCTCGCCCCTGAGATTCCCTCGCCCCGCACCCTCGCAACGTGCACGATGAAGCCGGCACTGCGGAGTTGAATAATGAGGGTAGTGGTTATAAAACTAGCTATTACACATGACTTTTTTGTATTTACTAATTTTATTATTTAATCCCAAGTAATGCAACACCAAACAAAGGTATTATAATATTATCTCTTCGATACCAAATAGGTAGTTACCTACAAACGTTTTTAGATAGTAGGCTAGATATCTACTATAGGCTACAGCTCTTTCTACAAGCTGCACTCGGCATCTGTCTAAGTAAAAAAAAATCGTGAGTATCGCGGGTCACTCGATAAATGGCGCTGTCTTAAGTTAGCTCGTGCTAACGAGTTCAATATCAAATCTATGTAGGTACGTGATTGCATGCCATTCATGCAGTCATGCTGTTAAGAGAAACTTTCAATCTAGAATGTTATAGAAGATTTTCTTCGTGAAGGGATGTTCGTCACGCAAAAATCCATGTTCTTTCACCTAGCCTCTTGTGCGATTCTTAACCATTAGAAAATAAACTTTGTTTCAATAATTGGGTACTTATGATTTCTTTGAAGTAGGTATAGGTAGGTATAATCACGTTCCTCGGTTAGGATGTAAGAAGGTATGTTTTTATTCACATTTATTAATACGCTGCGAGGCGGGTTCCTTTCAAAAAAGCTGAAAGAGATATCATCGGCATGATGTATCGACGCCATTTGTAACGCGGCGGGGAACGCGCGCCGGACGACATTCGGAATTCAAAATTAAATTAAAACGCGGTAAAAACAACGTGTTCAGTGCTGTGTTCTCGCTGGGTGCGTTCTCTATTATTCAAATTCGAATTTCGAATGTAGATTCGATCTGCGCTAATTTGTCTATGACTGCCCAGTGCCCAACAGATCTAACTATCTATGAATAAGGTCGCTGCTGTAAGTCGTGTTATATTTAATGCGTGAATAATTCAATTAAAAAGCGCATAAATCAATTAACTCACTTGTTTTATTTTGTATTTACTTTTATGTAGATACCTAACCTATACTTTGCAGGGCCGTCTTTTTAGGCGGCAAGTAATGCCTCATATACTTAAAAAGTCGGGACATCGAACCAGGTTCTTTACAGTAGACAGGTATCGGAAGTTAGGCACCTACCTACTTGTATTTAGAATCTTCAACGCAAAGTACCTGTCACTAAGAACGGTTTTTACTTAAAACATGCCCAACAAGACACTTAGTAGATAAATACATGTTTTAGGTAGCATCAAAGATGCACTATCTTGTAGGGTATGTTTTATCGTGGACAGGTGGTATAATTGACCAATGCGTATCGTTTCAACGATAGAAACAATAGCCGATCGGAAGCGACCATTGTTCAAACTACAATAGCCACGTCTCATTACTCAACCGCTCGTTAACGTCCGACCGCCGCAAAACACTAACTTTATCAGCCCCTCACGTCACCCATCTCCGCATCTCGCAGCCATATCTCCTCGCTCCTTAGCCCACAATCGAATAAAAAAAAAAAAACAAAAAAAAAGAAAGCAGCTCACATCGGGCCTTCACAAACGTTCAGAAGCCAGATGCGTATCGGCACGCCAAAAAGCAAAATCCGAACGTTTCATGGATTGTTGTACGAAAGTTTTTTTTTAATAGACAACGGAGATCGGGGAATGGGTGCATTTGAATACTTCCCAATTTGAATATAAAGGTAGCGTTCGCGCGTCGCCGCCATACATCAAGTCTGAGGGCTTTAAGTCTTTCGAGCGCTTTTCGGACACAAATAAGCGTCTGATGTTCGACAGGACGCGAATGCTCCGGTAATGGAATCAGGAGGGATAGCTCCACTATTTATGTGCAGTGTGCGGTGAAAGCACGTATTTATGGGTAAGGCCGTAAAATTGGCCTCATGTGATTTAAAAGTAACTTAAAAGTGGGTGGTTGGATAACTTAAAAGTAACATAAAAGTTTTGTTAGGGCACGTCTCCAATATAAGAAAAAACTTATTATTTAGCTGTTTACAAAAGGAATAATAGGTACTTATTTTCAATTGTCGAATTCACAGACTTACATACGATAAATAATTTACAGTTCAAAGTAAATTTCATTAAAATCATCTTTTAATAGGTATTCGTTTTTTAACCGACTTCAAAAAAAAAGGAGGTTCTGTATTCGACCCGTATGTTTGTATGTATGTATGTATGTATGTATGTATGTATGTTTGTCCGCGATTATTTTATTATCATCTTCGTTCAATTCTATAGTTTTCACAATTGACAAAGAAGGAACAGTATCCGTGTCCATTTTCTTCGGGGTGATGAATATCAATGAGGGTTTTTTTTATAGTTTTAAGAAAATTAATAGTGTAGGTTGTATCTTCGTCTTTGGTGTGTAGGTACTTCGACTACACGTACCTACTATATAATATTTCCAAGTTTTGCGAATGTAATATCTAACTAATACATATGGATTAATAATTGATGATTCTTTTTATTTTGTGTTTGTATCAAAAGGATCAACGAGATAAAATTTTAAAATGTAGGTACTCGAACAAAGTCGGGCGGGCCACTAGTAGGTTCATACATAATTATTAAAAAAAAAAGTTTAAATTAACTTCATTCAATGCACGTATTTTTTTATTTACCAAATTGAGTGACTAAAATTACTTGTGAGTTAAATTATTCTTAGAAATTTCTATATGAATAAGGCCTAACATTACTTTTATGTTACGTTATATAAAAATGTGACATACATGTCACTTAAAAGCTAACCTCTCGTCAAAATATTTTAACTTTAGTGGTTAAACAATAAGAATAAAATCACGTAAACAGCCCCTAGCTATTCCTTAGACATTAGATTCATCAAAATAATAAGTTTCCTATAATAAATGAATACAGTTTTTCCTATATTCAGCTGCAATCGATTTATAACCAACAAAAATGACTTCGTTTCGCTCGAAAACAAAAGCTCGCAGCTACAAACATGGACGACGAGTGAAAGACGTGGCATAGACAAGTAGACTATGGTGTTACCATATTATAGAAATGAATTCTGCTGCTCAAATACTAAGTTTTAGTAAAAAATATCGTAACATAAAAAACGTGACTTAAAAGCATCAAATCCGTGGACACCATGATAATGTACCAGAATTTTATTATTTATTATTATCTAAACCTGCCTGACATTGTTATTTTGTAGAACAGGTATTATTTTATTCATAATAACTTTTAAATGGTCAAATACAAATACAGTAAAAAATCAAAGTTGATACATAAGGTATCAGGGCGAGTATGGGACATTTTATCTTGTATTGAAAGTGTTGTGATCATATATTATTTTTATGAAAAATAATTAATATTAATATCTTTTATTAATGTTTGTATAGTTAGCCTACTAGAAAAACTATTAGACAAAGCTAAGAAAAAAGAATTTTATGGGTAAAATATAAGATTTAATTTTATTACTTACCGGACGCTGGAGCTAATATAAAATAATCCATTTTTATCGGCCTTACCCTTATACATGCATTTTGCGGTGGGTAAAGGAAAAAATTATGGTCATCTGATGTTTTGGGTGTAAATAAAAATCATGACGACTATGGTGATCTTCCTGGCGCGATGGAGCGCGCTCGGATTCCAGTGAGAGGTCACGGGTTCGATTCCCGCCACGGGCCACTTTAGAATTTTATAATTTCTTATTAGGCGGTGTAATATTATGATGCGAGGCTTTTGCCGTGGCTAGTTAGGTACCACCCTACCAGCAAAGATACATTGCCAAGCGAATAATCGGCGCGATGCTGTTTAAATATAGAAACCGTTATAGGGGTGTGCTATACTACCATAATATCTTCGACTGCATCATCACTTACCATCCGGGAATTGATCGCAGTCAAGTATAACCTGCGTGTTTGAGTGATCTGAGGTAACGCTCTTGTCAGATCGGTCGTGGTCACTTTTCAGTCATACGCTTGACAATCCGTCTTCAGTCTTCCCGGACAGCTGCTTTTCTTGAGCATATCTACTTGTAAAAGGACATCCACTGCGACCTTTACCTACTTAGTCCATCTATCTCATAGACGATATGCCGCGAGGTCTGCGGTTCCTTCTACTTTTCCTTGCACGGCTAGACGTTCGATGGAGACATTGTCACGTTTAGTCACTTGACCAAAGAAAGTGAGAACTTGAGCCTGCATCATAGAAGATAACCATTGCTTGATGCCGAGTTCAATAGTTTTACGCATCTCGAAAATGTCCAACTGGCCTAAAGAAGTTTATGAGTTCGCAAGATATTCTTTGCGTTGTGTCTGGTTTGCGCCGACACATACTACCTGTAGAATGTAGGCTGTATGTAAACGACTCTTGACCGGCGCATTATGATAATAATTTAAATTATTTATAGCGTGTAAGCGTCGATATTAAGCCGAGAAGAGACACCCACGACAAGAGGCCGCCCCGCTCCATATCGCCGCCATATTTCATCCGGACACAATTACAACCATTAAACGGGGCGCAACGGCGCAACTCTTTGATATTTCCCCCCCATTTTATTTATTGTGGCGAACTTATTAGGATATGTGGCATTAATGATGACAGATGAGATACGGTATCTTGGCTTTAATGCGTTCCAGTGTCGAGATTGCTTTGGTCTCCGAGTTCGGTATCGATCAGCTTCACTAGGGCTAGGTAGGTATTCACTAAAATGAAATGCCAACTCGATATCGCTACGCTCAGGTGAGGCTTTGGCATTAGAAATTACTACCTACTTAGTAGGTACTTATACCTAATTAGAATTGCTATACGTACTAAGTATTAATGAAATGAAATTACTACTAAGTACCTATTGCAAATATTAATTATACAATTAATGTATTTATTAACGTTACATAATAATTAAAAAAAAAATAAGCTTAAATTAAAAATTAAAACTAGGTATAAAATTAAACTATATCTAAATTAAAAACTACATACTTATCTAAAATAAAAACTACAAATTAAACTAAAATGTTAAAACAAATTAATCTAGTAGACCGCTGTCAGAGGGAATTGTTCCCAAAATGCTAGCCCCATTGCCTCGTTGTATCGCGATACTAATTCAATGGGCAAAGTAGAGGCCAGCATTTTGGTCACGCGTTGCATCGACCAGGCGTAAAGAAATTTCTTTAAAAACTTTCTTTGCTCCCGGTCCCCACGGTCCCATAGTTTCGACCCCAATAGGCTCAAATATGTACCCACTGTCTAGGGATACATATTTGAGCCTTTTGAGGTTTTCAGCGGATTCAGCCGCTGCACCAGCCCTAACTTTGGTTCCAGGAAGATGGGACGGTGCAAGTGTGTCGACACAAGTCGCATCCCACACTAAAGGCCTTCCCATCTTCCAAGGAATCAGGGTCATTCCGTCCGGTCTCTTACCATCGCTACGCACTAGACCGCTCGGTTCAAGAACGGCCGCACAGTTAGCGGTGGTAAGGGCACGGCGGATGATATCGTTAAGGCTGGCGTGTCGGGGAATCCTACCTGCGCTCCTCGCACAGGAAAGACCGTGGTGACCGAGCTGGTCGACGACAACACCACAGTGACAGCGGTGTGGTGCACAACAAGATGCGCCCAAACGAAGGGCGACGCCTATCCGAAAAGTGGACGAATCAATAAGCGTGCCAGTGTTGGGAGAAGGGAGAGCCCGCAACCACAAACCAGATTCCCACTGGGCAACGGCTAAGAGACGAGCACGATCTGCAGAGCTTGAGCACGTATTTATGAGACGGTTCCGTACTTGCTCACAGATCGGCCCATCCCACAGCCGCTGAGAAGATGGAGTTGTTGGGAAGTCTGAGTTTGGGCATGCCGCTCTCCAAGCGTCCCTGGCTTCGTTCATATAGCTTATTTCTGATGTTTCTGGACAATTCAAAAGAATTTTATTTATTAAGACTTCTTTGCTATGAATCGAAGACAGAAACGCAGGGAGAGCAACACTAGAGGCGGAGCGTATCCCTAAACCTCCAAAACGTACAGGTAAAGAAGCCTGTAACCACTCTCGATCACTTAAATTTACATTTAAAATTAAAGCCAAAGTGTTTTTTATTATGTTGTCTAAATTAAGTAATAAGTCAGTATGCTTCCACAACTGACAGCATCTGACTAAATAAGTAAATTTTGGAACAAAAAGACAAAAACGAACGATTGTAAAAGCCATGTGAATATTAATTTTGGTTAGGCGATCCGAAACTTGTTGAAAATTTTGAATTTTTTCATCAATGAAAGGAGGGAATGATTCATTCAGGACAGGTGAGCCCAATAATTGGAGAGTTCTTTTGTTTATAATTTTTATATTAGGAGCTAAAGTGTTAAATTTTTGTATGATTAAATCTTTTTCCGGGTGTATATCAGGAATCATAAGTTCACATTTTGAAAAATTTAAATCTAAACCAATTGTTTTGAATTCTGATATCAAAAATTGTAGGTCACTGTATAAGCTACTAGCGTCACCACCTAAAGTCCCATCATCCAAATACCAAACATTAAGTTTTGATTTAAGGCGTTGGATGATTGGGTGAATTGCTAATGAAAATAGAGCAGGGCCAAGAGGGTCACCTTGTTGACAACCTACAGCGGAAATAATTTCATTGCCACGAAAAGTTAATTTAGAAGATGAACCATAACATTGCCAAAGGAAGCTAAATAAATTTGGAATTTTGCTCTTGACTTGTGTTAGTAGGGCGCCCCTGTCAACTGAATTGAAAGCATTTTTAACATCCACCTTCAGCAGCAGATCTTTAGAATTTTGAGACAAAAAAGATCTGACTGAATGGACGGCGGCTTCACAGCCACCTCGCGAACCAAAACCTAATTGCAATGGTTGAAACAGGTTAGTTAGAACCGGTGCAACCTTCTTGCAACATATTTTAGCCGCAAGGCGCCGATATGTCATTCCAACGGCAATCGGTCTTATACCACCGTCCTTTTTTTTTAAAGCGCATAAATTGGCGCCATATAGAATATTAATGATGTCATTGTTTACCCGCCCTGAAAGCATTAGATTAATCAAAGCTTCAGTAGAGTCTCGCCGGCTTCGCCACTTGTACCAGACATCAAATCCTTTAGATGTTGTGGTGTCAAGGCATCTAAACCACCGGCGGACCCATTTTGGAAAGACGTGACGGCTGCTGAAATCTCCAATGCTGTCACCTCAATGACTTCATCACTATCCAACGGCGCTGCAGGCAATGTTAGGTCTGTTGCTGCAGATGTATGTTTCTCCTCTAGGATCGAGAGAGTTTCCAGGCTCACTGGCGCCATTGTATCACTGGAAAAGAGGATACGTGCTGCACCTTTTATGTCACCATCACTGAGTCTGTTTTCCACTAGCCTATAGAGAGCAGACTCAGAAGATTGCCTTGTACTAATAAATTTTGAATTTTTTTTGTAGTCCAAGAAATTATTCGAAAAAGAAGATACCCCTTCGAGTGCCCTGTATTTAACACAATTTTCTTTTATAAGAGTTGTTAAAGATTTTTTATTGTCTGGGTAAACGTGAAGTACGGCACTCGGAAAGAAAAGTAAATGTTCCCAGGATCGCTTTGTGTTGTTTGTCACCACAGCTTTGATGGCGTGTGACAAAGCTGCGGCAACTGAAATGCGAGCACCTCTGGGGATACGCTTGACGACCGGCTTAGTTGATTTCAGTATCGTTAATAGCTCCCAGAAGTGACAAGAAGGCTGGGGTGCGTCATCTGTATCCAACACCCCACCAGGATTAGGATCTGGCGAGGTATTGGGGATTTGAATTGTTTTATGGCATTTATTTTTTTAATTATTCATTTTATAATAGCAAGGTTTGAAGAACAGTATCTTCAAACTTCGTTGGGGTTACTGAAAAAATATAGAAATAGCTCTACACGTATTGAGTTAGATAGGCTAGACTAGACCTTTACCTATTCCGTAAGAAAGTTTTTGGAAGTCGGTGTGTGTTTTTATTTCGTTTCCAAATCTTCCAAAAATAGGTATACCTGCCTAGGTAGATATCTAATAAAACCTGATGATTTCGAAGTCTCAACATCCATTTTAAGGCCCAATCACTTTTCGTTAACTACCTAACCTAACTCACCTAACTAAACAAAATTGTAAACCAGAATTTTTAAAAGATCTAGTGATCTAAAAAGTTACCTGAAATCAGCTGTCGTGGCGCAAAACAGCTTTTCGAAAGACGGTGACAGTTTATATACCTACGTATACAATTTTAGGCCTATGTGTCCTTTAGGACAAACATTTTGAAATTCTGAATTTTGTATGGTCGACACTCTACGGATATTCTTTGTAGTGTCCAATATCATTAAGAAGCTTGCGAATTTCCGGCCGAAAGTTGATGCTAATCGGACGGAGACGCGTCGCGCTCTACCCCATGGCTTTACCATCTTAGCCCATCTGCATACAATGCAGCATCGCTCCAGTTTGCTGTAATTTACTGCTGCTACTAGCCCAGTGCCCAGTGCCCGCCGCGGCCGCTTAGATGTCGTCTGCAGATAGTCAGTGCATGCCTAATTTACAAAAAAAGTTGTCTTTGCTTTTTGGGCTGTATTATCTAGGTACATATTATCATATTTTTATCTATGCTTTCCATACAAACATTCAAAGACAAATAAACGGCCAAGTGCGAGTCGAACTCACGCACGAAGGATACCGTATCACTATCTGTACCTATCAGCGAGATGATGCCAGAGCCAGAACGGTTAATACCCTACTACTACTAGCTACTATTTAAAAGTATATTGCCATTGATCAAAAACGAGCAAAAAAATCACGTTTGTATATAGCGTTATAGCGGAAACGGAAATACATCATCTGTGAAAATTTCAAGTGTGTAAATATTATCACGGTTCAAGAGATACATCCTGATGAGTGATGACAGACGCACGGACGGTGAAGGCTCAGTACCTATAATAGGGTACCGTTTTTCCAGGGTTCCGTGCCTGAAGAGTAAATCTTTGGGCACGGAACCCTGGAAAATCTCGTGTCATCCAATGCTCAGGATTCTATTCTTTGCGAACCCAAGAATTCTTCGCTGCTCAGCATTCAATGTTTTACATGACTCAGTAACTTATGCGGCCTTTGACTTGCATGTTCATAATTACGATTAAAAAAGTACGAGTACTTATACTTAGGTAGCCATAACATAAGAATTGCAAATGTTGGTAGGTGTGTGTTCAACTTGCAATAAATAATAATTACAGGTGGTCGAACGTATGAAAAATGTAAATAAATGATTGGCGAACGCATCTGCCTGTTCGGCATTCGATAACGTGCCATCAAAGTCATACCATATCTATTATAGCGGTATAAGTATATTATTCACTGGTACCTATATACTTAATTCACTGGTTAGTACTTATAGGCTATGCAGATGCTAACGGGAAGGTCAAGGTAGTCAATGGAAAGTTGGTTGCCTTACTTCACCAGACTTTAGGTCTGGTTTCAGTTCCTAAAGCTAACCCGTTCCGCCTGCTTCGCTTAGACGGTCTGAAGAACTACTTTCTGCATCCTGTGCTCAGTGTAGGTAATGATGAATCAGTGTGTGAGTGAATGAATGAATGAATGAGGACAAAGTAGACTCAAAATACCTTGCTTTGCAATTTTAATAAATTCTTATTCCGCGTCCTTTAAGAATCTCATAAAATTATTGTAGGTTTACTTTTCTAATTGGTAGGTACTTAAAGTACTCCTATACGAAGAGTCTGCTATACAATCCTGCATCTATGTTTAACTTCAATATGTATTGAATATTTCAACTGGTCTATACTTATCAACTCTGTAGCCTGTAGTTACCTACTGTTCACAGGTAAATAAACGACAGGGGCGTATGCCGTTAAGCCTCGCATAAACAAAGCCCTTTTTTATCGGCCCTTGACCACCAATTACGCCGTTCGGTACGCCCTGAGCGGGAGTCCTCGCCTGACAAATTGCAGTGCGCGCCCTTTTGCCTCGTCAACATGGCCGACTCGGTTCGGAATTCAAAAGTTTACAGTAGCTTTACAGGGGTAGGCACTGCTACTTTTTTAGCGACATCGTAGAATATCGATGAAAAAATATTTCGATGAAAAAATTAAATTGACCTACTAAACTGAACTTATTAGTTTCTTATAGGAATGATCTATTTTTTCCGATTAATATTAAAATTCTAACTAAGTAAACATAAAATTTTAAATTAGTTAGTGATCAATTATTATTAATCTATTGCAATAGGAAGGTAGGTACATAATTATGTAATATGCTTGTCCTTTTCCTTTATTTAAATAGATCCAAAAGAACCTCAGAAATTACCTACAAAATAATAATTTTTAGTAAATTTTTCAAAAATAACTTTCAATTATGGTAATTATGTACCATGTTATGGTTATTCTGCAATTTATTTGTAATAATGTTGTTAAAATGGCAATACAGGCGTACATTCACGTAAAAGTCAATAATTAAAAAGAAATATGGCGGCCGCGCAGAAACCGCAGGTGCGGGCAAGCTGCGCCCGCGCACGGCGCAAGAAGTTATTCCTAATTTAAACACGTAGATGGGCATACAATTATAATTCTTAAAATCTGTGATAATATAAGGTCGAATATACTTAAATTTCATGGCTAGATGACTAGTGACTACTTACCGCAGTCATATATTACAGGTAGTGAAAATGCATTTAATTAATGAAGAAATCCTGTATTTTTGCACTAGCCCAGGCACATTCCTATTTAAGAATCAAGTATTTTTTTGATTTATTGTCTACTAGTCCCACATCTTTATGTCAGGAAATATGCAGAACAGGGGCGTAGGTTAAATTCTGTATTGGAAAAACAAATTCAAAATGCCCATGGTTCTCAAGAATATTTCCCTAGAATATTTTGGTATTTATTCGTGAATAAATCGATACCACCTTTCAGCTTGAAGGATCTAGGATCCCGTATGGTTTTATTCCTAAATAGGTATCAGCAAAGAAACTAAAATAACCAAATCATTTAGTCTACTCAGTAGATATACGATTTCAGAACGATAAAATGTTGTGCCTATTTAAATATCTATACCAAAAAATCTGTAATTCAATTCAAATGTGCCGCCATTGTTGTCTGCCAACCTTCCAACTGATTTAGTCTTTATTTGGCCGATTTTTACCATAACTTATATCAGCGATGAACGAGCAACGCCCCTGTTAGTAGGTCTACGTTGCGAACCACGATTAATTCATAAGTCCAAAACTCCAAAGCAAACCCTCCAACTCTATTAAAGCGCCTACAGATGTGCGAACTGCGAACATATCGGGTGTCCGAGTTGGTACAACACTGATGTTCAGAAACTGCTTTTTCTTTAATCTAAACGATAATAGAGCTTCTGCAATGCAACACGTCAACGTTGGTAGACCTACCCTAAATCTAAGGTATATTTTGGTAAATATAGACTCTTAGATGGATTAGATTCCTATAATACACTCTGATTACAACGAGACAGTAATTTTTTTCGATAACTATAATACCTTTAGTAATATTATTTATTCGCGCAGTTTACAATTTACCTCATATAAAAGAAGGTATACTGTGAAGTTTGATTTTGTGGGAGACGTCTAGTGGGATACCTAGGCCGTGACTGGTTGTTGGTGGATATTACCAATTTTCGTTGTACTTATGTATTATTACCATCAGTTGAGATTGCCATCGAAGTCACATTTTGTAAAGGAAAGATAATATTAAAAACTTATTTTAAAAAGTTTTAAATTAAGTTAATAAAATTATAATATTTTAATGTTAAGTTTACCTATGTACCTATTTAAAAATGAACCAGGATCAGTCGGGACATCTATAGATGCTAAAACGGACAACGATTAATCCCAAAACTCACCAACTCTATTATACGTTTTGACAATACGTCACTTGTCGGTTAGTTAATCAAAATCTGGGAACACGTTGTGACGTCATGATACATCACTGCGCCTGAGGTGATTTCCCATTGTCCTTGTCAAGTTCCAATTTCAAATTCGGCTACCGGCGGTCATTGACAGGGTTATGGATAGCTCATTGACAGTTCCTTGCGCATTTGACAGTTTGACTAATGGCTGTCTATGGCAAGAATGTTTGAAGTTCGACGTTTGAAAAAGGCGCGAGTTTAGAATTAGAGTGTCAGCGGATGAATTAATGATGACTGCGGTGGTTTGTGGGTACTTGGGTTCAATTTTTTTATAACAAAGAATGAGGAGACCAGGAAGACGTTCACTTGATGATAAGTGATACGCATGCTCATGTATCTGCTAATACAGTTTAGTTTGAAAATGGAGTCCTTTAAATAAAACTCTGTAGATTTTATTAACTAAGGTTTTATTCTATTTCTTTTTGGCATTCAAAAGTTTTTCAAAAAATATGATGGTAGCTTTATTTAAGGCCCTTTTTCGGAAATCAATCTTTTTATTTTTTTATCTCATTGAAACCCAATTTTTCGTCTTAGTTGTACCAAAGTTGTAGCGAGAATTAATATAATCAGTCAAAAATATCTTTTTAAAGAGTTATGAGAGATAAATACGTTCAAATTGAGTCATCCCGAATCGACAACCAGGAATGTTGAGTGTTTTAACTGCTTATACACTTTGTGAACAAAACGTTTTGTAACCATAACTTTATTGTGACCGGATAGTGGTCAAAATGTAAAGTTTAAACGTTTCTGGGTGCAGGATTTATCGTGGTTAGTTAGCTTCGATCGGTTTGTTCGATTAGAGGCGAGATGTGTTATCTGGGTGGAATATTCAAAGGAGGTTGGAATGTCAACCGCTTTATGTTCTGTGGTTTGTTTGTTTAGCTGGGATCACCACAGATAAGGTGGTATAACTGAGATAGTAACAAAGTATTTGTTCTATAAATAGGTGCACCCCACTTATTTAACTTCCCACCTTCAGTTTGCTAAGGCATGGCTATTAAAGCTTATGAGTGCTTTGGCTATATTTTTGGCCACAGATTAAAAAAAATACGATTTAAACAGCTAGAGTTTAAACGAATTTTAGATGAAAACTAAAGCCTAACCCTTACTTTTATAATAAAAAATAAGATGAATTCCGAGTCTCTATTTGCTGTTTTTATATCAGAATCGAAAAATTCACGGAAACGAAATTTGAGCGATTTTGATAATCTTTTTAAATATCATCAGACTCAGTGGAACCTAAATGTATTTTTGCCAGGTTGTAAACAAAGGCGTGCGAAATCTGGATAATTTCGCGCGCTCTGACAACAAACATCGCGGTTGGCTGTGCGCGAGCATCCAGAAATATCGGGTTGAACTTGTTGCGTAACTTTTGGTAATTAATAGCGTGCTGATTTAATTTTTAAGGCAGGGCGCGTTGGACTTGGAACCCTCGTAAACTTAGTTTTAAGTCGACTTGTAGTTATCACCGTACTTACATAATATTATGTAACAAATATTATTGACGTTTTACAAGTGCCTTGTAAGTTAGGCCTATGTGAAATAAATATCTTTTGACTTTGACTTTTGACTTTGACTTTAAAACGTAATTTCAGTTTCTTCTTCAGAAGTCGTACCCTCAGCTTTGGATCGTGGTATACCCCATCGACGTGACTCTTTGGTGTTACGCCATTTCTATTTGCAGCCGGGCCAAATGCACTTTTGCTGGGTGCGGCGCTACTGCTTTTTATGTTTTTGTGATTGCAATAAATAAATATATAAGGGACATTTTACACATCGCAATCTAGCCCCAAAGTAAGCGATAGCTTGTGTTATGAGTGCTAGATGACTGATAAATATACATACATACTAATATTATACATAAATATAATATATTGAAAAACACCCAGACACTGGAAAACTTTCATGCTCATCACACAAACATTTACCAGTAGTGGTAGTTCTTATTAGTGGGAATCGAACCCACGACCTCCGGCGCAGACGGCAGGTTCGCTACCACTACGCAATGACGTTAGGTCACTATTATCTACAACAGCTATTCCAAATTTTATGTCGAATGGGTTCCCCTCGATTTAGTCAGTGACCACGGGGTTTTCGATGGTAGGTAATCGTCTTTTTAGTGGCAATGCGACAGATGTGATGTAGTCAAGCCTTCTCTGAAGTCAGATTTTGGACAGCCGCGTCTTAACTTTAATTCCTTCTTTCTGCATCCGTTGCCAGCGCCACATTTCAAAAGCCTATTTCCTATTTCGGTCCTAGTCTTTTCCTATTTCGGTCAGAAGCTTAAGCGCGGTATTATGAAGTGGGAGGGGAAGTAATCGGCAAAGCGTCTGCGAACGGGTAGTTCCTAAGATTTTTAGGACCTTTGCCTTGTGGCTCGGACTTATACAGACGTTAAGTCGTTTGTGTAATAAAAAGCTTTTGAACTTTTGTAGTAATTTGCATGTACCTACACATTGTGCATGTACAATGAACATTCTTCTGTTCTTTCCTCTAGGGACAATAGAATTCGGTAGGTCCTATACTTCTGACGTCAAGACGCTGTGGAAGATTTGTCTGGTACAGAGATTCGTTCGTTGGTTTGGTATACAAATTCATTCAGATATTGTAGTAGCAGGAGATACCTATAGCGAAATAATTTGTAGTTCATTGGTTGATGTTCGTTATTATCCAACGGTTTGTTTGACACACCGGCCGGCGAATATTGTTATTCTCAATAATATTAATTGGACAGTGCTGCCAGAACAGCTCGTTACCTTAAAATAAAGAGCTTAATAGAAACCATTTCGGGTTTCTCAATGTTACTAGGTATATTGGATGCATAATGTGTAAAGTGGGGCATAAAAGCATCGTAATTTGTGCGGGAAGCTCGTTTGCGTCATCGTATGCACTTCGGCAAGATGCAAACATTGGATATTGGGTAATATTTGTAAGTAACACCTACTTACGTGGAAATTAAACCAAAACTCCAAAAATCCAAAGTGGCCGACATTGATCAACGTGTCTCGAAGTTGCAGTAGCAATGGGATGGGTGCGTTGGTCCTAACTCCTTGCTCGTAAGACCAACGCACTGGGGACACATGGTGGTGAAAGAGTGGCCAAAATCACCACAAAATCGTAGTGTTTGGCAAATATTTCAGGAGACTTTCTTCTTCTGATCGCGGCTTCAGGTTTTTGTGGTCCCCGATGTCACGTTGACCGCTTCCGATCTATTGTGTCGCCGCCATCTCTACAATTCCCAGCCAATGCTTGTTGCTTCCAGGAAAAGCAGCATCTTCTAAAAAGTTCAAGCTTCTAAAAGCTTCAGAAAGTTTTTTTTTTTTAATTGAAGATAAGTTTGCGCTTGACGACAATCATGCCTGATGGAAAGCAATGATGAGGTCTAGGATGGAGCGCGCTTGCCTAGAACATGCCTATTCACTCTTCTCTTGAAGGCACCTAGATTGTACTTGGCTGGAAACACGGAGGCTGGAAGGGCGTTCCACGTATAGAATCTAGTATGATTTTATAATGTTTTCGGAGGTGTACGAAGCCTTGCAACCGCAAATAATCAGCAAGCTGGTGGCTGGGTCACACAAATTGTTATCTAAGATATTTTGTAGTTTTCGAAGCGTTAGCGATTGGAAATCATGCCAAGCAGGATTAATTGAAGGTGTAAAGAGTAATGTCGTATGTACATTAATAACAGTAAAAGCTTAGTGATGTCAATAGAGTGCAGTAATGACAGGGCGGGGTGCGGTCGATGCAATTTGCGTTGCACGCGAGGTCGGTACCTACGCTGATACTTAGCTGATACCTAAGTTGGTAAATAGTAAATACATGACAAGGAACCGGTTAGTTTTGGTTAGTTGTAGCAATGTATTTACTAAGTACCTATAGGTAGTTCAATTCACGTAGACGCGCCCCACTCCTTCCAAATATATGTATATATACAACGTGTAACGAAAAGTTGAAATAATATTGAAGGGTACATAAGTGTACCTGATAACGAATCACTCTGTAATCGAAATAAGCATATTTGTTTTTTCATAATTTAAGGAAAATTAAATCAGCATATTATTATCTATTTTTCCATACTTTTAGAAAAATAAATATGCTTATTTCTATTTAATACTATTACCGGCTACATTACTTATGTAGCCTTCAATATTATTATTTCAACTTTTCGTTATATTATGTTGTTTACGAATTCACATGAATATAAGCGATCGTAGAGGGGCCTTCGTGGGGATCGTAGAGCGTCTTCGTGGATTGTACTAACTAAAACTTTCCATCGAGAAAATTTCTTCCACTACTACGATACTTAACTAAATTTTTACGACCTTTTTTTATCTGTACCTAAATAAATAATTTATAGAAGTCTGGAAGTTAGGTCTATGTGAAATTATAAAACTTTGATTGATTGATCTTGCTGAAGTTTATATGGTGACGGTATAGTGTTTATGTTAATGAATGCCTATAATATTATAATTATTTGTAATCCGCGTGAGAATCACGTCGGCTCTATGCCTAGACTTGGGACGAAGCGAAATGCGAGAAACGAGAAATATGGAAATAATTGTATCCTCTGTAACTGAGCGATTGGATATGGCCGCCCGCGCTCGCGCCGGGGTGCATTTTTTTTTAAATATTCAGAGTTCTTTGAGAAATGGAAAAGCCATTGAGCTTAGAGGCTTGAAGAATTGGTCGCTTACTTATCTAATGGTACACCATCTGAATTTGGGAAAAAATAGTAGGTATCACAGCTACATTTTTATCATAAAAAATTTTGCTCCAAAATTCCCACTCACGTCATATTGGCTGCCGAAAGATCATTTTCTGCAGTTTGCCTGATACGGCACCAATACAAAGTAAATTATTTTTAAACAAAGTTTTTATTAAATACATGTACATGTATAAATTTTATTTTTGCAAAATTAATTACCATAAACCTACGATGTACATTCGAGTAGGTGCTATTTGCGATTAGACATACGATTAGAGAAGGACTAAGTAGGTAGGTACCTACTATTTGCGAAAAACTAAATAAAATTTGAATTTTTTCATCTCCTTTAAGTAAGTATGTACAAATCAAGCCATTTCAGCCCCCGTAGCACGGAAAGATGGGGGAGCCGCCCATACTCATAGAGTAGATAAAACCACCATGGAGAAATGGTCCCTAGTCTATGTGCTTTTGGCAAAAACAGGGAAAGAACGTTGTACAGTACAAAGAAATTAATTATACGGCACCACGTCTGATAAAATATCACTGTATCTTATCCGAGGTTTTTTCACATTTTTTTATTGTAGCCACACCGACGCACACCTGCCAGCCCCCCGCGGCGTCGCGGCAGGCCCCGCTTTCATGCTGACGGATTAATGCGGGGTTTTCTTCAATTTCTACATAAAAAACCATAAAAAACCACCGCGGGTTAGTGTGTACCAACCCGCAGTTAAAGGTTTCGTGAGGTCATTATAATAAGTCGAAGCGCTTTTTATAAATAATGCAATTGACCTATGATCTAACGCTTATTTCAGTTTAATCGACTCATGAATAGTAATTAAGTAGGTACCTTGTTGGTATTTTTGTAAGCGGATTTTCTATGATTTCCATCCTCAGTCCATTAAAGTCCTAAGATTGGTACATGATGTTGTCGATCTTCCTAGACCTATGAACTATTGTAAGCCAACGGCATGCCAGACTACGTGTCCCTCTGATGAACTGCAAGGGCATAGCGGGGGAACGTCTGAAGTCATTGGTCTGAGCTACGTTGGAAGAAATCTGTAGATATCGGGGTGGGATCGCCACAACATCCTTACAGGCCGCTTTGAGAAAGCCAACCTCATAAAAAATTACCGAAGTTTTCGGGAACGCTCTTCAAGTTTTCCGATTTCCGAGCGATATTTCGTTATCCTCAGACTACATTAATAGTGATCCCTCTCGCAGGAAACACAGCCTCCCACACTGCTGAGGGCAGGTCTCAGGATATCCACAGCAGTGTGGTAGCGAAACGACTCCTGCGCAGCGGGAGCTTTGTATGGGACGGACTGTTATGAACCAGGAATGGTCATTATTTATTCAATTTTTTTCTAGCAAAATAACAAAGAAATGAAAGTATCAATGTGTCAAACAGTAGCATAACTTGACGAGGATAATTTGTTTGGCTTTATTACCCTAATTTACACCAAGAACTTTATTGTTAACTGTGTGTGTGTGTGTGTGTGTGTGTGTGTGTGTGTGTGTGTGTGTGTGTGTGTGTGTGTGTGTGTGTGTGTGTGTGAATGTGTGTGTGCGTGGTTAAGTGGATGTTAGTCTATGTGTGAGTATGTACAGAGAATTAACACTATAATTTATTTTTACTCACTAGTAATTTTTCGGTTTCTTCATAAGTTACACTTAATAGATAGTCACTCAAAGACTTCTTACATTCTCGTGATGTGAGTGCGCAAAGATTTAGGATTTCATCTAAATTATTGTAAATTCTGGACCCTAAGACGTAATAATGCTTGCTGGCAAGTGATGTTTTGTGAGATTCGACAATGCAGGGTTTAATTCTACGCCTCCCCCCAGTACATGCAGCCGTCCAATGATCAATATTAATAGATTTATGTCTTCGAAGGGACATTTTCAGAATAAAGATTTTTCTTACCGTTAGAACCCGAGTATCCCTATATAAAAGCTCTGTGCTGTGCCAATAAGGCAAGCCGAGCATGGTCTTTAGTACCATTCTTTGGGCACGCTCCAGGCGCATCAGCACAGTGGACCCTACCCCACCCCAAGCCGTTATGCCATAAGATAAAATCGACTGCGCTAAGGCACAATAGACTGTCTTAAGGGTGTCCTGGTCTAGCACTCTTCTAAGAGTTTTGAAAACAAAAATTAGTTTACGAGTTCTTGCTACAGCGGTGTCAATCTGCATTTGCCAGCTTAAGGTGTTATCACTTCTTCCTACTATACCTACCTAGGTGTTAAAAACCTCACCAACGATAAACATCATCGTCTTTGTTTAAAAGTTTTCTATCTGTCGATATTCTGGAAGATATATTATTCGTAAGTAACATGGAATTCAACCTACCAATTTAACTCTGTTAAGAGAAAGATTACCGTTAGGAACCATTAGCAAGCTGAAGCGGCAGTGGGCAGGTCACGATTGTAGGGAAAAGTCCTGGAGGGGAGACCGCGTACTAGCAAGCGTATCGTGGGACGCCCTCCATAGACTGACGACATGGCACGGATGGCGGGAAGTAGGAGGAAAGTTGAGGATAGGTTGTGGTGGCGCTCTCTTGGGAAGGCCTATGTTCAACAGTGGACGTCACCAGGCTGATGTGATGTGATGAATAGAAAGCTTCAGTTTGAAATCTCGACTGAATTAAACTCGCAGAAAGTTCATTCGAGATTTCAGACGCCAAGAGGCATCTGCCAGCCGAGAGAGTCTGAGAGCTGCAACAAGAAGCTTTGTTTCCTTGTTTTTGATAATATGTTCCGCTTAGATCTGATCTAACCGTCCACTCGTCTTCCACATCAATGATTTCCTACCTTCAAATGAAGATAGAATATGTATCTTCTAATCACTGTCTGATAATATTCATGTAGCTTATAGGTTTCCAAGTGCTGGTCTACGGAAACAATGCATTTCCATTTACGTAATACGGATTGCGGTCAAGTCGGTACTTACTTGTAATTGAATAAAAAACCTTTTAGGTATCCGAGTGCGTAAACACAATATGCCAACTTAAAATAAACCACAAGTAAAGGGCTAAATAAATTAATATCCTCCAATTTTATTACGACTCCAGGAATTTTATGATGGCTTACCACAATCCAAGCCATCTCATACCCTATTTACTTTGTTTTTAGAGGCTATAATTGTATGGTAACGTTGAATATAATTACTGTACGTTATGATTTTATTGATCTCAACTTCATCTCGATCCTCACAGAGGGGGGTTAAATTGGATTTGCGATTTTATTCCTGCACTGAGGTTTGCCCTGACTTCGCTGACTTCGTTGATATATTGTCATTATATTTTTATGGCATAATCAGATGTAATGAGATACGCTTTCTTATGTCACATCTATATACTAGTGCATTCCTTGATAATGGAATAGAAGAAGACATTTTGTGCCGACCCCACATAACGTGGGAAAAGGGCAGGAAGGACAAGAAGAGTGTACCTATATTCTATGATATTGCTTTGTAAGTTGCAATGCGATACAAGCACTGCACTGCACTCGCTATCCTGAGAGGTACACGTTATTTAAGGGAACTTAGTGACCTGCTAAAAACAATAAAGACAATAATTCTTTTTAAATTTAAAGTTTGAACGTCATTTATTTTGGATCTTAAATCTAAATTCACTCGTAAGTAGGAACATGATTGGAACTTGGAAGAAATTTTTTCTGTAGAAAATCTTCCAAAAAGGTGCTCCAAAATCTCCAAAAATGGAGGGATCATAAAATTATAATATTAATAATTTTTTTATACAATATTTAATGAATAAATAAAATACTAGTTAATTGTAAAAAAAATGGGAAATTATTATCTCCGAAGTTTACCAATCGAAAAATCTGAAATAATTATGTGTAAGTTTTCTGTATGAACAATTAACTTCAAAACACAAAGTAAAGTTTGCGGTTCGGTAATTGTTTTGTGCAGTTATGGTTTTACTTATTAGTAGTACGTTGAAGTACGGAATCCTTGGCGCGCGAGTCCGACTCACACCTGACCAATGTTTTTGCTTTCACCGGGCATCGAATTCGAGACCTCTGCAATTCGAGAATCAGTGTCGGAGCGGTGGTCATAATGTATGGGATTGCAAGGTGGAGTCAACGACCGTCGGAGCCTTGACCGCAGTGAAAGTGCTCCGCCGAGCTTATCTAACGAGCCCGTATCACTTCACCAGTTGACTGTTACGATCGAAAGGGAGGTTGTGTTCTTCGGCCCATCGAGATATTTATTTATACCCTTACGGACGGTAGGTACGTAACCTATGTATGTACGTGTGATAGGCGAAAGCTGCCTGAACTACAAAAACTGTCCCGTTTGGATACGTTAGGTTATAGTAGTGTTATTATCTCGCTGCAGACTCGGTCATAAATCATTCGAGTGTTTCGCTTTTGTTGTTCTTTGTTGAGTTGTGCTATAGCGAGATAATAACACTACTATACAGGCCATGCAATCTATTGAGATTTTAAGGATATCCGATGCAACGATATTTTCAAAAAAGAAAACCTCATGGTAGGTACCTAAAAGAAAACCTTATGGATGACCGAATGGCGCAGCGGTAGTGGTTCTGTCCTCTGAGTCGTAGCCCGTAGATCGTGGGTTCGATTCCCACAACTGGAAAATCTTTGTGTGATGAACATGAATATTTTTCAGTGTCTGGGTGTTTTCCTACTACTAGTATCCATAAAACAAGCTATCGCTCATTTTAGGGCTGGATGTCGATGTGTGTAATATCCCGATATATTTATTTTCAGTTATCTGCCTATCCCCGACTTCCAGACTTTACCTCTCTGTCAGTTTTTAATTTTCACTAGCGGTTTTGTAAATAGAGGACCTATAAAAGATTAATTATTATCTTTCGAATCAAAAACTGCAACATTGCTTGCATATCGTCTATCAGATTTTACACTTATTAGTAGATTCAAAATAATTCGGAATAGGTGTCTAGTCAGTTACATAATAGAATGTTAGCTAAGAACTATAAAATTTAACCAAATGAAATTAACCTATTTACATAATTTCAGCAAATTGTTAGATCACTTTTCTAACTGATCTAGGTATTTAGATAAAGCACTTAACCTGCTAACGTGCTGCTAACGCAGAATGTATGAAAACCTTCTGACTTGAGAGCTCTACTTCACCTCTAACTTCTACTTATCGTTGGCCCCTAAACGGTTTCTACACAGCATCGCACCGGAATGCTAAGTCGCTTGTTGTAAGTAGAATGACCAAATTTTACAATTCTCTGTTAATTAATGTAATGATTTTAAAATAAGGGCTCTGTTTTTTTCTTTTGAGGTACGGAACCCCACAAAGGGGTATTAGTATGACGGGGGAGGTAAGGAAAAAGGGAGGAAAACTTAAACGACAGTCATAAAATTCCTTAAATGTATTTTACTTTAATCTAATCAACAATTACACAATAATCAACAACAAGGAATGCGAACAACAAAACAACAATCAGAACAACATAAAGATTTGCACACAATAAATATCACATTTGAATACGAGGCGACTCCCAAACGACCGCCGACTACTTACACGCATTTACAATTATATTTACAGCGCATAGACACACGACGGCATTATGCTTAGCCATCATAATACTCAATGGCACAGACTGTATGAAAAAGAGAAAAAAATGGACCACAAAAACGACACATGGAATAAAAATTCCAGGACTTACAGAAGCGCTTTAAGTATTGAATATTTATTATCGAAAAGAAGATTTATTATCATTGATTTTTAGATTTTAAACGCAAAAAGCGTCCTTTTGAATGATACTAAAAACTGAAGTCTGTGACTTCCATATTGTCTATTTCACGCATTTTTACGTCTGACACTGACCATGTTATTGGCTTCAGTATTCTAAAATAAAATCGGTTCTCGAGGGCCCTATCCATCTCTTCTTCTTTAATCCGTGACTATTTGTACTTATGGAGCCAGATAAAACTGGTTTTATCCGATTCAAACTGGCTCGAACTAGATATTACCGGTTGTAACCGGTTCGGAGCTTATAAAATAAGCTATTTATTGTATTTTCCGCTTAGTGGTGGCCTCCCTTGTGGTGGTAGATGTGTTTGTACACGGGTACATGGACGGGGTATGGCTTGGGGATGGGTACCTCTACCTTCTTCTCTACCTCGACGGGGTATGGCTTTTCTACCTCATATGGGACAGGTTTCTCAACCGTGTACGGTACTGGCTTCTCTACCACGTGAGGGACAACCTGGAATAAAGACAAATAGAATGTTATAGATTTCGCATTGAAAGTCAACATCTCCTGAGGATGTCCCGGTGTCGGGACGAAACGTGCGTCGAAGAAAGTGTTGGAAAATTGTATCTGGTGTTTCATGTGGGCAGTGTTCCTGCATATTGTACCGTACAGAATCTTTTCAAGTAGCGGTCCTGCTACCTAATTATGGATTTCCATATTGTAACATAAAGAATCTTTTCAAGTAGCGGTCCTGCTAATTATGGATTTCCGCAAAATAACGCATGCTTCCATTCAATGTTTAATCCAATCAATTAACCATAATATTGAAATACTTTATAAGCTCGATTTGCAATTGATTTTGGTCGTTCGTCGACGTTACTTTTAAAAGTTTTTTAGAAAGGCGACGTTGATGTTTTTATTTTACCTGATTGTATAATAATCAGGTAGGTAACCTACCCAAATTTTTATTTTGCGTATTTTAATTTCATAATGTAACATAGACTACATAATTGAGAGCGACGCCGGCTTTAATTTCAATAAGATAAGAAAAAAACGGACGCTCCGACACTTTTACTTTCGTCTTGGCCGCTGCTTTACATAATATCCAGTAATTGGTGTATTTATGTCAACAGCAATAAAACACAGAAACACAATAGACATGACATTATCTGGGTCACACGATCAGTGAAAACATAACAAAGTAAATAGGAGAAAACTAATTTCAAAACTACAACGATTACCGCCATTGTCGTTTGAATGATGGTGTACCTATTGTTTGTGATTGTATAGCATAGTGTTTGATTAAACTGGGAATTTTTTCTAGAATTAGATTACATATATGTATATTAGTTAAGTTTTTATTTTAAGTTTTATACATTTATAATGTTAACCTTGGATTAAACTTGAAAAATAGTCAAAAAAAAAAACTGGGAATCGTAATTTTGAATCTAGATTGTATGTTTATTGTTTACTCTTTACGAAATTATTTAAGAAAAAAATAAACATGATCCGATATGAAACATGATCGAAACGTAATTTTACACGTCACGTGTAGTGTGTGTAAAAATTCGAATGCCGCGCACTTTTTGAAAAATTCACTTCACTAAATGCAGTCGACGTGTTACACGAATCGCTAGGCTGAAGGTAAAACAAATCCTGGCTATCCACGTACTGCGGCACGGACACGGCCACGGGGTGCGGCACGTTCACGCCGATCTTCTTTATGACATCACGTGTGTGACATGATTGCGAGGGAGCACTTATCTACGGCGTGCGTGCCTTGTAGACGGGCACGTGGATGGGCTGCTCCACGGTGACGTGCACGGGGTAGGGCTGCGGGATGGGGATCTTCACGTACTGTGGCACGGACACGGCCACGGCCGATCTTCTTCATGAAGTCACGTGTGTGACATGATTGCGAGGCAGCACTTATCTACGGCGTGCGTACCTTGTAGACGGGCACGTGGATGGGCTGCTCCACGGTGACGTGCACGGGGTAGGGCTGCGGGATGGGGATCTTCACGTACTGTGGCACGGACACGGCCACGGCCGATCTTCTTCATGACGTCACGTGTGTGACATGACTGCGAGGGAGCACTTATTTACGCCGTGCGTACCTTGTAGACGGGCACGTGGATGGGCTGCTCCACGGTGACGTGCACGGGGTAGGGCTGCGGGATGGGGATCTTCACGTACTGCGGCACGGACACGGCCACGGGGTGCGGCACGGGCACGCCGATCTTCTTCACCACCGTCACGTGGTACGGCTTGGTGTGCTCCGAGTGCGAGTTGTGACCGTCTTGCTCCCACTCGTCGGAGGGCCGCGCGCTCGCGTACGCTACCAGCAGGAGGATGGCTGTTGTTCTCTGAAAAAAAGAACATAATTGAAAGGACTTCAAAGCGAACATGACATAAAGTCATTGTTTATTACTATATCAGAATTAAAGATCCATCGTGAAGATTTACCAGTGTGATTGGAGGTGTTGGGTCCTTTAACTACTTGTAGTATTGGTTTGGTCGGGAATTCTGGGTGAATTATTGTATCTACGTCTTGAGTGCGAAATTAGAACTCTGCCGGATTTTAGGTAAGTAGAGAAACTTCTTATTTCAGAACTTTTTGGAAGTTATTAAAAATTAAAATTACGATAGAAAACTTTGGTGTTCCTTTACTACTTTAGATATGCAGGACAGATTAATTTGTTTTGCTATAATCCGCTACTTGAAAAGATTCTGTATGGTATAATATGGAACACTGCCCACATGAAACACCACACACAATTTTCCAACACTTTCTTCGACGCACGTTTCGTCCCGAACCGGGACATCCTCAGGAGATGTTGACTTCACAATGCGAAATCGTAGAGAACTTACTCGTACTTTAGATATTATGAAACGCCGCGTGCGTTTCATATGAACGTTAGCACATAACTCAATGGTCAATAGACAAAGTCAGATATTTAAAACATAGGTATTATAAGTGCTCGGAGAAAGGCTATAAATCTTGTATTAGGAGCGCGCGATAAACTCTTATAGGTAAGAGGAAGCGGGACCTGACCCTTTCACTGCAGTTTATGTAACACTTATCAATCCTCGAGCTACTCGAGGCCGGCAGTTATGTCATGAGAGATTGCTCTTGATTTCGATTTAATCGCTTTTTGTTCGGTCTGCGGAAGGAAGGAACTGTCGCGAAGTTATGAGACGTAGAATATAATAATTATATTACATATATTGTCTGTACCTGCCTACTTGTCTCTAATGTTAGTGTCTTAGTGTGTGTCTTTTGCCAGTTTTCATATTTACAACGGTTTTGCTAGATTTGCGATACTTATCTAAAGAAGGTCGTAAGTCAAATAGATAATTTTTTTAATACATTCGTTCAAAAAGAAGATTTTTCCATATACATATGTTTGGCGTGCGAAAAGTTTTTATTTTAATTAGCTCCTGCATATTATAACAACCAAATGTATTAATGTAGTTTTTGATCAAAAAGTTTTTTGTACAAAATTTTACAGTAATACTATAATTAACACATTGAACTAAATTTATTAAAAAACGCCGTTCAATGCATGTGCAGTACGTTGCACTCGCCCCATTGTTGTGACTCCAGCTTAATGGACGGAAACCGGGAGTCGTGAAGAAATGACATACTTTCCACACACGAATTAATGTTTAACTAGTATATAGTGTAAAATTGTCTATAAATAGCATGCACATAAAATTGATTATTATCAAGCAGGTATAGACTGTACTATACTGTGTTAGTTCATAAGTTAAAAATTAATTGTTATTGGCCATTTGCACATTATAAATTTAATATCCAAGTGTTAATTTAGTGTAATTTATTCAAAAATTTAATTATCACCTATAACTTTTTAATTCTATGGTATTTAGGCTGGTTCCCACGCTAGTATATATTTACAAAAATTTCCATGAATCCAATTAAACTGAATCTTGTTATTATGTCTACTAATATAATATGATATTTTAAAAGCTTTTTTTAAAATTAATAAAAGGTCAACTGAATTTCAGATTTTCAAGCCAAAAAGAAAATTACACAATACTAGGTCTAACTTACTGGTATTACTATTAGTATAATAATTATAGTGTAAAAATGTATGTTATCTATGTACTCATTATTTTAAGTTAAGAAAAATGTTGTAAAGAGCTTTTTATCTTTGATTAAAGCTTTTTTTTATGTGAATAAATTAATTTTTTTAGATCCAATTTTAGTTCCTTCCTTCCTGATGTAATAGAAAGATCCGTATTGCGTAAGTAGGCACCACTTATATGAAAAAAATATGCAAAAAACTTACGAAAGCAATCATGTTGATGTATTTGGTTAATGTTGGCTTCAAAGTATTGACTGATGCGGTTTGCGATCCCCACGAGGGTTTTATACTTGGTGAAATGTATAACATTGCCTTTCCATTCAGTGATAGGCTACCACCTACCACGATGTTTTCGAAGACGCGGTTCTTACTGCTACTGTGAGTTTACGCTGTACATTGATGGTTAAGTAAGATGCATGGAAATATTAATGTGTGTTAAAACAGAAGTGTATGATGTATGAATAAAATCGCGTAAGGCTGATTTAAGACAAATTGATAGTTTACTAATTTAAATCTTGTACTTCATCCAAGGCTGACTTATAATCAGACAGGTACAAAAATAGAAGAATGTAAAGAGCGATGTATGCAGTATGGTAATATTATGTTTTTATTAAGATGAAATGTTGTTATTATGTGATCTGATACATCAGAGCGTAATAGGGTTTTTTTTGTTGTACTTATTTTATGTGTTACAGTTTTTTAAGTTCTAACAGATATCGGAACTGGGGACATAGAAAGTGTTGGATAATATGTTATTTGTATGTATTGTATGTAAATAGGCGACTTTAATGTATAAAACATGTTTCGAAAAAAAAATGGATTTTCTTCATATTTTCTAGTCTCGAAAACTCAGTTTAAGTCGTGAAATAACTACGAACGTGAATAAATCACCATTAAAATGAAATAACTCTTCATAAATGCCTGTTAGTTAAGCCTAAATTGAATAAAGTATATTTGATTATTGCAGACTATATTTGCCCAAACGGCGATTATATGCTACAATCTAGTAGGTGCAGTTTGCGCAAAAAGCTCGCGACTAATCGTTTAACAGGAACTTGGCAAGTAAATTGTTAGATTCTTGTAAATATCTGTGGGATGATTCTGTTTCGTTCACTTTGTTGATTAGTAACCCTCACGGGGTTAATAACTAAGAAAACGGAGGCAAAAATCCAATTTTTGCATTCTTCTTGCCTAGGTTGAAAATGAAAATGAAAATGAAAATATTTATTTTTCACATAGGCCTAAATAACAGGCTCTGAAAAGTCAAAACTCTACCGCCAGGTTCGTTGGTATAGTATAGGTACCTATCATTTCAGTAAATATCAACGTACCATGCTAGTTGCTAACTTGTATAATAATAATAATACAAAAATAGGATTTTGCCTCCGTTTTCTTAGTTAATAACCATTGAGGACTGAGGGTTACTAACTTACTAAGTAGCAAACTGAACGATACTGAATCAGCCCATGGATGCACTCAAATCTCGACCGCACCGGATAAAACACTTTACTTTCACCATAGGAGCTAATGATGCGCAGTGGTTAATTAGTTTAAGTACCTTTAATTATAGTAATTCGTACAACCTGTCTCACCGTATTACGTATCGATAAATTTTTCTCAGTATCAATCCTTACATAATAATCATATTAATATTTGGCCTACAATTCGTAATTTTAATCACACTTTTAAACTCTACAGGCAAAAGTTTGTACACAGGCTTTTTTATTTTAGGTAGGTACCTATTAAGAACTGAAAATCTATAGCTACAGTGAGATTAATATATAAAACTTCCTTGTATGACTAGGTAAGTAAGTATAGGTTGAGAGAGGAAACGGGAACGAGAACTCTACAATTCCCTCGGGTTTGTGAAAATCCTAAATTAAGCTGTCGGAAAACCTAGTAGGTAAATAAGTAGTTAATATGGCTTTATAATCTTTAATAGTATAGGGGAAAGGAGACCTCCAACTTCCGAGTCGGGCTACAACCTTCACTTGACATACTAGTATCTATACTAAGGTTAGGAGCATGTCACATCCATGCGTTTTTTAGCACCGCTTTCGAAAGAAATTAAAAAAACAATAATATTATACACTAGGCAGGTAATAAGACTTTATAAGATAACTAGCTGATGCCCGCGACTTCGTCCACGTGGGATAAAAACTATTCTATCTTTTAAGTTGGACCAAATGACAGATATTCACGAAGTTTGAACTAAATCGGTTAAGTGGTTTAGGAGTCCATCGCGGACAAACATTGTGACACGAGATTTATTATTACTAGCTGACCCGGCCAGGCGTTGCTGTGGCTAAAGTTTTTGTTATATTAATAAATTAAAATTGCGACTATAATTTGAGATTTAAACTATCCTATCTCTCAAGTTGGATCGAACTGCACATGGTGTGCGAATTTTATTATAATCGGTTCAGTAGTTTAGGAGTCCATCGCGGACAAACATCGTGACACGAGATTTATATATATTAAGATTATTAAGATAATAATAGGTACTTATAAGAATGCGCGGAATCACCAATTTAGCGATATTTGTCGTGAACTTTTGGATTTTGTTTCATTTCTATCTTTTTATCGTAACGCAAAATGCCATAATAATTAATAATATCTGAGGTATGGGCATCCGAACGATTTACGTATAACTTTTTCGTTTTTCGTTTCGTTTTATTACAAGAAAACATCAGTAACACCATCTGTCAAAATTCTAAAGGTAGCTGCTGAGTGAACTAGGGAGGCAAGCCTCCACGAGATTGCCCCTATACTCGACTGGTCGGCTCGTGAGCTCCTACGGTCCCCGTCCCCTTCCCGGCATTTTACGGGTAGCGATGGAGACGAGGAATACGACGCGAGGATCATCACTGGACAGGACCAATGACGTAACCTGACCCCTAGGCCCAAAGCCAAGGGGGGCTGGCCAAGCAACCTCCACGAGTGCCCGAGTGCTACGGTGCCTCTCTGTAGCGCACGGGCCGGTGCTCCCTGGTAACGTCGGTTAATAACCGACGGCGAATAGCTTGGCCCGGTGGATAGGTGACGTTTCTTCGCGTGTCCCTCTGGGCCCCAGCAGAGGGCACAGTGTCGAAACGTCTACACCTACTCCGGAGGAGGAAGAAAACCTCATTAAAAATTACAGGCGGGGGCGGAAACGCTAACAAGTCCCTTCGGGGCACTACGAGGAAGACAACCTCGTAAAAAAATCACCGAAGTGGGCGGGAACGCTCGTCGAGAGGGACAATTACTGTGGCACATCCCTCTCGCAGGAGACGCACCGGTTGCTGGAGGACGAACATCTTTCTTCGGCTTCCGGGTGCGCCGGCCTGCGGGTGACGGACGTAAGGGGCTATGGCGTCCGTTACCCGAACTACATCAACAGGCCGAGGAGGTGGCGCGCCCAGTTCAGGACGCGCCTCCCAGGAGGAGCCGGCGGCGGTCAGGCTGCCGGCAGCAGCGACGGGACCTGCCGCTCAGGTGGTGGGTCGGGGCCTGGCGGGAGCGCGGTGAATACGCAAGTGAATCCCGTACTCCCGCCAACGAGGTCCGTCGTGGCAAGGGACAGGTTTTAGTGGGTGCAAGCCCCACATAACCCCTCCGTTTCCCCTGACGGAGGGGTATGCGTTAGGCATTTCCTGTCGATAAAAAAAAAAAAAAAGGCCCAAAGCCAAGATGACGGAGCCTTAGCTCCCTATAACCAGGGGGCTTAAAGATCAACACCGAGGGCGTGCAGCGCCCCCGCGACACATCGCCCGGGTAAGGAGGTTTAGCCTCGAGGTCCGTACCGCCCGGAGGGAAATCACACCCGCCAGAGAAGACCACGCTGCAGGCAAGCCTCGAGCCCGTAGCCCCGTGGGGACTTGCTCCCCTTGGAGAAGACCTCACAGCGATACAGCGGTGTTAGTGCTGGTGACAAAACAAGCTGTATATTTGGGACCGCTGAACTGGCGACATTTTTCGCGCTGCGCCGTCCCCCCTGTCAAGGGTAATAACCCTCCACCACCCATGGCCCAATCAACCTCGCGGTTAAGGGGGCCGAAACGCGGGAGGGCGCCCGTTCGGTACTTGCTCTTGGCGTGTTCCCGGGGCGCCTTCTTGACTCCCTACAAGTTGTTTCCTCTCGCTCCTTGTCCCTATGAACTCATTCT
The DNA here is from genome assembly GCA_036785405.1 of Coenonympha arcania. Taxonomy (NCBI): domain Eukaryota; kingdom Metazoa; phylum Arthropoda; class Insecta; order Lepidoptera; family Nymphalidae; genus Coenonympha; species Coenonympha arcania. The sequence goes on from CM072073.1 coordinate 103,152, forward strand.
GGGGCAGGACGATACAAAATACGGACTTGTCCAGGGTAAGTGTATGCCTATCACCGACGATATAACATGACTAGAGGTCATAATATAATGCAACCACAGGCGGTAGGCTGTGGAATACAGCCACGCCAATCTGTGGAGATAAATACCTACACTTTCTCTGTGCATTAGAGTAATGATGGGCCGATGTACCGCTGCACTGGATTCGTGATAAACGTTACGTATGCCAGCTTAGCTCTTATAGACAGGTTTAAAGTGCTAGCTTCCGGATAAACTCGATCGCAGAGTACACTCGGAAGCAACTATCACATCTTTTTAGAGTAAAAAAAAATTAAAGACTAAACAGTGATTATAGATATTTCAATCCACGAAGACGCGCCCACTCTGTCAAAATCGCTTATGTTTCATTCAATTCGTATGGAGTTTGACAGAGTGGGGCGCGTTGTCGTGGATTGAAGTATCTTTACTCAAACGCAACGAACTGTCACCTTTCTAAAACAGTCACAAAAATTCAGTCACTTTTTTTTTTTATAATTCATAAGTCGTTCGTATTTGTATATTTTTAAACTTTTATATTTTTAATTTTCGCATTTGTTCCTCTTCGGAAACGGCTCGACCGATTTTTATGAAATCTTCTGTGTATATTTGGTTATAGGTCTGAGAATAGGTCATAAGCCATTTGTGTGGCGTACCCAACTCGTAAGTTATTTTTTATGTCCCTAAATGGCAAAACAACGTTTGCCCGTGATTCAACTTAATACAGTATTAGTTGAATCACGTTAGTCACATTAGTTATAGAATATACTTTCGAGAGATATGCTCATCATATTCACACACTGTTGTTGAAGTACATTCAATTTTACACTTTATATCAATAGACGGAAAGTTAATTTTTTATATTATTTCATGATTTACTTCACCTCAGTGTATGAAAACATTACACGAATCGCTGTCCTGGAACTATTTAATTCGGGTCTTGGTTGTCTCGTCGTTTTCTGGTTAAAAAAGTAAGTATAGCTAATTAAGATTTCATCACTCTCAAAGGAGATAGTTTAAGCACTTAGCTGTAATAAAATAGATCTGCTCGAATAAAAGTAATATTTTAATTATATGGGTATCTTTTAATGAAATACAAGAATATATTTTATGCGTTCTTATTAAATCACCTCACTCGGCCATCCGTCTTACATAATGTAAGGAGAAAAAAATAATATCCGGTATACCAAGTCATAGGATGTAGCGATTTGTTAAAAGCAGACATTTCCTAGGAAACCAATGGTCAATAAAATCGAAATAGTGAAGGGTGTGGTAGTTATAAGCATATAGTATAAAAATAAATGAGTGACTTTTTTAAAAATGATTAGAACATACGATGATTTATAAAAATTAAAAGTGTGAGTTAGAACGCGGTGAATAAAAATGATCTCCATTTTTATTTTTAATACAATTAAAAAAATATCGCATCAGTGGAATTATACCTGTGAACAATTAGATACAATTAAATTTAACGTCGTTCATGTATTTATTTTCTGGGTCTTTTATGTAAATTCGTTCAACAGTAGAAATAATCACGATGGTAATAAATTTTTTTTCGTTAGAAAATTATGCAAAAAGTTGTTCCAAAATCTCTATTTTCTTAATAATCGGAAACTAAAATGGATATAAATATTTTTTTCATTTGTAGTAAAATATTCCAAAATATTTAATTTCTTTTTTTATCATGATAATGTTTCATAAATTGATGAACACCAGCAACGCATATGAAAAATAGTAACTTTCCGCGTAACGTTCCACCTGAGCCTGTGCGTGCAAGCGAGAGCGCGCAACAAGCGATAGAGAGGCACGATAAAACAAACGATAGAGAGGCCAATTATGACGTTATCACGTAAATCTATCGTCCGTAAACCGACTTTACAGACAACCAATTTATTGATAACTTGCTTAGTTTTTTAGTAAGTAATTAGGTAAATCATCGTTTTTCTAACATAAGAATAATCACTCGCAATGCTGCCTGTCGCACCTATCAACGAAGGTTGCGTAGCGCAACGTAAGAGCGAGGAGGGCAAATATAAAAACCGTCTGTGGCGTTAAACAGTTTGCCTCTCACACCTTGCACCACACTCGTCCGCCGCGGGTCCGCCATTGTTCCGCTGACCGCATTTCGACCTTTTTGTTTCACCTCCTTACTTTAATGGAAGTGTAATACGCTGTTACGTTTACTACAGCATTCGCAGTAACCATTCCGGTTAAGCAACGTTTGCTCAATGCAATTAATCGATGGGGCGAGTTAGATAACTAGACTTAAACTTGAAAGGAAGCTGTCAGATTCGTGACTGACTGGGATGACCTGCTTTGGATGTACGAACTCCCTGGCGTAGTTGAGAGATGCATGATACCAAACCAACTTAGGTTGGTATGGTATCATGTCAACATACCATGCAAAATACGCGATTAGGATAGCCAAAATTGCTATTGAGAGGAACAGAACAATCGATATAGATGCGTAGTGCGTTCTATATTATAAGAATATGGGACTGACTCGTATAGAGGTCGAATTGTTCTGGTCCTCACAAAAGCTAAAGCATTTGGCTGTCCTGTGCACTCCAGGCATTGCGTCATGTTCGACAGTTAAATGATTTAGTATTTAATTGTATGTATATATATTATTGTATATTATTGATTTGTGTATATTATTATTTTATATTAGTGAATATTTATTGATAAAATTAATCTGTTATAAAAGATCTCTTTTTATGAAAGGGGACACCGAATTTTCAAATAAAAAAAAAAAAAACATACCATGCAAGTTGGAGTTGCTAACTTGTTCAAAAATAAAACAAAAATGTGATTTTTGTCACCGTTTTCTTAGTTAATAGCCCAGCGTAAGTTGCTAACTAACGAAACGGAATCAGCCCACAGGCCTGGTTGTAGGCTTCGGCCGTGGTTAGTTACCAGTGTTAACACCCTACAGGTAAAAGACGCACCGCCAAGCGATTGAGTGTACCGGCACGATGCTATTTGCTGTAGATACCTATGTAGAATGGAAAACGTTTGAAATTACGTCCACCGGTTACTAAATTTTAGTTTGTAAAAATGTACGAATTTGGTCTGTCAATATAAATACCATTGGATTTTTCCTAAAAATCAGCGGTGGGCATATTAATATAAGCACGCTGATTTTATATATTTTTAGAATTAAATTGTTTTAGAGAAAGTAGACTAACATGTAGAATTGCAAAGACAAGCAGAATTGCAGATGCGATGCGGTAGGAGCTTTTAGTTAAAGCCGTTAGGTACTATTATAATATTCTTGGTTGAAGAAGGTAATAAATGAATTGTTGCTCTTTGTGTGGCTAAACTTAGCCGTTGAGCTAAATAAGCGCCAGCTCTCGGGTCACCAGACGCTTGGACCAATTTTTGGGACACTTTTTTAGTATCCGATGACCATGGGCCCTGCGTTTCAAACGCAAGCGCCACATAATCGTAGTACTTACAAATGACTGAGTATTTGCGGCGCTTAAGCGTTTGTGCGGATTCTGCAGCTGCACCGGCCCTTTGGGACGTGCTCGGTTAGTGGGATGCAGTCAACGTACCAACGCAGGTACCAATAATACGTTGGTTGCCTAAAGAGGTAATAGCGCCAGCGTCCTGGGCACTATGCCCATAAATGATCAGTTGGATGGTGTATATATTTTGTAAATATTAAATTCATTTATTATTAAATCTTGTTTGTTTCGTTTAGATTTATTTTGAGTTCCTTAAATAAAGTAATAAAATTTTGCTCTTCATTAGGTATTCATCTATATCAGGTATTTATCAACCATGCTAGAAGACTCATCGGCAACCAGACATTGGTCAACAAAACCTCCAAAGCCTCATAATATCTACCTACAGGCTACTTCCTCATCTACTGTCGGTATTCTATAGAATATACGTAGATACCTACCGATTTTGTGGTGTGCTCACGAACCATTTAACAAAGTTCCTCCTTCACTATTTTACCATAGAACTCCTATCATCATACATCCTACAGAGTTGACGTAGGTACCTACCAAAGACACGTACGAAGCGGTTGGATTCCTCATTCCTAATACGCACTGCAAATATTTGAAATACCCTCCCGGCCTCTGTCTTCCCTACCACCTTGTGTGTTACAACTTGTGACAAGTTCTCCCTACCTTAGGCTGTATCATCACTTTCCATCAGGTGTGATCACAGTCAAGGCTAGCCTAGCTAGATATGTTTAGGAAAACCTGACGAATCTATCCATCGTTCCACCAAATAAGCGTCATTTGACTTTAACGTTAACTTGTTAACCGATCTATGTTGTGAAATGGCCTCGAATTAATTAACAGAGGTAAACAAAAAGGTGAAAAATTAAGATCGATAGCACTTCCGTTGGTTCGTCGCCGCGTTAATGATTAGCGTCCCAATTTAATTGAATTAACAATTAGCGTTACACGGACAACAAATGTGGCCGCCGTGATCAATTTAACGTACCGTTAAAACAGCTGATTTAAATTTGAATAGCTTGATATAGCACCTACATATTATATGGATTAAAGCAAGCCTTAATTTGTGGAAATGCATAATTTCGGTAAGGATTTAAATTACTTCTCATATTGTGATACCTATGTATCAATATTATGTAAGTAATAATAGTATGTATGTAATAGTATGTATGTAATAGTTTTCCTTGCTAAGACTTGAACCGAGTTAAATTTCTGTCGTGTAACTCGATTTGACACAAAAAAAGAATCCGACGAATTGAGAACCTCCTCCTTTTTTTTTTGAAGTCGGTTAAAAAAAGTATAACTGGATTATACTCAGTACTTAGTATTTACCTACATATACTCGATTACTGGATACTTCAAGTAAGTAGTATACTTGGCCCATTTCTATAGTAGATATCCATCCAGTGAAATAATCCAGGCTTTGGAGTATGCCACATGTACAACAATCAACTGTAGGTACCTACTTATTGTAAGTAATACCTACTTATATATCTATATTTTGTAAGATTCATCGTATGGTCAAATCCACTTTTAGAACAGGCCTTGAAAAGAATTTTCCCTACCTAACAAATAGTCCAGATGTTCATAAAACTCAACCAAACACAGTTTTCGCCAGAAACCTTGGAACCTTGGGCTCGCTTGATTCACACCAGCTGCTGCTGCTATAGTAGATACCTACTTACCTAACTACGACCGATTTAGATGAATATATTATTTTGGTTAAACAAACTATCGATTAGTGCGTCACGGTACGCGATGCCCGCCGCAGATAGCGGGCGTTTGTTTAAATTTAATTAATTAACTAATTAAAATACGTACCTTTCGGTTCACATCGTAATTAAACTGCGAGGTGTGAAGGATGCGTCAACGTTTAATGCTAATTTTTTGGGTGAAAAAGTGTATAGTGACCAACTGCTGTTTGTGAATTAATTGATTTAAATAGGAGCATCCATCGTCGATGAATATGCAGATTGTTGAACCTTATATCGGCAGCCGGGACGACGTAACAAATGGAAAATATCGGTATGTATCTATATGACTGAATAGCAAGTACCTATAGTAATAATTATACAATGCAGGCAAAAGTCAAATGATACTTTTGCTTATGCTCGCAGATATAAATAGGACTACGTATCTTGCAAGATTTACTAAAAAAACTAAATAAGTTTTTTTAATAAATCTTGCAAGATACGTAGATAATAATATCCGATAAAAAGTACTTGTAGGTATAGGTATAATGTGTTAGAAGGTACCTATATAATGATCTATAGTTATATATATTTTCAAAGCAGCCATTTCGGTTCGGTATATCTATAGACGACGACGTGTGAAAAAGCGTTAATACTGACACACGAATTCGATGTCTTAATATGGGTCTTAGGAAAACGTTTTTAATTTTAAAAGACTCTTCTTGACTTATCTGATAAGAATTTATGCGATGCAGTTACTCAGCATAGCACTAGAAACTCCATAGAAGCCTCCTAGCAAACCAAAAACCAGAGACCAGCAAACCAGAGTTGAACTATCTTAAAATTACAAGGCTGTTGTACAAGTATAAAAATAGAGCGCGAACTACCTAATGAAACGATTTTAAGAATTGTTTCACTGTAGAGAGCCGGTGTCTATATTATTCCAGAATCCAGATAGACCACGTTGTTTTATCCCGGGAAAATAATCTAATATGTATTAGGTGGGATTTGAACGAAGCTATAGCATTGAAGAAAAATAGTTGTGCAGTGGAACTTGATCCTTGAACGAAGCTATCAATGAAAAAAATAAGTGTGTAGTAAAAAATTTCATTATATTGAAGTAGGTACCTAATAGAAAACGACACTCCGTATGACAACATTCGCACCACCGGACCACCCCGGCGCACCGCGCACCCCCGCTGGCTTCAAGATGCGCTCGCCTGGCCCTGTCATAACAAGAGCACCCTATGATTTATCGACCAGTGCCCTCAACTTGCCCGAATCCTGCGCACCACAATATTGGTATAGATATTTCAATCCACGACGGCGCGCCCCACTCTGTCAAACTCCATATAAATCGAATCGAATGACGTGGATTGAAATATCTATACCTACAGCTTTTTTTGACGACCTCCCTGGTACAGTGGCGCGCTCGATTCGAGTGCGAAGTCGCGGGTTCGATTCCCGCCACGGGCCACTTTAGAATTTTATTATTTCTTCTCATTCAATTTGTGTCAAATCTGGTCTGGTGGTCTTCGGCCGTGACTAAATACTATCCCTACCAGCAAAGACGCACCGCTAAGCGATTTTGCATTCCGGCGCGATGCTGTGTAGTTGTAGAAATCGTCAGCCAACTCTTTCAAAGTTAGTATCTAAGATCTGGTTGCACCTTCATTCACAATCTTCGATGTGATGTGAGTTTGCAGCGAAGTGTTAGAATTTGTTGTTTGTAAAAAAATACATCGAATTTTCCAATAGGTATTAAAATATTTAGTACGTTGGTATCTACTTACGTACCTACATGGATATTACAAATATTGTCACCTGTTTTTCAATACAAAAAATATTTTTGCATTATTGGTTTTTGTGAACAATTTAACATACAAACAAACATAACATCTCATTAATAAAGTAATGTACAAACGGTCTCTCACCCTAAACACATATACCCGTACTCCGTTCCGTCGTGGGTAAAAATAAAGTATGCAGAAAAAGTAATTATTCACAAAATATGGAGTTAAATTAAAAGTCGTAGAACAAAAATTGTTAGTTTTAATGATAGGAACTACATAATATTATTTAACCCTGTATAGACCTTCACTTCAGGTCACTAAAAATGACCACATAGACACACACAGTGCGGTCTTCTAAATCGTTAATTTTAATTGGTATGTTTCATGAACATTCATTTTGCAATTGGAATAAACACGTAATGTATGCAACTGACTTTGATAAGGATCTTTAACGATATGACTATTAGGTATACTTATCTATCCTCACATCTTGTTAGTCACAATGAAACAACCATCAAGCGGGTCACATAGTGACCTTTAAATTAATTGATTAGGAACTCGGCGGGATATCAGGTTTCCTTAGCTTGTGGATGCAAGGTGTTTGAACAATTATTATTGGCCCTTTTCCTTGCGTATTTGCAAATGTTAATCTTTTTAATAGTAATGTGCAGGTAAAGGTTATTTAAGCCCGTGTGCAGTTGCGCAGGTTTGCGATAAACTGATTATGATCGGTATGAACTGCAATTAAAATGTTTCGTAAGTCAACGCGTCTATTTTAAAAACTTTTGAATTTTACGTTTTGTAAGAACAAAAATATAAGTAAGTAAGTTTTCGATTTTCCTTTAGTATTTTCCTATAGAAAAATCAAAGTAGCTTTCTTCATTACAGATTGCTTCAATGACTGTGTCGTGACTACAGATTAGGTTAACAATTAATTAATATTAAAACCAGACACACACAATACCTTTGGCAATTTTAAAATTAAAAGAGTTAGGTATATGAAAAAATTATTGTACTTACCTATACGTATATTTGTCTCACTTAAAACTAATAAAGCTCCGAGGGTTTACCAGCGCGCCAAAGGTACCTACAAAACTTATTGAAAAGAGTCCACAGCAAACTCTGCCTGGTAGGTAGGTGCCTAGGTATTCCTAGGCAACTACCTACCGGGCAGAACCTTCTTTCTGCGCACATGCAATTTGCAAACTATGGAACCAGCTACCAGCAGCAGTATTCCCGCAAGCTGTATCATGAAGCTATTCAAGAGACGGATAAACAAACTCCGCTGTTGCTATAAAATATCCATGTACGGCGGTGATTGCTTAACACCAAGTGAGGGCTAGATAGGGCGTTGGCTATAGCCGAACCGTAATATTGTGTAGTTGGTCTAAAAAAGGGATTGGGATAAAAATTGAATACCTACGTAAAGTATAACTTACCTACTATCATGGAATTAATAAGTATTTCGTACAAAGTACTTATTAATTCCATGCCTACTATACTGATTTTAACATCATAAGTTGCGAGTACACTTTGCTATGCATGTATTCGTAGGCGTTAATATTAGGTAGATATCTAATTCATTTTCACTTTTTCTGTGTCCTTAGATATAAACATACCTGTACATGTAGTAAACAGTAGATAGCTGCCCAGGGGGTAATAAAATGGTGAAATAGAACGACACCTGTCACCCCTCAGGCCTGCAGTGAAGACCGTATGTGCGACAGAGATCGCAATGGGCAGTCTCTTAACCCGTTTTATTGCCCCAAGGGCAGCGACCGTTTACTACAGATATAGGTTTGATACACATGACACATCATAATATTGAAATGGTTATGTTATCGTATCCTTACTGCTATGGAATTTAAAGTCATAGGGGAGTTTCATTTTTGTATCAGAGCCGAGTTTTTCAGAGGATCTTGGATAAAAGCATGATAAAAGTTTTTTTTACAACACGGTGTCTGTGAAGTTCTGCTCAATTTTTTTTACACACAACAAGTTAGTAGGCTGCAATCACACAGTGACGATGGAGCCGAAGATTTTATCGTACTGACTTAGAAAAGTAATCTATGCTGGAGCACGCTTGTCTATCGGAAATATCTACCTAGATTCGAAGGTGCCTAAGTTATAACTATACTTAATAGGTGCATGGTGGGAAAAAAGACTGCCTTTGAGGGTATTCCAGATCTTTGCAGTGCGTATCAGGTCCGGATTAGGAACCAAATCGCATCGTATACGTGTCTTTAGTACCTAATACTACCTAAGTAGCTACGTCAACTATAGGTAAGAAGGTATCTAATACCTAAGTTTGAAGGTGTGAGCCTTGCAAGTTCTATGTTAAAAAGGTGACGCGGGGAACCGAATTATGTAGTTCCTAAGCACACTCTCCGACATATTATATGTATTCTATAGGTAGAATAATATATGATGTGCGAGGTCCGCAGTGCATCGTATGCAAATGATATGAAATTGCAATTAAAACACCTCGGAAGACATGCAGGGTAGATAAGAATAAGAACCTATGTACCGATTGTTTAACATCAGATGAACGTCTCGTCTTGTTATCCTTTCGGAAAAAAAACAACACACAATATCAACATGGGTGGGTCCAATAAAGTAGCAATGTTTATCAACTTTCGGTTTTTTACCACTCCTGAAATCCACTCGACAATCGACATGCGAACTTGTTTTTTGCGGGGCCACCATGAAAGTTGCCTGCCGTGTCGTTGGAGAAATTAATAAGTACAATACTTTGTTACACAGTAGAAGAATTTCATACCTAGGTAGGTACTTTTAACTAGTGTAGACTAAAAAGTATAGGCTACGTTTTTAAATGCTATACTTGCATTTATAGTAGGTAAGTAGTACTTACCTGCCTAGTTTATACCTGATAGGCCTAGAGATAAGTAAGTATAGCTAATAAGTTATTTCCTAAACCTTAGAAAAAATAAAAAGTACTGAGGTAGGTACCTACTTAGGTACTACTTTTTATTTTTTCTTTAACAGAGCTAAAATAAGTCACATAAGTAGGTACGTTCATATTTTCCTAATATAGGAATATTTATACCTTCACTGAAAAAAATGAATTTACTAAACAGTTTAGCTATTTTTCATTTAGCTAAACTTTAGTAATTGCTACCTAATGTTTAGCTTAATCAACAAAATACTTTGGTTACTAGTAGCTCATTAAGTATAGTAAAACATTTGTTCAGTTAATAAGTACAAAATTTTCGGTAATATTCTACTTAACGAATTTACTAAATGCATTTTTACATAACTGCTCGGCTATTATAGCTAACGGATTAGCTATAGGTAGCTTAATAATATTGTAGAATAATAATGTAGTGTTTTGCAGATTTTTACATAACTGTTGTGGAGAATTCTGTTCAGTAGATTCTTACCATTTGACAAAGAGGGAATTTGTAGATAATTACTGAACTGTACAATATATATTTACCGAATAATTTTTTTACATAACTGTTTGGCCGTGACAGCTAACCTATGAGTAGCAAACAGGGTTCAGTAGAATATGGTAGATTAATACTATTCAGTATTATTCAGACTTGTGGGCGTTTCCGCTGAGGTTTTCTTCCTCTTCCGGGGTAGGTGTAGACGTTTCGACACTGTGCCCTCTGCTGAGGCTCAGAGGGACACGCGAAGAAACGTCACCTATCCACCGGGCCAAGCTATTAGCCGTCGGTTATTTACCGACGTTACCAGGGAGCACCGGCCCGTGCGCTACAGAGGGGCACCGTAGCACTCGGGCACTCGTGGAGGTTGCTTGACCAGCCCCCCACCTACCTAGTCTACTTTTTTAGGTGAAAAAAGGATTCTAAGGGGCCAACGGATCACCATGAAAGTTAGTACACAAGTTTATGCGAACGTTTTTATGTTATTCACAATGTTCGAATGGTCACCAATCAAGAAACCAACCGCAAGCTGTATTACTTTACCGTCAGCCCGTCAGTCAGTAAGGAAGGGGACCTAAATTAAATAATAGAGTTGAATGTGGAATCCAAGCCATAGCTAAGGTCACAGACGACTGAATGCGACCATTATAACGAAATTCGAACTTCACCCGAGCGAAGTCGGGTACTGCAGCTAGTATCATCCGCTGGTAGGTACTTCAGGTAGATTTAACCGTTACAGTTTAGCTGTCAATAGCTAAACTTTAGTAAAATTAAACAACACTGCTTTGTAATATTTAACCGAACAGCATTTTTACTAAATGTATGGTTGATTTGGCCAAATGTTTAGAATAATTTTATACAAAGGTCTCAGATTTTACTGAATAGGTACTTAGTAGAGATCTACACAACATTTAGTTAAAGTTTACTAAATGTTTGGGTGATTTATACTATTTCGGCGCTTTACATACTACGTAATTTGAAAAAAATATTTCATTATTTTTTAAGGAGCGATGGAGTGAAGAACTGTGCTAGTTAGTGATAAGCGAAGCCGCGAAGCGATTATTGTACTATTGGCCACTATAGGCCATTAGCCAAGCAGCAAGCAGCAAGGTCAGTTGAGTTACATCGTGTGCTTGTTCGTGTGCCCAAGTTTATTACATAGGTACTCTTTGTGTGTGCCGCCCCGGTGCCGTAAGGAGAGAAGGAGAGAATCCGTCGAGGATCACCTTCGTGGGCCTAGAGATGTTTACACAGAATAATTTGAAGGTAAGGGTTATTAAGTACGTATCTATCGTAGAACTCATAGGTCTCATTGTTAAACACGTGTTTTTTATTTGTAACCGTGCACGACGAAGTTTATGACGCGTAAGCGGCGTGGCGATGCGATAAGCGTTCGCCCGCTTGTCCAGCTTAGCTCGTTGAGGTCACTATGACTCGAGCAGGTACACAAGAGAGTTTTAGTCTGTTCTAGCGTAGTATTTATTTATACTCTCTTTGGTCGGTTCCCACTTCGCTGTTATATATAGTGTTTCTTTTGTTTCAGAGCAAATATCACTTTAGATGTTCTGCTATTGATATCAGATGAACAAATAAAGGAACTCGTCCCTTCAGTTGGCCATCGAGTTCTTCTATCAAACCAACTAAGAGTTCTGAAAGCCGTCACCAACGAAGACGCACCGAATCTCATCACCATACGGAGTGTAAGTTTTATACACCTTAATACCCTTACAATACAAGTACATTTATTTTACATTTATTTGCATGTGTATAGTTATTGGATAGTTTTTTAAAAGTAGCATTCCGTCATTCTCTTTATTATTTAGTAAAGATGTTTTATTATTCACAGATAATGTGAGCGATGATACCGCTGACAATGTCGCCTTCATGTCGCTCGCCTTCCTGATGAACACCAGCACAGTCCGCAAGCAGAAAATCTAGAAGCAGTGGAGACCATCAAAGATAGAATCGCTCGAAAGCTTCATCACCCACATACCAACGGCTACTGATCTGGAGGCTTCTCTCACACTAAGGAGAGAGAAATTCGCATCTTTGGGACACAGTGTGCAGCCGTACATCGTTATAAGTGGTGACACCCTCAACTGTTATGGTTTCCGGTTTCCTCATGGTTGTTATTTTTTATCTGAAAGACTGTACTCTTTATGTGACTATAGGTTATGTAACACTAGGTAATACAGAGTATGTTTTTAAATAATGTATCCCACTTAACGTTAATAACTAGAATTTAGTACATAAGATAGTGTTATATGATAGCGTGATAGTGTTAAGTGATGTATAAGATAGTGTTAAGTGTAATTAAATAATTTTAGAGAATAAATTCTGTATAAAGTTACCCGCTTCCTTTTATTTATCATCTTTCATTATTAGGTACATCCTCAAATATTTTGTAAAAATCTACTACACTGTGTATTTGTATTTTATTGAAGTATGTAAGAATGTTTAACTGAATTTTGAAGATCTGGTTGTCTACATCATATGAAAATGAATCCGACGCGTACAATTTTGATTTGGTATAGCCAACCAGATCTTCAAAATTCAGTTAAGCATTCTTACATACTTCAGTAAAATACAAAAACACAGTGTAATAGATTTTTACAAAATATTTGAGGTACATCCTACCAAGTAATTTAGCTATTTCCCACTAAATAGTTGAGTAAATATTTACAAAACGGTTTGGTAACAACCTACCGAACTATTTAGCTATCTCCCACCAAATAGTTGAGTAGATATGTACAAAATGGTTTGGTAACATCTTACCGAACTATTTAGCTATCCGCCACCAAACAGTTGAGTAGATATTTACAAAAGGGTTTGGTAACAACCTACCGAACTAATTAGCTATCTCCCACCAAATAGTTGAGTAGATATTTACAGAATGGTTTGGTAACATCCTACCGAAATATTTAGCTATCTCCCACCAAATCGGTGAGTAGATATGTACAAAACGGTTTGGTAACATCTTACCGAACTATTTAGCTATCCGCCACCAAACAGTTGAGTAGATATTTACAAAAGGGTTTGGTAACATCCTACTGAACTATTTAGCTTTCTCGCACTAAATACTTCAGGTAATTGTTATCAAACATTTAGCTATTCATTTTACTAAACAGGTTCATTACTTTTTTACATAACTTTTCATTTAGCTAATATTAACCAAGCATTTAGTAGTCCTTCGGTAGCTAAACAGTTGTGTAAAATTTTACGTGAAATTCGGTAAATAACTTACAACTATTTTTCTCAGTGTTCTTATTTATTTATATATTTACTTACTAATGGCTACAGAAGTTTTCTACCTACTAGGTACCATCGATTCTATATTTCTATGATACAAATTGAATCGTAAGATTTAGTTAGTTTTAGGTACCTAGACCTACCTATGCTTATTCTATTCTTTTAATCTAAAGGAATAATCACTACGGTTTCAGTTAACCTACCATCGAAAATTTTCATCACACATTCCAAAACGAAATATTTTAAAAATTATGTAAAAATTTTTCATGTTATGAAAGAAACATTGTACCTATATTATGATGATGTTTTGTATAATATGATGCCGAGTTTTTTGCTAGTTTTTCTCGGTGCAAACCAATGTGCAAACCTGCTTTTCGATCGTGGCGGCAAAGTTTTGAATTTTAATGAGAGCCTATTTTATTTAGGCCTATTTAAGTAGGTATGTGAAAAATAAAGATTTTCATTTTCAGTTTCATCTTCATTTTTATTTTCAAAAGAAAATCTGTGAAAACGAAAGTCCAGTCAGTGCAACCTCCAGCAGCGTTACATTTTGTTCAGGCTGTATTTTTTCGTCCCGCGCCGCGCCTCCTCCATATTTCCCGCGCCTTCCGTTTTCCCGCGTCACGCGTCAATGGGAGGCACCCGCCAAAAGCGCGCCAATCAACATTACCGCCATGTTGTTAATGGGGCGGGATACCGACTCCTTTCTCGTTCCATCTCACTCAAATAGGACACCCTGTCTCGCTCGCGCACAGCGCCCGCTCATTGGCAGGCGCGCAATTAAGCGCGGGAATTCGAATTCTATTTTTGAAGTAAATGTTTTTTCAGCGCCCGTTTATGCCATTACGGTTAGGCGGCTGCGCTATGACGCCAATTAAAATCGACACCTGTTGTACTGAAGCTCCATTTCAGTAGCTGCATTCTCAATTTGGCCGGGTTATAAGATGGCGGCGCAACCACGTGTGTGTGTGGCTAAGCAAGTAGCACATAACGTAAATTTATCAGAGATTTATGACGTCGAATTAACACGTTGTGGTGAAGTTTGATGGATTTATGGTCGTGGGGGTGATTAATCTGGAAATATCGCAGGTGGGCGGGTTGCTACTGGAGTTTTTCTGATTTTTTTTTGTAATTTTGTTACGACAGGTTAGGTCTATTAACCTATTTGGCGTTGAGGAATTGATGGGGGCTGCAGTTAGCCGGGGATTAGGTTGATAGCATGTCATTATTGCTATTATAACGATGTTTAAGGCTAATGGCCTGCCTGCGTCAGAAAAACGGGAACATTTTGTTGCTAGATTATTATCATTAGGTTGATATTAGGATTGCTGCAAGATGGTTGCAATTTTTTGCTCTCCAACACTGATAAGAAACCTCTGCAGGATATAGGAACAATTTACGTAAACTCTTTCGTACAAGAAAACAGTAACTGTCACAATTCTATAGATGACTGCTGAGCGAACTACAGCTTGGCCTTACTGTTGGTGGCAAAACAAGCATTTTTGTCACCGATAAACTAGTGATTATTTCGCGTCGTCTGCTCTATCCATGGTATCTATGTCTAATCTCTCCAAGCTTCATTGAGTCAATATGGTGGATCTTACACTTAAATTAAGGGGATTGATTGAATTTATTTTTGTCTTTCTCACTCTCACGGAGATTTGGTAGGTACGACACAATATAGCAGAAAAACGACGTTTTACCTACTTAATTACTCAAAAACTAAGCTGGTTATCAAAAATCCGTTCTAAGCGTTTTAGGATATTATTATTACCGATACATTAAAACAAAAATTACAATTACATCCATTGTAGTTTCCGATAAAATATAGAAAAACTGAGATTTTGGAGCAACTTTTGGGAGAACTTTCTATCGAGAAAATTTTATCCCATCGTGTTTCTGATTCTTAGCGATTTTAGATTAAAGACCCAAAATACATGACGTGTAAATTTGAAAGTAATTTTCTTTATAGTTTTTGCAAAAAACTTCATTCAAAATCGCCTTCTACACCGTTAATACAGTTGGTATTATTAGTAAATACGGCTTGTAGGCCGTTAAAGGTAAGTACTTCTGGACTAGCCTTCTTTACCTATTTAGGTATGATTTGTTCGAATGAAAAGCTGGGTATTAAAAAGCTCAATTTATTTGCCATCATAATAATACCAACTGTATTAACGGTGTAGAAGGCGATTTTGAATGAAGTTTTATGCAAAAACTATAAAGACAATTACTTTCAAATTTACACGTCATGTATTTTGGGTCTTTAATCTAAAATTGCTAACAAGCAGAAACACGATTGGATATAATTTTCTCGATAGAAAGTTCTCCCACAAGTTGCTCCAAAATCTCGGTTTTTCGAGTTTTTATCGGACACTACATTGGATGTAAGTAATTGTAATTTTTGTTTTAAAGTGTCGGTAATAATAATATGCAAAAACGCTAAGAAACAGATTTTTGATAACTAGCTTAGTTTTTGAGTAATTAGGTAAAAGGTCGTTTTTGTGTTATATTCTTCCGCGACTCTGCATGTCGCACCTACCAAATCTCGTGAGAGTGACAAAGACAAAAATAAATTCAATAAATCCCCTTAAGGATCTTGACCATTGATGTATCAGTATGGAATCCCGAACCATGCTGATTCAAATCCAAAACAACTAAAATTAAAATATAGGTAGGTATGTCAGCTGAAGCCGGCGATTTTGGAACAAACTTCATTAATTTAAATTCGAATTAAAAAATATGTATGTCAAGGTACAAAATGTTGATTATTACAGTCGTTCAAAGTATTTCTGGGACAAATTAATCTTCGTGAAGACCTAAATCTTTCAGCGCGGCCATTACCGCTCCAGAGTTCAGCATTCCAAATTCAAATCTTTTAAAATTAGAACGCGTGATTTGTTTATTTAAAATTGTTTATTGCATTCTGGACTTGAAATAAAATGTAGGTAGATTAATGTAGATTTTAATGTTTTGATTATAGATTTATCGATGACAAGAAAATTAAGGGTTTGTGATTGATTATACGATGCCCAACTCATTTTAAAATGATAGTGCTGCAGTTTGATTTGAAGAACATGGAATGAATCCTAAGTTATTTTTAAACCCTAATTTGCTAGCTAGCTGGTAGAGTCTTTAATAAATAACTCGCAATGCCTCTATAGATGATAATAAAATCCAAATTTATTAATATTCTTACGTACATATACAGTATGTTTTCATAAATAAGTATAAGTAAGTATAGGTATATCGACCACATATTATTATTATCATCAGAATATTAAATCTCTTCTATGCAGCACAAATATGGTGTCTATGTCAGCAGCATTACCCCATAATAAGATACCATATGACACGATGCTGTGAAAATAACGAAAATGCAATTAATCTAGCTATAGCAGTCTGAATGGTTTTTTTACCGTTTATACAGCAGAAATCTGCCCGACAAAATTACGATATGAGAGCTACAACTTTACTTTTTCCTAGGAAAACAGTTGCATCGTACCTACTAAATCCAGCTTCTCATTGTTAAATAGTACCTAGGTAGGTACCACAGACCACGGAAAGGTACAATCGTTTTTGCATTATTAACATTAGGTAGGGTGAATTTAATACACTTGATCTTCTTATACTGTTTAGAAGTAAGTGTACTTTCCTACCTAACGTGTTTTACCTACTTACAATTTAAAAACTAATTTCATTTAAATACCTACTATTTAAATGAAATTAAAATGAGTATCATTATTATGGAAATTGACCTTAACACATCAAATACACGCCCTGTTGAAAAAAATTAAGTGGCTCCTGCTAGTACAAACATGTACCTACGTATGTATTTAATCGCGGTACCTATCTTGTGTCAATAAAAATGACATGCAGCGTAACATTGACATGTGTTTGACAGCTCCCGATAGCCGCCGGTGAGTGCACGGCCTTACTGCCCTTTTTAACCTATACAGGGTGTGTGGGATATTTTTTAATTTATTTTTATACTATTTTAGGCAACAATTCAACAATGATTTAAATATAAACTAAAACAATACCAAAAAATATTAAAGAAATCCTCAATAGACAGCGGATTCAGTACAAAGATACCGATGGGCGGTCAGGGTGCCAAAGTGAGGAATTACCTCACAATGCGTCCACCCTCATGGCGTTAACTGTTCTGTATGAGCCATTGATTCAATAGCCAAGACAACTCTCGTCTGTCAAAGCCCTTCATTATTTAATACACTATCGGGACAATAATCGTGGAGTCCACATCCTTCATGGCGGTGTTCTCATGAGCAAGATATAACTAGGTAAGTACCTAATTTGAAACCTACTTATTTCTTGTATTTTTTTATCCGCTTTCACGAGATCGAATGATGCGGTCGAATATTGATAGTAACAATTAGCTATTCCCAACTTATTTTTATTGAAACACGGATGCGAACCCCGACAGAGACATACTACAAAGAATTTATGCTTTTGAAATATGCTCCTGGAGGCAAATACTGCGAGTTTCACGGACTGCCACGGACGCAAATGATTCTTTCACAACTGAAAATAATACGTGCGTGTATCTACCATCTTCATTTAGGACATATTTCGCATTGAAACGCTGACAGAAGCAGGAGGGGTGTTTCCAAATTCCAACCAGATCACACCAACTTAAGATAACTGTAGGCGCTCTTTCTTTTTATGCGAACCTATCCAGTTCACAGCCCACATGGCTGAGGAAAGAACACGGTGGGAGTAGATACTACACCGAAGAATTACTCGCCGTAATCGATAGTAAGCCATTCTCAGTCATAAGGGACCTACGAAGAGACAGAGTTAGCACCTTGGTGTTACTTTATGGTATTAGGTATGTACTTCACCTTGGCTGAGATTTGCTATAGGTAAGTAAGTTTATGGATCAATCCAGGGGAAAAATAGATTTCCGCAATCTCATCGTTACAGGGTTTTCACCAGGTACCTACGACTTTTCACAAGGTATGTGCTAGATTTCGATTGAAGATGCTTGCACCGAGATGTTTTAGTACCTTATAATACCTTACTTATAAGTACCTGTATATCATAAAGATAGGTATATCTACGTACCTACTATATTGTATAGATAAATGAACGTTTCTAGTAGGTGTAAACAGCTATAATTATTTTATTTCTGACGTGAAATTACGATTGCGTGGTTCTAATAGGTAGTTAATTAAAAAATTCCGCGACTGCATAAAATGTTGTTAAAAACCTCGCACATTTTCTCTTGCAGTTATTAAATTGTTTTTATATTCGTTCTTTTGATTATTATCTTTTATTAATCTATACTTTAATGTGTTCATTTCATGGCTATAAAAGATGTATCTAAGAAACTAAATAAAAGATGAAACTAATACCAGACTACGAGTGTTGATTTGTAAGAAATAAAAACTTCATTTACTGTTAAATCGTTCGTTTAAGGAACTTCTCGTATTAACGTTTTATAAGATAAAAATATCAAAACAGATAAGAAATACGAGTATGACATGGAGATGACGATTTTATCTTTGCCGAGTAAATTAACGGAAGAAAAATTACTGTACTATAATAAAATATGTATTTATGTACCTATCCGAGTACTTATTGATTTAGTTATGTTCTTGTAATAGTTTTAGGATAATCCCTTAAAATTTGGGTGTACGATGTTGTACCTATACACCTATACAGTACCTAGTACCTATACAGTAACCTATTACACTTGTACCTATACCTATACACCTCTACGTCTGTTATTTCTTAACTGTAGATACTAGGAAACTCCAAAAATCCTTCCTTCTCCCTCGTTATTTTATAAAGAGAACCTTAGAGCAAAATTTGAACTTTCAAGGTGCAAAAGCGATGATGACTCAGTATCGGCTTATCTTTTCAAGGTAAGTAGGTTTAGATAGGTGTTGGCTTAGATTAGTGTAAAGACAATAGAGAGACGTAAAGCAAGAATTTCATTCAGGTGGGTAACATAGATTTTAACCAACGTTAAAAAGGAGGAGGTTCTCAATTAGACTTATTTTTTATTTTGCTATCACAGAACTTTCAACTGGGTGAACCGATTTTGATAAATCTTATTTTATTTGAAAGCTGGTGCTATCCCTGTGATCCCATTTCAATTTGGTTTAGTTCTGATTGTGCCCATCCATGAGAAAACCCATATGTCTCTTTGCAGCAACAAATGGATATCATATTATGGCAACCGATTTCGATGATTCTTTTTTTAAACGACTTCAAAAAAGAAGGAGGTTCTCAATTCGCCTAAAAATATTCGCTTCAAAATATTGCTAATGATGTACCTATTTCAAGGGAAGTTTCATGAGAGTCGAAGTCGGTTTTACTGTACGATAGAAAAATGTTGTGGCTTAGAATTTTCATCTAGAATTTTCACAAAATTTTAGGCATATGAATCCGGCTACGAATTTTCCGATAGTATTTACTGAGACGTTTAGCGAGTAAAGAAACCAGACATAAAAATATTTAGTAACTGACGCAATGTTGATCAGACAACTTCCGATTTACGTCGCAAATATTTAGTTGCGTGAAACGGGATTTATTAGTGCGAGCGAGCCACGTGAAGTTGCTGTTGATTAATTGAGAGATTATACAAGAGCTGCTGATGTTCAGCTGCATTCAGCTGTTGATACTTTGATAGCGCGCTCTGGTTTCGACTTACGTACCTATGGGCTAATTATAAACGTTACAATGACGAAAAGTGCAAAGCGTTTAATTCCGTGACAAAATTTTCACGACACGTAAAAGGAGACTGATATTTTATGCGAAAACTATAAATAAGTAGGTACATAGGTACGTGAAATATAGTACCTAGGTAGGTATATCTAAAATAAGTAGGTAGGCTGCACATTTTCGTGAAAATCTTCCTTTCTTTGTGATTGGGCCAAAATTGGCCATTCATTTAGCTTTCCATGGCCTCAAGATTGACACATTCTTATATGGGACTTATAAGAAAGCTTAGAAATGAGAAGACGATCCTTAGAAGAACCATTCAGTTTGCAGAGTTAGGTATATGTTAGATATCCGACATCTGTGCGGGCTTGGGTGGGTCATACTTATGACTTGTAATCGAGGGACGTTGGGGAAACCAGGTGCTACAATCAAATTGCAAACGACAAATGCCATGTTGGCTGACACTTATATACCTTTTTTTTTTTTTATTGTAGATAGGCTTGCGCTTGACGACAATCATGCCTGATGGAAAGCAATGATGAGGTCTAGGATGGAGCGCGCTTGCCTAGAAAATGCCTATTCACTCTTCTCTTGAAGGCACCTAGATTGTACTTGGCTGGAAACACGGAGGCTGGAAGGGCGTTCCACACCTTAGCGGTTCGTATCAGAAACGTAGAGGAAAAACGTTTCGTGCGAGTTTGTTGGACGTCAACCACATAAGGATGCCACCGCTCTCGGCGTCTTGCAGTCCTATGGTAGAAAGGTGAAGGAGGTACAAGGTTATGTAGTTCCCGAGCACACTCACCAAAGTATATCCTGTAAAAAACCGCTAAACAGGCAACGTTGCGCCGATGTTGTAAGCTGAGCAGTTTTGCCCGCGTTAGCGATTCCTTGCCGATTATTCTGCGAGCGCGGCGATCAACCGAGTCCAATGCATCGTGCTGATACTTGGCAGAACCATCCCAAAGGTGACTACAGTACTCCATGCCGGAACGCACCTGAGCCTCATATAGCGTCAGAAGCTGTTCGGGCGTGAAGTACCGCTTAACCTTGTTGAGGATTCCTAGTTTTTTAGCAGCTGTTTTTGCTTTAGCTTCGATGCATTTCCCAAAATTGAGATTGGGTGAGATGGTGATACCCAGAAGCTCGATGTAATCGCCAATCGGAACGGATATACTTTGGAAAGTGGGAGCCAAGGTGAAGGGGCTCTTTTTAGCAGTGAACAAACACGCCTGTGTTTTGGTAGCGTTAAACTTGACCAGATTAGCGTCACCCCACTCAGACACTTCTTTCAAAGTCAAGTTAACGCGATTTACCAATGCCCAAATACCTGTTGAAATAAAATCAGGAAGATGCTATACTGCGGCTTCAGCCAGCATAAGAATGGTGTAATCAGCTTGGAGACGACCTGAATCCATAGGTTGGTGTTCTAATTCGACACCAATGACGATGGTAGGCCTTCCTCATCGACTACCCTGTTCTCAGCTTTCCTCATCCAGTCGCTTCATGCCACCGCTGTATATCGTCGGTCCAAAGACAAGAAGTTGCATATGAGAACATGGGACACAAAAGTTAATGCGACGAGGCTGGGATATTAAAATTTTGCTGTAGGCCTTTAAGACGCTATTACGCTAAGATTGACTCCGAGCCAAATTATCAACATAACTGTTTCAATTTCGCGTCGCAATTTAGCGGACCGACTCAAACGTCACTTTGACGCATCGCAGCGAGGAAACCTTGATTGCCGTCGTTGCCGATTGCCGCGTTACTTTCGCAGGTAATTTCATTAAAACAGTCCGTTCCGGCCCGATCGGGGCACAGTTAAATCATAGCTTTTATTTCTTGTTACGGGTGAAATTCCGCGCAATTTACAAACGCACGTTTTGCAACATCGCTAATTTCGGTCCGGCGCGGGCGTTTACGCGAGCTGCTGTGACATCTGATTGACAGGTGAAAGGGCGCGAATTAGCGAGCTGCGTTCGGGAACCGATCTCTCGCGTTCATTGTGTCCAGCCTTTATGTACCGTAATAAATATCTTTACAAGTGAGCCATAGAAACTAAATTCTAGAGTAAACCAACGCCAAACGGCACACACTGTTTATAGATTAGCTATTGCGCAAAATGAACTGGATTGTGTTGAATTAGCCGAGGCAGTCCATTAGGCGCCGTCGGGTGACATATGCTGTGGAGTGGCCATAGATAAGATAGAACCGTATGTCATAAATTTTAGCGCTACCGTTTGGCATCCGCCAACAAATGAGCAAACAAGAGGATGGGAGGATTAGTGGGCAAACATTGTGTGTTGTTGAATGTTAAAACTAAACGTTGGTTCTGATAAAGACGTAGAACAACAGAGAGACAGAGGCAAACGAGATTTGAGATAACAGCTTACGGAGACATTATCTGTGGTGGATTTTGTGTGCGCACCGGCAGCGCAGGAGCGCGCCTGCACCGAATTCCACGTTCGAAATATGAACTGCATTATTCAAATTGAGAATGGAGCGTACCTACCTATATTATAACTATTTTTTTTCTTCGAATAAAATACCAGTTCTTAATGTTTTACTTAGAGGAACACAGGATATATTAGGACTGATTGTAATTATTAAAGAAACGCCATTGACCTACAACCGAGAAAATGCAATGAAAGACTTAGGAAAATGACAGCCATTTTTCCTACTATACCTAAGTATTAGGTATTTTCTATTCTAATAAACTTTTAATTGTATGTATATCAGGTCTGGAGCTATATCTTTACTCATGAGATTTAATTTCTAACTTCTATAAATGTTTTTCTCAATGAGTTGGTAGGTATGTAGGTAATGTGAAGGCGGGTAATGTGAAATAGGAGCAATGTAACTCAACCACAATCAAGCCTAGCCCAAGTTCACAATAATAGCAGTGAATTGAATTATATTGATAATGGTTACCTAACTATGTGTTTGCAGTTTGTATGCGATCGCATTTACATTATGATAGAATATCTACTTGTAGAGATACAGAAATTGCTTGGTAGGCTCTACAATAGGTAGGCAAACAACAAGGTAAGTATTTTTAGGTTTCTACCTAAACGATGGTGGGTAGATGTAGATATTGGTAGGTACTATAAATAGGTAGGAAGATATTTAAAATTACCTAGGTATAAACGTTTTATTTATAAGATAAGTAATTAAAACGTTTATACTCGAGTTCTCCATTCGAAAGGCTCAAAGGCACCTAGGTACTTAGTTTGTTTTTTCGCCTTATTAAGGTACCTACTCATTTCTATATGGTAGTATCGTTTCTGTAAAATCACCATAACGTATTAATAATTCCTTATAAAAAAACCGGCCAAGTGCGAATCAGACTCGGGTGCCGAGGATAAAGAAAGAAAGAAAAGAAAGATATTTCGCAGAAAATACTTATTACTACATAAGTATAACGACTTATGTAAGTCAAGATAATAACATAAGTATATGACATAATGACATAAGTATGTCAAGATGAGGCTGGTCAAAACCTTAGTGTTCTCATCTTCCTCTATGGCTCCGAGGCATGGACGATCAAGGCAGCTGACAGAAAAAGGATCGATGTCTTTGAGATGTGGTGCTGGAGGAGGATGCTTCGCATATCATGGACAGCCAAAAGAACGAACATCTCGATCCTAAAGCAAGCGCATGTTAGCACTAGGCTCTCGACAATCTGTTACCAGAGAATTCTTTATTTTGGTCATATTGCCCGCCGCCTTCCAGATAACTTGGAGAAACTTGTAATTGTGGGCAAAGTGGAGGGGAAGAGACCACGCGGGCGATCACCTAGCCGATGGTCTGACCAAGTGAAATCACTCACGGGCCTTCCTTTCGCAACAGCCATCAGGAAAGCCGAAGATCGAACTGTTTGGAGGGACATGGTTAAGAACGTGGCGAAGGAACTGCAGTGCGGACACGACCTTCAGTAATGAAGATTGACGACCGAGGAGAGAGGTATGTCAATATGATAAGGTACATAATCTATTTACACTCAACATTACCTTATACTTAGAGCCAATTTTACCATTAGATTTACAGACAGATAACTAATATCTAAGCTATTTACGTTTCAAACAGCAAAACCGGTTTAACACACAATTTCGCAAACACAGTTTCACAAGTGAAATGTGTGTGCAGTGCGAATTTAGGATCTGGAAATTTTTAATATCAGGGCACAAATAAAGACGTGCCCGAAGACCGGCGATCTCAGTGCGGCGTCGAAGACTCCAACGCAAACACATTCCGAAATTAAATCGAGTTTTGTTATACCGCAGGAAATTAATTGCCGATGCTGATGCCGACGCCGCGCCGCTCGCCGTGACTAATGTGCACCAGGAATTAATGAACGCAAAACTCAGTTAAAAAGACAACCGGACCCGCAATTTGAAGACCGGCGGTCTTCGGAAATCGAATGCCACGCCGAGATTCGACATTGAACTAAAGAAATGCGATTCGGCGAACGACAAATCAGCGATCAGCAAGCTTTCAGGCGAAAAGATATTCCATGATTCAGGCTATTGATGGAACTAATTCCTGTTCCTTGAAATCAACATACATACTTAGGTACCTACTTAGATACTAAAGTGTACCTAAGTATTAGGTATTCTTTTTCATAGGCCTAACTAACAAGCACTTATAAGTAAGACATGTTGGACTAAGACATGTTGTTGGAAACCAAAGACTTAAATCTTTGGACTCAACCGCCAAATTCGAAAAGTTGTTTTGCACTAAGAAGGACTTGCAAGTAACTTGCCTTGGCACTTGCTCAAGCTCATTTTCAGAAATAATGGCGTTTACAATATTTTTTTAATAATACATCAGAATTCAGATTACGAGTAAGTATTCCTATAGTTAACTAAAACGACTTCATTTTATTTTATTTACATCAGTTAGTAAAACACAATGGTAAATGAATGAATTTCCGTGGAAGGTAAATGAATATTGGCACATTTTCCTAACCTTCTAAATGTTTGGAATCATCATCCAAGTTCCAAGGTTTTAATGTAACAGTTGTGAATTTCGAATCATAAAATAACAATAGGTTCTACACCGTCCGTGGTACTGCTAATTTATAATGATACCTATACTAACGTATCGTGGATATCTAATCAATTAAGTTATTTGTCAGGCAGAATGCCTAAAAAAGAGAAAACCCCGATAGAGACTTTTAAAAGCTATTTTAGGTACCTACTTACGTAAGGCTTTTTAAATTCTGAGTTTCAAGTAAGTCTATATCCTTTCATTCAGAAGTTATTAGGCTCTAACAGACAGACAGACGGATAACTAAGACTCTACCTAACCCTAACCACCTATGCCAGTCTGGTCTATGGGATCAATGGAGTTAATGAATGTGATTTTTAAGTCTTTCTCCAGACAGCAAGACTCACAAATGACTTATGTATATTCGTTTTGAATAGTTTGAAAATTTAATGCCATCGAACCCAATAATAAAATACGAATTACTTATCTGTCAAGTTCCAATTTGAAATTCAAATTAGAATTATCGATTAGGAGCATTAATATTAATTGGCATTTTTTCCCGTGCTCTAAAATATTACTATTGCCACAAAATTAAAATAAATGTCACGAAGATTGTGGTCTTTATATAAAGAAGTTAATATGATAGAGCCATATTTGTCAAATTCGTTATGGATTTCTTAACTGTCATATTTCTAAATATTAAATTCAAATTTTGTTTAAAATGGATCCTTTAAATGAACTAAACGGATCAGCTAGCCAAAGTCAAATTTTACCTCTTTAAAAGACACATACAGACACGTACAGTGACCGCGGCGAACCGAACGAAAAAATTTCGGTACACGTACGTGTCTTTATGTGTCTTTAAAAGACACATAAAGACACGTAACACAAGTACAGTGAAAGCGGCGAACCGAACGAAAAAAATTTTTTGCCGTAATTTTTTTTTACTAAAAATCTTCGTGTTGACGCTAGCAGTAAGGACACCATTGTATTTCGCTTAGCAGCCACCTAAAGAATTTTGTTAGATGGCACTAGGTAAGTACTGTTTGCTTGTATGTAAAAGGTTTACGTGAAATGTTCGGATGGCCGGATCCTCATGGTTAGATGGCCGCATCCTCAGGCTTATGTGGGTTTTTTGTAATTTCTAATCTAGTAATACATAGTAGGTAAGTACCTAAAACTGCCTATAGATACGTTCATGGCAGTAATATTGCGGAATGGCAGTTGGTACTTATCATCTTCACATGTTCTTATCAAAATATACTTATGCGAAAAAGTGTTTTATATGAGTAGGTACCTAAGTGCTGTTTCTCAGGAAGATACTTCAAGAATTTTTTTAAAGTATAGCTTGTGAAGTTAATACTGTTATTCCGCAATTTCACTATCATAATCCTAAGCCTACAAATTTTGAGAAAACAAATAAAACTTGTTGGGATGGTAAAATTAAAATGATTTCTGTAAAACACAACACTAATTTCGTATGTAACTTCACGTGGAATACTATTTAATGAAGTTGCAGCCTCGATTAGTGCTTGACGTCTGAAAGAGCAATTCGAAGATTAATTTACAGCGCCATAATTTTCCAAGATGGCCGCCGTTCGCTTTAAGTTAATTACTACATTGTACATTGTTATGTGCTTGGTCGTTCCCCTTGGAATTGCATGCTTTGTTTCGAAAATGTTTTTCGAACCTAGGTACAAATGACTGTTTGGGAAGTTCTGCTTGAGACTTTTTAGCTGCACCTCCAATTCGCAATGAGGTCTAATGGTACTTATTATATTAATTTTGTGTGTTTTTCGGCTAGTAATTAATTAAATGTACCTGATTTGCCTATTTAAGTACACCTTAATTCTATAGTAAGATAAATTATACTTATACTTAGAAGATAAGTATCTAATTGGAATTATCGTTAAAATGAAATTAGTACTTATTTTTGGCAACATTCTTGTAAGATTCGGTTGGTAGGTATAAGAATCTCAATTAACACGGATAGGTACGGCTGACGATACTTAATAACTAGCCGCGGCCGAAACCTCCCGTAAGCTGAGCCTCCCGCAAGTCGAGAAAATTTAGAAATTATAAAATTCTAGGCCCCTTGGCTAGAATCGAACCCGCGACCTCCCACTCCCACATCAATCTAGATTCTAGGCTAGCTGTAAGAACCTTGTTGCCGACATTACGAGCCTCCATTCACTCACCAATCATCTTGCTTTGCACCGTATCTTGTCAATTGACTCTAGCATTGTGTCATTTTTATTTTCAAGTCTCATCTGTCTTCCATTCTACCTATCTGTGATGACATGCTTATCTTAGCTGATAAAGGTACCTACATAGTTGCAATTTGCGCGATTCCTTCACTTTTTGTCCAGATCAAAGGTCAGATCAGGATCAGGATTTTGACCCGGGGCGCCGGGTGAGCGTCCCGCGCGGGACATTTAATTTTAATGTAAAAATCGGGACGTCCCGCTTAAATCGGGACGTCTGGCAATGCCGGGTGACCGAGCTTTACTTTTCTGTTCTCCTTATCTAAGTAAATAGTTACATGCCAAACAGAAACTTATAAAGTATGCCAAATCCCTCTTATCCTGAAGTAGGTATATGCCTACAAGATTGATCATAAACTTTTTTCCTGTTCAGAATAGGCAGGCAGTAGATAGGTATTTTCGGTTGTATGGCGATTGTGCACCTCTTGCCAGAATTTTGCACCTGTGTGGGAGTGGCATTATTTGTCACCTTTACAAAGTTTCGTAAGAAATTAGCATAGAACATAAAAATGCATTGGACAATGTGACTGTTTGTTTTGATACCTACCAAACACAGTGGGTATAGGACCATGTGGAGTGTGGACTAACTGGCTCATAAACAAAGAAACCCATTGACCCAGAATGTTCGGAAACAAATTTGCATACCCATAAATTGAATAACTAACCGATATGCATAAAAGGTGATTCAATTCAATTCAATTCAATTCAATTCAAAATTCTTTATTGCGAACTTGGTCACAAAAGTTGGGTCTTCATACAAATTATAGGTACATTCAAGTTCCACCGCATGGCATGCAATATAACTTACAGACTAATGATAATTTGTTGAAAAAAGACATTAAAAAAATAAACAAAATAAACCTCACGCAATGACATATTTTTATTGGTCCTTTCAAAATTTCCCAATGACGCCTTTTCGTCATAAAATAATAGAATAATAATAATAATAATCATTGTCATTGAATTATGTCACGAATCATTATAAAAACAAATGTCAATACTTACAATATAGTCAATACCCATAAAATGTCGAAGTAAATATTAGTTTTTATTTTTGTCATTAAAATATTCATTTAAGGAGTAATATATTTTGTTGATAAGGAATGTCTTAAGGGATTTTTTAAAATTTATTATATTATTAATTTCCTTTATATTATTTGGCAAATTATTATAAATTATAATTGACAAACAGATCACGCTTTTTTGCATCTTAGCTGTTTTGGATGGTCTGACTTGCAATCTCAGTGGATACCTCTTATTATTTAAATTATTAAATAAGGATAGGTTACTATGTACAAACACGGCAGTTTCATATATGTAGAGAGAAGGAAAAGTTAGAATATTTAGTTCTTTAAAATGGGGCTTGCAAGTATCCGTCCACTGAAGGTTTCGTATAGCCCTGATGCACCGTTTTTGAGCCTTAAAGACTTTTTCTCTCTCTACCGAATTACCCCAAAACATTACACCATATCGAAGAGTTGCTTCGACATACCCAAAGTACGCTATGCGTAATGTTTGTTCGTTTACTCTTCTGTTTAATTTATAGAGTGCATACGAGAATTTATATAATTTATTGCACACATTATCCACTTGAGCCCTCCAGTTTAGGTCATTATCTACAATAATACCTAAGAATATTGTTTCATTAGTTTGCTTTACTTTTACACCCATATAATTAATGTCATAATTCGGCAAGTTAAATTTATTCCAATTAAAATTCATTAATTTAGTTTTTTCCAAATTTATCATTAAGTTATTATTTTCTAGCCATTTGATAATCTGCCCTAATGAATCATTAATCTCAGCTTCATAATTATTAATATTTCTCCCTTCGTATATCACTGTACAGTCGTCCGCAAAAAGAACCATGGATTGTGTTATCACATTTGGAAGGTCATTTATATATAGCAGAAACAGAAGTGGTCCGAGGACACTTCCCTGAGGGACACCGTATCGAACACAATGATGATACAAAACATACAATGCTTTATAGTGACAATTGGAATCTACCCATCAGTTTTAATACTGGGCTGTAGCCTGTAGGTACAGTATGTACAAATACACTTGTTAGGTAGGTGAATGTTATACCTAAACCTTTTGTAAATCGTAGGTTCTTAACATTTGTGTACGTATTTTCTTAGTTACAACATATCCTAGACCATAATTAAAAGTAAGGGAACTTTACCTCTTTTTTACAAGCTTTTATTTAGTTGCACCTGTTCCTGTTCAAAGTTTATTTATTTGTTTGTTTGTCTGTAATCAAATCTTGCAAGTTAAATTTGGGCCACTTCGCGATTACCGATTGAGCTGAAATTTTGCACGCATGTGCATGTAGCTGATCTGATCATGGAACCGGATGGTAGTAATAGGAACTCAGTTGTTATACGACACAACACCATCGAGTTTGGGCTCATTTGATAAGTATTGATGAGTATTTTGGTCCTAGATAGTGACCAAGGTCTGTTGATGTAGCTGGAACATGGCCATAGGAACTCAGTAATTAAACGACATAATCCCATCGAGTTTGGGCTTGTTTAATTTGTCTTGCTGAGCACTTTGGTGCTAGATAGTGGGTGTGGTGCTTAGAAGAATAAGGATTAAATGTTTAAAAGCTTGGTTTAAAAATATTTTTTAATGATAATACTACTTTTTAATATGATGAACGCTGATTTTTCAACAAAACTTTTTTATGTCTATGCAAAATTGCAGCCGTTGATAGATCCACAATAAAAAGTTGTTCTTTGGTCTGTGGATAGATCAGCCCAATTTATATATATGTATAACTAGTAGGGTGCGTGGGGGCGCGGGCCACATGTGGCCCGCGTGCTGTCTTCCCGCCTATAAAAGAATCGCCGCCATCTCAAATTCATATTCGCCATACATTTACTATGGAAAAAAATAAATTCCGCCATTTTGAATTTTTTTTCTGTCCTTCGAATAGACCTTCTGATCCTGATCACTTCTTGTCAAGGAACCATTCTTCCATCTTTTATACTTTCCGAGATATTGGCGAAATTCGAATGGCGGCCATTTTGGATCCGCCATTTTGAAATTTTTTTCAGCTCACTGCCAATTGGATGACGTTTCGAATGACATTTGGTCGAGCACCCCCCACCTATCTTTGATACCCTGGCTGTGCTCTTCACCCGTCTTCCAAATCCTCAATCATCAGCTCTCTCCATATTTTTGTTCTTAATGATTTTTTCCCCTTCATACGACAGGATAAGTAAAAAAAAAATTTTTCATACAAAATTGTTCAGGAGAGGTGATCAATGAGTCAGTCAGTCAGTCAGTGGCCAATCAGCACGAGTAGCTATATATATATTGTAATATCATTGGATCAGCCAGTCATGAAGTTTTATATTATTCATTTAGACTTTTTTATATTTTTAACTACCTATAACGGTTGAACTGAAGATTTTATAACTTTTTTATTTCTGGTTACTCTTCCTTTTTTATCTAAAGATTAAAGCAGTCTCATAAAAATAGATCTTGTGAATTATGTTTCTGTGCTGACATACCTACTATGTAATTCCACATTTGATCTAACAATAAAACCGTATCAATTTGTTATTTCATATTTTAATGACCTATTTTATATTCCACAGCCGCCCGAAGTATTTAATTCTGAGCCATAAAAATATAGATTGGTCGGTCGTTTCCTAATTCGAATTATGTGTGTTTTTATCCAAATTTTATTATGAAAATCGTAATAACCCCGTTCTTATTAGATAGATTGGAAATTAAAATTGAAAAGAAAAAAAACGATAAGTGGACCACATTTTGTCCGCTTAATGAACTCTAATAAAGGGAGGTTCTATTCTATTTTATAGCTCGCATCGCATTAACGACGAATTTCGATGCTTTTATAATGGAGCAAGACAAATCGGGTCCCGATCGTTGCGTGGAACTAGATGGCCAATGAATATTTTAATATTCCCCATAAAGCTACCGCCCTAATAACTTCACGGACCATATCGGCTCACCCAACAACGAAAAAGCCGTAACCTCAATCAAAACGACGATAAACTTTGACAAAAATTCCACCTTAAGCCGGTACTTTAATCTAATATATATAAATCTCGTGTCACGATGTTTGTCCGCGATGGACTCCTAAACTACTGAACCGATTATAATAAAATTCGCACACCATGTGCAGTTCGATCCAACTTGAGAGATAGGATAGTTTAAATCTCAAATTATAGTCGCAATTTTAATTTATAAACTTTAGCCACAGCAACGCGTGGCCGGGTCAGCTAGTTATCCATATATTACAGAATTCGAGCTCCGAACTACCTGATAGCAATTATACACGCGCTCACCCACGTCAGGCGGCCCATTCAACCGACGTTTATGAAAAAAAGAGCAATCGCCCGTCTTAAACCTTTTAACGAAACTGGCGGCGATAATTCAAGCGAAATGTCCAAACTGCTCGGAAAAAATTAAACTTCTCTAACATAGAAAGTGTTAGCGACAATGGGGATATTCAAAATCTTGTTAATAAAGAGTCTAGGGTGAGCTCGGATGTCTCCTGACAATGGCGAGGAAAAAATAAAATGCTGTAAGCTATTCGAAAAAAGAACGGCCGGACCAGAGAGAATATGTTTTTTTTTTCTTGCGCAGCGTGAGATCGTTTTGGAGAGAATTTCGGATTTGGGCGTCATGTGCGGATAGTTTTTTTTTAAATTCATTTGAAGTTGGCATCGACCACATGGGCACGGCAGCAGGCGGCATTGGCTTTCGCTCGTCAAGAATTATTATTAGGTACGTATGCGAAATGATCCGAGTTATTATGAAATCTGTTAAACGGGCGTCGCCGGCGCAATTCGAGGTTCCCGGAAGATTTACGAGCGAGATGTGTGTTTGTTTGTTTTCAAAGTAAAATTGAGATGGATTGATTTTGTTTCTATGATGAATTAAGGATGACTCTGTCACGTAGTAGGTAGGTGCTTACAATAGACACGTATAGTCTGGAAAAACCTGAGCCCATCGTTTGCAGAGCTTTAAGCACCGTTGGTCACCGGGGCTCAGGACCCTAAAGTGAGGGACCTCACAATGCGTTGCGTCTCCAGAACTTTGCTTTGATTCAACACAGTAAAAGCTTTTTGATATTATGTTGGTCGAAGGCTCGAAGCTTTTCGTAAAGGTTGCGAAGTTATTCTGAAACTACTAAAGGTACCCAGTTAGGTACCATAGGATTAGGAATTAGGTACCTACAACCGTTGAATCGAGAAATTCAAACTTTACGTGGCGGTAATGTTGTGAATAAGGTTATTTGACGGATTAGGTAGGTACGATAGGTTCCTCTATCTTCCAAGCTACGTCGAGATACGCTTGAAAGAAACGAGTTCAAAGAGCAATTAAATTTAAAAGCCGCAGATACGTCGAATAATGATACGTCCGATCTCGAGCGCTAAAAACGCAAAGGCTCCGAATTGTCTATGAAACGGACGCCGCCACAAAAACCAGCGACAATTGATGGTCTTATAATTGACATGTCATCCTGCACCACAGAGCCACTCTTTCTTTTTCATTCTCCAGCTTTCCGAAGCACTCACTTCACCCATTGTTAGGGGGCTTAGTCAAATAATGCCCCGGGAATTAATATAATCATTTTCGATATTTTAAATGGTGATTGATTATGGTGACGTGGCAAATTTTCGCTTTTTGAATCCGTTTTGAAACACGCTGCATACAATACGAGCGGCGATTGGCAGGTGGCGAGGTCTTAAAAAGCATCATATATTGTCTATGGTAAGGTTCTTTATGGGGTAGCGATCGAGCTTTTTAGCATCGGGAGGTTCTTTTTAGTGCATTGTTTGGATCGATCAAAGCGCCTACGAGATAGGAACGGCATTCGAACCGAGACTTGTTTTGGATCATTATTCTTTCTTTCGGATGTGGTTCTTGTTGTTTTTGATGGACAAGTGTCATCGGACATCGCTCCGTCATGTTCCCGCCTCGTGGAATGTGTGTTTTTGGATGGCTTAATAATACGTGCTGTAGGTGCCAATAACAATAGACAAATGTTATAAATACCTACTGGTTTCAATTTGCTTACATAAAGGTTAAGAATTTTTCTATTTTGAAACATAACTCTACTAAGCATTATGTTTTCTGTGTTTGTAATCATGGACTCTGTTTTTTTTTAACTATAGGTACCTAATACCTATAGGCTAGCGTTTGACTGTGATCACACTTGATGGAAAGTGATGATACAGTCTAAGGTGGAGCACATTTGCCGAGGAATTGCCTATTCAATCTTGATTTGAAGGCGCCCAGGTTGTAGGTGGTGGAACAAACAGTGCATGGTAGGATATTCCAGATCTTTGCAGTGCGTATCAGGGACGAGGAATCAAATCGCTTCGTACGCGTCTTTGGTACGTCAACTATGTAGGGCTGAAAGCGTTTTCGATGCCTTACAGTTCTACTAAGTAAAGCTTTTTATCAAATTAATTGTTAACTAGATAACTTATAGTATACTTAGGTTGTTAGGTACCCTATTAAAGAGCTAAAGGTTTTATCAATTATTTATGTAAAAACTAATTCAAATAAACGCACTACCTAAGTAGGTTCTTATGTTGAAGACGAAAATGAGGATGGCCATAAATAATAACGTTTCATTCTTATTTTAAGAAAAATCTATTGCACGTGCTAGGGTTGACTGGGATATCTTGTATAATCTCGTTTTTCAAGATTATTTTAATGTCTCTACTTACTAATCTATTAGGTAGTAGGTTCTAATAACTAATAACCTACGAGTTATAGATTACAAAATCCTTCTACTATCTAAAATAGGAGGTCCTTCAGTCATAGGCAGATGATGATAATAATATTATCTTAGTAGGAACAGAATATCTACTAAGTAGGAAGAAACAATACTTACTTACATTGGGAGGTACAGGAGGATGTTTCTACATTAACTTAATGGTTCATAAAAATTCATGTACAAAAAATAAATTGCAACGATTTTATGACTGCAACTGACTAAATGATTTTGGTTTTTATTGCGGATTTGTTATTTTTACGAGAGATGCCGCTGTCACATACCTTACAAGCTCGATCCTTTAATCAAATACTAAACGATCAAGATTCAACGTCGTAAACAACATGTTGATTCTTTATTTTTATAGCTTTTTGGATTTTTGGTAATATGACTAGTTAGGTACCTACTGAATTTCCGATAACCACTTACCACCGGTAAAAGAATGCTAAATTACAAAAACTTAGCAAAAATTGCCTACCTACTTTAGGTGCTTTGGCTTAAATCAGTTGCGATTTCCTTAATTTAATGTAAATCTCATATATCATTGAATGGAAGCAGGCGTTATTTTGCGGAAATCCTTAGTTAGCAGGACAAGATAACTAATTTGTTTTGCTAGATATAATTCACTACTTGAAAAGAATCTGTATGGCCCAATATGCAGGAACACTGTCCACATGAAACAACAATTCTTCCAACACTCTCTTCGACGCACGTTTCGTTCCGACATTTGGACATCCTCAGGAGATGTTGACATCACAGTGTAAAATCGTAGAGTAACTCATGTGGAGTGCATGCTGGACGAGGCTGGACCATAGAGATTCTTTTCAAATATCGAAAAAAATAATCTGTCCCGCTTATTAAGGATTTCACACTGAAGTCAACACCTCCTGAGGATGCCCCAGTATCAGAAAATTGCTATTGCAAAACAAAATCTGACTTACTACCCGTGTATTATTAATTTTAGTCTGTAAAATAAATGTAAAAAATGTTTTTAATGTAATTAACTAATTTCCTGAATTATTTCGTTCCTAAGTGATAGTTAAATTATACGTTGGAACATTCACGAGTAGTAGAGCTATCTTCATCTTAAAATTTCAGCCAAATCGACTTAGTACGATTTTTTTTAATGATTGAATGGGTTTTCCTCATAATTCATTTAGCCAAGTGCCAGTCTTTGATGTGTGTAACTCTTGGTCACATTAGCTCGGCATGCAAGCGGCGAATTGGTCATAAAACTGGGCGTGGCGTTTTCAAATATGGCTACACGCGTATACCGTCATACCTACCTAATGATGGTTTCCTTTATTTTGGAGATCCTTTTGAAGAGAGAGGTAAACTTATATTTGCTTCACTATATCTTATAGGTACCTTGAAACGAGTAATTCTTGTATAAGTACACGTGTAAATTTATATAATCTGAATCTGGGAAACGGCTCCACCGATTTTCATGAAATTTGGTATAGGTAGTAGGTACAAGGGGGATCTAGCTAGGATTAATTTTTAGAGAATGTCGTATTTAACAAAAAAACATACCCTACCGAGCAAAGCTCGGTTAAATATGTTATGATATGTTAAAACTTATAGAGTTCATTTTTGAGTGATGTCCTTATAATGTGTATTGTATATTGTATATTTATATTTAAATGTCGTCAGCCTAGGTGGATTGACGACATTAAGAGGTGAGGCGAGGGGAACCAAGATCATCATCGTTATCAGTAAATTATAGGCTGACTGCCTATATATTTCGAAATAGGTACCTAGGTATTACATTAAAGGCGTAGTCGGCGTATTTAAGCGATTTTTGGTGACCTGCAGTTTAAAAACTATAAAGACATTAAACATCATAATATGTGCCTACCTATCTCTGTGAAGCGATTGTACTTATAAAAAATTCTCGATAGAAAGTTCCCCTAAAAATTGCTCCACAATCTCAGTTTTGTTTAATTTTTATCGGAAACTACTATGTATATGTAATAGCAATTTTTGTTTTAATGTGTCGGTAATAATAATATCCAAAAACGTCGTTTTTCTGTTATATTTTTCCGCGACGCTGCATATCGTACCCACTAAAGTATTCGTTTTGTGAAGAGTGAGAAAGACAAAAATAAATTCAATATATTATCCTCTTAAATAGGACCTATATAGGACTGATTATTCAAGAAGATTCCTACCTGGTATTTTTTCCTACAAGTTATTTTCTACGGAACCTCGCTATTATTCTTCTGCTTCCATTTTGGCTTGCGCAATCAAGATGTTGGCTTACCACTACGAGGTAGGGAAGCACGAAAACCTCGCCTTAATAACCACCGTATTCATTTAAACACGGAAAAAGGAAACATTGTACCTACTCACTGCGATTTTAAAGCCTTTTTATTATGAGCGTTTTAATTATTATTTTAATGACTTAAAGGCACAGTTTGGCTTAGTTTGCATGCTAAATCTAACAAAAATTATGCCACAATATTTTTATGTTATTAAACGAACCGGAACAAAGATAAAGTGAGTTTAAGTAAGTACAGGATTTAGGTTACTAACAAAAGTTTGAATAGCCTAATGGTTTGAAATGATTACAAAATCGTTTTGTTTTTCTTACCCACCTTATAGTACACTACACAAAAGCAGTGGGAAATTTTCTCTTTTGTATTATATGTAAGTACATTATAAAAAGAGGTACTATACCTATAACCTACTACAAGAACAAGTAAATAATAATAATAAAAAAAAACACGACTGCCCTGTAGTAAAACCAAAAAAAATATCGCCTATGTTACTCGGAATGATTTAAAAATTCTTACGATACCATACCTAATCAATATTATGTCCAAATCTATTCAGTCGTTCAGATCAGAAGTTGGTGGAATAAACTTTATAGAAACTCACATATATATACATTTAAGTTGCATTCAAAGATCGAAAACGCTCATTGAGCGGAAAAATAGCTCACAACGCGATGTGATCACAGTAAAACATCCACATAGCGAAATTCGTGCTATGGCTCTAATGAAAACTCGCACGACGCGTTGTGGTCATCAAAGAAATACCAAATAGCGAAATTCGTGTCGTGGCTTACATGCTATTCGATCTCAACGCGTTGTGGCAATGAAGAAAAGCCATGACGCGTATGGAATACTATTTGATTACAACGCACACTACTTTCCGATATAGATCCTACTAAAAAATCCGAGTTTGGTACTCGAGGGCACCCCGACTCGGATAACGGATAGGTGACAAAGAGGAGAAGACCTTGCAGGCCCCGCCATCCTTCTGAGTGGTTATTTTCTTTTATGACCACCCAGAAATAGGAGCCCCGCGAGGCGTCGCCCCGTCGACCTGTCTTTTAAGAGAATTAAGCTAAAGATCACCTTAGAACAGGTGAAGATTTTACAACCTGTCCGTCGTGATAAGGTTAACACAATGAATGCTCCGAACGCGTCATGACTTTTCTTCATTGCCACAACGCGTTGAGATCGAATAGCATGTAAGCCACGACACGAATTTCGCTATTTGGTCTCTCTTTGATTGCCACAACGCGTCGTACGCGTTTTCATTAGAGCCATAACACGAATTTCGCTATGTGGATGTTTTACTGTGACCGCATCGCGTTGTGAGCTATTTTTCCGTTCAATGAGCGTTTTTGATCTTTGAGCGTAACATATACATACATACATGAACCCTAAAAACATTACAGTCCATTTTTGGGCAGTCGTGCAAAATGATAATGTATTTAATGATTAATTTAAAACTTATAGCCAAACAGTGTGGTTATTTCTGTCTTGTTGTACGCAGCCCGTGGCATGCATGAGTAGAAGTGGTGGGTAGTGTTAGTATACTTACAAGTTACAAGTGGTACCGTCGACCAATGAACGGTTTTTAGCTCGAGGGTGTTGTGTTCTCGAGTTGATTGCCCTACCACTTGAAATTACTCGGACACTTGTTCCCAAACTCTATTCATCCTCAGGAGATATTTATCGTTGGTACGCATTTATAAGCAGTGATAGACAATATGTTTAAGCTGAAGGGTTTTTACATGTATCCTGATTTTTAGGAAGACACGGGCATGAGTCCTAACCCTCAAGTTATCGCTGTTTTTTTTGAAGTTCTGCCCATTTGTATAACTATTAATGTCACTTGCTTAGTGGTAATGGGTACCCATGCTTGAGAAATTACCGTAATGTTGTTAAAGGTATCTGAAGTATGGCAACCTGCATTTATGGCAGACATGTGCCCATTTCTGAAGTAAAAAGAGGTGTTAATAGAGTCTCAACTTTTGTGTCTGCACTTTAGTGTCTTGGTTGAAGGTATACCTTTAATTTTTTAAATAATTGGTTATTACACTACTTTTGAATTTGATAAAAATTATTGCTTTGTTATAAACTAGGATAAAAATCATCATTTTTACGTACACTGATAAAAGTATTAAAATCAAACGAAGATTTACATAGTTAGAATCCCTTTTTCGCACAACGATATGGAGCCGCACGAAGCTTCTATAGCAAGGTAAGGTGTGACAGAAATATTGAAATGCTTATAAAATTGTTGTTATTTATTCATCGTTTGAATTAGTTTTTTCAATGAACTTCATTATTTTTATCCTAGTTTATGATTATGTCATAGAAAATTGGAGTCAAATACCCAATTATTAATTTCGTCACATAAAAAATACTTTCATTTAGATTCACTTCAGCTCACAGATTCACACGGCACACCGTCGTCGCCGACGCTGTCTTTGATCTGTCCTGCCTCTACTGCACACGTGCAAAGCAAGGTTGGGAAGCGCGGTCCTAACGCAGTTTCCGCCATTTTTTGTGTTTCTGTTTTTTGCGAGTATGTGTGTATGTTTTGAGCCCGGTATATTTATGGGCTGCGAAGCGGGACGGCGACTGACGAGGATTATGGCTGAAAACACTCCGGCTTGATTTACTAGCATCCACTAGACGAGGCCAAGGCGCGAGTGATGTGTTCCGTATATTAAGAATTGAGATACACCTATGAGTAAGAGCTATTACCATCATTAGGAGCACTGACAAGAAAATTCAGGATTTGGACATCCGAACGATTTACGTAAACCTTTTCGTACAAGCAAACAACAAGCGCCATCTGTCAAAATTCTATAGGTGGCTACTGACCGAACTACATCGTGGCCTTACTGTTGGTGGCAAAACAAGCAATTTTGACACCGATTAACTGGCGTCATTTTTCCGTCCTGTCCAGGGTAGGTATACGTATACCTATTATTAGGGTTAAAGTTTTAGCATCAGCTAGGAAGCTATGGCGCACAACTATGGGGCAGTACATGCGACTCTAGCCTTAATATCTTACAAAGAATGCAGAACATAATACTACGCTCAATCGCAAACACGCCGTGGTACATCACAAATGAAGAACTCCACACGAATCTCCAAATACCAACTATAAAGGAGGAAGTGCGAGGACTAGCGCAAAGATACAAAGCACGCTTGCTGGTCCATCCCAATCTTTTAGCAAACAGACTCCTTGTTGATGAGTGTCCTAGGCGTCTGAAAAGAAAACGGATCACTGACCTTGACCAATAAAGGAAGGCATTTTCAAACGAGTGACGGTTCTACTGAGGATCGACCTCTACACGACATATGGCATCCAACAACAAATTTGCTCATAGCCCTGGGGCTGATTGCAGATATTGGTCGAACACAAAAAAAAAAAAAAAGCTAGGAAGCTAAGTAGTTGACCAGGCGAATCCCACAGAAAGGAAAAGGAAATGTTAAATATGTACGCATCAGGTCTACCATTTTATGAAGAAAACTGGTGTTTTTGACCGTCTACGAGGAGATCAATATTCGTGGGGAAAATTTCCGGAAAAAGATTTCCAGGTCGCCAATTAAGTTAATGGTTGGATGACGTAAGAGGCTGGACGGGTCTAAGCTACTTACCTAGCCTTGCTTAAGAGGATTCTCTGAATTTATTTTTATCCTTCTCACACTTAAGAATATGTTAATGGGTGCGACATACAGCGTTGTGGAAATTTTATCCAATCGTGTGTCTGCTTCCTATAGCGAATTTTGATTAAAGACCCAAAATACATGACGTTTAAATTTGAAAGTACTTAATTGTCTTAGTTTTTTAACTGCTGGTCACGTTCTCTTAAAACGGCCGTCTACACCGTTAATGTTGAATGTCACTGTACCGGGTACCCTGAAACGGATAAGACGTATAAACTAAGGAGATGGCCGTCCAAACTTACACAGTGTACGGTGTACCCTTGGTGGCCATGTTGAATAATTTTTAGGCGTGTCTGTTTTAAAATAAACAATTACATCCACTCTGATTCGGCCGTAGCGAAACTAAAATAAACTGACAAACTTTGTATTTACCTAGTGCATCTGTTTCTTTCTATTTTCGGGGGAAAAGAATCCAAGGTAAGAAATATTTAAAGGTATTTTTGCTGAGTCCCTAAGACTTTACCTACTTATACCTATCGTCAATTATTAAGCTGTAAGCTAATTATATTACAAGTCTTTTCAAAAAATAAGAAAGGTTTATGACATCGGTACAGCCTACGCAACACACTTACCTAATATGTAAATATTTGAAAACAATTGCATCAAATTGAATGTCGAAATATAAGTAGTAAGTATAATAGTCGTGAGGTGTTTCAACATGAAGATATATTATTATTTAATAGTAACAAGCAACAAGTAGGGAACAATAACATTATTTGCGGTGTTCCAAGTTAACTAAACAATAAACATTATTGTGGAAATCCTTGAAATGACTGACAGTTGAGGACTTGCAACATCAAGAAGGTACAGCTGCCTACCTTAATATTAATAGCTTAAGCATTTTAGATATAGGTACGTAGATAAAGTAACAATGTGGTAAAATATTAAATATCAAACCACTCGCGTATCGAAGCTCTCAAACAATTTTTTTTACTAGTACGGTTTGAGCTAGGCTTTGATAAGTCCGTGAGTTACTCGGAACTTG
The DNA here is from genome assembly GCA_036785405.1 of Coenonympha arcania. NCBI lineage: Eukaryota > Metazoa > Arthropoda > Insecta > Lepidoptera > Nymphalidae > Coenonympha > Coenonympha arcania. The sequence continues at coordinate 144,473 of CM072073.1, forward strand.
CCTTTTATTATACCTACCTAAAAGACACCGGTATTCCCGGAACCAGACGAGTGAGGCGATACAAGTCAGCAGACTGGGATGAAATGCGGCATTTTTTTGCATCCTATCCCTGGCCTTTTCGGCAACAGAAAAGGCCAACCTACTGGCGACTTGGTTTTCCGAAAATTCGCGACTCGATGCGGGGAATGCCTCACCACCAATTTTACCAACTTGCGACTCTGTGATGCCAGAGATACGTATCCGCCACAATAAGGTTTTAAAAGTTCTCCGTAACTTGAATGTGAATAAGGCCAGCGGTCCGGACGGGATTCCTGCAATAGTCTTGAGGAATTGCGCTCCCGAGTTGTCTCCTGTCTTAACGCGCTTGTACCGCCTCTCTCTTAAATCTGCTCTAGTCCCTAAGGCTTGGAAAATTGCCAATGTCCAACCTGTGCCTAAAAAGGGCAGCCGTGCCGACCCGGCCATTTACAGACCCATAGCAATCACCTCCATACTTTGTAAGAGTTTGGAGCGTGTATTGAATAACAAGCTCCTGGCGTACCTCGAAGCAAACGATCTCTTGTCTGACCAACAGTATGGCTTTCGTCGGAATCGGTCAACGGGAGATCTTTTAGTGTATGCCACTCACATCTGGGGTGAGGCCATGGACAAGTGTGGTGAAGCGTTAGCTGTCTCACTTGATGTGTCCAAGGCCTTTGACCGGGTCTGGCATGAGAGCCTTCTGCGCAAACTTCCAGCCTATGGGATACCATCTGGTCTTTGCGAGTGGATATCAGATTTCCTGAGTGGACGATCATTTCGAGTTGTCCTAGATGGCTCATCGTCTGATTTTATGGCGATTAATGCCGGTGTCCCTCAGGGATCAGTTCTCTCTGCCACACTCTTCCTGCTGCACATAAACGATCTGCTGAAACCCGGTATCTTTGGGTACGCAGATGACAGCACTGTGTCAGAGAGATATATATCCAGTCCGCGGGCTAGTGGTGCTGAAACTCTTGAGCATAGAGAGGCCTTGGTAGATAGCATTAATTTAGCTTTAGATGGGGTGTCTAATAGGGGCGACGCCAACTTGGTCAAATTTAATGCTACCAAGACACAAGCGTGTTTGTTCACCGCCAAAAGGAGTCCATTCCCCCTGACTCCGACTTTTCGAAATGTTTCTATACCGATTACCGACAGTATTGAGCTTCTAGGCGTCACTCTATCTTCTAAACTTAACTTCGGCCGATGCATCGAATCCAAAGCAAAGACAGCTGGTAAAAAACTCGGCATTCTAAATAAAGTTAAACAGTACTTCACCTCGGAACAGCTCCTAACCTTATACCAGGCACAGGTTCGCTCATGCATGGAGTACTGTAGCCACTTGTGGGATGGCTCTGCCAAGTACCAGCTTGATGCTTTGGATTCGGTGGATCGCCGTGCTAGAAGACTCATCGGCAACCCGACATTGGTCCACAAAAAACTCCAAAGCCTTGAACATCGTCGTAAGGTTGCCTGTCTGTCGGTATTCTATAGAATATATTTCGGAGAGTGTGCTCAGGAACTTTTTAATTTGGTTCCCCCGTCACCTTTCTACCATAGAACGGCAAGGCATCGTAAAGGCTTCCACCCATACATAGTCGACGTACCAAAGACGCGTACGAAGCGGTTTGGTTCCTCGTTCCTGATACGCACTGCAAAGGCCTGGAATACACTCCCAGGCAGTGTCTTAGACTGTATCATCACTTTCCATCAGGTGTGATCACAGTCAAGCGCTAGCTTTATAGTATAAAAAAAATAAAAAAAAGAATATATCTTTTTAAAGAAAACTTACAATACCTTACGGGTATCATAAAAGATTCACCTAGATACTTGAGCATTAAATTCAATTTCTCCTAAACTGCCTCTTTGTCCACAATAATCTAAGCTATTTATTTTGATTAATCAAATCATTATAGCCTACACAATATCTTATTAATAAAGCACACTTTGTTTTCAGAACATAGAACATATACTTACTCCAAAAACCATTAAAAAATTGGTTGCCTGTAAAGTCGGTTTACTGACGATAGTTGAACGTGACAACGTTTTCTTTGTCGCTCGTTCCGCGCTCGCGAGGTAACGCCGCATGAGCGAGGTAACGCCGCATGAGCGAGGTAACGCCGCATGAGCGAGGTAACGCCGCATGAGCGAGGTAACGCCGGATGAGTCATGTTTTTTCGTGCGTGCAACCGGCTTTATCGATTTATAAGACGTTGTCACGTCAAAAATATTTATCATAACGTTCAGGGAATGAAAAATTGTACCTAATTTTAATTGTTGTAGATATACATACCTAAACTCCCGGCATTATCATAATTATCTCAACAATCTTTCTTCATCAAATCCTTTACAATAATGAAGTGCTCATAAGCCACAACTCTGTTCACAACTAGTGCCAAATAATAATTATAAAGGTCGGGACACACGTTTCAGTTTCATACCGTCGGACGCGAGACAGGCAGGCAGCTCTTATCTAGCCAAACCCATATTATAATATTAATATGTTCCATTGAATGGAAGCAGGCGTTATTTTGCGGAAATCCATAATTAGCAGGACAGATTAATTTGTTTTATAATAATACGTTCCATCCATGCGTTTTTGATTGCAATTGCCTATTGCATCGCTTTCGAACGAAATTCAAAAATTAAGCTATATGTATGAGAGTGCATGGTCACTTCACCAATTTGGAGAGCATACTTTAGCGATCATTTTCATACATTTTTGAATTTCGTTTCATATCTATCTATTTAGCGTATCGCCATATGACTAGAGGATGAGGTTAAAAAACTCTCAACTTTTTAAGCTATAATGTAAGCAGATCTAGTTACTTTTGTACATTAAAAAATTAGGTAAGTATGTATGATGAAAACTTAGGCTATAGGTACTTTTTATCACGGAAAAAATTATGATTTCCGCGGGATTAGTGAAAAACCGAAATTCACGCGTCCGCCAGTTAATTTTATACATGCATGAAAGTTAAAAGTTAATATTTGAAAAGGGGCAAATAATGTACCTACCTAGGCATACTCATATACCGGACGCACCTTGAATTGTATGAAAGAAATAAGAATCGCCTATGCTCTACCTGGTAGCCCGGATAGGCACCTACTGGTATACTATAGTACCTACCTAAGTAAGGTAAGTTATGGTTAAGGTATAATTCAGTTGTCTCAAACGCATTTATGTTTTCAGTAAGTAGGACTTACCTACATCAGCGAGCGCTGTTTTATTGGTTTAGTTACTTTATGCAGTTTACTAGTTGATCCGGCAAACGTTGTTTTGCCATATAAAGGAATGAAAAATAGCTTACGACCTACTCTCAGACCCAACGAACATACACAGAAAATTTCATAACAACCGGTCCATAACCAACGAGAATTGTATATGTATATTAGAGAGAGAGATAGAAATAGATGTACCTCTAATCTATTCTCTCTATTTTTAAAATAGGAACAGAATCTGTATCGATTATCAATGATAATCAAATCCCCGTAAAATTCTTCGGTAAATACTTGAACGCCGCAACTGTTTTCATGTTTTGACCGTTACAATTTATTTGTTAAACATCGTAAACGTTTACTGCCTGTTCTGCAGCGTTTGTTACAAGAATTGCCACAAAGTTCATTAAAAAGTCGTAAAAGTTAAAAAGTAGCAAAAACATTTAGCAATATCTATTGCTAAACAAATAAAAAATTTAATCCATTGGATTCCAAACGTTAAAAGTAAGGTTAAGATTAACGTACTTGATGGTAGAGTTATTTTGCAAAATTTCAGTCTCAAATCAGAAAGCATATTAGGTTAAGTATATCAACTTTTGTATAAAGACCTCCTTATTGGTTCCAAAACAAGGGCTTTTGACTATTGGGTACATAACTCGAAAAATGGGCATTGGATGATTAGGCATGTCATCTCATTAATATATTATAAAGTAGAAAGTTTTATTTGAGTATAGGTTTCATAAGAAAGAACGATGAGACGAGAAAGACGTTCACCTGATGTTAAGTGATACGCTTGCCCATGTCAGATGCAATGCAATCTAAACTTTGCATTGTACTTAGATTTTACGATATAGATATAGGTACAGTCAGCCATTCTTGCTGACTTGCAGACGCAAACTGGCACGTCAGCGGGTGGATAAATGTTATTGAAAAGTAATATTGGCAACTAACTAACGTTTAGCTCCTCGAAAACAATAATGTTTCAAATCACCTCTGTTTGGAATGGCCTCAGTCTCCCCTTCTACTTACCACTCCGCCCATTCCATTTTCATTACAGTTACCGTTCTTAGCTATAGCGGAAAGTCTTCAACCAACATTACCAAGAAGCTTTCGCTTGGCTGTTGGACAAGGGCCGCTACAGAAGGTAGTGGTTTTGGAGACGATACCCATTGTGAGGAGGTTCATCACTCTGGAGCCCTGACCACCCGGTGGCTTGCGCCCTCAAAAGTCTAAACTCCGTAAATGCGGGGGGTGAACACAATTTAAAACGCTTATAGATATTTCGATCCACGACTTCGCGCCCCACTCTGTCAAAATCGCTTATGTTTCATTCGATTAATATGGAGTTTGACAGAGTGGCGCGCGCCATCGTGGATTGAAATCTAATATATAAAATTCTCTCGATTTTCTTTGTAGCCAAACTCCTCCGAAACGGCTGGACCGATCATTGTGAAACTTTCAGGGTATGATCACTGGGTCCGGGAGCAGGTTGTTATCTATATTTGATGCCCCTAAACGGCAAAACGAAGTTTGCCCGATCAGCTAGTCTAATATATGTATAAAATTCTCTCGATTTTCTTTGTAACCAAACTCCTACGAAACGGCTGGACCGACCGTTGTGAAATTTTCAGGGTGTGATCTCTGGGTCGGGGAGCGGGTTGTTATCTATATTTAATGTCCCTAAGTGAGAAAAAAAAATATATGGCAAAACAACGTTTGCCCGGTCAGCTAGTATCTAAATAAGAAAGTAATTTTTTTATTATTAAAGTATTAATTCAATAAAAATAAATGAGTTCGTTTTACATAAACAAATCCATAAATATAATGTCCTCTACGACTGTAACAAAACTGATGGTGCCTTTTATAAGATACCAGAAAGTTACGTTTCAAGTTTTGTTTTGTAAGTCAGCTGCAATATTGAGTCAGTCACTATAATCCTCGTCAAACAGGCGTATTATTTCTCAGATCACAGCGCTCCGGCTGCTCTTGCGCGGGATAGTATACTTATAGGTTAGGCCGAATAGTGCACTGAGAGACAATCAAATCAAAGCATCTTCTAGGCAAGGGCGTTCCACCTTAGACTGTATCATCACTTTCTATCAGGTGTGATCACAGTCAAGCGCTAGCCTATATAGTTAAAAAATGACGGCGCACATGACGACAAAATGTGTACTGCACGCGCATAGAGGTGGCTTTACTACATTTTTAGTTTCTAATAAGAACATTCAAAAACTCTGTAAATCCAGGATATTTGTATTCTATTTATTTGTAAGTCAGCTGCAATATTGAGTCAATCACTATAATCCTCGTCAAACAGGCGTATTACTTCTCAGACACAGCGCTCCGCCTGCTCTTGTGCGGAATAGTAAATAGGTTAGGCCGAATAGTGCACTGAGAGACGGCGCACATGTGTGGACGAAATGTGTGCGCCCGCGCAGTGTGGAGGCGGCTTTACTAAATTTTTAGATTTGTAATAAGAAGATAAGAACACTCAAAAATTCTATGTAAATCCAGGATATTATTTATTTCCGTTTCCAGCATCACACATGTCACCTAATTATACCTTAAGTATACCTAGCTACTTGATCCACGTTAACAGGCAAACTTTATACTTACTCACTTAATCAACCTATTGACATCCACTGCTGGACATAGGCCTTTCCGAGAGCGCGCCACCACACACGGTCCTCAGCCTTCCTCATCCACCCGCTACCAGCGATCTTCTTTAGGTCATCGGTCCAGCGGGCAGGAGGTCGTCCTACGCTGCGCTTATCGGTACGCGGTCTCCACTCCAGAACACGTCTGCCCCAACGACCGTCGGTACTGCGACAGATATGGCTCACCCACTGCCACTTGCTAATCCGTTGGGCTATGTCGGTAACCTTGGTTCTCCTACGGATGTCCTCGTTGCGGATTCTATCCTTCAGAGAAACACCCAACATAGCCCTCTCCATAGCACGCTGAGCGACTTTGAAATTGTAGACAAGGCCTACTGTGAGTGTCCACGTATCTGCTCCGTATGTCATGACCAGCAAGACGCAGGCGTTGAAGACTTTTGTCTTTAGGGATTGGGGTATCGGCGAGTTGAAGACTTGACCCAGTTTTCCAAATGCTGCCCAAACTTTATATCCAGTTCCTAATATATATTATTTACATCACCGTTGCGTTAACTGAAAATTAAGTTTTCATCTCACCCGCTCGGAAAAGAGATCTTTAATTGCCAAAATGTGGATGGGAAATGCCATTATATTCCCTAGGCTGAAAAAGCATTTCCAAGATTTCCTAGGACAGAAAAGCATTTCCAAATTCAAACATGATAAACTTGAAGAGGTCAGAAAGGAAAAGAATATCTAGGTTTGTCCTTATACATATACCTACTTAGTTTGTATAGAACTTTATAGTTTAATACCTACCACTTACTTTATATTTTACTACCTAAAGTGATCACTTAGGTAGTAAAATATAGAGTAGGTACTTATTGAGCATAAAAATATAATTCCGAGAAATATTTTTCTTACTAATATTGTTTAAATTTTAGTAAGTATGTCATCATAGTAACTTTTATTTAATTAGATAACTTTGTTCACATATTATATACAGAAAATCATTATACTTAGGAGATACTAGAAACTATAGGTACGTACCTATACAAAAGGATCCAAAGGCGGTTTTATTTCTACTGCAATCTTATAACAAACAACTTTTGGTGAAAGGATCAGCTTTTGTCAATAAACCAAATCCACCTCTACATTGGCTTAGCTCGTCAAATCTTAACAAATGTAGACGCGGAAAGGACTTTGCCGGATAATTATCCTTTATTTTTCCCCAGCTCTAATTCCCGTCGAATGATACACCCGGATTAACGAGAACATCTCTTCGTTTTTCAATCTCAAACAATATTAATAGACGTTTGGGATGAAATATGAGGTTATTAGCATATCTTAAATACCTTATTTAGGTGTCTACTTAGGTACCTACATTATTGTTTGTCATTCTATAGAAAAACAACCTACGTTACGACAAATGATGTCACTGATTATGACATTTGATAGATATTTCTTTCTAATATATAAAATTCTCCCGATTTTCTTTGTAACCAAACTCCTCCGAAACGGCTGGACCGATTGTTATGAAATTTTCAGGATATATTCTCTGGGTCCGGGACCGGGTTGGGTCCCTAAACGGCAAAACGAAGTTTGCCCGGTCAGCTAGTATAATTATAACAATACTATCTGACCCGACAAACGTTGTTTTGCCATTTAGGGATTAAAAAAAATAGCTTACGTGAAAAATTGGCATGAAGATTTTATATATAAGAAATAAAGAAGATTAAATTTGATTATTGTCTTTTGCTTTACTTATATTTTTCTTTTTTGAATAAAAATATAGAACTTTTGAAATTTAAAGTGATAATTATTAGTTTCTTAGTATTGAGTATCTAAATAAGCTCTACAAAATATAAGCTTACCAGATTCATTAGCAGTAGTTTTGCTACTCCCTACTAGATGGCGCTGTAAGTACCATAAACGTTAACATATTACACCTTGGAATCTACCTGCTTACTTCATATATTCTACGTTTACAAGATTATATTTATTATTGTAGGTACAAAATACTATAAATGATAAGAATTTGTGGGTAGTCAAACTCAAACTATCTTTATTTAACATAGGGCTAACGTACAAGCTCTTGTAAAACGTCAATGTATGTAATTGTATAGGTAGGTACGTACGATATTTGTGATATTATTTTATTTAACTAGGTATCTAATAGTTAAGATACATAGATATTACAACAACTACTTAGGTAGGTACCTACATGTTTTCCAAGCAAACTTCAATGTAGATAGGCACCAACACAGCGCAAATTGATCGCGAACCTGTATCGCGAAGTACCATTAGCGCTAATACCTAAGTGACCGGGGCGTGGCGGCGCGGTCCCGCCTTCGATTCCCGGCCGCGTGCAGCGCGCAATTACTCTGGAAAAAATTACCACCGGCTCTTACTTAGCTCGAGCCCAGCGCGGCTCGGGATTCGTGATTTCGTGATTGCTGCCAAATTAAATGTTTAATACTTTTTACACGACTGCCCAAAAAAGAGAGTATAGTACTTATGTATGTGAGTTTCTTTATTCCACCGTAACTTCTGAACGACTGAAGAGATTTGGACAACATCCATGCAGCAATCCGAGTAACATAGGCTATATTGAAAAAAGGCGTTTTACCATCAGGGGCAGTCGTGTTTTTTTAATTTTTTAACTGTTTACTTGTTCATTTTCTTTTTGTATTTTTTTTCTTGGAGTTTCCGCCGGCAATGTTACTTGAAATTTTCATCTTTTTTTGGTTCGGATTTCAAGCAGGTGGGTATTTAATAACCTAAGTTTTCCTATACTAAGTATTTCATAGAGCAAATATATGAAATGAAATAAAATCTTTATTTTTCACATACTTAGGCTTAACTTACTAGCTCTTATGAATTGTCAAAACTCTACCGCCAAGTTCGGAAAGCAGTTTTGCGCCAAGAAGAACTGTCAAGAAACTTAGAATTTGTTCTTTTAAAAAAATGTCATTAGGTCATTTAGGTATAGTCAAACCTGGTAATAAGTGAGAGCCCAAGATACCGAGGTCTCTTTTTCTCTTATAGAGGCATTGACTTACTATCTAAGGACCCCTGGTGTAATACAAAATTCACGAAAAATCCCGTGTCCCGAGAAAACCTATATATAAACGAGTGTATGTGTATTTAGTATTATATTTCTATGTAGGATAGAGGTTTCTTACTAACCCGAATTTCAGAGTCAGGAGGGCAAAATGACGGACGCTGGCAAATACGGTTATTAATAAAGTTTTCTCGCTTACCCAGTTCTCATTTATTCAGGTTCGACTGTTTTCAACTTTTCTTACATAGTAAATGAAGGTGGACAAGATTATAATGATATCTCGGGAAACATATTATTATACATAAGTACATCCCTATAATTGCAAGAGTCCTTTCCACTAAGAAATGATTTACTACCTAGATGTTTTTTGACAGATAAGTACTTTAAACCCAAGTCCAAAGAGCTATAATAATGGTCATATTGTGCAAAATCTCTAAACTAATTTAATATATCTAAAAATCGCGCTATTCTTTTCAAAATGATTTCCATAAAGAGGATATCACTATTTCTAGAAGTGTGAAATTAGTTTAGTTTAGAGATTTTGCGCGACAGAATTGGCTCCAATAATAAATAATCAAGGCCTAAGTATATACATAAACATCATAGGTACATATTGGTGCTTATTCTGTTGCCAATCTCTAAACTAAAAATCGCTAAAAATCGCCAAAATAAGACTTAGAGAGATGTGACATTCTGTTACACCCCTAAATGACAGCTCTAATCTAAAATATAATTTGACAGCGCTAAACTATTCAATTTAGAATTTAGAGAACAAAAGCTATTCCGTTGTACGCGTTAAATGTTTAAATTAAGAGATTTCAATCTAAAATTCTTTAAAATAAGAGAGGACCTCGGGAGGTGCCGATTAAATTTAAGGTGTCTGCCTAACACTTGCCTATAGACAAATACACGAAATATTTTAATTATATCTTGGTTTTCTCTTAGAGTAAATTATTAAATTTTTCGTTGGCTTCATCTTAAGATTTGAGTGCAAAAAACGTGGTGATTTGCTTGTATTTATTGTAATTGAACATCATAATGGGATAACCTTAAAATTCGTTGTTGCGGCTGTGATTGATTCCAGCGAAAGGTAATTTTATAATATTCTTTATCTTATTCTAAGGTAAATAAGCACTATTCTCGTAGGTAAAGAAATGTTTGTAGTCTCCATAAGGCAAAAAGAGACACTAAAATTAATCCAACTAAGTAACAAAGTAGGTACTTAAGCTATGCTTATCTGTGTTTATTGAACTTATTTCAGAAACTATCAAGAAGTAAGAACACAAGTGACCAACCATAACATGAGCATAGACTAATAGACAAATGATAATTGCTTGTTTGTCTATGCTTGCACATAGACAAATCAGACGATGAATTAAACATAATATCAACTTTCGGAATTTCTTAAGGTGATTGGACCAAAATAAATCAATTAAACTATTACCTTTTTATTTTACGTAACTAATTTCCATATATTTCGCAAAAAATATTTTTATTACAATTGGGGAAAATAAAAAACAACGTTTGTGGAGTTTTTGCTATCATAAATGGCAGCACTTACTATTCAACCCAAACGTCCGGTTTAGCGAGTCTTTGGAGACTCCAAATCATCTCCATATTTAGTTCGACGTGACTGCCGAATGCGTCATGAGTTTAGAAAAACTAAAATTGGCGAGTCTAAACTTAAACTCGCCAATTTTAAGTTAGAGATTTTGTACAACAGAATAAGCACCAATGTCTATTATTGTCTACCTAATAAATAGATGGTTTGGTAATTTTCCATACAAATTACAAACATAAAAAAGTCGAAACTCAAAAATATTCTCTATCTAATATGTTGGTCTATTGTATAATGTTGTTTTTCACGTTTTGTGGTGTGCAATAAAGAATTTTCAATCTATAAGTAGGTATATCTACCTACCTATTTAACCAGTGTCTTAGGCACATTAGGCATCGTAATGGTTAAATTAACATATAATATAGGAATTAGATATAAACTAGGTATACCTAGTGTAATTAGATAGCCATTATTGCATTACATTATCTCAATATTCCATAGCACGAAGATATTTCATATGCAAACGAGCAGGTGATTATTCTAAAAATAGACATTAACTAGGATAAGTAATCAAATTGTTAGTCTTTTACATGCATTACATTCAAATAATCCGATAGAAACATTTAAAAACTTAGTTCTTTTTAACTTCGTCATTGATAAAGAGAGACCTGGTGCAGTTCTGTTTCGCAAAATCTCTAAACTAAACGAATTAACGCGTCTTTAAATAGTGCTATCCTTTTTAAAATGGTCCACATGGAAAATGTAGCACTTTTTTAAAACGCGTTAAATTAGTCTAGTTTAGAGATTTTACACAACAGACTTAGCCCATTTTTATGAACATAGTGTACCAAAATTGGTCTATGAGTTAGTGTGGTCGATTCTGTTTCGCAAAATCTCTAAAGGAACTAATTAATGTGTCTTTAAATAGTGCTATTTTTTTCAAAATGCTCCCCATGGGAAAGGAAGCACTATTTTAGAACGCGTTAAATTAGTCTTGTTGAGAGATTTTGATTTTTGCACAACAGAATTAGCCCATTTTATGAACAAAGTGTCCCAAAAATGCGTCTATGAGTCAATATCTTGGCCGAAATTCCCATATATTTTTTTGTCTTGACTGACATCTCACCTGATGGTAAGTGAGATGCATTCATTTTAAAATAAGCATTCTGTGCATTTATTGACCAATCTTCTTAACTAATTTTGGAAGAAAACTATTAGTTTTGACTATTAGTTTTTGAAGAAAACTAGTAACTCAAACTGAGAATAATTATACTCTTTCCATTCCTTTATTTTCTCTTTGACACATGAAACAGATAGGTATAGCAATAGCGATGGACATGAAAAAGACAACTTATTATCTCTTTATCTCTCTCTGGTCCCTATACTATTGCTATATCTGTTTCATGTGATTTCATGTCTCAAAGAGAATATAAAAGAATGGATATAGTATAGCTACTTAAGACCATTCATGCGTTGGAATTATGCTTGAGTCAAAATTGACAATTTTCGACGTAACATAAGAGTGTCATGTGTTCAATTATTGATTAGATAATTGCTATCATATTATTTGGCATTTCATAATCTAGTTTTTGTCTCAAAAATATTTGAAAATATGTGTACATGTAGTGATACATACGTAGGTACCTATGCTCGCTATGTAGCGATAAGGCTGCCAAATTGTACTGCTTATTTTGTGTTTTGATTATTCCTTTTTTTTTTTATTCTGTGGTGTCAAGTGTTTATCTATCTATCTAGGTACCTTTTATAATAAGAATGTTTATAGAAATGGTATGATTAATTTGTTATAAGATAATCTTTAAATCGAGGTAAGTAGATATGTACGTGTTTGATTTTTTATTGATTTACCTTAGATAGGTATAGGTACGGTCTACGTTATTGCGTACGTTACCTATCTTATAGAAATAGGAATCCATAAGTACCTGAGTTAAAGTAAATTTTAAACCAAAATAAGTAAAATGATTGTCAACAAACAGGGACGCAGAGTCGCTCAAAGTTTTCACATTAAAACCTGCAAACTCCCATTAAAGCGCATGCTACTGCGCATGCGTGGAAGCACACCTGTTTACCTAAAAATAACCACCATACATACTTACTGTCAATAGCTATTATTATAACACTTTTTAACCTTTTACCTAGCTGTATACTTTTAGAGTTCATACAAATCTGTTATTTTTGAGTTGATATCTGAAATTTTGAATTGGTCCAAATCTGAAAAGTCCATCCAAGTAGCATTCACACCCTTAAACACTGCGTCTTCAAAATCGCACTGTACCTACCTATATTTGAGACACATCTACTTACCGATTGTCGCCAATAATTGTAACCTTTAAAATATTTGAGTAAAAGCGGCAAGAGATTCATTGATTGCGAAAATTATGGTCAGTTGTAGTCTTGTAAGAATAGTTGTTTTTTTTTTCGTATTCAATTAGGTACTAATGTTATGGATAAATTAGAACTTCAAAAGGTGTGAATCATTGCGATATCAATGGTAGATTGAATATTTTATCTATTTCATAGAAACGCGAGAGTTTAATATTGAGTGAAATTAAAATTAAATTAGGTAGAGTCAAAGCGCGAGGAGAGTGCTGCACGTTCGCGTACCGGGAGCGCGGCAAGGAGTGGCGCGGCGGCGAGGAGCGGAGCGGGAGTGCGGGGGCGGCGGAGCGGGGAGGCACGGCGTCGATTGGGCGTCGCCGCGGGGCCGGGCGCCACGCCCCGCGCGGGCCCCGCTCGCGCCGGCCGCGCCAGTGTCCGCCAGACTGCCGAGCGCGTCGGGCCTCCCGCTCCCCGCGCCTCGCTCGGCCACGACGCGTTCCGACCGCTCCTTCCCGAATCCCCAAAACTTAACCCGTCGCGAGTGCAGTACCACACTATGACACTTGTCACACTAGTGAGCTAGCGGGCAGTGACAGTGTCCCTCGTATATTGTATATCGATGTGTATGTGTTCACGTGCAGTGTAGTGTCTCGGCCCCGTGACGAAAAACATTCGTGGTGGCCAGCGGAGCCCTGCACCCGGGCTCGGGCCGAGCTTTCATGGCTCAGCCGAGGGTACGTACCGCACTGTGCGCCGTGAGTTTGACGAGAGGCATCTGGCAGTAGGCACACACCTTGGAGACATGCTCTCCATTGTACCTAACCCGAATTGATAAGTGGCTAGACTCTACCTATGACTACAGTGAAGGAAATTATCATATTTCTTCTCATACGACCAAAGGAATACGCATTTAAAACTTTACATTACATCTCCATTCGTAGACGAAGGAGGTGATCAGGTGTAGCCTCTAAAACTATCCAAATGTCATGAACATTCAATATTAGGTATTAACTTAGGCATGACTCTATACGAAATGCTCATCAGAACATTAGGTATGTATTGCGTAGGTACTTAAAAATGTCAAAAAGCTCTAACTTTACTTATTGTAGCCACCTACTCAGTGCTTATCTTATAAACTAGACTTACCTACTTAATTAGCACTTGATTTCTGAACACGTGAGCTTGAAAGAAGACAATAGTCACAGAAAGCAATATAAACACCTACTTTTAAGTGTCTTATTTATACAAAAAAGTTGAAACTGCACATTGGTACGTTAGGTATAAACCAAAAGTGAATTAAATACGTATTCAAAGTTTAAATACCTCTGCTGTGACAATTGACGGGTTAAACACTTTCTACGTAGTTGTTTAAATGTAAGTGTCATAAAACAAAATATATGTCATAAAATAAATAATATGAACTAAAAATGCCATTAATCGTGCTATACCTTTATAATCTAAAGGTATAGTACCTATAGGTAATGTAGAGTCATATAAGAATTAGTTGTTAGGTATATATTAGTCGTTAGTGTAGGTAATAAACAATAGCAAAATATAAGTGTAGGTTAATGACTCTGTGCTTCAAAATGGTAAATAAAAATTCGAATAAGGGTTTTTAAATTCAGGTTATGGTGCCTACTTTCCCATCTTAACGAATTAAAAAAATATATAATTTTGCCTATTGGCACTATTATGATCCTGTGCTAAATAAATTAACGTGACAACAAACACAAAAATCTGACACGTAAACAAATATTTAAACAAAATAACCCATTTTATTAAGATTATCTTGAAAGACTAAACCATTTTTGGAGTGTGTCCGAGTGGATAGCTACATGATACATATCACCGGGGAGCTGTTTTTGTACGCGTTTGGAATACATTAGTTTGTGTTTTAGAATGCGTGATACATACTACACAATACACTTAATATCACACGAAACTACAGACTACACTACACCCGCCGATGCATAATAAAAATAAATAAAATAATATAGCCATTTATTTCATAGTGCGTCCATGATAGCAAAAAAGTGGCTGTGACATACAGACGGACAGATAGACATGCCGAATCTATAAGGGTTGCGTTTTTGGCCATTTGGCTATGTAACCTTAAAAACGACCGACGCATTATTATAGCTGCTGTAATAAAACTAAGCGACGCTTTGCAGCACTAAAACGTAAGTTAGGACTATTAGGACTTGACCATTAAATATGTGGAAAAAATAATAAACAAACTCAGCTCTACATATAAATCAGATAAGTAGGTATTACCTAGTAGGTATAAATCACAAGAAACATTAAATAATTTCATAGGTAGGTACATATTTAGCAGGCACCTAACTACTATGTAAAGTTCTGTAGGTATAGGGAATGAAAGATTAATGAATATACCTATACTAATCAATTTTTCATTCTCAGCTATAGGTATACATCTTTACATGAACTTATGTGTCCTAGGTGTATTCACAAATTGTTAGTGTAGGTAATCATTTCATTAATTGTAAGAAGCGATGATATTTTAGTAGGAACCTAATAATTAAGTAAAGTTTAGGTACACTTAAACCATCTGGCAAGGGAGTTCCAATACGCGTATCCTAGAAGAAAAACTCTACAAATTCAGATTGTCGTCAAAAATGATTGCTAGGCATAGAAAACATAAATTTTACTTTAAAAAGTACTAGTAATAACTAATACTTACTATGTTTTATTCAAAACCAATAGCATTAATTCTCTGTAGTTTAAAATAAAGCTCAGGTAGGTAAATTTTCATTTTTTAAAGTATCGAATGCGAGCAAACTCTTTTTTTTACACACATCGCATATCTATCCCCAGAGAAAGTGATAGATTGTGTTATGTTATGGGTACTAGTATACATAATTATAATATATTTTACAACACCCACATACTGGAAAACATCATTTCCCAAAACCAGTAGTGGGAATCGAACCCATGATCTCCGGCGCAGACGGCAGTTTCCTACCGCTACGCCAATCGGTCGTACAAGCAAGATTGTAAACTTTGAAAGATCTGAAAAGGTTTTGTGCATGGACACCTGACGGCATGCAGTTTGTTGAAATGTGTCCAACAAATGGGATAAAATGGCGTTCAGCGGGGAACCCATTGTGGACTGCTCTTATGGGACGGGAATCGGGATCAGGGACACTATAGCTAGTACGAATTGTTTCACTTAAAAAGTGCACTGACTGATGACGTCACGCTGCGCTATGTAAAAAAGATGATTTAAGACACCTACTTACCTGCTAAACACCAACTTTACAGATAATAATGATAACTTGGAAAGATATATCTATCCTGCAGTTTTTACAGTTTTGTTAAGTCACAATATAAACCGAAAAGGATGTTTAGATGGGTGCATAATCTATAATAGATGAATATAATATATAAAATAAATCCGAATGTCATCAAATTGCTATTTTGTTCATTTAACACTGTTTTTTTAATTATCTTGTGAAATAAGTAGAAAAAATAAAGATACATTGCTATCAAGCAATTATGTAGGTAAATAGGTTTAACGTTAAATAAAAATAAATAGGCATAACATTAAATGAACCAGCATAAAACATTATATAAAACTCTACCTATACTGAGTAGGAAAAATGAATGAAAACAAAGTAGGCATAGCATTATAGTATTCCTATATCTAAAAATCTCTAAAAAGCGACTTCTAGTAGGTACCTAAACTTCTTCTCCAATTCTGTTTTCCGTCCTTATGTAAAAATGTCATAATTTAAAAACAGTTAAACACGTGAGCAAATTCATAGGCAAGTTTACACAAATAGACACAATCAATCACTTTTGAGTTACATACCTATTGTAGTAAATAATAGTAGGTACTTAGGTAGTTAATATTGATAATTTAGATTCATTTTGAAAAAATTCAATAGGTATTCTAACCTAGGTATTCTAAAACTAGTCATTCGCATCAGTTGTCTACACTAATATTATAAAGAGGAAAGATTTGTATTTTTGTATGTAACGAATAAACTCAAAAAGTACTGGACCGATTTTAATCAGTAATACGTATGTAGGGCGTCTGTCTAGTTGCTCTTTTTACATGACACGTCGTACACGTAGGTAAAGTTAGAAGCGGCTTTAGACGCACGGTTGGGCACAAAAGGGCCTATCTCGGAAACCAACAATAAAATTCAATTGACAATGAAAAGAAAAAAACTTCGCGCCACAAAGAACCCTAACGGAACACTCGGGGACGACTTTCTAAAAGATTTAGGGTTGTATTGTTTTTGTTTAGCCAGGTAAATGTCGAATTTAATCCGTCCCTTTTAATACATAAGATTTTATATCTGTTGGAATGAAATAAAAGTAAAATCATCACAAAATGTGACAGCCATAAATAATTTGTGAGTTATAAAATGGATGAACCTACTGTTAACCAGTTGAAATATACACACCATAAAGGGTAATAGGTATCGCGGCAATACAAAAACTATGAAAATTTTACAGATTAGAAATTATAATAGAGCTAATACCTAAATATTAAATTCAGTAAAAAATCCTTTACCTACATGCCTGTAAAATACACCGAATTATAACGAATTAACTCTGTAACGTCTAAAACTTGATTTGCTAAAAGTATTATTAAATTAGCCAGGTAAATGTCGAATTTAATCCGTCCCTTTTAATACATAAGATTTTATATCTGTTGGATATGTTATATATCTGTTGAAATAAAAGTAAAATCATCACAAAATGTGACAGCCATAAATAATTTGTGAGTTATAAAATGGATGAACCTACTATTAACCAGTTGAAATATGTAACACACCATAAAGGGTAATATCGCGGCAATACAAAAACTATGAAAATTATTTGTTAATAAGATAAATACAGATTAGAAATTATAATAGAGCTAATACCTACATATTTAATTCAGTAAAAAAAACTTACCTATACATGCCTGTAAATTACACCGAATTACGAATTAACTCTGTAACATCTGAAACTTGATTTGCTAAAAGTATTATTAAATAAATATAGGTACCAACTAAATAAACAGTAGGTACATCTCGTACCTACCCAGTTATCGAAATTCTTATAAAAAATTCGTCACTGAACCCAGTAGGTACTGGTAATTGTAAATAAGTAGGTAACTGAAAAAACGTTTTAAAATTTCTATATTATGTATCAATTTAAGTACTTGGGTGATTATGATATTGCCATATATGGAAACTGTAGTAGAGTCATATAATTTGTTTCACATTTATTTAACCGTTCAATGCAGGTGCATAAAATTGCTAACAATAGTAATATCTAGGTACTTACTGAAATAACTAAATAAGTAGTAAATAATGACGTAATAATTACCAGCTTAGGTATACGTTTTTATAAGTGGGTGCGTTTACAAAAACTATCTTGTATAAATAAATAGGTATTATTAAATGCACATGATCTATTTATGAACCTTGTTTCTAAAAGTTATTGCAACCTTAAAGTAACGCATACTAGTTGAATTTTGACCGTTATTCAACACTTTAGTTTGTGCAAGAAAAAATTCTTCTTTAGGTATCTGTAGTTCAATCTCACACTGGTCCTTTGAACGAAATATGCTTAGACAGTGGTATTTACAGACTAACAGAGATACACTCGTACTTAATGTATTAAAATTAAAATAAAGGCTGTTGTAAGAAAATTGCTCTTTCCACTTTCCTGTGTTTTAATGAAAAAAATCTTTCGTTTATCTTTATCTAAAAATACTTTTAAGTAGAAGCTTTCTGAAATCACGTTAATTAATATAATTTAACAAGAAAATTGGTTTGAAAGCCTGAAGGAACAATTACTTAATATGAATTGTTTTTTTTCCTCTTTATGCGTAGAAACTGTTTCCATACAGTCATTGAGTATTATAGACTTAACAGTGTTACTAGATACGTTATCAGGAAATTACAAAAAAATAGCTTAGCCGTTACACACATATAAACATCAAGCGAGGATTAATTATCAATAAAAAATTATATTTAACCGTTGATTTCGTATAAACAACCTGACAGATACTTGTTTATAGATAAGCAGATTAAAAATAAAGTAGCTGTTTTTGATAATATTTTATAATCGTTAAATAAAACGGTATCAAATGGAAGATAGGCGCATTTTTCTGATTTGGATTAGTAATGTTACTTTGCCGTCGGAAAAATGCATCGAACGCATCGGCGCGCGTCGCGACTTGCAGCAGTGTTCGTTGCACTCGCCAAAGATCATTAATTCTTTTTTTTTCTTGAAATGGTATCTATTTTTATTAATTAAAATTAGCAATTATTGTATACAAATATATAACTATAAAAGAGAATGATTATGGTTGTATGGAATCCCGTACCGAGCTGATTCAAATCCAAACTCTATTTTTTGACTACGGTCTCTACATTAATTAAGTCTATTATTATTACTATGTTAATTATTACTCTACAATTATTATTTTTTAATTAACATCGGAAAATTCTCGTCTATACCTAACTAGAGATTACAAAAATTACGATTATTTCTACATAATCGTAAATATAATAAACCCATAACATTTCTGCTAAAGAATATTAACTGACAAAATACGAATCTTAATCTGTTACAATTAATTAACTATAATGACAATATATTATAGACTTGGATTTTCAGTCATAGTTTGTTTTAGAAGGGAAAAGGCGCACTGTGTAGGTAGGTAACAATGCCGTTACTTAAAATAGGTAGATTCTTTAAAATAAATTATGAAAGTAGGTATTTTTTAATACTAGAATCGACCTATAAGCCTAAACGTATAGGTATTTCTAATAATCCTAATACCTAAATGCTGGTAAAATATTATTTCACGGTTCCAAAGTTTCTTCGCAAAATAGGTATAAAAATGTGAATTAATAAAACGATAGTGAATTTCAATACATAAAACGCAACCATAAAACTTAAGTACGAGATTAAAGTTAAGACTGCAAATAAAATTCATAATAAAAATTATATTTGTACATTTCGAACATTCTTAATTACATAACTCCGTAGGTATAAATATACGTGTTAAGTTTAAAGCGAGATGAGAATTAACATAAATTTTAATTTAAATCGGCGAGATGACCTAGCGTTGTTCTTAGGTTTAAGTTTAATTTCATTCTTATAAATTCACATAGTGTGAAAGAAATTATAAGAATTATAATTACAAACAAAAATTTGGTGTGTATTTAAATGTTATATTAGTCAACTTTATTTTAATATACAACAAATTGTTTAGTTTTTTGCTCAAGTACGATTTAATAAGTTTTCCTGTTCTGGAGTATTATAATTTTAAAAGTATTTAATAATATTAGGTATATTATTTTACCTTTCATATTTTAGTCACTGCAATATCTTCCATCTTTGCCTACCTAGACTTGACGCTATTAAAAAAAAAGTACATCCAATGTAATATATAAAAGAAAAAGTTATTTAGCCACCAAAATGTTACTAATTAATGAATTTTTGTTTAAAAAATAATGTAACTTGACTATCCTTTCTTAAATAAAATATATTTAGTAAAAAATATGTATGAGTAGGTATTTTGTGATTTATATTATAAGCTTTTCCTTTTACAAATACTTTGCATTAATTGTTTTCTTTAGGTTTATAGATTTTATATTTATTTTCATTGATGAAAAAACACCAATTAAATTTGTAATCATTTATGGCCTCGTTTATTAAAATTACACGGTTACTAAGATAAAATTATGTTTAATTTATTAAAAATAATACTTTAAATCCGGTGGGATTTTAATTGTATCGATAAAATTAATGATAAGCGAAACGGAATGAAGTAAGGGTATAGTGTACCTAACCTAATACTTAGTACCTATATTTAATTCAATTAAACTGATAAGAAAATATAATGACACCACCTTTTAAAAAAAATGTAGATTTTAATAAAATGGTTCCTGATTCGAAAAATAATAATATAATTAATAGTATCATTTTAATAGTTTTAACAAATCTGATTCTAACGTCCAATTTTTTCTAAAACATTATAGTAGTTTATGTAACGGTTACATAATGGGGGGTATTAAAACACGAGTGTGAGTTTAAAAAACGAGCCGCAGGCGAGTTTTTTAATAGTATCACACGAGTGTTTTAATACCTAATTATGTAGAGTTTCATACACTACTTTATCTACGCTCATATTATTACCCAAATCATAAAATCTTGCTAACGTTTGTCGTAAATCATTGCAACTACTAAGATGTCAGGTGGAGTGAAATTTTCTTTAGTAGGTTTCACTGCTATACATTTTTCAGCGCAAAGTTTTGACTAATTAACAAAAAAAATTGGTTGTCTGTATAGTCGGTTTACGGACGATAGATTTACGAGATAACGTCATAATCGTAATCTTTATCGTAATCGTAATCGTAGTCGTAATCTTAATCATAATCACAGGCCCAGGTGGAACGTTACGCGGAACGTTAGACATTGTGTTGTTGTCTATGGTCAATCATGGCCCATCCATACTCTCGGCAATGACTACCAACTATAAGTTGTCTGTGGATTCACTTAAAAAAATATTACATAAAAAATATTACCCCATAGACATTGTGTTGTTGTCTATGGTCAATCATGGCCCATCCATACTCTCGGCAATAACTACCAACTATAAGTTGTCTGTGGATTCACTTAAAAAAATATTACATAAAAAATATTACCCCATAGACATTGTGTTGTTGTCTATGGTCAATCATGGCCCATCCATACTCTCGGCAATGACTACCAACTATAAGTTGTCTGTGGATTCACTTAAAAAAATATTACATAAAAAATATTACCCCAGATACAAATACAGGAGTCCAGAGCCGTGCATCGTTATGGATTTTATACAACTTTCTTTAAATATTTCCATAGTAGAGCGATGTTATTATGAATAACTTTTTAATAATTATAGAAGTCCGTGAATAAAGTAGGTAATTATTTGACACATTTCGATTTCATAATTCGAACTTTAAGCAATGAGCGTAGATAAAAATAAAATTAACATCGGGGTGCGCGGCAGTGCCCCCGCCAAGTCGTAATATTTACGTCTATAAGTGATAAAATTTTAGGACATTCTCTACTTTGTTAAAAATGTGATGTTTTTATTAGAATAATTCATTTTTAGTTTTGCCCAATCTTATTAATAAGTAAATCACTCGTAATTACTATGTACCTACTAAAGAACACAGGAAAGTTCTAAGTAATACCTACATAAATCTGTTACTAAAATGATTCGACATAAAAATGTACCGATATAAATTATTTTATTTATAATAACGAATATTTATTATCTATTAAAAATATCTTAATGTTATACATAAGTATCTATTTTCCTGTAAATACCTAACTAAGTGTAATTGACTCTACTCGGAATTTATAAGTATATGTATGTATATCTATCTAAGTATATGTATGTATGCCAGATGTATAGTAAATAAATAAATAAATAAATAAACCTACATAATTTTGCATGTTGTTATTGTATTTTTTCAATAAATATTGTATTTTCATACTGTATTTTAATTCATTCCAAGCTTTGGTTAGGTAGTTAGGTATAGTGACGTGAGTGTTTCTGTTGTCAAACCACGTTCATCGACAACAAATATCCGAAAAATTGCTCCACCTAATTATATTTGCACAAGTCTTGTCCGAATATTGTTAACGAGAGTGTATCATAAATTTTACGATGGCCCGCGATAACGATATCAATTCCACAACTATTAGACGATAATACGTTACGCTGGCCCACTAAAGTGTTAAATGAACTTGATAACGGGCTATGGAGGTTTTATTTATCGATTTATACTGGTCGTATATCATTTTTTGGAGGTACACGTGGAATGAAAGATGCTTCACAGTAAATATATATTTTTTGACGTGACAACGTCTTATAATTCGATAGAGCCGGTTGCACGCACGAAAAAACATGACTCATCCGGCGTTACTTCGCTCATGCGGCGTTACCGGCGTTACCTCGCGAGCGCGGAACGAGTGACAAAGAAGACGTTGTCACGTTCAACTATCGTCAGTAAACCGACTTTACAGACAACCAATTTTTTTTTATTAAATAGGCTTGCGCTTGACGACAATCATGCCTGATGGAAAGCAATGATGAGCTTTAGGTTGGAGCGCGCTTGCCTAGAAAATGCCTATTCACTCTTCTCTTGAAGGCACCGAGATTGTTCTTGGCTGCAAACACGGAGGCTGGAAGAGCGTTCCACACCTTAGCGGTCCGTATCAGAAACGTAGGAAAAAAGCGTTTTGTCACTTTTCCATTACTTCCACTGTTTTATTATAATATGTATAAAGACATTTTGAGTAGGTACTTACACTTACAAATCTGTATTTAGGTAGATACTTATTTTCATTATTAAATAGGTGGGAAGTCGGAATGTCAGTAAAATAAACGTTTAACAAAAATAGTTTCATATATTATTACTCTTGCAACGAGAAAGTATTTTTCTTTGTAGTCAATCTAATATAATAATGTTATGATTTTAGTCGAGAAGAAAAAAATCATAAAGTCGCATAATTTTGTTTGTCGTGACATTTCTTTATTTATTAGTGAGAGCTGAATCATCAAATTATAAAACTTATGTAGTGAGGCGAAAACGTATTGGTATATTTCTTACTGTTGTTATATCTACGTAACTACCCCACTAATAAGAACACTCAGGATATGGGCATCCGAACGATTTACGTAAACCTTTTTCGTACAAACAAACAGTAGGTATCTGTCAAAATTCTATAGGGGGCTGCTGAGCGAACTACAGCATGGCCTTACTGTTGGTGGCGGAAGCATTTTTGGCACCGATAGAAATTATTTCACATCCGTCCGCCCTGTCCAGGCTATAATATGTTTATTGTACCTACCTAAATTATACATAATAATAATTTTATATATGCTGATGATACCCAGATTTCAGCCGATTTTTTTTAATTTATTCTGAATGAATCGGACCTCACCACAACAGCTGCATTAATTTTCCCACAAGTAGGTTCCTATAGATAATACCGGTAGTTATATGGGAATGGTGAATTCATTCACACTTAACGATAAAACTCGCTTTTTACTTTTAAATGATTGCTTATACGTATAAAAATTTGTTGTGAAGTTAGTGACAGATAAGAAATATATGCGTTAAAAAAATATTTAGTATCTAAAGTTAGGTGCACCGTTTTCACCATGTTCAGGAAGTCTTGTAGATAGTGACATAATGAAGTACACCCGTAGTTAACTTGAAATACTCGACTTTTGAGTGATAGTAACTTTATCGTTCATTCACTATTTTATGCCATGTACATTTACTTCAGTGTGTGATAATAATTTAAGTACTCAAATATCTGCGGAAAAAATATTTTTTACTTGAAAAACACCACCAACAAAATAATCTAAAAAAAATCTAAGTTTTCCAGACTCTAGGTTTAGAACTTTACGGCTCTTGCAGACCTATTTGTACCTGACATAAATATATAACTACATAAATATGTGTTTATTATTTTGGACAAAGAAACATTAGTGCTTATCAATAATAACTAATTAAAAAATAAATTATTTTGGCTTTTGGGGAAAAGTATTTTGATTATCTGGAATAATGCTGGCCTAAGAATACGGCGAAACACTTCGAGAAAAGATAGGTAGTGCCCTCGCGCTTCGCTTGGCTCGTCTTGATGGGACACTACCGTGTCCCCAGATATGTCAAAAACAAAAAAACATAAGATTCGGATACACTGACCACGTTTTAATAAACTGTTAGAGCGCGCCTATCTGTTCTCTAATTCAAATCTTGAAACTCCATTTCTGTAGAAGATAAATAACACTTAAAATGGTCATCGCCTCCTCGGTGACCAGATAAATTAACGTTTGATGTATTATATAACAGTATATACGACGAATGATATATTAAATATAATAAAAGAAACCGGCGCGACCGGTCCGCGGGGACATTACGTTTTAATGCGATGTAGTGATTAGAAATAGCTATTTTTCAAATCCGGATTATAGCAAGTTAGAAAATGGTCACCGACTCGACTATGGTAGGTACCTACGTCACAATTTTTTCTCCGTGGGAGTAGATGATAAACACTATTAGTTTGAATAGTATCAAAATCAAACAAACTATCACGTATAAAACTTATTATTTTTAATTCAAACTTGCCGAACAATTATTTATATACCTATTACAAACAACCCAAAAACTCAGTAAACATCCATTTACGAATCTCGTATTACATCATCCACCACAGAAGAGAACAACCTAACCTGTTTTTTTCAAAACGTTATAATACCACAGAGCAAAGAATATCTTTATATTGACTTCTGTGGTATATATTCTAAGTTTATTTATAAAAATTTACTTGAACAAATACTAGATCACAACATTCGGCCATCCAACGGCGTGCTATCTCCGGAGCACGCGAAAATCACAACATTCGGTCGCACTCTTATCTCTATTCGGTATATATTTCATACAATTTTTCTGATAATTAACATTTATAAAATAAACCAAGAAGTAAATAAAATGATGACCGCCTTAAACATACAACTTTTGTATCAACTATGTAATAATCAATGGTTTTTATTACTAATATCAAATTTATTCATTCATAACACAAACTAAAAATTAATACTTAACTAAATACTTAAGAATATTTGTAAAACCAACTAATATAATTATTTATTATGGTTCACACAAATTTTACTCATAGGTATAGATACATAACAACAAACAAAAATAAACAGTATCTGGAAAGAGATTGAATTTTTCTATCAATGATTTTTATTTTAAATATAAATTGTTATCACAATCATTGCTGCTGAAATAATTTCATACAGCTAATTTACATAGTGTAATTTTAACTAAATCATAAAGAAACAACATAAGAGACAGCAAGCGATCTTTCTTTTTTTTTTAACTATTTCGAATATTTATTTACATATGCCTCCTGTCTAATCTTATCAAAGCTTGATATCAAAGCTTTGAAGTTCAGGATTGACCACTATCATCAAGTTCCTGTAGAAGAGTTTCTGCAGTGCAGGGTTATGTAAACAAGTTGTCTATAGTATCGCATAATTTCGTTCAAAAAGGCACTTTTCATTACGTGTGATAGCATTACTTATATCTCATTTAGGATTCTATGTAGAGATACTGGTCCCAGTTCGTTCTGTATCTCTTACACTGTACTTAGTTATGCAAATTTTGTTTGATTAACTTTTCTGCTTGACCGTTAGCTTTAGGGCAAACTACTGTTTAAATTAAAGGCTAGTTCAATTAAGTATATGCTTCACACCATTACGACAAAACTCTTCGTAAATTTAAATATTCTTCTAACAAAAGGCCCAAAAAGATCAAGATATAGAATTTAATTTCATAATTCATAATTCTTTCAGTAGTCGTTATCACTTCAAACTGACTAATATCTACACTGGTACGCTTAAAAACTTTTAGGTATCACCAGTTTTGGATCTTCGTGCCAAACTTCTACGTAGTGCATAATTTTGAATCATAATAATTGGATACTACACACCAATAAAAAAGTTTCCAGTGAAAGGACACGATAACTTACACACGATAAAATCAATATAATACTTAATTTAGATCGTACCATATCAAATAATGTAGAAATCATTGTTCTTCGTTATAAACAAAGTGCCCGATTGAGCACTCTTATACATTTCAAATCTTAATTTTCATATACGTATTTAGATAACATAAATATTTATACAAGGGAAAATAATGTAACATTATGTAAGCAGGTACTTAAAACTAAACTTTTCGTGCCATTGTCAAATGTATAAGTGTCATGTTTTGATTCAGTTTTGAACTAACCGTAATCTGAGAATTACGCCACATACATATTAAATAATTTCCCGCCACTATATTAAATAATTATTCAAATTTTGATGTAATAAAAATACTCAGTTTTTCATCTCCTGACTCTCTTCTCCATGATCAGGCTTTATTATTTCAATTATACGTTTCAATTCTGTATTTGAATTACACAGTCGATGGATTTCATGGGTAGATAATACTGAGTTCCTACTCAGTGTGCATCACAATGGCTCACACGAATGCCAAGATGGTATTGGATGTTAAAATTGAATTTACTAATTTGAAACCACTACATATAAGAGAAAACAATTGAAGTAGCATGTTGGCGTTACACGTGTCGCCACTACCATGCAAAATGTACTATAGTTGCCCCTCGTATACACTCAGTAGCTGTCAAAGTTCTTACTCAATATTGCTTTTTAACAAACAAAGAAATCCTTAAAATCAACAAAAGGTCTCACTGCTTAATGTTGGTACGTAAATATCGTAACCGGAATTTCTTACCATCAATAACTTTGATTATAATTTGTAAGTCCAAAAACATGAAAATTGAGTTATAATTCTGTTACACCTCTTAAACTTTTAATTGATCCCTATGGTACGAACATTACAGTTGATTCACATTAACTTATGATTTTTTTTTTATTCTTATATTTTGGACAAACATTTACTAACTAAATGTTTACATCATGTAATATAATTATAAAATGTAATCGACTTTTAGCTAAAAAAATAATGTTAAATCAGCTAAATCAGAGCAGATCCATTGGATGGATCTAAATTAAACTTGACATGATCTGAGATTACTTTCCAAGGCATGACATAGGATACCTTTTCAATTATTCCGCACTTTAACAAATTTCAGCTCACTAAGCTTTTGTGCAAAACATTGTCTATATTTTGTTCTTAACAGCTTCTATTGTTCTACCTTTTCATTGTGTCCTCATCTACTCCGTTTTCAACATTTATCAATAGGCATTTACCATTCCTGGTTATTCCAGAATTGAAACAAAGGTTTTGTTCCTGTTATTATAGGACTTGCTTGTCCTATTCAATTCCTGCTTTAAATTCTAAAGTACATACTTTTTTTTTTTTTTTAATTTTAATACCATTCCATTTCACGCTCTAATCTTGCAGTGATGAACACTGCTGTGTATGGTTCGTTATTCGTTATACATTACTGCTTTAATCAGTACGAAAATAATGTTAAGTGGTAAACCTTCAATGGTTAAAAACTAAATGTCGCAGAAGGTCCTTGAATATCACTAAGTGATCATCACTGTAAAGTATACAATATGGTTAGTATACGTTATACATACATAAAGTATACATTTGTACATAGATTTGCTATACACTCTCTGTTTATTGCATTAGTTTTCAACTGGTAACATAGTGATTGTCGCCTCTGTATAATATATTATTTAAATATTTTAATAGCCATCGTCTAAAACGTAACAAATCCCTTCATGATAGGAATTTGATCATAACTTTCTTTTATATCGAATGCACTAGCATTTGTTATTTTTAAAAAAAACTACAATTTCTGGCAAATCTATGAACACCATTATTATTATTTCCTGTGACTGACTGATAGTTAGTTATAGACATAAAATCAAAGATTCTAAACTACACTCAAAACTTTTCGTTCAATTTTAAATCTAATTAATTTAATATCGCTTTATAATTTATCTAGAGAACCCTCTTTTTTTGTTGTGGTTGGATTTCGTTTTTCACTCAAAAATAAAATCTTCTAGTTAATTAAATTTCACTGCCTAAACTCCATTCTCAATGGCACAATACGAAACAGCATATACCAAACAGTCGAACTACTTACCAAGTTATCGCTCACTTACTTAATAACGAAAGCTTAGCGTACAAGTAATCTCTTAGCCTTTCGTCTGTCCGGGTCTTAACATTTTCCTGTAACATTTTTTCTTTATAACATAGTTCTCATCAATTGGAAATGCTCTTTTCACTTCAAAATGTCACTCTTGCTACGTAAAATAGCCTTTCGTCTGTGCGGGTCTTAACATTTTCCTGTAACATTTTTTCTTTATAACATAGTTCTCATCAATTGGAAATGCTCTTTTCACTTCAAAATGTCACTCTTGCTACGTAAAATTAAGTGTTGGG
The DNA here is from genome assembly GCA_036785405.1 of Coenonympha arcania. Taxonomy (NCBI): domain Eukaryota; kingdom Metazoa; phylum Arthropoda; class Insecta; order Lepidoptera; family Nymphalidae; genus Coenonympha; species Coenonympha arcania. The sequence continues at coordinate 173,237 of CM072073.1, forward strand.
AGCAGCTCATAAAATTTCTTCATCAATCCATTCAATTATTAAACAGCATACCAATTATTTTTCTTTTTCCATTCATATAATATTTACTTCACACATACATTTATTTACTTCAACTTCAGCTCAACATCTTGGGATCTTTCGTTAGGGTCAAATTCAGGTAATACATCACATAACTCTATGCCGAATTCTGCAAAATAGCTTTCAATATTCATCCATGCTCAGCCACTCGCTACGTGACAGCATCACTATATGTCACAATTCTAAATTTCCTCAGACATATGCAGTATTCTATTTAGACACTTTTTTTTTGTTGTGTTTTGTCAATGGTTTCATTAACACCATCTGTATAACTGTGTTTTCCATTGAGTACATAACTATGTCTCTGTCAATCATAACAGGTCTAGAATCCATGTAACTTAAATGGCTAAGTCCCAAGTTACAATCACTTCTATGTCAATCAACTATATAGCTAGGTTCTACATTGCAGTCACCTCTTTAACCACATTCAACTTCACTTTCACCTCAATTAACTTCATGATTTGATTCCTTGTTTCAGACATCTATATGAATGTGTCTCAGTGAACTGCATGACTGTATCTCATTGAACAACATGACTAAATCAAACTTTGCAGTCACCTACGTGACTGTGTCTCAAAATGCATGACTTGAGTTCAATAATGCAGACTGTGTCTCAGTGAATCACTTGATTATGACTAGCTGTCTGTCATCTGCATAACTAAGTTCAATGTTGCAGTCTCCTACAAGACTGCCTGTCCAGTCACCTACATGACTGGATCTCGATCAACTTCACGGTAATTTACCACTCTACAGTCACATACACGACTGGGTCTCAATCAACTTCACGGTAATTTACCAAACTGCAGTCACATACACGACTGAGTCTCAATCAACTTCACGGTAATTTACCACTCTACAGTCACATACACGACTGGGTCTCAATCAACTTCACGGTAATTTACCAAACTGCAGTCACATACACGACTGAGTCTCAATCAACTTCACGGTAATTTACCAAACTGCAGTCACATACACGACTGGGTCTCAATCAACTTCACGGTAATTTACCAAACTGCAGTCACATACACGACTGGGTCTCAATCAACTTCACGGTAATTTACCAAACTGCAGTCACATACACGACTGAGTCTCAATCAACTTCACGGTAATTTACCATATTGCAGTTACAACATACCTGGGTCTATTATTGCAATCACCTGTTAAATATTTGTCCTAAAACTAAGCACCATACATCATAATTTGGTGGTGTCCAATAACTCATGAAACAAATGTAAGGATGCTATTCCAGCTGATGTATTGAAACAATACAAAATAGTATATTGAAACTAAACAAAAAGTATAAATTCAAGTTTATTCAATTGCATAGTTGATTCATACAATACATATCCTTTTTTTTTCTAATGCATCAACTAAGTACTTCAATAGTCACCAAAGTATTAAAACTTTTTTTTTTAAAACTGTCTTGACTTTGAATAACTTTACAAATACATACATTATCAGAAATTTACTTAAGGTGGATGAAATGATGAATGTATTAATTTGCATTAACAGTTATGATAAAAGATAGTACTAATGTTCAACAGTTGAAACAATTAATGAAATATCAATTATAATTATTTTCTTTAAATTTTCAACGCATATAAAAAAAATATTCATTCCCAGATCTGTGCATATAAATATTTAAAGTGTCCCAAAAGTGACAGCACAAATCAACACAAGCGCCGCTGGTGTGGTTAAAAGAGAAAACCAAATGAGCTCTAACATCGTGTTGCAGTCAATGTTTGTTATTGGTTTTTTTTTTTTTTTCAATTTTTCATGTTATTTATGTGATTTTTTTATTTTTATAATAATAACAAAAAGATTTACAACTGATCACAAATGATGGTCAACGTAACCATAATATGATCATCCTTCGAAAACTCTTAGAATCCGGGCATGTTATTGAAATGGAAGAGATAGTCAAGGGCTAGGAACATACCATGATAACGGATCTAATTGTACCCGAGAATCGACCCTGCGACCTCTTGATGAGAAAAATGAAAATGTAAATGAAAATATTTATTCTCACATAGGCCCAAACAACAGGCTCTTATGAAAAGTCAAAACTCCACCGCCAGGTTCGGAAAGCAGGCTTGCACTGAGAAGAACTGGCAAGAAACTCGGCACCCGCTCCCCTCAAAAATATTAGTGTTATAATACAAGATTTCTTATATATAGTATGAAAAATTACAACATATTTTTAAGATATCTCGTGAGGAGACATAAGCATACCTTTATAATTTCAAGAATCTTTGCCGTTAAAAATTTCCTCAATGGTATAGTAACCATAGAGGTAGAGGTCTGAAGCACTGTGCTATTACAGCTTGTTACATGAGTATGTATGCAAAGGTGAGATGTAGGTACTAATTGACTAATTGCAAATGTTTAGTTTGATTTATAATAATCCTATTTAATTTGAATAACGTCTAACATTAAAGTACAGTTTGATTATTTTTAATACTGATTGAATTTAAAGTTTAGTAACGCACAAACAACATATTATGTAATTTTATCCTTGTACCATCAATAATCTTATTGATAATTTCTCAAAATGTGTAACTTGATCCTTTGCATTATTCTCTTTATAAGTATATGGATTCTCACAGATGCTAGGTATAATTTCCTTATACTTTCTCTGGTGAAAATTGTGGCACATCAATAAATGGAAGCAAAACTAAAATAATTTCAAGATGTAATCTAGAGTAGCCAAGTAAGAATTTTTATGGTAGGTAGTATTGTGTTTATAATCACAGTACATAATATGAACATTTCTAATTTAATTACAAATATTCAAATATCCAGAGATGCATCAATACATTTTCACTAAATAATATTATGTTTCTTACTTCTTTATAATTGTATTTAAAATTTTAAGTGAGTCTCTGTCACCACTCACAGACTATTTTAACTATTTGTTATTACCTATTTACACCACCAGCTGGCAAAGCTATCACCGAGCACTCTTGCTATATTGTAATATGCATATTCCTTTTGCTTAGTATTAGATCTTCTTCTTATAACCAGGAATTCCGACAACAATAATTATATTTACCTACTTGTGTTACTTCCTTACTTGGAGATTTAGGTTAGACAATAGAGAACTAATAACTTGAGTAGATCCAATATTAACAAATATTGCCAAGGTACCTATTTAAACTATTTGTAGTGTGATGTGAATGACACCACCTTCGTATCAGTGCTCAGTTTTTCGGTACATAATAAGAAGTCTTACTTACCACTTAAACCCAGCTGCAACAATAACCACTTTCTCTCAGTCTGTATCCATGATAGTATAAACTGTGTCCCAGGATCCTCGCTCTCCCTGTTTGTTAAATATGCTGCTCTAAACTTCTCAATGCAAACATAGATCCTTCCTGATGTCATTACTGTACTGGTATAATAAACCAAACTCCGACGTAGGTACTTATAATTTCTTTCAGACATGGCTCGTGAGTCGATCCCACTTCTGATTTATCAAAATCAAACAAACTATCACGTATAAAACTTATTATTTTTAATTCAAACTTGCCGAACAATTATTTATATACCTATTACAAACAACCCAAAAACTCAGTAAACATCCATTTACGAATCTCGTATTACATCATCCACCACAGAAGAGAACAACCTAACCTGTTTTTTTCAAAACGTTATAATACCACAGAGCAAAGAATATCTTTATATTGACTTCTGTGGTATATATTCTAAGTTTATTTATAAAAATTTACTTGAACAAATACTAGATCACAACAACAATAGCTTTAAGTATCTAAATCTAAAGTTTTGTGTGATTATTTTTAATGGCATCGGTGGGAGAAAATAGTTTAATCAAAGTTCCACGCTCTCTAACAAAATTTAAAGACTTTTTTCTTTTTAGATCGTAGTGAGGCAGTTGCTGTTATTTTGCCAATAGATTAATACTGAGTATATATATACTTTGAGTGATTATTTTTAATGGAATCGGTGGGAGAAAATACTTTAATCAAAATTCCGCGTTTTCGGGCAAAGTGTCAAGTTTTTTTTTAATTTGGAAGAGGCAATGGCTGCGCTTTTGCCAAACGGGTCCCAAAGGCTGCGGCATGTTTTGCATAATATAATTAGACGTTTGACGTGCCAATACATGCCGACACTTCTCTCAAATAAATAGGTGCCTCTAGGTATATAAAAACATATATGATTATAATAGACATAATATACCCTCGACAGGGCGGTCGGCGTGAAAAATGTCGCCATTTTATCGGTGCCAATATGACCAACAGTAAGGCCACGCTGTAGTTCACTCAGCCGCCACTTATAGAATTTTGACAGATGGCGCTACTGTTTATTTGTACGAAAAAGTTTTACGTAAATCGTTCGGGTGCCCATATCCTGAGGTTACTAATCGGTGATGATTAATAATGTAGTACATAATATAATAATGTAGTATCTACCTACCTACCTACTAAAGAATCGCGAGGTTTTTTATTGAAATTACTTTGCTGACTAAATTGACGTTACACTTTGACAGAAATTAAAAAAATGCTGCGTATATCTACTTATAAAGACCGAACGGCGTATAGTGGTAGCGAACTTGCTGTCTGCGTCGGAAGTCGTGGGTTCGATTCCCACTACTGGTAAGTAAATGTTTGTGTGATGAGCATGAATGTTTTCCAGTGTCTAGGTGTTTTTCAATATATTAGGTATATGTATGTATATTTAGCAGTTATCTAGTACCATAACACAAGCTATCGCTTTCTTTGGGGCTAGATTGCGATGTGTGTAATTGTCTTATATATAAAAAAAAAGATAAAGCTAATTTTTATTGCCGTTCAAAAATGTATTCTCTCAGCGTTTACGAGTCATGTAGAGCTTTTTTATACAATGGCTGTTCAGTTATCAAGCTATAAAATGCCGTTTTATGATTTATAGCCCATCTATTTGATAGTTATGTTCCTACTACTTTAGGTCGGTTTTACGAACCAAGTGCGCTAAGTGTTAGTTTTATGTTCTAGAAGTGTAAGTCTAATCTTAGACATTTCATTTTTTTTGTTCTTTAAATACTTACATTCAGAATATCAAGCTAGGTGGCGGGTCTTGTGAAACAAAACTTAAAGCAATTGAAAATATACCTATATACATTGACTCACTATCTAAGGACCCCGGGTGTAATACAAAATTCACGAAAAAACTGTCCCTAGAGAACCTATATATAAACGAGGCGAGGGTACTATGTGTAAACAAACAAAAACATTGTAAGTTATGTCTAAAACCATTATTATACAGCCTAATTTTACTTGCAACTACTATTGCTACTATAGTGCGATTATCTCCCTTTTCGTGTTTTATCTCTCTTTCGGTTCGGACACTTTTTAGCGCTGACCCGTTATCCTTAGTATTATATATCTATGCCTGTATATCATTATTATAGCCTATGATACTTCACAATAACGTAGCTTTCTATTGGTGGAAGAATTTTGAAAATCGGTTCAGTAGATCCAGAGATTACCCTTACAACGTCACAAACTAATAATATTAGTAGGTATAGTTAGATGATTTCTAGGGAATACGAAGGCAGTAAAGGTATACAATGTGTCGCAAACATATTATGACATATTATTATAACATTTATATTATCACTTCTGTAGTTTAAATTTTACTTTCCGTTGTTATATTAAATGTCATTCTGGTGCTAGACAAAAATCCATTCAGTTCGGTCCAATGACCGACGCTACAGACGCACCTATAAATTTGTAATTTAAATTTAGAATATTCCATTTTCGAATTCAGATTCCCGCGATTTTCGGTCACCCGCTAAACAAGTGCGATATTCAAAACAGATAATAAATTTTCCACTGGTGCCTTTTTTGTGCGATAGAGATACGTTTTGTTTAAAACATCTAGAGTTTTATAACGGCTCGCTAGTTATAAATAGTATACAGCCTTCATTTGAAACATATATCTTGATTGAGTTGGTGTAAAGGGCAATATATAGGTATACAGATAATATACCTAGGTACTTATCTAATAAATAAAAGAAAAATAGTACATTTCAATATAAGTGCGGAAAGTTTGTCATTTCTTTACGAGTCCCGGTTTGTTGACCCAAGCCGAAGGCGAGGGTCAACTATAAGGACGAGTAAAGATGACAATTCCGCACGTGCATTGAACGACGTTTTTTAATACATTTGCGAAAAAAAAACATTGGTTTTACTTGTTTGCCTGCTCCGTGTTTGCATAACGTGTTCGTGTTTATGCGCTCCTGGTACGCCCGCTCCAGTGCCGCGTAGGAGGAAAACACAAAAGCACTAGTGCGGAAAAGAATAACTTTGCGCACGCTAAACACACATGGAAATGTCAACTTTTTGAGCAAATGTATTAAAAATATTGTTTTTATTTTTATCTTATTAATAATTAATCAATACCCTAATATTTGGGTGCACAGCTACATTCATATAGGGAGTTTTAATTAGTTTTAAAGATGAGATAATAAACATAAGTAGCTAAACTTACCTACTTATGTTTTTGAAACGTGTGCAACTCCCCTCCTGAGTTTAGAGTTACTTACCTATTTATGTATCAAATGCATAAGCTTTATGACCATAAATATATATTTAAATAATGATTCAATAGAATCTTTAGTGAAAGATAACAGTTGCTAGCGTTAACTCAGCTTATTTTAGAAGTTTGGCATAAAAAGTAGAAAAATGGTGAGTAAGTAGGTATGCTACAAGGTTAATTTAAGTAAGATAATTGGACATTGACGCAGAAATAATAAATTATAAAGTGACCCAACAATTTTAAAAACAGAAATCGGATCAGGAATACCAAAAGTTGGTTTCGTTTCTAGACGAATATGCCAAGCAAATTAATTGATTATATCCATCTACGCTATTCATTGTTCAAAGTCGGAATTTACAAATTCTGGTCGCGTTCCTTTTTCAATTTGAATAGCGTAACATTTCGGATTGGCTCTTTGTAAGTTGTGTCTAAGTTGCGGACGCGCTTTAATCGCGCACTTTGGATTCAGCGATAATTCGCGCGTCAGCTAATTTGGGGGTTTATTGTAGCCGTCGCATAAACGTCCTTTTAAAAGGACGCTCCCGTCGGGCTCGTGAGAGTGTTGCTTAATATCGGTTCGTCGTAATTATATTACGTGTGTTCCTGTGGTAGAGGCAGTAGGCACCTGTATATTATCTTCCTTTGCAAGTCGATATAGCGTTTGCGTTATGATAATCAATTTATATTGTACACATATCTAGTTACTTACATACCTACTAAAAGGTACCTAATTAATTTGTATGCTTAAAATTTATCGAATCAGTAGTTCAAATAAAGTACAGATTTTTTAATGTAAATAGGTACCGTAAAATGTCCCTCAAAGTTCCAACATGACAATCTTAGGTAAATATGAATCTTCATAAAAACACTTTCATATAAAGTTGTCAAAAAGTTATCTGAACTTTTCAACTCATGTAGAGCCAAGCAACTCTACACGCCCTCTATACAAGGTAGTGTGTAGTGCCCTTGCGTTTCGTTTGTCTCGTCTTGGCGGGAGCACTACCCTGCCCCCAAATGACTGTAGTCGACCCACTCGCCATAGCTCGGATGATCTCGGTATATTGAAAAATTGTTTCTTATCCCTTTCCTGCATTATAAATGTCAGCATAGATCCAAGTTTTAATCTAGGCGATGCGTCGGGTAGTAAATGACTGAATGAACAAATTGTGGTTTTTATTTTTATGTTACATGAATGATTTTCTCATACTGTTTCTACGCGGAGTAGTTTCTTCATCACAAAGAAGGAAAAATATCACTTTTGTTGTATGGGTGCCCCCTTAAATTTATTCTATTTTTTTACTACCTACTTATTTGCTGTTATAGCGGCAACAGAAATATACCTACATCATCTCTGAAAATTTCAAGTCCGTAGCTATTGCGGTTCAAGAGATACAGCCTGGTGACAGACGGACGGACGGACAGCGAAGACTCGCTAATAGGGTTTAATTTTTACCCTTTGTTTACGAAACCCTAAAAAGTAGGTAACCACTATCATGTCGCTTTAAGTTGCTACTTGCTAGTTAAGTATAACGTTAGAAAAGTAGCTATTTGTCGCCATGAGCTCTTTCCTCGCTCAAACAACACCGATGTAAGTTGTTTATCGTCCATCAACAAATCCACGACTGCAGGAACGTTATAATTCCTTCTAATACGCCGTCGGGATCTGTATACATTAAACAATATTAATTGAAGTGAGGTGATTCAGCAGTTCACTCCGAAGGGTTGCAAGGACAATGGCGCTCCGTAGCAACCGACAACACTAGCCATTGTACGAGCAAGTTTGCGGAACAGGCGAATGGAAAAGCACGTTCCATTTTTAAAAAAGGAATGATTCGAACGATGTGAACCTAGTTACTGAGATCTTTTTCGAATATCGTGTTCTTTTTCGGGCGCGATAACGAGGTTTGAAATTGGAATCACACACTGTAGTTATGGGTTCTTTTTAGCGAGGGATGTTTCAGTGATAGTTTTCCTTGGTGCGTAGGTAGGTATTCTGTTTTTTGAAATCGTGTTTATAATCGTATTTAATGATGATTTAGTTACTTGAGTTAATGTCAACGTGACTATTTCACTTTAAGTATTCCGTTTATGCAAAAGTTATGCTAATTAAATTGATTTAATGTCACTACTATATGAATTTTCCACTAAATAAAAGATGAAATTTAAAAAACAAAGGCTGCTTATAAACATACTAGGTAAATATACTTCGCCAATTTTCAAAATTCGGACCTATTTTTTTGAACTACCCAACTTGCCCAAATAGGTAACTCCACCATTTGGCCCTGCCAGGAAATCGAACCCAGGTACTTGTCACAAAAATACTTTTGTTAGGTTGTTCGATGACTGCCGGACGCTGCCCACAGGGCGATGACCAAATTATTGGCGAGAACTCGTCCCGGCGCGTCGGTCGCAGCTACCCACCCGCCACACATCCCGTAGACCCCTATATAATATAACATGCAAGAGGGTCATCAACCAACTCTTTTTTTTCTTTTGATTCTAATCTAATCTTCGCCCTTAAATTAAAATTTTGTACAGGTTTTCGTATATAATGTAGACAAGTGATAATCAAGAATTTATCTGTCAAAATTCATTTCTCATCAACCGAGTGAAGCAGGGGCTGGATAACTGGTTTGTAGTCTGTATGAAATATGGTATGCTTGTGGGCTCTTCTTGATCACCTTGGACTCCTTATGAAAGTGTAGTTTAAGTCAAAAAATATAATTCCCAATTTTTATAATAATAGATAGAACGATTCACCGAATGTTCTGGTTTTCCGAATACATATTAAAAACATTAGGTACATCCGAGTTGTTTTAAGATTTTCAAAAACGGAATATATTATGTTGTGTGTCTATGAACCGATTTCGTTACTGGATCCATCCATTTACTTAAAGCCTTCTTACAGTAGAATCTGCACTAATTTGCGTCTACCGGGTGTATGGTCGATGCAGACCGCCGCTAAATCCCCTTGATCCGGCGACAAAACAAATAAATCAAGATAAAACTCTTTAATACCAAATTAACAGCATCTTACATCCACTGCGGTATTTAGTGTAGGTATTAATTGCTGAAACAACTTCGCCTTGATTTATTATTAATTTACAAAACCCAGTTTTTTTTTCGCTCGAAAATTGTTTAAATGCAAAAGAATTGAAATTTGTATTCTATAGTAATCAATAATATTAAGATTCAGAATTTTTGAATTTATTAACTAGTAGATAGGTAGGCACGGAAATTTCCAATACTTAACTAATTACAAAAATATTTTTTTTGACATTATAAAATATTGTTGTCTACGATGAAACATATTTTACTCGATTAACTACAATTACCTATTATTTAATTCTTAACAATAATGTCCGAAATTGAATAAAAAGCTTAAGGTAAAATATAATATAAAAGCCTTGCATAACTAACAACAAAAGCCCTAACCCAGTTACTAACAAAAAGGTTAATTTAATTTTGCTGTAAGTTTTTCCAACAAAAGTCAGTCAAGCGATTGGAAATAAACATCTCAGTCATGACCGTTACAATTTAACGAAAGCGAAAGAAAAATAAAATCATCGGCGACCGTTTTGTGGAACTTACTGTGTCAATCATAGAGCTATTCTGTAAGTAGTTTTATGCAACTCGATAGCGTAAGCTTCAAATTCGTGTAATGTTGGGCACGTCACGACAGAAAGTTACAGCAGTCGTAGAGATGTAAATTATCATCCAGATAGCCGATACCAAAGGTTCAATCAGTCTCAAAATCAATGACAAAATCGAATTTTACCGACAGATTAGCTTTACTGAATTGTTATGTCAGATTTAACATCCTCTCATTTCGTATTAGTAATGGTAATGACTGTATTTGGTTGTGTTTTTCACTATTTTTTTTATTTTACCAAGTTCCAGGCAAGATTTTGCCAGAGGCAGGGAACATGGTATCTGTGAGGGTTATTCATACCTTAGTGAAAATTAAAAAATTAGAATAGTGTCGAGTGACCTAGTTTTTGCAGTGTTTAAATCTCCACAGACAAAAAAATTACATGCACTCCGGTAGCGTCGACAGAAGTTTAAAACAACAGTTAAGCGAGGTGTTGGATACTGTACTTACCTTACACGTTATCGCGAGTTCAATGGTTTTTACCATGTAAAAATATGTTTTCACTTTAAAAATCGTTATAAATAGTAAACCACTTTACAACATCGTTGCTACAGAATAGCCCGTCCGAGATTGCAGTTAAATAGTCAATCACGAGTGGCGGTGTGGCTAATCTCGCATTCACACTCACAATGGAGGTAACGAACGGACAAACGGACAGACGCGGTAATAAGACGGTCGTGGGAGGCGCGCGACTGTCACTGATATTTATGAATAGTTGTTGCGGCGACTTCGCGTGAAATTTGGATTTTGGGGCAAGTTTTCGTTATGAAAAGGCCTAGGCTATACGTAGCCTTTTAGATCTTTCAGGTCAAAACATTTCATTAAAAAAAAGGAAAATTAAGTTGGTTTGTTACTGTCTTATTTCGGAACAAAAACCCATACCAAAGCCACTTCAATACAAGTTGTTGAAAAGGAAACTTTTGTGGAAATTTTAACGGTTTTATATGTGTGTAGGTTTTCTTCAGACAATCAGTCAAAATGCGAAAATATTTAAGTTGAATTAGGAGGTGAGGCATTCTGTGTTATTCTGTAATTTGGAGTATTGCAACACTGAGCGTAAATCAGTAAAATTAGCGGAATCACCGCGCGTCCCAACGCACTTATCGTCTCCCGCCAGAAAAGCCGAGCCGAGAGCCACATAAATTCATCCAACTTAATTCAGTGACAAGAAAATCCTTTAAGTATCTACTTATTTTATGTATTTTAATAAAAGCAAAAACGGAGACGGCCGTCGCGTCGGAGAGGAAATCGTTATCTTAACGACGCGGACGGAGTATTTACGTAAAATCTGACTAAGAGAGTGAAACTGTCCCTCCAGTGCAGCGGTGATAAGCGGCCGTGCATTATCGTCCCGGGTTCATGTGCCAGCTATTGACCCGCTGTTTACACTCACAATATTCCGCGATAACATTCTCGCGAAGAAAATACGATAAAGCGCAGTCACTCGCAAGAAGGTTACGAGTGAAGTGAGATATCGTTGCGTGAACCGAATCGCGGGCCGGGGTTAACGATCTGTATACAATTAATTTCGACGGCGTAATTGTTAATAATGTTTGAGATATCCCAGAAATTGATAAGACGCAAATCAGCTGATCGCCGATGTATACGCGTACTCACTTAATCAAATAACATTATTTATTTTTGTTTCCCTCACTATAAAAGACAAAAGTGATAATCACTTCGCACCTACACAAGTAGACGCAGGGCTATTCAATAAAATACTAGGTCTTCATTCAGGTAAAATAACTGTTGAGGCAATGATTAGAAACCGACAAAGTATCAAAGTTCTCTCATATCAGTTGTGACAGCTGTATCAGAGACAGATACGGTAGATAGAGAGAGTAAGAATACTTATTATTCGACTCCATTCGATACAAGACACACACTGTCGATTTACAAAATACCTATAGGCCTGCAATAATACAATTTGAAGTGTCAACCAGAGTGTATAAGCATAGTGTAAGAGTCGCGATGACGATCGCCGTAGTGTTTATTATTTCAAATCGTCCAAATTAAAAATGGATAGGGAACTAAAACTTTCATCCGCGGCCTTAAAACGCGCGTTAACGCCTCCCCGCGGTACTTCCCGGCCGATAAATCTGCTCGCGAATCCACCGAATCCGTACTGGGAGCATCGCTCACGGCGGCTATTTTTGTAAACGCTCAAGAAAAAACACTCTAGCCCGCGGAATGGGTATCGGAGCAATTCGGGCTTCAAAGCGGGTGACTGCAGCTGGCCGCTAACCTTCAGGGAGCCCTACGCTCAAATATAGAACGAGCGCTGAGGCGAGCCAGTGTTGCCAGTACAGTGACACCAATTTATCAGTGCGATGCCGAAAGGAGAAATTAAGAACAAATAAATACAATTTAAACGTCTGTCTGCGATTTCTTAACGTTGTAATGAAACTTAAATACGTTTCAAATGTGTGTTAGTCTGTCAAGTTTCGTAGGGGCTTATATTTGGATAAGCTGATTTAATTTAGACGAAATTGCATTGTTCAAAGCAAATCAAGCAGAAATCGCCTCCAAAACTCAATAGTTACGTACAAAATGATAACTCGCATTAGGTAGGTAGACACTAGGTGACTTAGGAGTATGTATCTCGATGCAAAGGCAACAAGCAGAAAAGTGGAAATTATTTCGCCAGCAGGAAGGCCACGATGTAGTTCATTAAGCAGCCACCTATAGATTTTGACGGATGGCGCTACTGTTAGCTTGTACGAAAAAGGGGTTACGTAAATCGTTCGGATGCCTATATCCTCGGGTTACTTATCTATATGCAGAAAGCAAGTAAGCAGCAAGAACTCTTTGTCCGGTTGGTTAGGAGTTTAGGACTCAAGGAGCACCGGAACGGTGAAAGCGAGGTTCTTCAACAGCCAGATGGCGCGCGCGGTGGCTCGATCGCGCTGTCAGCCAGTGTTGCCAGACCAAGGTGTGCTCCGCCCGCGCGATCGGTTTATTGACACGTGTCGGTGTCGCGGCGTCGCGGCGTGTCCCCACGCGGATGGGCAAATGGGATAATGGGCGTCTGGGCCCGCATCCGGCGCGGGATCGGATACGACTCTGAGCGCTCTGGATACAATTTTTCAATTAAATCGCCCAGACAGAAGATCCCTAATAGGTGTCGTTAAGAAGTCGTGTGCCCGATTTTCGATGCGTCCCCGTAACGAGGCCGTTTTATTAGTATTTATGGTCGAGAAACAAACTCGCGGAGGATTCCTCGGCCGAGGCATCATGGTCATGAATGAAACGGAATTTATGGCTAGCGCACGCTGTAATGCTGTTGCCCTGTCAAATTGAGGAGGCCGCTGCCCCCGCGCCGCCGCTCGCGCTCGCCGGCCGACGCGATTCGTTCGCGTAGCGCGTAATATAAAAAGATTTTTCTAAGTTTTACGGTCGTATTACGTACGGGTCGAGTGGCGCAGTAAAATTCGATACGATCGTCGCGGACGGCACCTACCTCCGAGTATAACGATGCCTGATTTACCGCTGTCAATTTGAAGAATACATAAAAGCACACCTCCAATAGCGGCTATACTTTTCATTTCACTGAATGCAGTGCCACCAATTAGATCGTAAGGAGTACTTCATAAGTTCATAGTGTAGATAGTACCACCAATTAATTATTTATTGATCTGTGGGCTTAGAAAGATCCTTTGCTTCACAGTGTTTTTTTCATTAGTCATAATAACTATCACATTTTCGAAAACTGAACGCGCATCTTTCGAAATAAAAAGTTTAAGAATATTTAAAAAATATAAATGATCTTCCTTTTGTTTCATCTTTTCACCACCTTACAGATGATACCTTGTAAACATTGTCGTTTGTCAGTATTTTCATATGAGTAGAGCTATTCTGCATTGATGTATTTGTAGCTCGATAGTTTTACGAATTATTTTTTAATTATAGTTCTTGTATTTACCTATAACTTTTTTCTTAATATTACACCTGAGGGCTGAGTGATGCTTCGACACAGACTTGGCATTTAGTGAATAGGTACGTAGTACGTACCATAGTAAGTATTTACAATTTCGAATTAGGTAAGTGCAAGCATCACCCAAACGGCATTGAGCGCAATGAATTTAATACCGGTTCGCATTATTACTATTAGGTATTGTGAACTATTCAAACACATTATTCACTGTTACGAATCGCTTCTGGTGCCCCGGACGTATGAATGCTTTGCCAGATGACACCGAGGAAGACGCCGATATGGGAGGGCCCGTGCGTTAGAAAGAGAGGGGTGGGCATTTAAGGGTGGCGTTCACCATGTCCCACCCCGTCGGGCACAAGTGACGGGTCTGTCTTCCCCAGCCGTCTGTGTTCGAAATCCTCGTCCCTTTTCCCGTTTTTTTTAATATACGAAGCTGTATATTTTGAATTCCTTTACTGTAGGTATAGTCTATACGTATGGGAGTGTTTAGAAAAATTTGAATGGCATCTCTAACCATCTTAGTCATATTTAATTATGGCCAAAGAACTGATTTTTGACTTCTCAGAATTGACTCGAAGTTAAGAACCGTAGCGGGCGTATTCGGGTAAAAATCTAAATAACTACGGCGATCAATCCACTGGGCTTAATTATCACAGTGGGGTTCGAACTCATCAGACATTGACGATGACGTATGCCCGTACCCCACGACAATGCGTAAGCGCATCGTCCGTCGAAATTTAATCACGTTGTGTATCATAAAGAAACAAATCCGAGAAACCATAAGGATCGCAAAAACCGGCCGGATCGAAACGGACTTATTACTCAGTGAAGATTCCCAGCGGGAAAAAACCACAAGAATGTCATTTAAAAAAATTAAAACCTTACCCGGTGATGGTTTATTTTTTTCCGTTATGGCAACCCGAACGGACTAAAGGTTATCTCGGAGGAAAAAAGGCGGGACTGAGCGATTCCATTTTTAAAACGTATCATTTAATTTTGGAACCGGCCCTCGAGACGTCAAAAGGTAGTCATTACATATTTTCGAAATATTTAATGACTAACATTATTTCTAAGGGACAGCTTAGCGCCTTCGGATGTTTCTATTTCTTAATACCTACCTACACACACACTTATTTAAAAAGGTTTTTAAAATGCACATTGCGTCGCATTTAAAAAAAGATGTTTATAACTGAATCGATGCACCTTGATCAATAATTCAAATAAGTTAAAATAATACAACCATGCTTGCGATGATTACAGAATTCTAATTACCCATATCCCTTCAATAGCGATGGTATGTAGGCACTTAGTAGGTGTATGTGTATCTAGTATCTACGGCACTGACCTAAATTTGTGGGAAAATATTTTTAAATCCACCGAATTACTTTGTGACACTTTGGCTGTGGCGTAAGATTTTAAGTCGTGTAATTTGAGAATTATAAGAATTAAACTAGTCGCACATTGCCTCTACTTATTTGGAGTCTTGTAATTCAGATTTATAGAATTATTAGACCAGTCGCACACCGGTGCCTCTTCGGTTCTCTCAGAATTAGAAGGGTTTTGAGAACGTTATGTAGAACATTTTTGACGCGTTAAAAACTATAACTGAGTACAATCAGCAGGGTTAGTATAAAAGGAACAATAATACGAATAAATCGTTTTATTGTACCTACCTATATTATACCTACCTATTCAGATCATCACCTATGACGAAACCGATATTCGAATCGGTATATATACAACAAGTAAAACCTACCTACTATTTTTTTTGGAATATACGTAAAAATTTGAATCGATGCGATTTGAATCTGTGACCCCCCACAGCTGTCGCTGCTGGATGCTCTACTATATTTGAGGCACATACCATAGAGCCTGGAATTTCCTATGCGTATCATACGTCCTTGGACAGACATTGTAGCTACTAACCCTGCAGATCGATCCGTTCGTCATTTCCGTGATTTCAGCAAACCTGCTAACAACTTACAATTTACCGTCATTGCCGCAATCCAATGCGCGAGCAGGCTTAGCTCGCATGTCTCGTTTTGCCCCACATGTATCACGACGTCGGAGCGCACAAGTGAATGACGTAAGATCGTAACTGTGCCGTGTCGGTGACCGGCCAATAGGGAATTATTCTATATCAGTGGTGTCACAGATACAGACTTATTAGATGCACTCTGAAGTCTGGACACAGAGTAAAAGCAAAACATACACTTCTGGTCGTATAGCGTAGTGTCCAGTAGGCTGTGGCCCGCGACATGGTATCACCCCCAGTGTCACGTTTTAAAATTGGGGAATCTGCCAAACACTGGCAAAAAAAAAATCTGCCAACTCAATACCTGAACTGTATAAGTACCCTACAAGTAAAGTTACTGGACAAGCAGTAATTGCCTAGTGGTTTTGACCTCGGATTCCCGTTCCATCGACACAAGTGCCAATTTAGTAAGATTTTCGACTAAGTCATACAAAAATAAGTAAATAGACATAAAATCACGAGTTTTTCATATTTCAACTTTGTGCCACTTTCTTGAATCGTCAGCTTATTCTGCCAGAGTTACAATTTAGGAGCCAAATCTGCCCAAATGGCAGAAATCTGCCACAAATGCCTGCGCCTGCGCCTTGATTCTGCGAAAATACTTATAGCAGCGATGAGCTAACATATGCGCTGATTGGTTAAAGCTTGCGTCAGTTATGCAACCTCGGCGATGATTGGCTGCTGATGGCATCATTGCTATGGTTACCGACTACCGTCGATGGATGGCCGATGTACAATTTTATTGTTTGTCGCGCACACTAACTGACGGCATTGTTTCACGTCGTCCGCCCTGTCCAGGGTAGGATGTCAATTATGTAGACTCTATAAGAAAACTCGTAGATACATACGAACACTAGATAAATACCCTCCTCCTTGCACAGTCGGCTAAAACCCAACAGAACAACACTACAATCAGTGACATTAGAGCTTAGCATCATAACTAGTAACTCGGTTCCAGAGCGGGGCATAAAGGAGTATTTATTTGCAAGGCGTCGCACAGTTGGCCATTGTATTGGAAACGGTCCAATAAAAATAACACTGCCGTAATCATACTTATAGGAGTAACTATGAATAAATCACAAAGCACTTAGGTGGGGTCCCCTTAACTAATGGTTTAATTATTAAAATAACTTTTTTTTTGTAATAATATGCTAAAAACAATAGCTACTTACCTAGATTTTTTTAATAGCCCGTTAGAAACATTATTTTGCCACTTCTGATACAAAGGCAAGACCAATATTAAACGTAACATAATATTTTGCAATTTGCCCACTATACTTTCATATTATTTACTTTATATACGAATTATACCTAAGTTACGAAGCTCTCCTCTGCAGAGGCCTTAGTTAATTTATATTAGGTCTTTACATAAATATTATACATTTGATTTATAAGTAATAACAATATTATAATTATGTTGGCCTTGATTTTTGTACTTCCCCTTGCTAAGTATATTTAAATGAGTTCGTTCCAAGTAGGTCATAAAATTAATGGCAGTTGTCTAAACCTAAGTACATAATATACAATAATTTAACCAGGCAAACTTTATATTAAACTGTAGTAGGAAATAACAGGTAAATTAGAAAAATTGAAGCAAGCTTTATTTTCGAAAAGAATTATTTAGCTAATAGGTATCACACGTACATAGATTAATATATAAGTACCAGAGTAGTTTGAGTCTCAAATACTATTTCAGTACCGACCTATACGGTACGCTGACAAAATAATCTGTAGATCAATTTGTAATCTTCTTATGTATAATGCCAGATGAAAGGCATTGGCAGAAACGTTAGATGGACTTAGGTGTGAAAATGTGGCTACGGGCTTAGGGCATTACTGTAGCCTAGATTTAGTTGTCATCTGTTTTTTTAACTGAAATGAGGTTCTGTATTAGGACCCGTATATACCTACATAGGTAGTTAGGTAGGATTGTCACAAAATAATCCCGCGGGAATCATGGATTTTTCCGGGGTAAACAGTGGCCTTAATCCAGCGTACAATCTATCATCATTTCAAATTTCAGCCAAATCGATTCAGTAGATGCGGCTTGAAGGAGTAAGAAACATCCACACGCATACTCTTACACACAACTTTCGCCTTTATTATATTAGTGTGATTTTATTTAAATCCGATAGCATGCTTGATATTATAAAAGAGCCCTTAAATTCTATCGGTAGTCTAGTCACGATCAGCTAGTAAGAATTATGTATGTACATATAGGTACATTATTTTTATATAAAAACAAAATGTTTGCTCCCCTATAAAAAGGAGTGTATTAACCCATTGTTAGCAAATTAAAGATTCCTAATAGTAATTATAGAGCAATGATAGAGCAATTGTCCTTTTCCCCCCTGCAATTTGTATAACACCTAGGTTCTAACTATCCACCAGTCGATCTAGTATTAGTCCGGGAAAATGGTGGGACGTAGCGGGTTGGATGTCTTATAATTAAGTTTTGGGTCGATATATCTACCTAACTATGGTAGTGGTGGGTTGGTAGAAGGTACCTATAGTAATTGGAGAAAGGACAGGCTGTAATTTACGGTTGGGCTTGGAAATTTTCCCATTTTTGGAATAGACATGTACCTTAAAATATCGCCAGTTTATCTGTGCCCAAAATACTAAATTTCAGCCAAATCGGTTCAATAGTTGCGGCGTAAAGGGGTATTTCTCCTTACAAACCCTGACTCCATTCGAAAAATCCTTTAATGCACGCCTCATAAGGAAAATTTATTTGCCAAGGTATCTCTAGACCCAGCGGTTTGGGTAGTGCGTTGATAATTGATATGTCAGTCAGTCAGTTTCTTTTTACACTAGATTTAAATAATTATGAATGATTAATTAAATTCTCAAAAAAATATGTTCGATTCGAATGTCTCAGAGAAACGTTTGCTCTCCGAGTATTTCTTTATCAACGTACCATTTATTGTACTAATCGGTACCTAATAAGAAATAGCCAATAGGTAGATGAATAAGAAAGCTCTTAACTCTTTACGACGTGATTTCGCCGGGTTATGATTGTTTTATGAGCAGATTTGCGCGTTATCGTGCGCTGAGGTCAATGCGTGACGGTTTATTGCGATATTAAAAAGCCTAGACTTTCCGTCGTACTTACCTATGCTTCAAGTATTATGGCCCGTGTGCAATATACTGTGCCCAGGTAATACCTACCTAAACGGTACATTAATGTGTTCAAAGTTACCTTTAGTAGGAAAGATTAATTTGTTTCGCTGTACCGCTTCTTGAAAAGATTCTGTATGGTACAATATGCAGGAACACTGCCCACATGAAACATCACACACAATTTTACAACACTTTCTTCGACGTACGTTTCGTGACACCGGGACATCCTCAGGAGATGTTGACACTCCCGGATCTCCGCAAAATAACGCCTGCTTCCATTCAATGTAATTAAAAATTATTTTGCTTTCTGCTAAAATTACAACTCTTTTGACGACCCCGGTTTACTAGGCACAGAAGGCACCTGACATGGCAGGAGTAGTAGTCTGAGGTTAGGACTTGTCATCACTTGTCATCAGGTGTAGTCTTGCTCGTGTCGCGTCGCGTCGGCCATTAGGGCGGCAAGTTAAGCGTCGCGAACAGGTGTGTTGCGTCGATCGATCTAAAATCGCCGACTCATGGTTTTTGATGGCGAGCGACCGGCGACCCCGCCGCAGCCTTCTATGATATGTATATTTTATATTGCCAAAGATGGAGAGTGATATAAGCTTTGCGGTTAGACTTCAATCTTCGTTTTAAACCGTCCGAGGTTCGGGCCCCAGGCAATGACTTTCGGAGCAGGTACAATGTGCGTGTACCGCAATCTGTAGGTATAAATAATAAGATAATTGGTCAAGGGCGAGTCGGGCTCCAGTACTGAGGGTCCCGTACTATCAAGACCAATTCCGAGCAAAGCACCTACTACCGACTAAATTAAAAAACAAACAAAAAACCATGTTTGTTGTATGGGAGCCCCGCTTAAGTATTTATTTTATTCAATTTGTAGTACCTTTGCTCTTTGGGTACGGAACCCTAAAAAGTACAGAGTCCATGATGCCCTCAGACCTGAAAAGCAGAAAATTTGCACAATATGGAGAAGGGATAAGGAAGGCCTAAAGATTTTTAGAAATTCCCACGGTGTCGACAAGGGCAAATTTCGAGAATAATACATAATATGATATTACTTTTAAGTATAAAGAGTGTGGAGCCTCCTAACCCGTATTAACCCTCTAGCAAAAATTGGAACTAGTAGAAAGAATAATATGCACAAGTGTTTATAAAAAAAAACCTCGAATCGGAAAATGTCACTAAAGGAATTAAACTCACGATCCACATGCAAGAAGATAAGCACCTAACCACCTACATAACGTAATTATATGCATCGAATTTTACGCGCAACGTGTGTGTAATATATATTCGCCCGTTTACCTACTCCATGTGAAGAAATTGGCAATTTTAATTCATATTAAACACAACACATACGGTGAACAGATGTTTTATTCATGAAGTCAAGAATAACAAAATTAGACACAACATTTGAGCCGAGTGCGCGTGAACTGCCCGCATTAGCATCTGCGGGGCTATTCTGTAATCGGGTGCAACCTCTGGGCTGTCGACGTTGTCGCATCGATGAAATGAATGAAACTTTTTAGCTCCTGTAAACGAATATGACGTATAATGGTGCAAGACCGAGATAAATCAAGAAAATTAAAATTATTTATTAAGAAAATTCAGTAAATTTTTAAATATATTATATTGACGAGACTTATAAATAGTCCAGTCAATTTAGACATTTGAAGTTACATGAATTCCCACCAAGCTGAAAATCGGTAGGATTGTTTAAAATATCATTAAAAATAAAATTTGAAAGTTCCCCATATTTCCCCTGTAAGGAAAAAATTTTATTCAAGGTCAAAGGTCAAAAAAATGAGTTAAAAAATGAGTAGGTATTTTGTAATTTGTGTTGAGTTTAATAAAATAAAATAATACATCGGCGTTCAGAATAGCACCGCAGAGATGATGGCTACACTAACAAGCGTTATAATTGCGTCTCTCCATTTGTTTAAATGTTATTTTTCTTATCTGTAATGTATCTCACACACATTACCGTGTATTCTGTTAGTACAATTTGCTAACACTCGAGAATCTCTACTTTACCCTAAATAAATAGAATAACTCTAATGATACCTACTACCATAAAGATGTGGCTAAGTGTTAAGTTCTTATGTTGTTAATACTGAGAGTGAGTAGAAAATATATTTTATTAAGATCATTGACTAGTATTTTTCTTCAATAAGTAGGTACGTATACCTACGTACTGAGTACTGACAGGCTTCGAAATACAGTTTATCCTATTTTGATTATGTATAGATAAATACATACTTATTTAAAGTGTACCTTCCTTACATAGGACTATTTTCTATATAGTATCGTGCGGGTTCGATTCCTGCCACGGGCCACTTTGGAATTTTATAATTTCTAAATTGGCTCAGGTCTGGTCTGGTTCCCGGCTTCGGCTGTGGCTAGTTACCACCCTACCAGCAAAGACGCACCGCCAAGTGATTTAGCGTTCCGGTGCGATGCTTGTAGAAACCGTTGGGGTAAAACTTACCCTTCCTAGTTAGTACGATAACATCTTAGGCTGCATCATTACTTACCATCAGGTGAGATCGCAGTCAAGTACTAACTTGTATAGAATAAAAAAGGGTAGGTATAGGTAGGTACTCAACTTAGTTCCAAAAAAAAAAATTACTAAGATAATCTCTGTATGTTATTTTATTTTTGTGATCCCTTTCGGATAGGTCCAATAATAATAGTGTAGGAGCCGACCACTAAAAGCTCCAAACAAAAGCGGCCGACGCCTTTAAAAGCTAAAACCTTCAACTTTGAAGCGATACGTGTTTCCAAAGGAGTTAATTGCGCCCGAAGATGGCAGATGACTATCGCGGTGACTTGCTTTTACCGTCTTTTTACTGTCCGTTGAATATGCATCGAGCGCTGTCACTTTTTTCATCTATTTCACCTTTTAATTGTACGTTTTTATTATCTGTGCATTGATATTTGTGAAACATAGATTCTTTTCGGACGGTATCGCGCAGAGGGCCAGGCGAAAGAAAATGGATTTTTTGCGTGACGAAAATCAGTAAGAATTTTTTTCGAAAATATCTGTATAAATCTAAAATGAAAGTTTCTCTAACTATATTTGTGTTATTATCTCGCTGCAGACTCGGTCATAAATCATTCGAGTGTTTCGCTTTTGTTGTTCTTTGTTGAGTTGTGCATTACTGCAGAACAACAAGAGCGAAACACTCGAATGATTTATGACCGAGTCTGCAGCGAGATAATAACACTACTATAGTCAACAGAAAGGCACGGTTTAGCGCCATCTATCGAGCAATGGGTGAAATCACACATGAAAATATAAAATGGAGTTTTGTTGTCAATGCGAGTTCTGAGTAATGTAGCTGTAGGTTTTTAAAAGGTTTTTCTTATTCCTGAGAAATGAAATTAAGTATTTCCTAGTACTAGTATCGTTTGACAAAAAAGTAACGTAGTCATGTTTATTAAATACCCATGTTTATGTAAGAGACACTATGGCCATTTATTTAAACCAGCTTTTGTTACCAGGTTCTTCTTTTTTTTAATCTTTACAATTACACCACATAATATCATACACAAGTCTTAATTGATGCCTCTGTCAAACTCACGTTCAATTATAATTATAGAGCTATGCATGCATGCGGTTTAATTGGCAATTAATTAACAGTTTTTGCAACTGACAAATAAGTGATGTATAGGTAAGTAATGTATAGGTAAGTACAGCTATACATACTGAAGCTGTAAGAAACTAATATTCGTATATTATAAGTAGTTATGTATAGGTGGGTACATAACTACCGACGTAATAAATAGGGCATAAACATGGACCAGTTCTTGACTTGTTGAATGTTACTTGGGTTGGGCCAAAGAAATTATTGTTTTTTTAAACAATTTTCCATTACCAACTTGGAATTAGGGTATTGATAGTGCTCCATCACGACTATTTTTCATAGAGCACGTAATAAAGCTCTATAAAGCTGACTATAGTTAACAAACATGAGAACAGTCCTCAAAACCCTCAACCAGCTTATGATTATCGTGGGTCTTAGTTCCTTTTTATCCTGCTATGAGAGAAGGAAGTCTAAACTAAGTTTGGTTAGTAAGTACGGGTTTCTTGGATTTTCGATTCGAATCGCGGTTCCATTTCGCTATACAATCTTTAACCGAAAACGATTAACTTTATCGAATTCTTAGCATTATTGTATCTTGCACTTAGATGCCAAGCATTCGGGCACTAATATATGGAAGATTTTGCATTATAATGGACGCAATCCCTCGAATAATAAGTGCATATCTCCCACAGACCTCACCTAGGGAACACTAGGACAGGCCTCGTCTACAAAATTAGCGTGACTTTTTTTAACTGTCAAGTGGCGTATAAGATTGCGTCCCCTAGGTTAGTAACTCAGCACATAAAGTCTTGAAAATTTGACAACAAATCTTGAAGCTCATCGTGGTGCCGCATGTCACGCGAGTCTAGGCTAGAATGAATGAATGGGGCATCTCCATAGTTCCGTTATCTGTGATATCTCCTCATACTTGCAGTATGCTTTATCTGTGGTTCTTGTGTACGTTCCAGTACGACGAAAGCCTCCACGGCGGGGGCTACATGGAGGGCGGCGCGATGTACCACGAGCACCGGCTCTCGCACCCCCACATCCCGCCCGTGCACTACCCGCCGCCCGCGGCGCCGGCGCACGCGCTGCCCGGCGAGCCGCTCGTGCACAAGCGCGACAAGGACGCCATATACGGGTGAGTCGGGTGGTAAAGTGTGTTTTATTACTATGCCTGTAGTCTTTTTGTGCTAGCACTAGTAGCTCCTTAGTAAGCAGACAACCGCCGAAAACTTAGTTCACAATGTTTCCGCTTGAGACGCTGGCTGTAAATTGGAGGAATCCGTTCCGTTCATTCGAAGCGAGTCGACTCGAAAGTACAAAAACTTGTACTAACTCTTCTTTACCGCGAGCCAGGCTCGGCGTTGTTACGTCTCATGCACGACTGCGAACATTAGATGACGGATCACTTTCCAAGTTATTTACTCGAGACTACAAAGAGTCGAAGCAAAGACTATACAATGCCAGATTATAAATATCACCTAGCTTAATTTTTCTCTAATATGCCAGCAGTACATACCTAGGTAAGTTAACTAGTTATATAAAGGTATAAGCTTGTAAAGTATTTTGCCGCGAGCCATGGCTCGCTCATGTTACGCCTCTTCACCGGTATGTAGGTATAAGTAATTAATGATATAGTTATAATATACCGATTAATTGTGCTATTTTCCTTACTAAAAGTTCTTAATGTTTATAAAACGAGTAGTTCAGACATTTCTCAAAAGCCGCATCTTGACATACCTCCCTGTAAAGAATTACTACTTGTGCTCTATTTCATTTATTAAAACCAAAGCTTTACTTTACTATAGTTTAGTTATTATTTCGTAATGGTAAGTAACTTTTTGTCTTTGGAGACATGATTGTGTGTTCGGAGCACCAGTTATTTCAGCGGTCCCTTGAACAGCAAGTATCTGATAAATTGTGAATAACTGGTTTGAAGGATTCGCCAATCAGCAAGTAAATAAACATTTGGCAAATGTCTGGCCACGCGTACACAAACACGTGATTGTTGGCTTGTTGGGCAACGTGCGCCGTAACTCTGGCTTGTTTGTGTCTGTGTGTGTGTTTGTTTGTGGAGCCAGTTACGGTTGAATTTGGATCCGCCTTGTGTGCTCGGTGGAATTTGAAAATGCATGTTGAAAATTGCTTCCAACGTATCCAAATTGCTTTCAACCTAAATCAAAGATAAAGTTATAGGTATGCCAAGATATGGTATTCCGATCAAAACAGGCTCCGAATTTGAATCTTTAAAGGTACCATACAGACTTAACCGTAGAGTATAGATTATTATAGGAAGGTACAATCTGCGCTATGCTAAATACAGAATTTGCTTCCATTTAGTAAGCTCTCTACCGACTCCATATAAATCGAACTCAATGTCTTACCTACATACGTAAAGAGCCTTACCCTATTTTCAGCCTAATTACCAGCAGTACCCGGATTTGAATCCTGGATGTTGTTTCAAGGGCGGATCCAGGGGGGGGGGTCATGGGGGTCATGATCCCCCCCTGAGCTGGTTCCAGGGCTTGGTGGACCACTAATGGAAAACAATGATTTTATTTATATTTTGTCACCATACAGATTTTATGCAACTACATACCTTCAATATTTAATTAATTTAATATAATATAATAACTTTGTATGATGGTATGGACATACCGCAGTCGATTTAATATGATCTTATTTCAAATTATGACATCGATATGTATTCTAATATAAGATTTTTTTTATGTATTATGGCTAAACAACCCGTCAGTGTGGCGACAGCAGAAAGGTCTTTCTCTACGTTGCGCAGAATTAAATCGTGGATCTTCAATGGTTGAAGATGACCTAACCAGACTAGCACTTCTCCACGTTCATTGACGTAAATGACGTAATAGCGCGTTTTGGGAGAAGACGTAAAAGAAAAATTGATTTTGTTATTTTTATTAAAATATATGTAGGTATTTTGTCTGTTTCTTGGAAACCTTTGTCATACCACCTCTTCACTTTTACGGAGTTTTGCGTCAAACCCCTCGACATTCCTGTAGCTGCTATGACAAATCATTCACTACGGTTCGTCGTCGTCGTTTCAGCCGATGGACGTCCACTGCTGGACGCAAGCCTCCTGAAATGACCGCCAAACACCACGATCTTGCGCCACCTGGCGCCAGCGACTCCCCGCGACCTTCTATAAGTCGTCCGTCCACCTGGTGGGGGGTCGACCAACACTGCGCTTCCCGGTGCGTGGCCGCCATTCCAGCACCTTGGGTCCCCAACGTCCATCGGTCCTACGAGCTATGTACCCCACCCATTGCCACTTCATTTCTGATAGGATCTCCTCATTTCTGATTCGATCGCGCAAATAAACTCCGAGTACCTATAGCTCTCTCCATCGCTCGCTGAGTGACCGTGAGCCTTCTTATAAGGCTCATAGTTAGCGACATGTCTCGGATCCGTAAGTTATCACTTACGCATTGTTCACACGGCAACACGCAACACGCATTGTTCGAAGACTTTGGTCTTCAGGCACTGAGGAATGTTGGACGAGAAGACATCGCGGAGTTTCCCGAACGCTGCCCAGCCGTGTTGGATTCAGCGGTTCACCTCTTTCCCGAAGTTGGACCTACCTAATTGTATTGTATGTCCAAGGTATACCAACAACCACTGGGTGGAGCGAAACATGAGTCTTCGACATAACCTTCGTCGTACTCATGTTCAATTTAAGTCCAACCTGTTGAAAAACTCTGCTGAAGTCATTGAGCACTCAGTTGAGATCCTCCAGGGTCTCTGCCGTGACGAGTAGGTATATCGTCGGCGAAGCGTAAGTGTGTGATGTACTCGCCGTTGATGTTGATGCCACATCCGTTCCAATCCAGTAGCTTAAAGACGTCCTCCAACGCCGCGGTAAACAACTTCGGAGAGATGACATCCCCCTGTCGCACTACTCGCTGCAGTTGGATTGGTCTCGTAGCTTGGTTTTAGATACGGACTGACATAGTGGCGATGTTGTCTATGGTACTAAAGACTTTTCGGAATCCGGATTGTTCGGGAGGCTGCAAGTCGTCAAACCTATTAGCGAGACGATTCGTAATGACCCTCGAGAACAGTTTAAAGACGTGGCTCAGCAGCGAGATGGGTCTGTAGTTCTTCAGCAAAGTGTTGTCACTTTTTTGACCCACCACGCTCCAGTTCCACGCCTTGGGCGTTACTCCTTCGTGAATGACAGAATTGAACATTCGCTGAAAGACTTTCAAAATTGGTTTTCCACCCGCTTTCAGCAGTTCAGCTGTGATTCCGTCATCACCTGGCGCCTTTTTGTTCTTCGACTGCTTGAGAGCCATTCTGATCTCGTATAGGCTGGCGTCCGGAATATCTTCGGTATAGTACCGGGTTAGTTTGGCTCTAGGGTCTCCAGCCAAAATGTATAAGCTTCCGTAGAAATTCGACCTCCCTCAAGATCTCAGGTTTCGAGTAAATAAAGCTGCCGTTGCCGTACTGTTGTCGATCTTCAGACGCGTCAGCTGACTCTTCCCGGTAGACAGATCCCTGGCGAACACTTTCGAGCCCTGTTCCGCTCAATGGTATCTTTGATGCTCTCGGTATAAGCACGTAGGTCGTGCGTTTGTAATTTTGAGATCTGTCTATTGATCCGCTGGTATTCTGATACGTGTACAGAAGACTGGAGTCTCATTCACCACGGTTATGGAATATAAATAGGCTGCCTCATTCCGTGCGTGATAGTGCTTCTCTGGATGTCTTCAAGAGAAGATGGCAATATGTACGTGTATGTGTATTATAGTTATTATGTGTTAAGTTTTTCAAGTGTACAATAAAGAATAAACATTTTTAAGTAGGTACAGTATTTACGTACATTAATAAAATACCTACTTTTTACTTGTATCTATTGTTATCAAAATAAAATTATAAGTTCTTGATTTGACCACGACTATGTGACCCCCCCCCTGGCGCCAAAGCTGGATCCGCCCTTGTGTTGTTTAAACGAGTAATAAAACACCCAAGTCATAATGAAACGCGAATTAGAAGAAGATTACCGAGATTACCGAATCGACGCGTCATATTTATTGTATTATCACTTGATAACAAATTTTAGCTACCGGACATTAGTGTAAAAATGGACTAGAGACATTTTGTTACACGCCTTTTTGTCTTGTCGTTTGCATGCTCGCTTAAGTACATAATGAAACTATATGAGAAATTCTTAAAAAAAATTATATGATTTGAGTATCTAATGACCATTTGCTAAAGCCTTTTTACACAAAAAAGCCGAGATTAGATAACAAATAGAACTGTGTTATAAAATTATTATTTCCATGCTCAACCGAAATAAGTATCTACTAGGTACGATCGATACGATAAGTATCGATTTGAATTATTTTGAATATTCACCGAAAAAAAGTGTTCAAATTTTCTGGTAAAGTTTTTTTTTATTAAAAAAACCTTATCTTAGTAAAGTTTTTGTCTCTTGATGACCCTCTTCTTTGATTCGTTGTACCTAGTTCAAGTAGTCGTGGTAAAATTAGGTTATTACCTACTGTAGATATAAACTGTAAAGTCGGTCTAAGTGATTACTGGTGATGTCCATGCGACGTATTGTCGCTAGTGTGATCTTTGCATTAGCACATTATGATAAAGTTTCGGCTACTGAATTAGGTCCAGTATCGGATAATATCAATAAACCGATTACAGAAGTAAATCCGTTGATAACAGAGGTAGATTAAGGCGTTGTTGTGACGAACGACACTAATTACAATGTTTTTATTGTAACAAAGATCTCCAAAAGAATGATAATCCATGTTTTATCATTTTTCTGGAAAACTGCATCCAAGTATTTTTCCCCAGCTTATCTGTTTTGGTAAAAAATGTATTTTAGTATTTTACTATTATCTCTAATTAATGATAAAGCCATCAAGAATATTATTTTAAAGGTAAATTTCTGTATGGTTATCACTCTTTAACGCCGCAACTACTGAACCGATTTGGCCAGAAATGGAGATAAATTATTACATGGTGGAAAAATACATGGTTCCCGCGGGATCAGTGAATCCTATACCTATAAACGAGCAATTCTTGTATATAAATTTCTATATATATAATCTGAATCTCGGAAACGGCTCGAACGATTTTCATGAAATTTAGTATGCAAGGGTTTTTGGGGGCGATAAATTGATCAAGCTAGGATACATTTTTAGAAAATGTCGTATTTACCAAAAAAATATAAATCTATACCTGACATCTAATGGCGATATAGGAAAACTATTAAAGTAAACTCCTGCTGCCATCTATTGGTAAGTAGCTGTAATACTACCGAGCAAAGCTCGGTCACCCAATTAGTTAATAAATAAAATATAAAGATTGTTGTTTGTCACTCGATTTCTTTTTGGTGTCTTAGGCCTAAGCTTAGCCAAATATGTCACCTGTACCTTCGTTGCAGCGTATTTGAAAGATAAACAAACAAACTTATAACAAACAGTAGTTTTGCATAATTTTATAACTTTACTTATCTTGCAAGAGAATAGCTATACTCGCCCGCTTTCCGCTTACACTCGCGCCATACGCGCATCTAAAGTTTAAAGTTGTCAAGTTTGAATCTGATAGGCAGATGTCGTGAGGGACAATCCGCGAAGAATCACACCTCGAGCCTTTATTCCAGAGATAAGGTAGACCCATAAAACTTCTAAATTAGGGCCACAGACAGACAGCAGCGGAGTTTTGTGCAGTGATGCTCATCTAAATACGTGGATGGTTTTAAAAATATTTAAAATTCGTGAGAGAGTTATCATTTAGCAAAAACTGACGTGGCGTCCGGGAGAGACGACGGAAGTGAAATCTTGAACAATTACGAGAGGTGTCGGTTACGGTAACAGTGTCGCGAATTCAATAGTTTTTTCATCTCAAAAATTTCTGATGCGTCAAAAGCTTTCCCTTCAAAAATATTGCGAGAATAGGGAGTTTCCCTGCATTAAGTTACTACCTACAGTCAGTCCGTTAAACTATTAATAAAATGTTGATATGAATTTAATTATAGTTAATATTTTAGCGATTTAGTTTTCGGTTCTCTTCACGTAATGTGAATTTTGGACATAGTCCATCTTGTTCTCTCTTCACATCTTGCTTAATTATTGGCAAGCATGCCTTTATGAGCACTGTATAGAAAGCGCTTTGACATATTTCACCGTTCAAACTAGTGATGGCTTGTTGCCTGAAATTGTGTAACTTTTGTCAAAAGAAAAACTCGTCATTAAAAACAAAAAACCTAACAAATACCGAACTATTCCTATAATTCCAAAAGAAGGTTACCACGAAAGCTAAATGCCAATAAAATTCCGCACAGATTACATCAAAGCTATGACTATATGGTACGAAAAAAAAAACAAACAATTCTATTGATCGTCTGAAGTAGATCGTTCAAAAGATGTAATTGAGAGCGAGGCTCGGATAAGGCGAGATTGGGAGAACGTGATGCTGATATCATCGTACACTATCATAATTCCGTGTGGCCACACTGGGAGCGGGAAATAGTTATAAATGAACGAATATAAATGAATTTCAAGACATAATATACGAGTATATCGAAATTTAGCTTAAAGAAAGCGATAGCTTGTGATATGGGTACCAGAAAAATACATATTATTCAATATACATTCTCGTAAATACACTATATTATTAAAAAACCTCCTTTGACACTGGAATGGCTATACAGAAAGCGAGGTAAAAAATGGTTGCCTGTAAAGTCGGTTTACTGACGATAGTTGAACGTGACAACGTCTTCTTTGTCGCTCGTTCCGCGCTCGCGAGGTAACGTCGGTAACGCCGCATGAGCGAGGTAACGCCGGATGAGTCATGTTTTTTCGTGCGTGCAACCGGCTCTATCGATTTATAAGACGTTGTCACGTCAAAAATAGTATAGGGTGTGGCCATACTGAGAGCGGGAAATAGTATAGACATAGAGCATGACCATATTAATATCGTAAACGACATCAATACCAGCTGTCCCCTGATTGGTTGAAAATATTGTGAACAGCTGATTCGGCCAATCGGGAGTAATCATTGTGTTAGACAAACGAATTGGCTAGAAAAGGGCTTGTTTCGTCATACTGTAAGGTCTTATTTATTTCGTACAAAAAATACCCTACCTATAGATTTTTTTTTGAATATCATATAGAAAGGTTTACTAGTGTAGTGGTTCACACACCTACAGTTGTGTCGTGCAAAAAAATTGAATAACTGAGTAGCAAAAAGATGTACGAGTAATTTAATGTTTATTCTTATAGTGACAGTGCTAAATAAACTTACCTAGACTCTATAAAAGTAAAAAATATAGGTATAAGTAGAAATACGATAGCTGATGTTATGTAGATATTCAACAGTAAAAACTAAAAATCATATTAATTTTTACCTATGAACATATTATGTAGGTACGTATTATGCAAAAGATGTTAAAACTTAATTGCCTGAAAAATATAATAAATAGACAAGATTATCTGTTAAAAACTTTTTTCCGAGATGATTTAAATATTCGTCCAGGTAGGTACCTAAAGCTTAATGCATTTCACTTGTAACACGTTATTTACCATAAACTTGTATAAATTACAATCTTTTTTGTTTATCGGTGTTAAACACACGGCTATATAGTGTTTGAAAGCACACTTAATTACTGAATTAAAACATTACGGTGCGCGTTTAATTGCTTTGTGTCAATCAATGTTCGAGTACCGTTTACCGCAATTAAATTCCTCGCAAGAATTATTGAAGAAAATCACGATATTCGTTATAAGTATATAAATACTGACAGTTAAAATGCTGATGTATTATTTAATATGTGCATTGGGTTGACTTGATATAACCTAATAGATATAACGAATGTTTATACATCTAAGTATAGCAAAGAACGTAATTATTAACACTTTATGGCTCAATGGAACAACTAATAAACTAGATAAAAATACTCATCTCATTTATAAGTGGAAAAGTCTTTAAAGTTTGAAATAAATTATGAACAAGATATTGCAAATATTATTTACTTTAAAATTTTACAGTAAGTTATCAACGAAACATTCGGCGTTCAACTTAATTATGTACCTAAATCTAATGAAAAATTTTGACCCATTCATAAACTCAGTGGCTGCACCTATATTCATCGTCAAGCCTTAAAAAATCCTTGTACTATCAATTTGTATGGATGAATTTACACATCATGTTTATATTCATTGCTATTTTATAAAAGTAAAAAAAACTCAATTTATAATATAGAAAGGATTTCAGTATTTAATACCTAGATACTTAAAAAAATATATATTAATATCGATAGGCGTAGTTACTTAGTTATCCTTTCAACAGTCCTAGGCCGTGTTTTGGTTTTTGTTTTTCTGACAGTTGACAGTCCAAGGCCGTGATTTGGTTCCGGGACTGTTTTGGCTATTTCCTTCTACAGTGTTTATCGTTCTATGGTTATCCTTTTCTAACATTTTTTAAACTAAAGTCAATGAACAAAGACAGAAAAAAAACCGCTGAAAGTCGCCTTTAATATTATTGGTCTATGGCTAATCCGGTCGTTTGAGAGGGCGTTTTTTGTACCCTTTTACCCCATTACAAAAACGACCAATGTGACGAAAAAATGTATGAAGACCTACGATATTTTTTTTTTTCTTATTGCTAAAAGTATAAGGTGTAAATTAAACAATATATTTTAGTTTAGAAATGGTTGTCTTTAAATACATCAACAAAATAGTACCCCGAGTACCCTTCCCGTGTATTTTAGGTATCAGCTTGGTTAAAAATCATTACCAATGACTCTTAAATTTACAGAAAATAGATTACCTAATCAAGTTTTTGTCAAATTTTTGTTAAAATTAAATAATCATTAGAAAACGAGTAATTAAAGATAAACTGCGAAAAAACGCGCCAAAACCCCAACAGTCCGAAAGCCGTTTAACGGTTCGTAATGGTTCGGACAGTTCCCACCCCGCAGCATTTGACAGCAGGGACTGGCTAAAGGTTATAAGGCGTTTAATATTATTTTAGACATAGTAAATTGTAAAAACTTTTCTAAATGATCGATATCAAATAATTTCTATTTTACTGCAAGAGTTACAAAAACACAGTCGCAAGTCGTAACGAAACAGAATGAATTATAATTAGTTATTGCAACGGCTTTAGCGTACACTGAGTACGCAACAAACAGAAGTGGATTGGACGATCTGACTTCTTAACAAAGACGGGCGTCGGTCAGTCATCGTATCAGTCGGCATTTATCAGTAGTTTGTGGCGAATCCTTCCGAAAGTAGACGGATGTCAGAACCAGTCGATTATTACCCTCCTGTAAGCTAAATACTTAATGCAATGGGCTACGAACCACAACCATACGAATAACTCGATTAAATTAACGATTAACCTTTAAAACAGGACAAAAGCCTCCGTCCGCTGTGTGGTCCCTCTGCAAGCGGTAAATGATTTTCATTATGTGCCATTAAAAATAATTGATCAGATATTGTATGATGACCTAATTATAAATAATAAAGCTATCAATATTATAAATGTGAAACATGCGGTTGTTGGTAAAATAATGTAATCTGAAAGTGTATTGCCATTTTTTTTTAACATTTTTTTATAACATAGAATGTACTTATTTTATGACATCCAATACACTTTTAATACGAAAAAGACGTGTTTCTTTTATTTTTCAATTAAATAAAACAGTTAAATGGAAAATGAATCGACTTTCTGAACATGGTTATTTTAAAGATTAGATGACATGGCTTGGATAGAAAACAATAAAATTCGGTGCTAGTATCTAATTTAACGACTGAAATAAAAATAAACTTGTTTTTTTTAAACTTCTGTAGTTTAATACTATTCATTTAAAGGCAGAGTATATTTAGAGACATACCTACCAGTGCAATTATTTCTGAAATATCCTAACCGCTATCACTCAGACGACTCTTGATACAAAGTTCTGAACTGGATAAGGTTAGGACAATTTGAAAGACATCACACCTCGAGGCCTATCTTGAATCAATATTGTCTGCCTCGTCATTTGAGTCCAACTATCTACTGCTCATAATCTATACTCTCTGGGAAACAATTGCTGATCATAATCTATACTCTATGGATTTGCATTTATTCACAACAACCGAAAATACCTCAAAATTGCATAAATAGGATCCTAATCTTGAATGTTGCTTATAGTAGATGGACGCATGCTGAACATTTTTTTTATTCAATATAGGCTTACGCTTGACCACAATCTCACCTAGTGGGAAGTGACGATGTGGTGGAAGATGTGGCGTGCTTATACCTAGAAGATGCCTGTTCATCCTTTTTTAAGGGTATACCCGCCCCGGGTTGTATGATAGTACCTACTTACCAGAAACACAGATTTCGGGAGAGCATTCCAAACCCTAGCCATGCATATGAGCAAATAACCTAAAGGGATAGGCCATATTCATATAATTGCATTTTACTTTTGATGTCGCTTGTCCACCTGATACAGGAGATTTGCGTTACTTGTTTCCCGGTGCACCAACGCCCAACAGTCTTCAGACACGTTTTTCTGTAAGCCCATTGCCATCAAATTTGCGACGCCTTTTCTAAATCTAGGTACCTACGTTGGCTTTCTTCGTTTTTTACTGGTCTTCCTTATTCCGAATTCATTAATGGTTTAAATATTAAAGAGTTACTGATAGATCTAAAAGATACCTCTATAAGAGGTCTAACACTACTTACTAATATAAACGTACCTACAGCTGTTGCCGAATTTAAAAACGTGTCTTCAGTATCAGAAGTGGGATCATGATGTTTACGTGTGTTTCGTGTTCCAGGCACCCCCTGTTTCCCCTCCTGGCGCTGATCTTCGAGAAGTGCGAGCTGGCGACGTGTACCCCCCGCGACCCCGGCGTGGCCGGCGGCGACGTATGTTCCTCAGAGTCCTTTAACGAGGACATCGCGGTCTTCAGTAAACAGGTATGTACTGACTTCTGGGATTTCATGAGGTCCTGGTACTTCAGCCCAAGTATGGTGCAAATAAGGATCTACTTCTCCGGGATATCATGATATCCTGGCATTTTCATAAACTTTGTCCCTTATTTTAGAGCTTTTTATTGGATTTTCATTGATCTACCTACTTGATTCAATTCATATGGATAGACTCAATTAAGTTCAATAAGTGGGCACTGGGCATAGATAAAAAGTTTTAAAAATAACTGTTCTATTAATGTAAAATTATAATTTGCGAAAATAATATACATAGGTACGAGCAGACGGATTTCCAAACTGATAATATGTAATATTATAATTCATTTTTATAGGAAAAGTTCTATTAACTACCATCTATGTGTTAATTATTTTTACCTAAATTTCAAGTTACAAAACAATTATATTTTGCGTTTTACCCATCTCAAATACATATCTAAAAATATATATAGTAGGTATGGATCCACGAAACTCTGTGAGAGAAAAACACCGACCAACGGAATAATGAAAAAAAAGTTTCGACAAATTCGATTCCATACACAAAACCCATTTAGAAGCGCCATACGAAAATTACTCGCGAAAGAGAGAATGCACGACGGAATAACTTTGTGGCGACGCACCTGCCTCCATTACCCATCAGAATTAAAAAAAAAGAAGAAAGGAAAAAAGGGCGCCAACGCATTCGGATATTAAAATGTCGCGCAAAATGGCGGACCGTAAATCAGGGACGCAATTCCTTCGGACTGTATCGTCAATTAAACTTGATTTTCTTTGGCAACGAGAGGTTTCTAATGAAACTAATACGGGATCCATATTAGTTGTTTCATCATCGTCATAATGCATTGTCCTTAAACCAGGAGTTTTTTGACTCTTCCCAAGTAGAGGTCTTGCTTTTTTCCTTGCCTTTTCAATGCTGGTAGGGTATACTAATGCTGGATTTCAACCATACCTAAATGAAGTTGGCTATCCATAATTGACTCTTACGAGCGTGTACGATTTGAATGTCATAAGTTAGGGCTTAGGTCTAGGTTTAACGATTATGAGCAATACCGTTACCTAAAGCTTTCTGTGTTCCAGGCAGGAGGGAGAGGAAACCTTCCGATTGAATATTAGTGTTACGTTAATATCATGTTTCCAGACAATAATTAGTGAATCAACAAGTAGTTGAATTACGTCTAAAATCTAAATGATCCGATTGATTTATTAGACGTAGAGATTTTATTCTGTAAGGGAATTTTGTAAAGTTACTGTCTTGACTTTACGTCGTTTTGTTTCGAAACGAGATAGAGAGAAATTTGAGAGTCAAGTCGAGGTACTGAATTAAGTAAAACAGCTTACCTATACAGATACTATATTTTTAAAGATACTCAATAAGGGTATATAATCCCATAAAAATGCCACCCATATGACATGATGCAAGTTTCACATGACATGACGCCCATATGACATGACGCCAACCAATATAAAGTCATTCCTTGCTCTGTGACGCCAGTCATTCCTTGCTCTGTGACGCCAACCCTAGATGCTAAAGAAAGATAAGAAATTAAAAAAAAAAAACAAAAACTCGTTCAAAGATCTAATTAGTTCGTTTCCAATCGAAATCTTAAAGTAGCGCGGCGGCTATAATGGAACGTGACAAATCGATTGTCGAACGAGTATTAATTCGATCGATTCGCAAGCAATCGATGTCGGTAAAGCAGTAACCGGACCGGGCGCGTAAACAATCAATAACACGACGCCTACACTACACGAGCTGCGAGTATAATCGGGCTGTAACTGATTTCCCATTGCTAATTACTGTTTCGTTACTTTACTGCCTAGTTTCGAATACCTTTGCCCCGTACTTTACCGCCGACGACTCTTTACTTAGGTATTACTTTTGTTTTTCTTTATTGCTCTTTACAGTCTAGTTACAGAAGAAAAAATACTTTTAAAATCGTTAAAGGAAAACCTTATAAAAACAGTTTGACTATATGAAAGATGACAAAATCGGTCCCCCGACCAATTATTAAAAACAGCAACGCCCTAACAGGGTCTCATGTACCTATAACAATAGAAAGAACCAAATATTGTACATGAAAGCTGAAATAAATGATATGAAATGAAAGTTACTTTTACTAAAAATAAATAAAATAAATAAATGTTCTTTATTGAAAGGCAATGAACACCCAGTTAACCAATTTACATGAAAATATTAAATAAAAATACATCAAAACATTAATGATAATATGAGAATATTAACATAAATAAAATAAAATAAAATAGAAATATTATGTGCTTATTTTCGATTCGCACTGCGATGCTGTGTCAACCAAATATGCCGACAGATTGCGGTATCCAAGTGGTCACACATTGTACGAAGGATCTCATTATGAGAGCTTTAGATTTAGATTATTAGTTTAGACTTAGTTTTATTCAATTAAAAAACCCTGTCATGCTGCAGGCAGAACTCACTAAAAATTATTTTATTATTTCTTCTTATAGATAGATAGATAAACAGATTATTGCACACCACAGAATAAAAATATAAAAAAGAACCCATTCTTCTTAACTTCTTATACCCATCTCTTTACTTAGGTGTTACTTTTTTAAATTTTGTCTTGTTCATGTAAGTATGAAAAAACAGAGTTAATATTCAAAAACATCGCCAAACTAATAAACACCGCAACCAATGTCCGGAACGAAAAATAAATTAAATTTCCATGAAAATTGAACACAATATTAAATTACACAATATTAAATAATACGAGCAATAATATTTTATACTCGGTGTGTATTTATCAGATATTTCATTACGTCGTTCCCGCAACAAGCCGACAATGCAAATCAGCATGGAGTGACGGTAACACCTATTATTTGAACAACAATAACCCGAAGCAATTTGGTATCAATACGGCTTTGTAAAAACAGGTAATCTGGCAACCGACAATCAGACACTGTGTAATTTTCCTATAAATTTATTCCACCGCAACATCTTTGCGTTCCCATTTTTCCATACAATAGGCAGAATAGGCGTTGACACGTTGCGGTGGGATGCAATTTAAAAAATAATTCTGAGTTCTGACGTCTTCACTGACATTAAAACGTCAAATATCGATTTCGCCG
The DNA here is from genome assembly GCA_036785405.1 of Coenonympha arcania. Taxonomy (NCBI): domain Eukaryota; kingdom Metazoa; phylum Arthropoda; class Insecta; order Lepidoptera; family Nymphalidae; genus Coenonympha; species Coenonympha arcania. The sequence goes on from CM072073.1 coordinate 211,261, forward strand.
GCGGAAGTGACTCTGTAATGCCGTGCCATGGTATTAAGTTTCACTTTTTAACCTCACTGTTTATTTATTGACTCGTTATCTGCGACAGACGTAAATATGAACTAATTATTGAAATTACACTGTATTTATAGTCACAATATTTACAATATTGCGGGCCGGGCTGACCTTTGGGGTCTCGGAGATAACTGCCTTCGATAACATGTCAGTGTCATGGAACTGACCACTTACTCATGATTATTTATTTACATCACGTTGACTTAGGTTAATATCGGTATCGAATATCGATACACGTATTTTATTGTTCCACAAAGTGAAATCATGATCGAGTGACAAGCGATAGTGCAATAAAAGCATCACTCTGCGATTACGATATAAAATGTCACATTTATCATGCGTCCGCACATGTAACGCGGACAAACGCTAATCGTTCGCTTTTTAATTACTCCAATAAAACGTTTATCGGTGGCGGTGGCACGTGAAATCACCACAAAAAGAGACACAAAATTCGGACCTCCCGCTCTAGAAACGCTTTAATAAGCAGCGTCCATAATTCATCGGCGCAAGAAATAAATCATAAACGGTAAAGTGTTTATTTTCAACGTACTTAATATGTTATAAATTTATTTAAGTGGCATGCGGTACGATTGTAGAGTGATTGATATAGTGTTCTCCGTGGCTCGATCGGCTCCGTTGTGATACTGTCATCCCGTGCCGTCATTGCAGTGGCACATCACTGACGCTGTAGAGACGTGCGCGAGCGTTTATCGAACTCGAGTGTAGGCACTGACAGCCTCTAAAAGCTTGATCTTTTTATTATCCGACCGTCAAAGGTGCTAACTAGTTTACTGTTTATTAGAGAAACAAAAACGAGCTAATTATACGTCGAACGCTGGGAATGCTAGCGTGCGGCGTACCGGCGGCACCCACTGATATTTATCTCCGTATATCTGAGAATATGGATTGTACCGTTCTCTGAATTGACACACGTAACTACGTTAACAGTGATACCGCTTCAACCTACTGACATTTAATTGATTTATATTCTGAGAATCTTATTGAGAGCCTTTTTCCACAAATCTATTAGAGGAAAACTACGACTCTATCGAGGCTGTCTTGTACCTATCTAAATATAAATAATGCCCTTGCTCGTTTATTTCAAGTAGGCCTACTTGAGAGACTCTTTGAAATGTCAAGTCGGGTTGTCGTGAGTCGTGACTCTACCAACGTCTCGGGAAGCAGATTCTATATGGCTAAGTCGACATTGAAAGTTAGCAGGTAATTAAAAAAATACGTCATAATATATACGATTAAAACATTTCTATGACAGGTAAATATTTATAGAACAAGCAATAAATATATAAATAGTATTTTACTGTATATCTATTTAAAATTAATGTAAGTAATCATTTTATCAATCTTCGTTATGCATTTATAGAAATTATAAAACCTACAATTAATATATCGTATACTATCAATAATGAGAAATAATTGCAGGAATCTTAATCGATCGGGGCGTGATGATGCGTGCAACTACCAACCGATTCGGTATTCATGGCTGTGAAAAAAAGTGGCCGTTTAAAATTCTTGACGCCCGTACAAAGCCACGCCGTTGTTCATCATTTTATTCTATAATTTATTGCAATTATATTAATAAGAGTACTGTTTTTACTTTTTATTTATTTTATAAAATAATCACAAAAACGTTTAAATGTTTAATTTAATTAATAGAAAATTCTTAGCTATTTACCTATAGGTATATGTATAGTTCGAGAGCCTATCATAATTATTTGTACGCTGTTACTACATCGTGTATACGTATAATTAGTGATTAGTTAGTGAAGAGCCAATTATTTTAACCTGGATTAAAGGAAAGATTTGCAGTGTGATTTACCTAACAAAATATGCTTTCAATTTCCATCTTATACAGTAGGTCTTATAAGGCGTCTTAATTTTTTTTGGTATTGATTGTACATCTTCCCTGGCGCAGTAGCACATGATTCTATTTCTAATTTGACTCAGGTTTGGTCTAGTGGGAGGCTTCGGCCGTGTCTAGTTACTACCCTACCAGCAAAGACGCACCGCCAAGCAAAAAGAAACCGAAGAGTTACTTCCTTCCAAGTTAGCACGATGACATCTTCGTCTGCATCGTCACTTACCATGAGGTGAGATCACAGTCAAGTACTAACTTGTAGTGAATAAAAAAATATTTTTCATTGCATTCAAATTCTTAAGTTTATCATAAGTAACACGTTTATAAAATGTATTACAAAAATATTTCCATGTCAATCGTACACAACGCAACGTGAGATGTTTGCAAGAACTATAGTAGTGTTATTATCTCGCTGCAGACTCGGTCATAAATCATCCGAGTGTTTCGCTTTTGCATTTCACTGCTGAGCTTCACTGCTGCTTTTGTATTTTAGTGAACAACAAAAGCGAAACACTCGAATGATTTATGACCGAGTCTGCAGCGAGATAATAACACTGCTTTAAGTAAAATCCACACGCAGGTAAACACGGCAGATGGTTGTAAAAGTCACTTGCCTGAGAAACTCTTTACTTTATTAACGAGGAGTAACGTTAAAAAGCTTTTATTACACGGTATCGGCGCAGGCGTTGCGTGTTGGTTCTACGGCGCGCAGTTTTTAGTAAGTCTCACTAATTTCTATTGTCGTGTCTCTATAGTAACAGTGCCCCTCCTTTCTGCTCAGACGAAGAAGACAAATAGCGACTATTTCCTTTACTAATATACCGGACCACTTGGTCCAGTACTTTTCATTAAAAACATTTGTTTGAAGCTTTCTTATTTTGTATTACTCCACAATATCAACATCAATTCAAGGTTTTTAAAACTGCCTATTTCCTTAATTATTATTATAACTCGAATTTTTTGTGTAATGTGTGTAGTGCACCCGGTTATAATGTATAAGGTTGTAATTTTAATAATTATCTAAGAAAATGTAGTAAACAGGTACGTACATTACTTAATACGTAATAGTTTATCTGCTGTCGCTAAAATAACACAGTAAGAGGGCAAAGAATTGCGGTTCATTCCGCATGAAATATCGTGAGGATATTTTATAACAAGGGCTAAGTCTATTCGCTAGCGTGCCACTCGCAGCCATGTTGGTATAGCGTGACGCAAGCTATAGACGCCGCGTATTAATTAAAGAATTAAAGCTACTTCATGCTGCGTCTCATTTGTTAGCGAACCATCGAATTGTACTAGCCATGATTAAAAATATAACCTTTATGCTATGACATATAGAATTTATATAAGTTATGAATAACTATTAGCAATACCGTATACTTACCTTTCTAATAGATATACTTAAAATAAAAACTTTAATTTCACATACTATTAATTAAGCGTACCTATGGTATGCTATTTATTAAAGCGTTACGTTTTAAATATTATGAGAAAAATAAAATAATGCCTTGTGTTAAACATGTGTGTATGAAGTAAAAATGCAATTTTTTTTAGTTTTGTACTAGTAATTTGAAGTAATTCGTTTGAAGGGAATTAATGTGGTGACTCTTTGGCTATAAATTTTAATAGGGAAGATTAATGTTATGATATCTAAACGCTAAGCCCATGTTTTTAAATACTTACTCATTTTCTTTGACATTTTGACGCTTTTTTTGAACAGTTGTAATACTGATGGGTAAAGGATTTTAAAAAACACAGTTAATAATATTTTGCCGGACACTCTCCCAAAAAATGGGATTTTACTGTACCTATTTTCTATTAAGATGATGATGATTATATTTTGTGGAATTTGGATTTAAGATGATATTTTGAAATGAGTAAATGCTGATTTCTTGCCAGTTCTTCTCGGTGCTAATGTAAGGCCTATGAAAAATATAAATATATATTTTTTTCATTTGGCATTCCTATATCAATGAGGTTTTTTATTTTTGCAGTGTTTCAATTAAATATTAACCACCTATAAGTAAATTTTTATGTAGGTTATACAAATAATTATGTAGGTAGGTATGTAAGTTTCTAATTAATTTTGCACTTTTAATTATTATAATCAATTTTCTCACAGTTATTACGAAAGTGGTATTAAATTGACATTGCATGTTGGGGCAAGGTGTGAATATATGCAACGTAGAGCGTGTTTCCGTTGTAACAAACCGGCGTTATTCCCGTGCCGTCTTTATTTCTCTCTGTGTCGTCACGTCATATTGGTTATAATTTGCCATCCCAATTTATTCCACAGTCAAATAGCTTAGGTGTTTTTAATTCAGGACAATATCCATCATTATAGCCTTCAATTAAGTATTAATTGCTCTCCATAATAATGATTTTGACCTCAGAAGAGCAATAGGTAGGTACTGATAACTTGTAAATGGCTTTCAAATAAATTCTATTCGATTTTAGATGATCTGGTGAGATTGCAGGAACTTAGAAATCAAAATATATATAAAAAAAATTCGTATACGATGTTAAAGATCTCATTTTATGTAGCGATTAGGTAAGTGGAGAAAATTTGCACAAAAGGCCAAATATTTCAAGGGCTTCTAGCGCTTAACCATTCCCATATCCCATCGTTACTAGAACCTTTCATTATTATCACATCAACCCATACTTACCAGTGATCTGCAGGGATAACAGAATGCTGAAATACTGACCACTAGACATCATGCTAGTTTTGTAATTTTTCATTTTGACCCTCCTGATGGTTTGCTATAACGGCAGCGCTGCTGACGGACAGTGACAGACAGCCGATTGGTTGAGCGGCCCCCGCCCCGTGCCCCGCAGACCATTCAGGAGGGTCAAGTTTGTAGCGGTTTACCTATAGTTCGTTTGTACTGTTTCACGTCCAAACGTCGCGGTAAAACGGAAACGCGCTCCCGCGTTTTACAACACGAATAAATGAATTCTAATAATATCAATTAACAGCGTAATATAATATGGGTATTCGTCACAAGTACGCTAATGAACGAACCGAGTTTACAATTTCCACAGCCTTGGCTTATCGAACCATTAATTAATGTATCAAAATATTCATTCAGAAGCGAGCAGGTATTTATGTTTATCGAGACATTACAATTACCTACATCCTTTGTAAAGCTAGAACTGTAAAGGGTATTTGGATAAATGAATATTGAATTATTTTCGAAAAAGACACGCTAGACTCTTAGGTACTTTATTTTGGAAAATCCTTTTAATGAGAAACTACTTATTTCTCTAAAATCAGTACCTAAAAGTATTTTTCACATAGACCTAACATACAGGCATTTATGATATTTCAGACAGTAATGGATTTAGTACATTTTGTGTGACGAAAGATGAGTGAGGTTCTGGTATCTGTATGGTATACTTACTTAGGTAGCTTTCATACAATTCTCGAAGCTTATGTTTTGCACCTAAGCTAACCTAGCTAAACGTAGGTAAATTACTTAACTAAACTGAATGTAATTGCAATATGAGAATAAACAATCGAGCATTATGAACTTAACAGCAAAATAACACCTGCGACAATTCAATAACCTTCCATACAAAAAAAATCGGTTTAAAATCATTTACGTCACGCCAGCCATTACAAAGTTAAACTCATCGCTTCCTCGAGGCGGGCATGTTAATTAAAAAATATCAAATTCCTAGCTACAAGTTACATGTTCTGGAAATATTACCCGCTGCGTGCTCGGTGTAATTCTAGTATGCACGCATCCTTTATTTTTTTCGCTTTGGCCATTTTACGTAACATTGCACTTGGTAATCGTTAGAAATTATAATATTTTAATAGGAAAATAATTACTCTGAAAGAAATACTAATACATCACGAAATAAAACAATAATAAAATGTGTGAAATGAAATGAAAACAATGTTTTTAAATTTTACGTAAGTACAGACATTTTGGATAATGTTAGAAACAGTACAAAGAAAGCAGTGACGTAATTTTGACCAAAACAGCATCAAACAAAGATAAGTCGGATTACTATATATAGAAAAAAACTCAACAGAAAATGCATCCCTTAAAATAGGCATTAGGCAAATTGAGTAGATAGGTCCAGAAAGAGATACACCAATCAACAATCTGGTAGAACATAAGTTGCGACTCAACAAGAGCATATTTTTAGTTATCCAAAGTAATAAACACAAAATTTCAATTGGCATCTTGAGATGTGCGACTAACCTTTTATTACAGATGCAACATGAAATGAAGTGTGATAACTGAAGTGCAAATGTAATCGATGGAGAACATTCATTTCGATACTTCTCCATAAAAATAAGGAGCAAAATGAAAGTAAAGAACTAATGTTTGAGGATGATGATCGCAATGCAGTATTCGTGGAAAGCACTGAATCTGACATAAGCACTGAGCTGATTGAGCAGGTCTATCACTTACCATCTGATGAACATCTCGGTCTTTTCATTTCTTTTCATAAGAAAACAAATGAATGCTTCGAACTTGTTCGACTTCTGCAGTAGCCATTTTGTGTAACGTGATGTTCACTTAGAAACTAATGTTTATCTCGTAAAGGTCATCTGTATTCAAACCATTCAGCACGAAGGAGATGCAGGTATTACGTGTACAGTAAATAGGTATAAAATTAATTAAATTCCTAGATTGTAAACAGACGCCGGTATCGAATCTGACGGCGGTGCATTGTAGCGGAGCGGCTTTCTAAATCAAGATGCCCACAAATAGAATCCTCGAGTGCCGCGGTGCAACGCTTGGCATTTTTACCCTACTTCGCTTCACCGTAATATTTACTTTTTTCCTTGTTTAACTTGTGAGAACACTAGGTATATACTGGTAGTTCAATCCACGAAAATGCCTCACTCACTCCTAACTCCTTACGAATCGCATGGATACATAAGTAATTGTGAAGAAGTGGGGCGCGTCTTCGTGCATTGAACTACTTATGACAACAGTTGCATATAATTGGCTCAAATAGAAGCCCTTAGAGCTTCTCTGGCCAATCCAAAATTTGTTTATGATATGAGTACCTACTCTTTTGTCCTTATAGTTTGTATGGATTTGTGCGACATCTACGAGGAAGGAGAAGGAGATCTACTTAGGTCTTTAAAAACGTAGTATGGTGCTATGAAATGTGTGACATGTTTGCACTAGGTCAGCGCGCACTAGTGCGAGCAGTCTCGTGCTGCGTGCTACATTCATAGACAGTTTTGACTCAGATATAAGCCCTTAGACCTTCTCTGGCCAATCCAAAATTTGTTTCACATCAATGAGTACTCTAGTGTCCTTATTGTTTGTATGGATTTGTGCGACAGAAAGAGATCTACTTAAGTCTTTAAAAACGTAGTATAGTGCTATGAAATGTGTGACATGTTTGCTCTAGTGCGAGCAGACTCTTGCAGCGTGCTACATTCACAGACAGTTTTGACTTAGATAAAAGTACTTAGAGCCTACCTGGCCAATCTAAAAATGTGTTGAAGATCAATGAGTACTTTATTGTCCTCATTGTTTCTATGAGTGCAACAGAGGGAGATTTACTTAGGTCTTTAAAACACGTAGTATGGTGCTATGAAATGTGTGACATGTTTGCACTAGGTCAGCGCGCACTAGTGCGAGCAGTCTCGTGCTGCATGCTACATTCACAGACAGTTTGGACTCACTTATTATGACGCGACTTTTTTGTTATGACATCCTGATAACAATCCCGCGCCACAGATAATGCGCGTCCGCATAATGGCAGCGTAAGAGCAATCCACGTCCACATCACAGTGTTTACATCTGCCCGCGTTCTCATCGCCGCGTCACAACACATTGTGAAGGGATTTGGACGCGCAATTTAAGTCTCTTTGTCGCCTGATCCAATTGGGCGTTTTGGCGCGGATATAGAATACATAATGGCGGACGCGGGCAGCTGCCGCGCCGGCGCAGCTCGTAGGGCTGCCGATTATTATTTCGATTGTAGTATTGTAGTTAGTTTTGTTTTTTCGACCTAAACCTGAGCTGTGTGTCACACATAAACGATTGTAGTATTGTTCTTATTGGAGTTAGTTTTGTTTTTTCTGCTTAAACCTGAGCTGTGTGTCACAGTAAGAATTGTTACCTCTTTTCTAACTTTTCCAAGTTATATCTTTGGAGAAAATAATAAGGTTACACCACATGCCTTTACTGTGAATATAGTGGGAGATTCTACAATTTGGATGCTTAAAACTTCACCATAGTGTTTGCATTTATAAAGTTTTCTATTAGACAACTACTTAAAGACAGCTTAGTATGTAGACTGGGCGTTAATCCCCTCTCTTTCTTTGCTATTAGATACGCACTTAAAGACTGTTGCCGATATATGTTGCAGCGGATCCGTTAGTCAATGCACCGGCTCTAGGACTATAATCCAGTAGGTACGGCGGGCGGGTCGTAAAATCTCTGTGCTACTACGCTGTGTTACCAAATCAAAACTAGCTCGTTAAAACAAAAAAGAATTCTTTATTTTACTCAAATTAACACAATCACTTAGACTTTACAATTATTTCAATTCCGATCTTCTTTCTTCGTTTCAAACTAAATAACTGCCTGCCCATCCGAAAGCGGCCGTATTTATATGAAAATAAATCTATCTATCCTTATCACATTTTATTCTTTTCTCTTTCTCAAAATACTCGAAAATACGATTACTTTCTGATGGGCATACATACAATATTAAACCTTATCATTTCGTAAATAAAGTTTACTTTTGAATGTAGGTACATCAATTTGTTTACTAAAGTTATGACTCATGAGTCATCTCGACGGTTCGCGAGTTTAGGTAGGTACCTATTATGTGTAGTTGTTTATTTGGTACTTAGCGATAATGAGCAACACAAATAGGTACCTATCTATTACAGATACTTGCTTACGCTAAACTAACGTATTCGTCGCTAACAATTCTCCCCACCGGTGCGTAGCACCTCTTCCTGTCGGAGCGACGATGATTTAGCAGGAACTAACACGATGACTCGTCGGCTTGGACGTCGCATTATACCTCCATTAGTTTGAACGTCTAAAATTCTTACTCGTCCATCTGGTCCGGGATACAACTTTATGACTTTACCACGTGGCCAGGTATTTCGTGGAAGCGTCGAATCAACTATTAATACGATGTCTCCGATTTGTGGATCTCTTGTTTCCTTTCCAGTCACTTTTCGTGGCTTTAACGTAGGTAAGTACTCATCGATCCATCTCCTCCAAAAATGATCAGTAAGTCTTTGAGCTGTTCTCCAATTTGCCTTTCCGATTAGATCTTGATCGTTGAACTCTCCTGGAGCCATTGCTCCGCATGACCTTCCCAAAAGAAAATGATTTGGTGTTAAGCTCTCTTCGTCATTTGGATCCGTACTAAGATGTGTCAATGGACGTGAGTTTATGATGTGCTCTACTTCTGTCATCAATGTGTGCAATACTTCTTCTGGTGGGTTTCTTTCATTGAGTACAACTGCCAGTGACGTTTTCACGGATCTAACCATCCTTTCCCAAGCCCCGCCCATGTTTGGAGTGCCAGGTGGGATAAACTTCCATCTGAAGCCCTTTTCTGTGGCGGCTTCTTCTAGTTCTTTGCTAGCCTTGCAGAAATTAGATGCATTGTCACTCACGATTACTTTTGGTGTTCCGCGTCGAGCAGCCATACGGCGCAATGCCATGATCATTGAGCTAGCGCTCAATGAGGGTACCAATTCCAAGTGGACAGCTCTGGTTGTGAGACATGTAAATAATGCTCCCCACCGTTTTTCGACTCTTCTTCCTACAGTCACTGTCATTGGTCCGAAATAATCCACGGCAGTACTTGAAAATGGATGTTTATGGACTTGTAATCTTTCAACTGGCAGATCTCCCATTGGTGGAATCTGTGGTGTACCTTTCCTTAATTTGCACCATTGGCATTCATGCGTGACCTTTTTTACTGCTGTTCGTAATCCAAGGATCCAATATCTTTGCCTTATCTCATTCATTACCGTTAATGTGTTTGCATGCAGGAATCTTTTATGGTAGTCGTCGATGAGTAACTGTGCTATCCGTTGTTTCCCATCTAAAACGGCTGGATTAGTGTTGCTGTATAAACATTTCTGAGTTCGGCTTCTTAGTCTCATTATATTGTTATCACTTAGATAGACATCTATCTTTTTTAATCGGCTTGAATTTTCTAGGGGTTTACCTTTCTGTAAATCCGTTAACTCTTTTCTAAAACTCTCTTCTTGGCTCCTTTTGATAAGAAATTCTTCTGCTTTACACAAGTGTTCTTCTTGTAAAGGAATTTGTTTCAGATTTGTCTGTCTTTTTGTTATTTTCATTCTTCGTGTATTCTTCCTCTGAGGTTTTGGTCTTGGATTCCACGTGTCATCTTTGCATTTAGTGGCATTAACCTTTTCCATTTTCTTCTTTCGTAACAACTCTAAGAACTGAAATACTCTTGCTGTCGCTCGGAGCAGTTTTGTCCATGAAGAAAATCTACTTGGATCTGGTCCTTCTATAGTTGAAACTCTTAAAGTAGCAACTTGTACTTCTTTTTCTTCTAAATTCCCAGAATATTTGTCAAATCTTCTCACGGGCCAATCTTGTTCTTCTCTTCGTAGAAATGTTGGACCTTGAAACCATCTTGCAGTGTAATCAAAATCGTTAGGTGTACCTCTCGTTGCGTCGTCGGCAGGATTTTCTTTTGTGGGAACCCATCTCCATTCTTTAATATTCGTTGTTTCTTCAATTTCTGCAAGTCGATGGGCTACAAAGGTTTTGAACTTCCGAGGATCGGCTTTTATCCATTGCAAAACTGTACTTGAATCTGTCCAAAATGTTTTCTTCAATACATGCAGATTCATTTCTTTTTCAATAGTTGCTGTCAACCTGGTTCCTAATAAAGCCGCCTGTAGTTCTAGTCGCGGAATTGAAACAGGTTTTGTTGGAGTTACTCTAGCTTTTCCAGCAATTAACGCAACATGCACCTCCCCGTTAGGCCTCTTTGTTCTCCAGTAAACAGCCGCAGCGTAGGCTTCCTCACTAGCATCTGTGAATGTATGTAATTCTCCTTCCTGTGAATATGGCGACATGCACCTAGGAACTTTGAGCTTAGTTAGGGAAGCTAGGTCTACTAAATACTTAAGCCATGACTGTACTTGTTCATCTTGAATTTTTTCATCCCAATCTATTTTTGTCCTCCATATGTCTTGAATTAACTTTTTCCCTTGAATCAATACCGGCGTCGCAAATCCTAGTGGGTCAAATGTTGACATAACCGCACTCGTTACTTCACGCTTGGTTGGAATCTTTTGGCCATTGACAAGTTCTTTTGATGTATTTCGCAATCCAATATTAAAGGCCAATGCATCTTCCTTTACCAACCACTTTAAACCAAGAGTCTTTTCTTCCTTTGTGATATCCAAGGAGTCTTCTTTTATAGTTTCTGTAAATTCTTTTATCACATCAAAGTTGTTGCTGGCCCATCCTTTCAAGTGAAACCCGGCCTTTTCATGAATTTCTTTGACTTTCGCCGCTGTTTCTTTTGCCTTTTCCGCTGTGGTAAAACTTTGCAAATAATCGTCCATGTAGTGATTCTTTTCGATTGCCTTTACTGCTTCGGGTTCATGTTCTTCGAATTCCTTTGCGTTCTTGTTCATGACATATATTGCTGTTGCAGGAGACGAGGCAGCTCCAAAAATTACTGAAGTCATACGGAACTCTTCAGGTTTCTTCGTTCTATCGTCTCCACGCCATAAAAATCTTAAACTGTCTCGATCTTCATGCCTTATTTTGATACGAAGAAACATTTCTTGAATATCTGCCATTACTGCTACTGGCCCTTCTCTGAATCGCAGTAAAACTCCAAAAAGCGATTGAAGTAGGTCTGGCCCTGCCAACACTGCATCATTAAGGCTTTTCCCTTCAAATTTTGCTGCTGCATCAAACACGATTCTTGGTTTCTTTTTGACTGGATGAACAACTGCAAAATGGGGAAGATAGAACGTTCTACCAATGGTAGTCGTTTCCGGTGCCTTTTCTGCATATCCTTTCTGTAACAAATCTTCAATTTGGGCTTTGTAAGATGTTTTTAAAGCAATGTCCCGATCTAATTTCTTCTCGATATTGATTAACCGACGAAAGGCTTGAGCATAATTATTAGGCAGGGTTTCATCATCTCTTTTCCACAAAAGACCCGTTTCATATTGGTTGCAGGGCAATTTGTTCGTAGTTTTTTCCAAAACTTCTAAAGCTCTGCGATCGCTGTCGTTACTCGGCAGATTTGGTTGGACTCCTAGTGATTCCAATTTAAAATGTTCCTTGACCATTTCTTCAACAATGTCTTCTTTTACTCTGCAATTGCTTACAAAATTGACTACTGCGTTGGCTCCTGTATCATACCCATGCAAAACCCAACCAAGCTGAGTTAGTGACGCAACTGGTTTTGACCCTCTTCCCTTTTTCAACTGCCTAGTAACAATCAATTCCCAGTTGTCCTGTCCTATAAGAAGCATAGGTTTCTCGCTAGTGTAAACCAGTTGTTCCTTGATGTCATTTAAGTGCGGACAATCTTTAAGTATCTTCACATCGACTTCTTGCTCTGTTAATTTTAAACCCTCAATCGTTCTTGCATTTAATATTGCTGTTTCTTTCCTATGCGTACCTTGTATCTTCAGAGTGATTTTTTGAGAGTTTTTGTTCTTCAGTTCTTTTCCCCCAATTGTCTGTAGAGTCAGCGATTCTTTGTCTCCTTCTATTCCAATTCTTTCAGCAATGGAAGAATCTAATAAAGTTATCGTCGAGCCTTCATCCAATAAAGCCAAAATTTGTGCTTCTCCTTTTGGTCCAAAAAGTTTTACAGGTACTATCTTCAAATACACTTTACCTTCTGACATAGTAGCGTGAACCGATGCTATTTTTGCTTCTTCATTGTCACTGTAGTAGTAACTATCTTCGCCGTCGTCGAAGTCTACGTTATTACAAGATTCTTTGTTTTGCTGGAAAGTCACAAGAGGCTGTTCAGAGTGAAGGGCTACATGGTGCCACCGCCTACATTTCTTGCATGGTGGAGCTCTGCATACCATTTTCTGGTGCTTAAAGCGAAGGCACTTGAAACACATTCGTGCTCTCTTAGCTATATTCCACCTTTCATCTACATCAGCTTCTTTAAATCTTCTGCATGCTAATAAGCTATGATCTCCATCACACACGACGCATGGATATTTGGGTCTTTCCGTCGTTGGAGTTAGTATGCCTTGATAAGTTGATTCTTGTGCTTCTTCAATTGTTTGCGTAGTGTGAATTGACCTTCTTGTATGAGGCGTACTTGTTAGTTGAGGCTTCTTTGGGTCTCCAAGTTCGGGCGGTGCGAAAGCTCCATAATTCTGTATCTCTTCAGCTAAAAATAAATCGATGACATCTAAATCTGCTATCTCTATATTTCTATATCGACCATTAAATGCAACGAACCTGTCATGCATATTTTCAGACATCTTTTCTCTGATGCAGTTGGATGTTTCTGGTGAATGTAGGTATTGTGGTTTTTTCAACGTTCGGATGATGGAGATAGATGCTCTCACTTGACTGGCAAATCTACATATATCTGCTGGTTTATTTATTACCGGTTTTATTTTCTTCATTTTTTCCAGCTCAGCAAGCGCTAAAGATCCTGGTCTTCCAAATCTGTCTTCCAAGTGCTGTATCACAATACCTGGGTCATCAACGGTATTAATTAAACATTCAACTGCCTCTTTTGCAATTCCTTGCAAAGCCTTACGCAGACGTGCTCGATTCATCGCATGCGTAAAATTTGTTGCTGACTCGACATACGCCTTCTCGAAACTGATCCATTCCGAACTTGCACCGGTAAATGTGGGTAACTCTATATTATCTCTATTTTTAGAATTCATTTTCCTGAGTTCTTGCGCTAATAATTCTATTCCAGATGTATTCACTTGCTGCTGTTGGTTAGTATCATATTCCCCTGTTTCAATAATCGATCCTTCCATATTAGTTGGCTCGTATGTTTCATCTTCCTCCTCATCTTCTAACGCCTTAATTGCTGCTTGAGCCAGTTTCACCCTAGCTTGGGCAGCCTCATATTCACTCTGCGCTAGTTCTAACTCAACTTCTGCCCTCTTTTTCGTTGTCGTAGCGCGTACATCAATACGCTTCGGCTTGTAGGTATCCAAAGAGGTGCGCCTTAAATCTAGCGCCCGTTGGCGAGATTCTTTAGTGTTAACTTTTAGCCTTGATATTCCTTTCAACGGCTCAACAGTCTGGGTAACGTCACTTGAGTAAGTAGTAAGTACCGCAATGTTCCTTTCCACGGGCGTAGATTCTGTACTCCTACTAATTCTCCCTCCAGTCTGCTGAACTGAAGTGTTTTCCACTGTGACGTTATCCTCGGACGGAGGCGTCATGATCGTAGATTGAGTAACGCTTGTCGTATCGGTCGTAGTTTCAGACGGCGTACTCACATTCTTATCTCTCGACGTCAAAGACTCCTCCGCGTTCTTTGAGCGCATTGTTTCAGATCGCGTAGTTGGCATTCTTCCGTATAAAATCACCCAATCCGTCTCTGAAGGACCAAATTAATGTTGCCGATATATGTTGCAGCGGATCCGTTAGTCAATGCACCGGCTCTAGGACTATAATCCAGTAGGTACGGCGGGCGGGTCGTAAAATCTCTGTGCTACTACGCTGTGTTACCAAATCAAAACTAGCTCGTTAAAACAAAAAAGAATTCTTTATTTTACTCAAATTAACACAATCACTTAGACTTTACAATTATTTCAATTCCGATCTTCTTTCTTCGTTTCAAACTAAATAACTGCCTGCCCATCCGAAAGCGGCCGTATTTATATGAAAATAAATCTATCTATCCTTATCACATTTTATTCTTTTCTCTTTCTCAAAATACTCGAAAATACGATTACTTTCTGATGGGCATACATACAATATTAAACCTTATCATTTCGTAAATAAAGTTTACTTTTGAATGTAGGTACATCAATTTGTTTACTAAAGTTATGACTCATGAGTCATCTCGACGGTTCGCGAGTTTAGGTAGGTACCTATTATGTGTAGTTGTTTATTTGGTACTTAGCGATAATGAGCAACACAAATAGGTACCTATCTATTACAGATACTTGCTTACGCTAAACTAACGTATTCGTCGCTAACAAAGACAACTTAGTATGTAGACTGGGCGTAAATCACCTCTCTTTCTGTGAGGAAAGCCATGTCTAGGAAAGACCCGGTAATATTTTCTTTTAATCAAGCTTGAGATGTCGATGATGCCTGAAGATCAGTAAACTTCAGTGTATAAACATGCCTATACACAGCCTCATAGCTCCACAAGTCCAAATTTCGCCTTGTACGATTGTTAGATAGTTAAACATATACTTATTGGCGGCCCTGATTCGCCATTAGCTGAGCGCTTCAGAGTGGAACCGCAATACGATCTGTATTTGCGTCTCCCTCGCACACATTTGTTTTTAATGCAACGCAGAATTCGTTTCATCATCTCTACCATTCCCATTTCATATAATAAGATAGTGTTACCATTATCTTACTCGAAACCTCATGAGTCAAGTTACTCTTAATCTTAAACGCTCAAAGCCAAATCTCGAATCCGAATCAATTCTTCAAAAATCATACTCATAAAAAGAAGCAGTAAACATTCTCCGATTGCTCGCACTTAATGGTTTCAAGATTCTTGAAACCATAGCAGTCACTTGCTTGTCACAATATGCTTCAGTGAAGCGAAATCTAATTTTGAATTTCAACTCTTCATCATCATAAATCTCCATTGGATTTATCGTCAATGTCGGGTCTACTACATAAATATTCATCAGTATACTGTTCGTTGACATTTAAGCGTTGTTTTAGTGCAGTCACTTCCAAACTGTTGAACCTGGTATTTGACATTATTTTGCTCTCTCATCTCATCTTTCCTCAGCAGTAACTCCTGCTGACTAATTCAAGTGAGTAAACTATTTGTACTAAGAAACGCTACTTACGCTTTAACAAAAAGACCGGTGGCCCACAAGTGCCCATTGGACTAGCGGTATTGCCCCGTTGTATGGCATTGGACAACATTTGGGCCAGGAAGTCCCCAGCGCTACCCAGGGGACTTCCTGGCGTAACATCTTTCCCTCAAACGATGCCCAATTTCAAGCACAAGCTCGCACAAACACGCACGTTGGGGTAAATTTCCTTCCCTTCCAAGTTAGTACGATAAGCTCTTAAGCTGCATCATCACTTACCATCAGGTGAGATCGCAGTCAAGTACTAACTTGTATAGAGTAAAAAAAACTATACCAAAATACCCCACTGATAAGTTACGCTCTCCATCTGGGCATAGTATAGCGGATTATTCTCATAAATAAAATTGTATATCGACCAAACATCCCCTGTAACTATTGCGACGCAATCATCACCAACCAATCGGTGCCTCGGCTGCATAACCGATGCAAATATTATCCAATCAGTGGCGTCGCAACTTGACCGCTGCAAGCATTAACCAATCGCAGTGCCCAAGATGTAACTTCATCCATCCTATAAGTATTTTTGTATATAAGTCACATCACTGGCCCAAGGAAGCGTGGGGTTACAAGTAAGAATACGATACTCGTAAGGAAGGTATGATACTCGTAAGGAAGATACTCGTATGGTTTATATTTCGGCCGTAAAGAATTTGGGATGGCGGTCAAAATCTTCACAACACGTGAGTTTCAAATTCATCAGCAAGTGAAGTGAAAGAGTTCGCATTCAGTGAGCAAAGCTGCTGGCGTTAACTTAATACTCCTTTAGCTAAAATAAACGGAATAAAATAATCAATAATACCAGTATAAAGTATAATGAATATTAATGTAAGTAACATGTTTACGTACCTACATGGTTTAACGTTACGTAAGCTCAATACCAAATGACCTAGCTCTGTTCCAAGTAACAAAAGATGGCCACCGAAGATATGGGAATAGGACAGATTTAATTGGCGTAATATCTCTACATTTATATTTAGTACGTACCTAGACATTTACGTAAGACTATAAGTGGATTTTATATGCATTAGCTATTATTAACATGCGAGTGAGTTTATAGGTATAACTTTGTCCTTCAAACACGCAGCAAAAATTGATTTCTTGCATAAGATACCTAATGTCTCTTTTCATCCTGTTAAGTACTCCTCCTATTTATATTTTATCCTAGTAATTACATTCTCATTATTTACATATTACATATGTGGAAAATAAGAAATTATTACAGTTTGTACAATTGAATTTAAATGCAGGCTTTTAATCGTGTGTTTATAATTTATTAAATGGTACCTAATAATTATGGGTGAAATTGGATGGATTTTTTAGCTCAGCCAGTTTAATCTGTCTAATTTTACAGAACTTAGTGACTATTCGAAAGGCTGATTGACTCCAAAAAAAAAAAAACTAGAAAAAGAAACCTCTTCGTCTATATTGTTACTATGTGGTTATTCCTGCCATATCTCCGCGTTCTGAAGGCTGATCCGCGTCGAGAAGAGCCGGCGAGGAGCTCGGCGCCGGCCCACTGTGCGCTAATGCCGTTTTCGTACAAAAACGCGATGCGGCGCGGCGTGTCAGCCGCTAATTGAGTGGCGCACGCTATCGCATGAGCAGCGGACTTCTCTCGCCGCCACTGATATACTAAACTTACTAGATACTGATAGCGGTTTTTTTAGAGTGCGTAAGTTTAGCGCGTCTAAAAATCTATTTTCCCGTTACAGCGATTGCTGTTGCAACGGATAACATGATTTCTTTAAAAATACAGCCTAACCTGGTTAAATGAGAGATCAAGGGACCAAGATCTCTTTTTCTCGTATAGAGGTTTCTCACTTACCCGAGTTTCAGAGTTAGGAGGGCAAAAAGACGGGACCTGGGAAATACTCTCTGTTTACGCGAGAGTAGCTGGCGCGAGCGCCGAGCCTATTGTATTGTGTTGAATCGTGTTCTCTCTCTCTAACCCGCGGAAGCCCTCGTCGGCGCGTCTCGCTCACGCTTTGGTTACGGCGAGTTTTTTGCTGCATGCGTTTTGTATCGAATCGTGCGCTCCCGCTCCAACTCGCGGAAACGCCAATCTTCCTATCCCGCTCGCGCATCGGTCGCCGAGATTTTTTTATGCCTGCAATGACGCGGCGACTTCGGTGCGCGCCAGTATTAAGCACCATTCGTCTGCTGTCGACCGACGAACTTAGCGGTCCCCCGCGCGTGGCTGACGTAATTTTGATCACGTGTCGTCCTTGAAACGCGTAGTCGCGAGACGCAAATTACTACGTTTGAGTAGCCACGTTTCTATTTGCGCGGGTGTTTAGTCGTCGAATAACATCGCAACGGGACGTCCGTTTTTTGATGCGCCTGACTTGTTTTTCGCACTGCGTTTTTTGTTTGTTGCCGCGCCCCCTCTCTCGCGCGCTGGGGCGCTGGTGCGGTCCCTTTCGCACTTCGAACCGGTAGCCGACGGAAAGTGGGTTCCTGCGCGTGTGGTCTTCGTGTTTGGAGGCTGATTTGAAGCGGAGGTCAGACGGCTCTGCCAGTCCCATACACACACGCACCCTTGTACATACCCTTAACACTTTCACGTCACACACTGTCACACATCTACTACAGAGGACTCCGTATCAAGGCCGACGCTTCGGGATCAAGGTCAGTCAATAAGTACCTACTAATTTTAAACTATTTTTATTGTTGGCCGCGTCCGGTGGCGTACTGTATCAGCCGTAGTGGCCGACCTGTTGTCTAGTAAAAGTCGCTGATTACTATTTCCACTGATCGACTAGTGAGACTCGATTACTATCCGACTCGGATTGGATGCCGTCATCTGACCCGAGACTGATCGTACACTAGTGATCCCGTGTAGTCTCACTAGTCGGTCCCCCCTCGACCTGTCCGGGCTCGTTCCTCTATGGGCCCGGGAACTGAGCCCTCATCTGGACAGGCAAGGGGCCGTAACATGTGGTAGCAGAGCGTGGTTTCGCGCCTTTTGGTTAAGCGGCTTTTACACGTTCGGCGCGTCGATATCGATATTTGTTGCGCGTATTTAATTCGTCGCGTATCTCTGTCGGTCACACGTTTGTAGGCGCGGTACGCCACGTGTCGGACCGATACGCCGCGTTAACGGCCACAGATTATTGTACCGCTACACCACGCGTTTTTGTAGCAACGCCGCGTTATTTACCGCGTGCCGCGCGTTTGTTAACCGCGACCTTGATTAGCGTTCTGCACGTGTTGGTGTTTGCATCTGTGCTTGTTCTACTTCCTTGTAATTATCCTCGCGCAGTCTCGCCATGCCTTCGCATAGGCCTCCGGTGCGCCGTATGCAGGATGAGCTGCGGTGGGCAGCTAGCGCGCATGCGCTTATTACTCGTCCAGACAGGACGGCTAGCTTGCTCCACCGCCTTGAGCAGCTCCCTGCCAGACGAGCCCATTTTGAAGAGGCCTATTCGGAATTCCTTGCTACAGTGGAGGACGACGAGGCGCGAGAATCGGCCCAGAAGGACTACGAGCAGTTCTTCGAGTTCACAGACGATGTGCTCGAGGCTGGGGCCAAAATGAATCGTGAGGCTCGAAAGAGCATTCTGTGCGAGTCGCCTCGCCCGCAGCAGCAGCCCGCCCTATTGGGTCGGCTGCCTACTTTGGACCTTCCACACTTTGGTGGGCGTCTTCAAGACTGGATGGGGTTCATCTCCATCTTCGACAGTCTAGTCCATACCCGCCGCGACCTATCCCCAGGCCAAAAAATGGCCTATTTGCGGACCTCCCTTCAAGGGGAGGCACTTGGGGTAGTCTGCCATTTGAAGTTGTCTGACGCCAGCTACTCCACGGCCAGAGAACTCCTCGAGAGGCGCTACGCCAATGTGCGCCGCCTTGCTGACGCGCACATGATGGAGTTAATATCCCTCCCGGTTTTGAAAGACCTAGCGCGTCTCCGGGAGGTGATCATTGACCCAGTCGTGGTTGCTTGCAACGCCCTTCGACAACTTGACTTACCGGTGGATCAGTGGTCCTTCTGGCTTCTTCACCTGGTTCTGTCCCGCCTGCCTCTCGATCTGCGGATCCGATTTGAAGAGAGGTACGGCGGGGACGGGGCTAATTATATACCCCCGTTCAGAGACCTCTTAAAGTTCCTTGAGGAACAGAGCCGCCAGGTGGAGAATGCCGTGGCCTCGGGAACACCGGCAAAGGAGCCGGCGCGACCGACGCCCGCTTCTAAACCCACGACTTCCACCAGGGGTTTCAAGCAGCCAGTAGTGGCGCAGCAGACTGGTCGCCGCACAATCCCCAACTTTAGTGGCCTTGCTGCGACCGAGGCAACCCCCTGCAACTATTGCCGTGCTTCCACGCACACAACGGCCGATTGCCCTAAATTTTTGGAGAGACCGCCCAAGTACCGTAGGGCCATCGCGAGGGAGCGCCGTTGGTGCTACTCTTGCTTAGGTCGGCACTTGCAACGCAATTGCCAGCACCAACGGCCTTGCACACACTGTCAGGGCAACCACCTTCCTATTCTTTGTCTCGACCGCAATGGTGCCGGCAGGCAGGAGGTGGTTGAACAGACACCCGGCAGGAGTGGAGGCTCCTCCTCGGTCACGTGCCCAGCCGATGGACGGCGTGGGGCGAACACTGTTCGTCCGGCCCCTGGTTTTGATAGGGCTTCACCCCCCCCTCGGGCGGGGGTGCAGCCCTCCAGGGGCGGGGGCGTTCCGCCCTCTGTCAACCCTGAGGGAGGTTTTGCCGTCGCT
This sequence comes from Coenonympha arcania, assembly GCA_036785405.1. Classification (NCBI taxonomy): domain Eukaryota; kingdom Metazoa; phylum Arthropoda; class Insecta; order Lepidoptera; family Nymphalidae; genus Coenonympha; species Coenonympha arcania. The sequence continues at coordinate 231,950 of CM072073.1, forward strand.
CAGTCTGAACCAAGGAGGTACTCCCCTCCTCTGGCTGAATACCCCAGGCTGGAGCGATACCCCCCTCGATGGTCTGGACACCCCCCTCCGCACTACGTCGTCCCGCGGCTGTCGTACGTGACCAGACCCCCTCAGCCCATGAGGGACGCTTGGGTGTACCCTGGGGGAACCCCACCTATTGGTGTGGTAGAAGTTCCGCAAGCTGGCCCCTACGAGCGCCCGAGGCTGGAGGAGTCGCCCGAAAGGGGCAACTCCCGTTGACTAGTTGCTGCCCTGGCTCCCACCACCGCCACCTCACCCGACAATTTGAGCGAGCATAAGACGGTCTGCCAGACCGTACTTTTGCCCACGGCTTTGGTCAGGGTGTTTAACCCGAACGGTGAGTGGCTAATGGTACGCGCGCTGCTAGATCTCGGTTCACAGCGCTGCATTGCATCGTCGTGGTTGGTGAGGACGCTGGGGCTCCCCTGGAGTCCGGACAATCGTCCAATGTTAGGAATAGGAGGATCGGTTCCTCCGACTCCCAGGGGTCGGGCAGAACTTATGTTTGGTCCAGCCGAAGGTCCCCTTCGTATCCTAGTCGATGTGAACGTTCTTGACGATATTGTGGGACACCTCCCGAACGTTCCTATCCATAACTCGGCGGTTCATTGCGCGTCGGGTTTAACCCTGGCGGACCCTTCATGGTCTGAACCTGGCCCCACTGATTTGCTCTTGGGCGCCGATGTGCTGGGCTTGATCATGTCAGGAGAGATTAGGACATTGCAGAAAAATGGTTGTCGGCCATGTCCACTATCTTTGGGTTTAGTTTTTTCGGTCCGGTTTTATGGACCAACCTGCCTCCTGACGTGGACCATCTCCAAACTATTGGAGTGGCACTTTCCGATGTAGTCCAAAAATTTTGGGAAATTGAAGAGCCCCCTCAAGCGGCTCGGGTAGACCCCCTCCATCAGGAATGCGAGTTATTCTACCAGAATAACACAGGTCGTCGCGTCGATGGCAGGTTTGTAACTCGGCTACCCTTCCTTGCCTCACGCCCCCCCCTTGGTCATTCAAGGGCGTTAGCTGAAAAAAGACTTCTGTCCATGGAACGCCGCATGAAGCGAGACCCTGCATTTCGAGAGAAATATATTGAGTTCATGAGGGAGTACGAGGCGTTGGGGCACATGTCCCCTTCCTCATTTGACTGGCGCTCTCACGAGCACTATTTTCTCCCTCACCACGCGGTCTTGAAGTCTCCAGGCGGTAAAATTCGTGTGGTCTTCGACGGGTCAGCGGCCACGTCTAATGGGGTTTCCTTGAACCAGTGTCTCCACACTGGCCCCAAACTTCTTAAGGATCTATCTGACATCCTCACCAACTTCCGTAGGCACCAGGTGGTTTTTGTGGCCGACATACGAATGATGTTCAGGCAATCGGTAGTGCATCGCGATGATCGTCGTTACCAGCTGATTTTGTGGCGCGAGAATCCCAGTGATCCTGTGCGCGTGTTCGAGCTGAACACTACAACTTATGGCCTTAGGTCTAGTCCTTATATTGCAATGAGGACGCTCTTGGAGCTGGCCAACCGGGAACGACTGAATTATTCGCGAGCAGCGGATGTCCTAGAAACTTCTGTCTATATGGACGACATCTGCGCCGGAGCATCCAGTGTTGAGGAAGCTCGCATCCTGAGGGACGAGTTGATCGCCATCTTGAAATCCGGAGGGTACGAGTTACGTAAATGGCTATCCAACTCACCTCAGGTTTTGCAGGACTTACCTGGAGAGGATCAACAGGATCCTCACCTGTTTGAACACCCGGAGGATCCCAATTTGCTGACGGTGCTTGGTATCCAGTATCAGCCCGTTCAGGATTCTTTTACGTACCGGGTCAAGTTAGATGATCCTCCGAAGTCTTGGACCAAACGACTGGTCCTGTCCACTGTGGCGCGCACCTTTGATCCAAACGGTTGGATAACTCCGGTTGTTTTTCTGGCCAAGTGCTTTCTTCAAAAGCTTTGGGTGTCTGGGTTAGGCTGGGATGAGCCTCTTCTTGGTGCTCTCTTAAGAGAGTGGCTCTCTTTGGTGTCCTCCCTTCCCGACATCAACCAAATCTCTTTACCCAGATGCTTCTTGCCTCCGGGCAAATGTCGTGCAAGCTTACACGGGTTCTGCGATGCCTCTGAGAAGGGATATGCAGCTGTGGTATATCTGCGAACCGTGAGTGCTTCTGGGCAAGTCTCGTTGCACCTTGTCCTAGCTAAGAGCAAGGTTGCACCTATTAGGTCTCGTCTAACAATTCCTAAGTTAGAACTTTCGGGAGCCGCACTCTTGAACCGGTTATTAAACCACGTCCACGCTTCTTTGAAGTCCTTCGTAAACATTTTGGACGTTTTTGCATGGTCGGACAGCGAGATTGTCCTGTGTTGGCTTCGGGCTTCGGTCCATAATCTTGAAGTTTTCGTGGCGAATAGAGTGTCACAAATACAAAGTTCTGTCACACCCTTGAAATGGAGACATGTACCCGGGGAACTAAACCCAGCTGACTGCGCTTCTCGCGGTTGCGAGGCTTCTTTGCTAGTCTACCACCCACTCTGGTGGGGACCGGGCTGGCTATCTGGCCCAGAATCCTCCTGGCCCCCGGACAAATTTGAGGCTCCAGCCGAATTACCCGGCTTGCGATTGAGGGTTGGCGTGGTCAACGATAGGCCCATTTATGACCGCGCCCTCTTGGAGCGGTATAGCTCGTTTGACAAGCTGATCGGCGTAACCGCTTGGCTGCGTCGATTCATGCATAATGTCAGGGATCCCCTCAATAAAAACTTAGACTCGGCGCTCTCGCCCTTGGAACGGCGAGAGGCGTTGATGTACTGGATACGTGTGATCCAAGTGGAACACTTTGAGTCAGCGATTGAGTCTTTGAAACGAGGCTCGCCACTGAAGGGCCACCTTGCTCGCCTGAGTCTATTCTTGGACAGTTCCGGATTACTACGTGTTGGGGGACGCCTTAAAAACTCCAACCTCCCTTATGGAGCGCGACATCCTTTGCTGCTCCCAAAGGATGGCACCTTTGTCAATCTGTTGATAACTCATTATCATATTAAAAATGCTCATGCGGGTTGCAATACCCTCTCAGCCATTTTGCAGCGTGAGTTTTGGATTTTGGCAGGCCGACGAACCATTCGAAGCGTGATCTTCAAATGTATTCCTTGCTATCGTTTGAAGGCATCCATTGCACAGCCTGTGATGGGTGTCGGTCTTTTAAGGCCTACTTGTGCGTCTTTGTTTGCCTCGCAACCAAGGCAGTTCACTTGGAGCTTGTCAGTGCCCTCAGCACGGAGGCGTTCGTGGCCACTCTGGGCCGCTTCGTGAGCCGTCGCGGCCTACCCGACTTGGTTCGGACAGACTGCGGGACCAATTATAAGGGAACCGATCGTTATTTGAAGGAGGTCGTTGACTTCCTTGTTAAGAACAGGCACTGTGTAGGCACCGCCATGTCTAGAATGGGAGTTACTTGGAAATTTGACCCTCCGGCGTGTCCTCACTGGGGCGGAATCTTCGAAGCTGTTGTTAAGGTCGCTAAAACGCATTTGCGTCGCGTTATTGGGGAAACCATCTTAACCTTCGAGGAACTGTCCACGGTATTTTGCAAGATTGAGGCGGTTCTTAACTCTCGGCCTCTCGGTCCCGTCTCCTCCGATCCAAATGATTTGGAGGCTTTAACGCCGGGTCACTTCTTGATTGGTCAGCCTCTTAACGCGCTGCCCGAGTATCCCTATCGGGAGGTCAAGACCTCACGGTTGTCTCGGTTTGAAATGTTGCAGCAAATGACTCAAAATTTTGGCACCGTTGGTCTCTTGAGTATTTGCACTTGCTGCAGCAGCGCGTCAAGTGGACTGACAAAACTAACCCTCCCCAGGTGGGAGATCTTGTTCTGCTTAAAGAACCTAATCTACTCCCACTATTTTGGCGTCGTGGACGCATTGTTAAACTGCTATTTGGATCGGATGGCGTTCCCCGGGTGGCCGAGGTATTTGTGGGGGACTCAGTATTGCAACGTGCCGTGGCCACATTGTCCCGACTGCCTATTGATTAGCGAATCTACATTCTTAGATTCGGAGCGGGGGATTGTTTACGCGAGAGTAGCTGGCGCGAGCGCCGAGCCTATTGTATTGTGTTGAATCGTGTTCTCTCTCTCTAACCCGCGGAAGCCCTCGTCGGCGCGTCTCGCTCACGCTTTGGTTACGGCGAGTTTTTTGCTGCATGCGTTTTGTATCGAATCGTGCGCTCCCGCTCCAACTCGCGGAAACGCCAATCTTCCTATCCCGCTCGCGCATCGGTCGCCGAGATTTTTTTATGCCTGCAATGACGCGGCGACTTCGGTGCGCGCCAGTATTAAGCACCATTCGTCTGCTGTCGACCGACGAACTTAGCGGTCCCCCGCGCGTGGCTGACGTAATTTTGATCACGTGTCGTCCTTGAAACGCGTAGTCGCGAGACGCAAATTACTACGTTTGAGTAGCCACGTTTCTATTTGCGCGGGTGTTTAGTCGTCGAATAACATCGCAACGGGACGTCCGTTTTTTGATGCGCCTGACTTGTTTTTCGCACTGCGTTTTTTGTTTGTTGCCGCGCCCCCTCTCTCGCGCGCTGGGGCGCTGGTGCGGTCCCTTTCGCACTTCGAACCGGTAGCCGACGGAAAGTGGGTTCCTGCGCGTGTGGTCTTCGTGTTTGGAGGCTGATTTGAAGCGGAGGTCAGACGGCTCTGCCAGTCCCATACACACACGCACCCTTGTACATACCCTTAACACTTTCACGTCACACACTGTCACACATCTACTACAGAGGACTCCGTATCAAGGCCGACGCTTCGGGATCAAGGTCAGTCAATAAGTACCTACTAATTTTAAACTATTTTTATTGTTGGCCGCGTCCGGTGGCGTACTGTATCAGCCGTAGTGGCCGACCTGTTGTCTAGTAAAAGTCGCTGATTACTATTTCCACTGATCGACTAGTGAGACTCGATTACTATCCGACTCGGATTGGATGCCGTCATCTGACCCGAGACTGATCGTACACTAGTGATCCCGTGTAGTCTCACTAGTCGGTCCCCCCTCGACCTGTCCGGGCTCGTTCCTCTATGGGCCCGGGAACTGAGCCCTCATCTGGACAGGCAAGGGGCCGTAACACTCTCATTAACAGAGTTTTCTCGCTTACCCAGTTCTCACTTACTCAGGTCCGACTGTGGTGCCATTCATTTCCAGCGGTTAGTACCACTGCAAAAAGGATAGTGTTGAAAATGAAAATCTTTATATATTTTACGCTTTACTAACATGATCTTATAAAAAGTCAGGTTGAGAGGGGCCATACTGGTCAGATGTACTGCTTTAATTAACACAGAATATGTCGTGCTGTCAAGTGCTATGGGTATTATGGTATTCTGTGGCCTGACTTTAAACAGGCAAGTGTGAAAATAATATGTTAGACTCTACCGTCATAGGAAAGCAGTTTTACATGGAGAAGAATGGGTAAAAACCGACAAATCATTAATTAATAAATTAATATGGTGATTTCATCGGGAGGTCCTGGGTTCATTTCCCCGCATGTGCTGGTTTAAATTTGAAAGTTCTCAGTTGGTTGGAGGATTCGGATTTAAGCAAGAATTTGAAGCTGTGTCAACAAAAATCTAAGATTTAATCAACTTCGTCACTCAGGAAATTCTTTGGTCTTCGTATATCAATGGTCAATACACAAAGTTTATAAGCGATTCCCTTAATAACCTGCATTTATTTTGTTCCTAAGTCAACGACCTCGCTGACTGCCGGTTCAGTCGGTGTACAACTTATACAGATACCCACGACTTATACAGATATCTACAACTTATACATGTATACCTTCGACTTATACAGCCTACAACTTATTGCCAGGTCTGTAATACGCATTTGTTTAGGCCCCAAATTATATTGGGACCTCCTAAGACGGTATCGATTAATGTTTTTGTATATTTTTTCGCTAAGGTTGCATTTATTTAATTTATATGTTTCCAATGTTAGTATCGCAGCATTTAGCATATTATTCTAACTCTCATTATGCTGAACACATAACAAAAAATCATGAATTTTACTTTCATATTTAATTATTTGTAAGATTTTTATTGTATATATTTTTTAGAATAGGAAATGCTCAGTTTCTTGCCAATTACTCTTTGGTGGAAACCTGAGCTTGGCTGTAAGTAGTTTTGATTTTTAATAAGGGGCCTCTAAGTTAGGTCTATGTATAAGCTCTTTCAATATCTTGTTCGTCAATATTCTTCTTTCAATAGGTATTTTCTTTTTACCATGTACAAAGTACAAAAAACTTTAGAATTTATTTTCGGTAAAATAATATTAAGAATAAAATAGTGTTAAAAAATTAGCATTGTGTAGGATTGGAGATAAAAACAGTAAAATAAAACATGCATAATATTAAAGATATAGGTACAGTTTAAATCATAACCCTTCAATGCTCGAGGTAGAACGCAAGGGAGCGTCGGAATGTGTAACCTGAGGGATTGCGAATTTGAATCCGCCAATGACGGACGCTCATGTCCGCCATTGGTCATTGGTCATATGGCGCCAAATATTTCATACATTGTGCACAGATTTTACCTAGAGGCACCGAAGGGGCAGAGCGAACCAATTAACAAACTTTTGTCTTAGAAAAATAATTATTTTAGCCCCATTTAATTGAAATTATTGATGTTTATAGTGATTCTAATTTTAACCCATTTATTTAAATGTTTGATGTTTGACTCCAAAACGTAGATTACTCAATCGCCATGTAGGTTGTACTTGACCACAGAACACCATATTAGTACCTTATGTGACTGCGATCTCACCTGATTAAAATGAAAATGAAAATCTTTAATTATCACATGTGTCTAAATTGAAGGCTCTTATGAAAAGTCAAAAGTCAAAACTACCGCCAGGCGATTATAAGAGACGATGATCACGCATTTTTACTTTTGCAAACATTTGTTCTTACACGACTTAGGTATATTATGACACCTTTTTGGCCCATATATACCTAACCGCAATAGAATATTTCGATATCCGTTTACGTACGTAGGTATTTTGCACCAGTTTTTAATTAGCACACATTTTTATTTCTCGCCGCGTGATTAACGGTCCGTTTTTGGCAGTCGGCGCGCGCTGCGGTACAGACGGGCGGCGGCAAAAAGTCGCCGGTCGCCGCGAGCGTCGCCACTCTCGGTATGGCGGTTTTTTGCGGCGCGACAGAAAACGCGCGATAAAAATGGACGCCAAATGAGTATTAATTCGCACCGGTTAATAATGACATAAATATACGCACCTACAAAGTCAGTTGTCTACTCGGCGGTGATTTGCGCTCGAGTTTGAACTTTATTTCACACTTGACGCGTTAGTGCCATAACTCGCCGTTATGGACCTCGTGGTATTTGTCTGGACTTACACCATTCACTGACGTTCCAACTGCGGTCGGCTCCGACTTTATAAATAACGTGAAACGGTTAAAAAGACGACTCACCGTCTGACCAAGCTTATTTTATTTTAGCTTATTCGTATTTTTATACGTACCTACCTAATTTTCAAAATATATTTTAGTCCTGGTGTATAACTTCATTTTTATTGACTGAAATTCATCCCGTTTCAATCACATTTTGCTTTTATTATACAGAGCGTAGAGTTTCGTGAGCGACGACCTATTATAAATCTATGACTGTTTCTCAACCGCCAGATAAACTTGACATTTTGACAGATTCCCAATATCAAACATATTTGCTACATAAAGTTTATCTGGTGATTGTGAAACAGACCCTTAGTCATAAAATATTAACAACAAAAATAGTAAAAAAAATTGTACATTTAAGATTAGGTACATTAATATATTACACTAAATCTTTATATATAAATAAATGAATGACAATCACACCCACAATTTAGAGTCTAGATTGAGTTTATAAATTGTAAGGTGTCTGCAAGCAACTTGTCGGCATGTCTGCGGACACTATTTCACTAGGTCCGGTGCAATGATACAGGTTGATTGTAATTTTTTACCCCACCCACTATTACTAGATATACGAACGTGTTGATTTTCTTGAGAGGAAAACGAGATTGATAGAGTGATTGGTTTCGTATTGATAGATGAATTCCATCGAGGTATTCGCTGTTATGTTTTTTAACGCGTATTTCAATCGAGGAGCACTTTAAGAGCTTTTGTTTACGCGTCTTTAATGGATCTCTTAATAGATTTTTTAGCTTATTATTGTAAGATAAATTTCTTTTCACTAATATTATTAAAGTGTTGGTTTTTGAAGAGTCTTGGCTGACGGGTATGCCTACTGTATCATAATAATATTCTAATTATACATGCGTATATATCTACATTTATGTATCTATTTATTTTTCAGTTTGTTCCGCAAGTACAAAGGAACCTTTTAATATCTAGATATAGTCATTAAAGTCTTTATTTAACTAGGTCATTGACAAACGAACCCTCTGAAATCATGCTCTGGATATTTAAAAGTGATGACTTTTCTAGGACTAGCAACTGCACCGAACATATAAAAACAAGCAGTATTAAGGAGATACTTATCCTCCATCTTCTTCAGGTTTTTGATGTCCCATAGCAGGTCTTTCTTATAAGTATTATGGACGTTGAAATACGGACCGCTGTCGCAAATTTAATATTTAAAATATGAATGGATATGAAGAATACTGATGCATTTTCTAGGCAAGCGCGCTCCACCCTAGACCTCATCATTGCTTTCCATGCATGATTGAGTGGAGAGCAAACTTATCAATAAAAAAAAAAAACAAATTTAAAAACGAATCACCCCGTATAAGCTGCAATTATAAAAGCCGCGAAGGCATTCCAGGCGACACATAATGTCGTCAGATTTCTTCACTATTAATATTAACCGATTTTACGAGTGGCTACCCACATTACGGCCCAGGAACATTTAAAGCGATACAATTATATTTAGTCGGGCTATACTCGTGGTTGCAAGTTTGTTATAATTTAAAGCTGTGAAAGGCGGTGGTATTTTTGAAAATAATTTGGTCGAGTTCTATACATTCCATCCGCCTTAAAACGCCTCTGTTGCGTACCAATTTTCTCATATTATCGGTGCTTTTTAATTAATACTTTGACTTATTGATTAAAAAAATCACCATGTTCAAATCACAAAAACAAAAGTGTTTACATAAATCAAGTTAAAAATAATATTAATATTTTGCAAATTAATAATTAGGAGAAAGACATGACTCTCCAGTATATAAAACGTACTTGAAATTGCATGTGAACTGATATTTGGTGATAATAATTAGTATAATTTAATAATTTAAGTTGTATAATTTTGACATGTTTGACATTATTTTAGCTTTATGTAATAATGTAATTTCTCTGGGGGCCATAGTTGCCACGAATAAATAAATGAAATAAATAATAAATAATAATAATAATTAATGTATTTTCTATTGGTTTGGGCTTGGGGTCGCATTTTCAAGCATCAAAGTTCGTTTGAACCTGAAAACAGGCCTAAATAAATTTTTAATTCCTGAGGAATCAATTTCAGATATCGATGTCATAAATTGCTTTTTTAATCGTTTTCCAAAATCAGAATTCGTCTCGCCATTAATCGCCTATCGATCTTGCTCGCATAATTCCCGAAAAGAAAAAAAAACACTTTATGTATTTGACAGCGCAGCGTACGGACAAAACCCCGTATTGACATAACCGGCATAATTTGACACGCCACTGTGTACTTAACCCCGCGACTGCTGGTAGGTATTTGTAGGTCAAGATATTCTGGACCTCGGTCGCATAGACCAGCGTAAAATGAAACATATCCGGCTATAATTACAAGGATACTAGAGGTCTATGGCTTGTGAAGGGTAAATAAGGGTGGATAGCCTGTGGGGGTGTGTTACGACCAGTCACTAGCAGCTGACGTGGATTAGGGTGTTTTTACCTACAAACGTGGGGTAGGAACGTTTTTCGGTGCCTAATGTTTATCAATTGTATGGTAGATGTGTTTAATTTTGTCATTAATTCAAAGCGAATGTATTTTCGCATGACTTAATGTTGTTTGTTTTTCTTTGTGCTGTTTTGTGGGAAGCTATAGGTTTTGACATAACATGATTAAATAATTTGTTTGGAGTAAATGAACGTGTGATATAGTTACTTGAATAGTGCACAGAATCATCTTAACCTTGCGATTTAGGGCTAAGGATGTATGTATGTATGTTTGTACTTTTATTGTGCATCCAAGAAACAATTAACAAAAATTAAAGTAGAAATAAAAAGAAGATACAGGTAACAATGAGGCGGATGTAACTGATATACAAGAATATAGCTGTATAGGTTCAGCAATACAGTAGTAATTTAAATTACAAATAGACCGTAATATGTTGCCTACTTAGTTTATGATATTTGTGGAAACAAATCAAGTATAACTAATTACTCCTATATTACTGACGTCTTTATTGGAGGGCTAAGTTGATTGATTGATAAATGATCTTTGTTCATAATTTATGCGGCTTTTGCAGGAAAAAAATTTAGTTAGAATTACCTACCTTTTATGCTTTATGGCAAAGAAATTGAGACTAAATTGGTTCGAAACACAAACGTGTGTAAAAACAACTTTGAACAAATTCGCTACATTAAAACAGCTCTTACCCTTAGTACATATTATATTCAACCCCGATCAAGTGCTCTGTAATTTGAGGACCTAGGTAATTGGCATGTCTTTAAAATAATTGTCAATGGCGAACCGATCAGACCAGCATTTTTTTAATTAAATATTCTTTTTATAGCTGTGCCATTAAGGCTAGGTCTGCTATTTAATAGATTTCGAAATTTATTACAAGTAGGTACCTTTTTATTACGTGCTATTAGTTTATTCAAAAATTCCATTTATTATTAACTATATAATAAAAATTATAAATTGTTAATCATAATACAAAATGAGTAGAGTGATCTTTTTAAAATAAAATTTAGATATTTGTCAAGACAAGGGGAAAAATGTCTTCGATGATGAATGTTTTTTCGTTAAGTTCTTCACTCCATATTGACTTAATTACCCATGTAATTACCATAGGTATTTATATAAAGAGACCCGAAGGAGTCATGCATACTACAATGTTGTCAAGGCGAAAAAAGAACCAAGAACCATTGAATATTCATTCTTTTTATACACACATACTATTGTGTATGGTGTTAAGTTAACCCTCAAAAGCTCGCAGCGGGGTCAATTCGACACGGAGGAAAAGCAACGTTATTTGTAGCAGATCAATCAAGATTACGTTATAATACGTCCAACCCTTCCGTCCGTCCGTCCAGGGGCTCTGATTGTTTCATCAATGTGTCGATGATTAGGGGTTAGTAATGCCGAAATCTTGTAATTTGTTTTGGGATGACGTTACCCCAGGCTTTTGCGGAGAGAAATACTCGTACCTACCAGCGGCGAAGAGTCAATATAACACGATTCCTATCGGCTTCCCTTTAAAAAATTGGCATATAGCGTAGCGCACTACTAGTGACATAAATGTAGGCCAAAGGTTCGAGACACTCATGCTAAATTATTTTTTTGTTAGTTAAAAGCATACCAGCTAATACCTGGTACAAGCCGAAAAATATCGGCTTTCGCAGATAGCTTTTTGCTTAGTATTTATCTCTTTCATTTCCGTCTCTAGTGTATAGCTCTGTCTCGCTCTACGGGTGACCAACAAGGAGCCACCAATTTAATCTGGCCCAGTAGCGAATACGAATTTGCAACTCTGACAGGTCAGACGAATTTGGCGCAATAAGCCGGTGGCGTCCGTGTTCCCTTTATTATACCTCCAAATTCAAAAGTGTATTATTTGTACTGTTTTAACAGATACATAGTACTATTTTGTATTTCGAAGGGTTATGGTTGTTTGTTGTTATTTGTTAATACATTTGTTTTTGTGAAGCTTCCATGTGTGTTTGATTTTTAAAGTTTTGTGTGGTTTTATTTTGATATATTGAATTGGGGCTAGTGATTAATAACTTATAAGTGTAAGTTCACGATAATTTAGTTTCAGTTTGATAAATCAACACCAGAAATGGCATTAATTCACATAGATTGTTGTCTAACAGATTTCTTGTTACGAAACGATAGTAACTTTTCTAAAAATGAGTTTTGAAAACAAAAAACATGTAGTTCAATTAGGCCGCGCTGTTCCAGGTATGATTATAGATTACAAAGAGGCTTTTTTCAAAGCCATAAAAAATTCCAAAATACGAAAGCTTTCTTTCAGTATATTATGAAGGTACTAAATAGGCGGGGAACAGCTGATGTTCTTTTTGGTAAGTACGTTTCCGGGTTCCCTTTTTCAGATTTTCACCCTTCGCCACTGGTACCTACCTACACAGAAGTTTACTTATTGAAGTGAGAATTTATAGGAAGTAACTAAGGAACAAATCAGTGGTAATTGGTAGGTAGAGATATATTTCGACTAATAAATTCGGTCGAAATATGTAGGTACCTATGCAATCTACTAATAAGCCTCCTGCAGTGTCTACGTAATGCCGATCTACTCGCAAAAATGAAAATGAGAATGAAAATATTTATTTTCCCATAGGCTTAAATAATAGGCTCTTATGAAAAGTCAAAACTCTACCGCCAGGTTCGAAAAGCAGGTTTGCACAGAGAAGATGAGGCAAGAAACTCGGCACAAATAAAAACATGACATCAAATTATAGGTTGCAAAAAACTTCTATTATAGCTACTAACATCAAATTATACTTCAAAGTAACTTAATGAATCCAAATTATTGAAAAATATTTAAAACTGGAATCATATTAATTTATGAACATATCAAAAGGGTCTCACTTCCAAAAGCCCCAAAAATATCAATATGCAAATCCGTCGCATCGATTTTTCCAACCCTTTTAAGGTATTAACTTTTAAAAATTATATTAACAAAAGCCAAAACACATCCCCGACCCGCAGATAAGTTATTAAACATTGCACCATTACACTTTAATTTTTGGCCCGGCGGGGTTTAGGAGGGGTGCCGTGTGGAAATTAAAAAAAGGTACGCAACAATGAGGGGTCGAATTGCGAATGGGTTTTGTTATTCATAAAGTGGTGCATAGAGCATTTATTCCTATACAAACAAGATACACACGCACACGTATACACGAAATGTGCATGCGGCATCGCAGGGTTGAGGTGAACGTTTTATACAACGCTATGATAAAATTTAAAACACAAATAGGGGTGTGCTGTCTGAACCGAAGGATGAGGCTTATGTGTGTGTAAATATATCGAAAATAGTTAAAATTATCTGGTTAGCTTAGGTGATAATAGGTTATAGGTATAAAATTTTTATGTACCTACCTACCTTTGTAATTCAAATTGTAACCTACTAGACGTTTGTTGTTGATAGTTTTCTGGAAATAATTGTTAACGTAACGAAGCCTAAGAGTCACCCGAAATTTACATCTTATTAGAACAACATTCATTTATTGTTACAACTGCAACTGGCATCTTGCACCTATCTCAAAATACATCTTGTATTTTGGTATTTCTTTTTTTGACGTGATAACGTTTAATAAATTGATGAACACCAGCAACGCACATGAAAAATACTAACGTTCCGCGTAACGTTCCACCTGAGCCTGTGCGTGCAAGCGAGAGCGCGCAACAAGCGATAGAGAGGCACGATAAAACAAACGATAGAGAGGCCAATTATGACGTTATCACGTAAATCTATCGTCCGTAAACCGACTTTACAGACAACCATTTTTTTTTTGTTTCTCGTAGTTTTAATTATAATATTCAGTAATTATATCGCCGAAGTTTGCGTTTCTTTTCACGAGAGCACCAATACAATCTGGAATACAAAAACCAAAATGTCCGCCACCCTCACCTAAGCCGAAGCACTCTTGTTCAATTGCGCCCGCCGCGGCCTATCCGGCGCTCAGGAGCTCGTATTTGTTCTGTTAAACTTTTGCGTTGTTTAAAATTTGTTTTTTCCACCGTCAAAAAACACTTTGGGGCTTGTTTATTTTCAAATCGAGCGTGCGCGAGTGCTCTCCCGGTTATAAACACGGCCCGTTATGAATACATTGTTTGTTTGTTTGTTAGGCTCCTTAGCGGTCATGGAAATATCAAGGGTTAACACACTGCTTCGATTGCTTTCATGTTTGTATCGGAGCTGAGTGTTGTGTGAATTGCGAGTAATGAAAACGTTTTTTCGGATTGCGTTGCGTGGGTATTTTTTGGCCCGCGTAAACGTTTGAGTGTTGATGCAATGGGTCGCGCTTCATTAGGAACTTCTCTCAAGTTCTTTAATTACCGTCCAGTGGTTTGAGGTGTACGTCGCAAGATCGGTCAGTTAGTCAGTCAATCAGTCAATCAGACAGTCAGTCAGTTACCTTTAACATTACACAGAAGTGAAAAAAAAATCTGACTCCTGATACTCTGTTCCTGACTCCTGTAGGCTGTACCTACTGCAATTAAAAAAATGTATGATCACTCTTGAGATAAAAGACTCTTAACAAACCATGTTATATTGTAGGTATCTAATTTTTCAAAACATCTCGATCCATATTTAAGAAGTGGATTAATAATAGAAAAAGATATTAACAAACAAACATCTGCCTTTTCATAACACATTAACCGATGACGCCATCTTGGATCTACACAGACATAATCCGTCGTTTAGATTAATGCCCGTTTTAATACGTTTTGCGCAAAAAACGACTGATCCCCTATGGCCCGTAGCATGACAATGGATGTCTTTATGGCAAATTTTTATTCATAACTTTACAGTTAAATAAATAAAAAGCGTAAGTACGAGGAACTACAAGCGTAGGTACATAAAAATGTGATTAGAAAAATTAAAATAATTTCCATAGTAGGTACCGAACAGGTAGAGCATTTTATAAGAAAAATGTTCTGTCACAGAAACAAAGGAAATTACCGATATCAACAATATTACTTGAAGAACTAGTGACAAAAATCAGCGAAAATTGGGTGATGACTCTAATTAATTTCGTACGAGTATGATTGCACAGTTGAGTCAGAAAGTTTAAAAGTCACTCGCAAAGTCAGGTGTAAGGAACTCGCGGTTAATATTTTGAAGAATTTGATCAGTCTCCACTATCAAAACCGTGACACCAAAGCAATATTTAGCGGTCGCGTAATGATAGCAATAACTTGCACTCCATTCTACCTCAGTGGCCCGGAGTGAGTCATTATGCACCACCTTTACAGCCCCGCTCAATTCCAACCCTCTGAGCGTTAATGGCCGAAAAACTGACCTTCTGGGCCGAAATTACCCCCAAGGGGCCGGTTAAATGGACAACTAACGCGTTGGTACTGCCGGCGTGTGAGGACGCGTGATTTGCACTGTTTAACTACCTAAATGGATACCTATCTATACCTACCATTGATTGAGTAGAGAGTTCAATGTAGGCACACTTTAAAAGAAAAGGTTGGCAATTCCTGAAAGTGACTGAATAAGAAGAATACGTAATTCAATTACGGATTTCGACGTTGGAAAAACATCCTAAAATATAATAAAGTATCCTACAGGAAAAGAATAAACAAACAAATTTATAAAACTTGTTTAATTAACTAAAAATATAATTAAGGCAGGTATAGGTAAGGTTAGGTTAGGTAGGTAATCCTTCAAATCCTGGATTTGGGTCTATGATATGAAGAAAGTAAATGAGTATTTTTGACTAAAGTTTTCATGAAAAACTTGTACTTATATGCATAAATGTTATGCCCGTGAAACTCATTGCAAAAGTTTTCTATGTATATTTAGCGTACTATTTTTGAAAAACTGAATTTTCTCGGCCGAGTGAATCGTACCGCTTTAAAGATAATGTTCGCCGTTTAAGAAAATGTCATTTCACTGACCGCAGAACGAGGCAAAACACATTAAACGCGGTTGTGGCCAAAAAAGAAACGAATAATTGACAAAATTACACACCGCTTAGGATAAAGACAATCCACCAAAAAGTTTGACACATCATTGTGGTACGAAAATAATACCCGCCGAAATTACAAAATTACACGTTACCAAAACAACTGTCAAAACCGGCTCACGCCCAGACTTATAAATTAATAAATCAACCCGTCCCGAGACCGTTAGTGACAAAAATCACATCAGAAATTACAGGTCACAAATCGTCACAGACCACGGTCATAAATCAACTCGGATTCTTTGCGCGACGTCACAAAAAAGAAGAAAAAAAAAAACTAAGCAAACACCCCGGCCCGGCCGTCTCTACCTGCCCTCGTATCTTTTGAATACTTTTCTTGTATTAAAAATAAAATTTTCGAACGCACGGATTCCGGGGCAAAAAACGGACGAAAAACTCTCCTTTCATTTCGTTCGTCTCTTTCTTACCTCGAATCTGCCGTCTCGCTCTAATGGGGATGACGCTCAAGTCTCAACGAACCAAACTGAAGCGTCCGCGTCATTTCTAAATTTTTGCCTTCCCATAACTTTACCATGTGTTTCAAATATCAAGTATGCTTTAAATTACGCTATTGAAATTGAACACCTAATGAACAAGTTATGTGTGGAACAGTTTTTTGTCTTCTACAAAAGTATAGCGTTCCTACACTCATATCTCTATGAGTGTAGGAACAGAACGCAACAGACTTTTGTTTGTTTAACCCTCATGTCGTCGCCATAAATATGCAAATGATAGAATAGCATTCATAAATACGTATTCATAAATATTTTAAGCTGCCCGGTTATGTTGAAAACTGTTCAAAATAGACAAGTTTGGGACATTCCTAAAATGCATTCGGTACTAAAATACATATATGTTTTAGAACGTTATAATTTATGAGTTGGCTATAGAATTTTGAATAAACAAATCTTTTGATATGTGTCCTTCTACCTTCGTTTGGATTCTTGAAACTAATGCATTATAATAATTTGAATAATATCTCCCAGTTTCAGCCCTATTTCCTTGTGATCCTTTTTTGTCTCTAATGAAACCATAGCTTACTAATAGTAGTTAAAACATTAGGTACCGCAAGATTAAACGGCCTTCCAGTTTCAACGAGCCTTTACAAGAGGTCCCTTAAATACAGGAGATAGGCAGTCTTAAGACGATGCATTCCTTAAAAATCTTTGATCTCCATTATTGGGTGCATTGACCATCAATTTCAGGCTAGTGTAGACTCATTGTTCCTTACTCTCCCATGTAATTAAGGTGTTCCTTATACAAATACAAGCATACCTAGATGCTACACGCATTCCGCCGTCTTTACTGCCGTGTCGTAAAGGGACGTAATGAACAAACGTCTTTATGAGGTAACACTTGTAAACGTCAGATATCACTCATTCGCGGCCCACGACGCCGGTCCGTCACAAAAAATGCCGTCGTAAATATTGCCTTAACAAAATTGCTCCTACTGAATATTGTAGCCATAAACCACCCTATAAAAATTAAGGTAGGTTGTAATAATTCTGTTCTAGACAACAACAGGACAACGGTTTTAGGGCTGAAGCTTTTGAGTACCCATATATCAAAGAAATAAAGCCTTTTTGCCTTACCTTAGAAAGATTCTAATGAAAATTACGCAGATATTATTGAACTCAAAGAAGGACTATTGTTTAGAATTGAACTAATTTGGTTGATACTTCTTTAAGTGCTTTGAATGATTTACCATTAATAAAATTACCATTCCAAACCGGAATTATGTAGATGATACTGATAGGGATCTAAATCCTATAGAATATAGTGGTCATGTCACACTTTACATCGTAGTCGTAGGACATTAAATTGACGACTCATAATTTACGACCGCCGCGAATTCGCCATTAAACGGACACGTGACTCATCGGCGCACGCGCAGCTTATCGATAAAAATTTATAAGAGAGCTAAAATATTAATACACTATAATTTTTATAACGAACTACCTCAGAAGCCCGATCGACTCGATACTTTAGTTCACAAAAAAGCTTTAAAAACAAAAAAAAAAATAAGGAAAGAAAAAAGCACCTGCTCGAACTTCTAAGGTTATTAAATAGGAGGCGACTTAACTAAATTACAAAATTCAAGCTTTACGCATTACGGAATAATTAACTGCAGGAGCACGCGCGCGAATTTAAATCATATCATTATTGTGACAAGCGTCAAAATGCTTTGACGCTTTTGATTTATTAAAAAGTTATGAAGATCGATCTGGAGGCATCTTAGGTAGCGTCCTGATACTTCATTTTATCTTATAAATAGATTTTTTATTACAAATTACAGGGTACCACGTTTGGTAGCGATTTTCGATGTCGACTATTCATAACTGCATAAAATAATAAGTGAAAATCACATTGCAATTGAAAATGCACTGTCATGTCTATAAAATAAAGTTTATTATCAATCGTTGAGATTGATGTCCACGTTTTTGGAAGCTTCGATTACCTTATGAATTTAATGATGGGTTCCTTATATTTAATTCGGTCGGGTAGTGAAGGAATGTGGGTCACAGAACTGGTGTCTTGGGAGATTTTTTGTGTTTTTATTCGATGACAAGTTAGCGCTTGGCTGCGTTGTATCCACCCTGATGGTGATGGCATAATTTAACAACACAAACATAAATGGAAGTAATTAATAAATGAATATTAAAAAAATGAAGATGAGAAAGGTTTCTTTCTGCTAATGCGAAATTCCTTCGTGTTATTTCCGGGCTACAAGGAACAATCAAAATTGATACTGAATACCTACTTGTAATATAATGATTAGCACGAATATAGATTGCCTATCAAACCAATCTAAAATCCTTCTTAAGCAAATAAAATCCTCCTGGCTTCTTAATTATGTCCCAGGAATATAGTCTCAATAGTTTGGCATACGACACGACAGATATATCGCACCCTGTAAAACAGATTGCTTTCTGTGGCCAAAAAAATTATGACAAGATGTATACCCATTATTTACGCGTCTTTAAAGGGAGGATTACAAAAGGGCTAAGAAGGCATTTATTCAATTACTCAAACAATGGAGTATTTCGCCTTAAAATGTACAAAGGGATTCAGGTATAGAGAAAATGACAATTGTAGGGGACAAAGATATTTAGGACGAGTCAAAAGTTATTCTCTACGGTTTATAAAAGTTGTTCTTGTATATTATAGTCTATGGGGTTTATTTTTATGGCTCAAGACAATTTTCTGTACAGTAATAATATATTTAAATTAGCATATCATAGGCCGAGAGACGGTGGCTATTTTCATTCATGCCATTTCTGAATGGTGCCACACATGACAAGCGGTGTCTGGTGCTTCCATCACTTGGGCAATAATAATTGGTTCTTTATTGCTCAGGTGGGTAACCACTTCAGACATCATTTTAGTACAATTCTTGTAATGTGTGGCATAGTACGAAATAAAATATATTTTTTCTTTCTTTCTGTCATCAAAGAGTCAAGGTTCAAATTTCAGGCACGCATCAGTTGTTGGAGTTAATGTTTGTGGAAACTAAATATATCGCAGAAAACCTCCAAGCCTGAAAGGCTCAAGGTTCCCATTACTAGGACAAATAGAGTTAAGACCTATCATTCGTAACAGAAAATTGAAACCATTCTATTTCAAAATGTTTCTTCTATTTTTTTTTCTTATAAGGAAACCAAGTAGATGCCATTTTTAATGCAAATGAAAAAGTACACTTGGCCTTTACGAATATACCATAACCATAACCATAGCACCAGACTCATAAAATATCCGTACCACAAAATAATCGCGCAATAAAATACATGTATGTGTAATGAGATTGTAAAAAAATTATGCCACCGGCTCCTAAACTAGACGTAATGGCTTCGTGTATTTGCAGAGGAATAATCGCAATAATTATAAATACTTAGAGACAATGAAATAATTATACAACGGAATAACTATGTAAGTAGTTTTTTTATATTTCTACGTCTGGTGTTGATTTTAGTATGTGTTATAGTAAATTGAGTTAAATTTCGTACGTTATAACGCGTAATTTATGTATTTATTTAAATAATTATTATAATTCGTTATCATCTTCGTCATCATGTTTGTGCACTGAGCTTACTATTCCTTCACTATCGTAATCTGATGCAAGTACTTGTTCTTATAATAGCGCTCTTATTAGGACTTAATTATTGTTAAACAGTCGCTGCCCGTGGGACAATAAAATGAGGAAACAGACCGGATTTAGCGGACCAAAACCTCAGGCATCTAAAGGCAAGATAGTGAATTGTTTTCCATTATCGATTTCCCATTTGTCAGTCTGTCTGTACGCATGAGATTTATGGTCTTAATTAAATTAAAAAAAAAGTTTACCAAACTCTATGCACCACTGATTCAATTTATCTTCTGTACACATTACAACGTGAAATAATAACACTATATTTTTCTTACAAAAACACAGGTAGACATTGTTGTAAACAGTGTAGCAGATTGCCGTTGCATCGGTCTAGCGTCTTGGTAATAGACGAGCCAACTTGGTCGGGACTCGGGAGTGACACTGGCCATTTATAACAAGTTAACATCAAAGTCAAGTTAAAACTTTAAAAGCTTCTTAAATCAGCTGCAATAATATTATCTACTCTTTGTATGAAAATCATCTTCATCTTGGTGATCAATAAAATAATGTCAACTTACGATCGATTTCATAATTTGACATTGTTCAAGTATTCATGACTCAAACTCTAACTGAAATGATCTGAATGAACGGCTGAAATTAGTTGAAAGTTTGTGTTATACCACCAATACCAATTGCCTATTAGAGATACATTTATAACAAGTTAACATCAAAGTCAAGTTAAAACTTTAAAAGCTTCTTAAATCAGCTGCAATAATATTATCTACTCTTTGTATGAAAATCATCTTCATCTT
Source organism: Coenonympha arcania (assembly GCA_036785405.1). Classification (NCBI taxonomy): domain Eukaryota; kingdom Metazoa; phylum Arthropoda; class Insecta; order Lepidoptera; family Nymphalidae; genus Coenonympha; species Coenonympha arcania. The sequence continues at coordinate 252,811 of CM072073.1, forward strand.
GGTGATCAATAAAATAATGTCAACTTACGATCGATTTCATAATTTGACATTGTTCAAGTATTCATGACTCAAACTCTAACTGAAATGATCTGAATGAACGGCTGAAATTAGTTGAAAGTTTGTGTTATACCACCAATACCAATTGCCTATTAGAGATAATATTAATATTGGTATACTTAATTAAGTCTAAATATATATCAGATTATTCATAGAAATGAATATTCGACTCGTCTGTTAACAAGCAAAAGTTGGCTTCCAATCGAGTAGCCTCGTTTGTTAAATACTTTTTTGTTTCTCATAGATTTTGCTGCTAATAAAAATGGAAAGCAATCACATAATCCGGGCGCGGTGCATAGATGCGTGATAGTATTGCGTTTCCGGTCAAGCTTAGTGGAGCTTCGGGAAAAAACGCCCTTCTAGTTGTCAAAGAATAAATACTAACGGCAAAAACTGCTTCATTTATATTAAAAAGCGTTTCCTACTTCATGTATGTTTTTTATAGGTGCGTCGTAATTCTTTTAGAGAAAAAGTTGGTCTGACTGGAAAAAATAGGCAGGTATTTTTACAAAAAAAAAAAGAGAGCTATATTAGTTTATGTCCGTTGCAATACGTCTTTAAAATTATTCACAGAACCTCCCTCTCAAGTTTTATAACGAGTTTATACTATTAAAGTACCTAAAAGTCTTATTCCATGAGTGCTGGATAGATAGCAAAGTCTTACTTCATAAGTTTAAGTTAATTGCTAATTTGACAAAAGAATGGCACAGTGGTAGTGCTCCTGCCCTGTGTCGGTATTGACGTTGACTAAAAAAAGTCACAAAAAAAGGGTTTTTTTAATACAATTGCTCAAAAAGTTGACATTTCCATGTGTGTTTAGCGTGCGCAAAGTTATTCTTTTCCGCACTAGTGCTTTTGTGTTTTCCTTCTACGCGGCACCGGAGCGGGAGTAGGTACCAGGAGCGCATGAACACGAACACGGCATGCAAACACGGAGCAGGCAAACACGTAAAACCAATAATTTTTTTTCGCAAATGTATTAAAAAACGTCGTTCAATGCACGTGCGGAATTGTCATTCTTACTCGTCCTTATAGTTGAACCTCGCCTTCGGCTTGGGTCAACAAACCGGGACTCGTAAAGAAATGACAAACTTTCCGCACTTATATTGAAATGTACTATTTCCTCCTAGTAAGGGGACAAATCACCCTACGTACCTAAGAGAGCCCTAGCGGTTTCGCTCGTTCTCTTGAAAGTAGGTGCTTACATATTATTACAGTTAATTTAGGAGTCCATCCAATTGCACGTTGATTTGTGTAGTGGTAACAAGTGGTAACGAGCACACTCCATTGCGATGATAGCATCTGCGCCGTTTACTCTTTGCCGTGCGCGGGCGCAACCAAGCGAGGGCATTTTATTAGCCTCACTGTAACCGACCGCGCCCTCTATTACGGAGCGTCTTGGCTATTTGCATTTTGGTCAAACACCGTTTTATTTTATTACTTGCTAGCTTTTGAACGCAAATTCGCCTCCGTATCTTGTATAAGCTTTTATTTTATCACACTCCCGTATATCGTGCAAGCTTTTATTTTTTTTATAGGACAAATCAACGCTTTTCCGGGATGAAATTGATAGCATAAGTAGGCAAGAGTCTTGTCTGATTTGTGTGTGTAAAAATGTTGTAAGGGAATTAGGAGATAGTACAGGTACAGAATTAACTAACATCTCTGATGGTGATTAAAGCTCATACTACATTCTATTTTTTTAATATTTGGAATATTTTTTGAAATATAGCTGTTTGAGGGGCAATAAAATACAAACCTGAAGAAGAGGATGTCGTGTTTCTTGAGTTTCTTTGTGAAGTTAATACTTACTCGATAGTACCAACATAATCAACTCGGCGATGTTACTTGGTATATAGTACGATTCACGAAAGATGACCACAAATGGCGGGTCTTTTCTTCATGTACACTCATGAAGAAAAGACTTAAGCCAAAATAATTACAATATATTAGTTAAATAAGACCATATATATTAGTTAAAATAAATAAGACCATATATATTAGTTAAAATAAATAAGACCATAATATTAGTTAGATAAGTCCAAAGAGACCTAAAATAGGCCCGCCATTTGTGGTCATCTTTCGTGAATCGTACTATATCTCTGGAAGGTTACGACCTTGTGTTTGTATGTCTTATAATATCTGAAGAACTTAGTCTAACTACAATTTCTTTTGCCGATAAAACAAAGTCCTCTAGTGGAGTTGAATCCACGCATAAAAATAGTTAAAAACAATATAGTTATTTAGTTAATAGGTACTTACTTAAAGATTAGAAAATAGTTTTAGAGTTGGAGTGGTACAAACAAATTGTAAGCTCAGTTCGTATTATCTTCCATCAAACTTAATGATCCAAAGTTACAATTACTCGTCCTCCCATGCCAGTTTCCACACATTAGCGCAAAAATAAACTGAAATTGTTAAAATTACTACTACGAAAGTTTTATTTAAATAGTTTTTAGTTCTATTTATAGTTGGAAACGTACAATTTTGTTATGCAAATAAATTAACTAATTCATTGAAAAAATGTAGCTAGACCAAACAAGTGCCTATTTTTTACATAAAAAAGTACCTAAAAGAGTTACTATAACATTTTCCTATGAAAATACATTTAAGTATATTTAAATTAAAATTATAAAAGTGATTTTTGAAACTTAAATAACAAGACCGTTTTAAAATCGGCTAAGAATATGAAGTAGGTACTTACCTACTAAGGTAACTATGTTAGGTTATAGGTTCGATTTTCGAAATATGATTGACCTATTACCTGCCATTATTATAAGTTGGTAACTACTTAGGTAACGCAAACGTAACTGCTCGATTCTTGTAGTTTTATTGTCTAGTATACCTATTGGGTGCTTAGGTAGGTATTGTCTGTAGTTAGGCTAGTAAGAAAATAATATATAAAGAAACTCATCGTTTTCACCAACATTCATACGTAGGTACTCATCTTCTCACATAAGTAGGATAGTACGTAAATAATATAACATGGACTTACTTAGGTATCTGATTAGCATTTAATCGTCCGAAAGTGGGGGTTTACGGGTCGCTGGACCCAAAAATGAGGCACTTCCTTGCCTCAGGGCTTAGTAGGGGCCTGCCTCGCATGCCTGACATTGGTTATCGAGATGAGGCCAAATTATACCATATAGGTACGTATGTTCGTGGTGTGATTACTTATACATAATAACTCCACAATCCACACCCTATATCAAACCAGCAACCATATCATAAAATATTGCTTTAAGGAATTGCTTCGAAATAAGCACGTTTCTGTGAATGTTATCTATTTTATTTTATTACTAGCTGACCCGGCAAACGCTATTTTGCCATTAGGGATATAAAAAATAGCTTACGACCTACTCTCAGAGGCCAGAGCTACCGAGCATACACAGAAAATTTCATAACAATCGGTAGATCCGTTTCGGAGGAGTTTGATAACAAAAAATGACACGAGCATTTTATGTAGAGGAAAGTCACCAAATATGGAATACCATTTTGTTTTTGGGATATATAAAAAAAACTACATATAAATTAAATCAGTTTAATGTTTTTACTAATCAGTCATACATTTATATGTAGTAATTAACAGCCTTTAATCAAATATATTAGTTATCAAATTAAAATCTAACACAAAAAACAAAATCACAAATGAGTAACCAAATATGGAATAGGTATCCATATATGGAATATAAGCAGAAATCAACATAACAATAACAAAAATGGACATTTATATCTTTGAGATCAATTAAATAAATATAATATATTGTGATAAATGAAAGAAATTACATAATTACTTGCAAAAGTCACAGATCCAAGTATCAAACTCTGGACCAGCACAATCATAATGTGCCCAGAGCCCACACATCAAGCATTTAATCCAGTTTTCTCCACTTTTATCCATGGAAAAAAGACTTGAACAGAATATACATTCTGCATCAGCAGAGTCAGGAGGTAATTGGTCCATCAACTCATCATGTTCACTACCATTATCAAACTGGATAACGTCTAGTTCCTCAGAGTCTTCTTCTTCACTATCATCCTTATTTTTCTTTGTTTGTTTGTTTCTCTTCGCAGTTTTATTCTTATTCTTTTTCTTGACTAGTTGACTTTCTTTTTCTTGTCTCTTCATATTTTTATTTTCTAAATCATTTTTGTAGGGAGAAGATGTTATGACTGCTGCTACAGCAGCTTTTCTTCCTCTGCTAGATACTTTTCTTCGTTTCTCTGGTACTGGACTTATGGCTTATTATTTAATAATATGGCTTATTATTTAATAATAGCATGACTTATTATTTAATAATAGCAAGTATCTATCATACGAAATCTTAAAACCTAATTATGGAATATTCCATGATTAGACACGGACGACTGTCCATATTTGGATTTTTATACTAGTTCAAACTCTTCTAAATATTTTTTATAGTCACAATATTTTATTGACAAAAGATCACAAAATGGTGAAATAAACATAATACCGATATACTAAATAGTATAACACTTATGTAAACAAAAATAACAGCTGATAATACTCGTTTATTACTTACCTTTAAAATTTTCTGCACGACAACAAAACAAAATACGCCTGCCACACGTGAAGCATTCGCGCAACTGGCTCGATGGTGTGGGTGCGATAGTTAGGAGACCGAATGAAACAAAAGATGGTCGAGTGTTGCGTTTAATACTTATAGTCTTAGAGAAATGAAGGTATTCCATATTAGGATACTATTCCATACTTGGTGACTTTCCTCTATTAGAAAATGATTTTATGAAGATGTTCTTCTTTTTAAACAAAATAAAACTTAAAGGAACAAATTCGAATCATGTTTGTTGTAAGAATAGGTTTTTAGTGTTTTCAATTTACATACTTCAAAATTCAAATGATTTATTTCATATATAGGCCAATATTACTCATGAATAGTCAGAAAATACCTACTTATAGTTATTAAACAAATATAACTATTTAACGACTTAAACCTAAGTTTAAGAGCTTTCTATAACGTCCCCTTGTACCTACTATTTAAAGTTTATATTATTTTCGCTCGTATTATATTATGTAGCTAAAGTAATTATTGAATTGTAAAATTGTCAACTAGGTATTACCTAATATCACGACTAAGTTAGCTTAGCATCTATAAATTATTATTTACTATATTAGAATTTCATAGTTATTTAAGTACTTATGTTTTAATTCTGTTCAGTAATGTATGTTTCCATTGTCCACAGATACGACAAGAAAAACCTTATTACATAGCGGACCCCGAGGTCGACTCATTAGTAAGTATCCCACACGTTTTTATTGCTGAGGTTGTTCGTCAAACACAAACATAAAGATTGGGACTCAGTTTAATATGCCATAAAATAGTGAACGATTTCAACCGACTGCGACAAAAAGGAAAGAGGTTTTTTTTTGAGACTTTTGGACCGTATTTTTCATTTATTATAAGATCATTCTACCAATTTTGGACACGTTAAACTTAATGCCACAATGTACATACCATACAGTTAGGAAATCGTAAAAATAATCAAAAAATTATAATTATTCTTTTTATTTGTGTTATGGTGTGTCTTTTACTTAGAGTTTAGAAATTAAAATTTAATCCGATTGACTTAAAAATAACTGCCTCTGAAAACAAAACTATTTTTACAACGTAGCTATAATCTATGCGCAAAAACAAAAAAAATGTATTTTAAACTGCCTTCAAAAAATATTTTATCAGCTACTTAGCTGACCTGCCTGTGCTTCGCCCCGATCCTATAGGAATGAAAAACCTTCCTTATCCCTTGTCTACATAATCAAGAGAATTTCTGCGCAAAATGTCAGATTTTTTTGTCTATAGGTTTGAGGGCAATGATGAGTCAGTCAGCCAGATATTCCTTTTTTTATCACATAGCTACTTTAAATACCTACATGTAGATCTTTTTTGAAGTTGATTTAGAATATGATTCGTCCTCAACAAAGATAAATAAATGGGATCCAGTTTAATACGCCATAAAGTAGTGAACATTTTATAGGTCGCGTCTGAAGCGACGCGGCCGGATAATTTACGATTTGATTAGTTAAAGAGCTGGCCGAAATTAACCGCACGCCCCAGGTAAACGAGAATTCTTCTCGGAATAACAAAATAAAGGAATGAGATTAAAAAACGTACTATTTCTATAGATATATTGTCACTCATAAAACGCTGAATCGGAACGCTGTTTGGGAAATGGACAGTTGGAAATTGAAGTGGGTACGTAGGTGCATACTACACATCTCAAGAATACAAACAAGGATATGAGGAATGACTTATAGGATGCGGACAGGTTTCTCTGCTTATGGAAAAATTTGCATTTTCATCATCCTATACTTTAGAATTTATTTATACCTTACGGTTAAGTACTCTCTTTCAGTACCTCCCTATAAAAAAGTGAGTTCCTCGTAATTATTCTGCAATAGTGGGGAAACCTAAAGTTCTATATAAAATGAAATCTTATTCAGGTCGTGTGCTTTACGGTCAGTATATGTGTCTAATGAGTTTTTGGTCATTTAACTATAAAGCAATTTCCAATATTGATAAAATAGATAATATTATGTAGCTTGAAAACCAGACTGCATTCCTCGATTTTATTATTAGGTATCTGCTTTTTGCATTGCCTTCAAAAATTTAAAGCTTTGGAGCCCTATTCAAGTCATAAGTCTAAAGTTTAACTGGCTATGTAAGATCCCACGATCTGTATGATTGCTGCACCGTGTCCGCACAGTGTGTCCCCTACGGCTAGCGACGTTAGCGTGGACAAAAAGCGAAATAAAACCAAGATGGCGGCCACCCACCGCAGCCGTTGGACACGGATACTTAACCGATTTCTAACAAATAAAATCTAAAGCATTACGAATCGGCCGACTGCGGGATCGGTGTTGACTCTGTTTGGTAAATTAGTTTAATCAAATTGCTGTGCCACCGACTTTTTGTCGCTATGGAATCGAAAAAACACGTCGAAACGATGATGAACCACGTAGAAAGAACATAAATAAGCCAAGCTTGACGTTCAGAAAATACCTATGTATTTTTTTTCATCAGAATTTGGAACTGATCGGTCTGTTTAACTCTCTATAATTAGGTAGATATGTTTAAATTAAAAGTGCTCTTCATACTCACTTGTCCATACAAACGTAGGAAAATAAAAATAAAGCTGTAATAACAGAGGATATGTTACAGAGTTATGGTAAGAAACGAATTGCAGTAATTTTGTCCTACGTATACCAATTGATAAATCTCTATAGAGATTCTTAAACGGTCATAACTATCAAAGCAAATATGACTGATTTTAGTAAATTTATTAGTTTAGGGCAAAAACAATGCAGATATAAATTTATATTTGTCTTGGTTTTAGATATATTGCTGCAAATAATAGAAAAATAGGAGTAATACGTTTGTAACGAGAAGCGAATGCAAATACCAGCCTTAAGTATAGACAACATCCATGCTTAGTGCTAGGATCAAAGTAGAGCAAATAAAAAAAGCTCGTACAAAAAGGGAAGTACGTCTAGACGAAAACCCATTCATAGTTTTTTAATGACAATTATAATCACATATAAATAATTGTCTAGCCGATAACCAGGCAGTAAATTAATTAAAATTGACAGTCGTGAAAGCTCGCAATCTACAACAGTAACGTACTGCTCCAGTCGTTACATAAATCAAGATTTGAGCGGTAAAAACAGTAGCGTGGGCTCGTAAACTACGCGTCAAGCTTACCTGCTGCCCTGATAAGAAACATTGATACCTCGTAGTTGAAGAGCTAGTGGAGATTAAGGTGTAGGGTCTTGTGCTATGGTGTCTTTGACGGTGTTGGAGGCACTAGGGAACTTTCCATCCAGGCCCGGAGTAGTGGTCAGAGTGTATGACCTCAGAAGTTGTATATCTTATAGAATGCTCGACCAAAATTTCGTTAGTGCTAAGGAACCGGTTACGCCATCTATCGGAGGTAATTGCCCGTTAGTTCAAATGTCTGCCTCTAGTAAAGGGGACAAGAGCTTGAGCACTCATGTTTTGACTTTTCAGAGTTAGATATGTACGTCTGTGGACACTAAATATTATTTTTTCAGCGGTGAAGGAACCAGCACCTAGAGAAAAACCAGATTGTTCACCACTTGGCATAATATAAACTTAAATGGATCTGTTAGCCTACCAAAAATATTATAACAGTTTTAAAAATTTTAGTTGCTCTTTTTAATATTCAAATATACAATTCAAACAAAACAGTTTAGTTTAAAAATAACGCAAAGCATAATTGGGTATTACACTACTTTTGAATTTGATAAAAAAATATTACTTTATTATAAACTAGCGTCATAATTTTTATCCTAATTAATAATAAAGTAATAAAAAAATTGGAGTCAAATATCAATTATAACATAATGTAATTTCATAAATATCGCCATCGTCTCCTAGACTATAATGAACCTTAAGATAAGGGGCGCAAACAAACCCAGGCACATCCGGGCGCTAAGCAAACATGTCTACAAGAAATGGGTGAATACTGAATTTTATTTTGAATGTTTTTGTCTGCGAGAGGCATGTGTTGCCCCTGTGCCACATGTGGTGTTGCCCTCTCTACGATAACTAATATGGGAAGGAAAGTTGGCTGGCAACTAGACTAGATAAATTGAACGAGGAATTACTTTAACGACACTTAGGAATTATCTTTTTGGGAAAATGCACTTGCTCCTACTAACGTACATGAAAACAGAATTGAAATTACATATTCACTCATCTGGGGTTAATGAGAATTAAGTAATCTTCAAATTTTCTTTTGGACTAAAAAGAGAATCCACTTCTCGTAATGAATTACCTTGTTAGGTTTTAATTACTTAGGTATACTTACTTACGTTGGAAACGAATCTATCATTATACAAAAGAGCCGTTAGCTCTGGCAGCGTTTCGGACAACAGTTATCGCGAACTGAAGAAACTCAGTACGACAGTCATCGTCATTGACTAGCTCCCTAATACTCTCGAGCTCTAACTCTCTATCCAGTCTGTGCTTGCAATCCAGTCTTAGAGCCGAAAATCTCGGGCATTCTAACAATATATTATGCTCTATTGTTTCTTGAGTACTGTCGTCACAAGCACAAAAATACCTTTCTGTTGCCTAGGTATTAGTATGAAGGTCTCTAAAGGCTTACCTGTGAAATTCTCTTATTCTACTCTTACACGTATCTTTACCATTCATCTTAGGTTCGGCATCGCAGCAGCAAATAATACCTATTGCTTTTTTAAATTAGCTTTCTAGCCTACTGAAAATTAGTTGTCATAGTCATTTTGGCATCAACTTTACTCCTAGCTTAGTGTAATAGTTTATGTTTGGTATTATTACATTGAAAGTAAAATTTATACCGATTCAAAAAGAGTCTTTGAGCTTATGATCAGAACATTATTCTATCTAGTCTAGATCAACAAGTTTTTCCATTGAAAGTGAAATATACCCCGACTAAATTGTCTAGGCAAATCTAGATACGACAGTGTTTTGGCATACGACTGCAACATTTACTTTTGGTTTTGTATTGCCTGTTCGTTATTTAGTTATTCCATTGACAGTGGAATGGCCCTGGGTTATTTTAGGAAGAGGCCACTTGTTTACGGCCATTCAATTGACGTTATTTTAGTTTTCAATGGCTCTTTTCAACTGCGATGTAATTTCTTTCGTTATGAAAGACGGCATCTTGCGTACATTCAAGACATAATTGCTCATGTTCGCGGTCTCCTTCCGGTTACTAACCGACTTTAATAAAGAGGGTTATCAATGGACCTTATTTGTTTATTATTAATTTATTTTGGTTAATTTCACCATTCGATACGAGTACTCACTCTGTTCTAAATTCTAATGCTGCCTGGGTTTGATTTTTGATGAGAAAAATGAGCAAATGTACAGTTTCTTTAGGTTCATCTCAGTTCAAATCTACTGTTTGAACTCTAGAACTAAGATAACAAGAAGTGTCTCAGTGTGATGCCAAAAAAAATTAACCATGAGTTTAGACGCCATTGCTTGAAACCTTATGACGCCACTATACCTACCTACTTGAATTTACACCGAATCTCCCCGTTCATGCCACTTCCCGCGGATTCCAAAGATGGCGCCGACAGTAGCTACTAAAGTAGTGTTATTATCTCGCTGCAGACTCGGTCATAAATCATTCGAGTGTTTCGTTTTTGTTGTTCATTGTTGAGTTGTGCATTACTGCAGAACAACAAAAGCGAAGCACTCGAATGATTTATGACCGAGTCTGCAGCGAGATAATAACATTACTATAGCTAGGGTAATTTTTGAGAATACGCGAGGATTCCCCGGAAGACGCGCGATCTTTTTCTTAGATCTTTGTAGCTTTCACTCCATGCCGCGGCGGTGAAAATTGACCCTTAACCTAGATGTTTTTCTTATAGTGTCCTTTTTAAATACCTTGTTTATAAGTGGTTAATGACGTCACAGTCTAGTTCATCATGGCGGCTACAGTGTCGTGCGTTTGGTGCATTGTTTGTTGAAGCGAGCTTGGCGTCAAGTGTGAAGCGCCTCCGAGTGACTGATCAAACACAGATGTGACGTGTACAAACACTGGTCTGCGTATGGTGACCATGAGATAAGGAGGAATTATCCTATCTGATACGTGGAATAATCCTATCCGATTTGGGAATTTCAAGGAGTATCCTATTGCTATCTGACCAGGGAAATGAAAATTAGAGTACCTATTAAGCAAATTTTTATTCATATAAAAAAGGCTATTTTATTTATTTATTTAAAGCATGTGTTCAGTCCATTTACTTGGTGTCTAAGGGGATTGGGTGTAAAAAAGCTGCATGCTTTTCTAAGTTTAAAACCATTCACTGAAATGCGGTCCTCGGATATTGCCAATAGATAAACCAAGTAGATGAAGTAGACAACAACAAAACTAATCTAAAAACCCCATTTATCATGTTCGCATATACCTATTTTTATTAATTAGTGAGATATTATTAGGTTAAGACTTATGCCACAGTAAAGAATTATGTCTAATTTTAAAACGAACGCCGATCCACGTTTTTACGCTGAAAGTATATCTTTTTTAAATGAGATGATCTCTACCTTTTGCTTCCTATATGCAAACACCTAGATAGTATTTAAAGAATTAGGTAATTGCACGAATAATAATTTATCAACCAGATTCGGTTGACTGTCTAACTGTATATTATTTCGAACTCAATACATGGTAACACTAGCCCCGTAACCAATCCGCTCTGCCCCAAATGGGTCAATAAATGGGTCTGTTGGTTTTCAACTATTAGATATTTAAAACAAACTGTTGTTCGTTTTATGATTCAAAGCCCACACGAGACGAAATATTGTCACGACGCTTTATTGAGGAAATTATGACTATAACCACGATAGAAAGAGATAAGGAAATACGCTTCTATTAATATTTTTCTCTCATGATAAATGTTTCCTTATAATTTTCTATACTTAGGATTTGAGACATTTTTCAGTCCTTCCGCAGTGTAAACTTCTTTAGGTGCGTTGGGGATTTTTGAGAAGGGGAAAAAACCATTAAATACGCGACAGCTTTACCATACACCCTCTTATGTAACCTTGAAGTGAAAACTACTGTTTTGTTTTTCGGCGTTAAACACAAGATTTTTTTCACTTCTGTCTAGTTTGTTCTAATTTTAATTGTTACTTCACAATCTTTTCGCCTATTTAAAGCTTGTTCCCCTTTGGTACATTTTCATCAGCTAGACGGTAGCATGTTTAAGTGGCTTGCACCGCAAACAGATCGGGCGACTTTATAATGTTTATAGAAGATCCCTCGAACACCGCAAACAACTCTCTCTTACCATAAACCCTTACCTTTATTACTAGGGCACAAGGACTATTAAAGACGTCGGTAGATCCCAGCTTATGTTGTCTATGGCAGTGTCAACATATTTTTATCTGCTGTCAAGCGCCTGTGCAAACGAACGAGGGTGGTTCCATTCTAATTGATATCGCCTTCCATGTTATGGTGCCCTGGTGTTTTAAACTTGTATTAATTGGTAGAATAGGTACAGTTGGATAAATAAATATTAATTAGAATTACGTGTGGTCGACTGGTTCTCTACAGGTGTCCTGGAGTGAACATAAATTGATTACGTAGACCACCTATAAATTGTTTCTGCGTTGTTTTGATTTGAAATTAATAAATATTCAGCTACTATAAAAATAGAACAAACATAGCATATAGAACAACAATAGCATTCACCTTATAATTGTTTCATGTATACCTAATCAAAAAAAAATTGTTGCTGAGGTGATACATCCCCTTAATTTTTATTATTGTAACATCACACAAAAAATTAAATTAACCATTCTCAGTCAGCTTCCGTTTTCCGGTATTTCAATTTAAATCTAGTTAAAATTAAAAAAATGTTTATTGGTCGAAAAACTGGAATAACGTGATCTAGGGTTGCCTAATATGAAATACTTGAAAATAGCGTTCATTTCCAAAGGTCTATGCTGCTTGTTTACCTGGATAAATTATCTCCAATCCAAGAACTTATTCTACCTATACACATAATCAGATGTATATCAGAAATTTTAAGGTTTTTCGAAGTCTTTCATTATCTTCGCTACGAAAAAAGTCCGTTTTAATCGACCACTAACATAGAAAGATCAGCACCACAGGTCGAAATTTTGAACACCATACTGCCTCCGTACGTGATTTCCTTATTCCAGTCGAACCTGGGTCAGTGAAAACTGGGTAAACAAGAAAACTCTATTAATGAGAGTATTTGTCAGGTGACAGGTCCCGTCATTTTGCCCTCCTAACTCTAGAACCCGGGTTAGAGAGAAACCTCTATAAGGGAAAAGAGCGGTTTCGGTGCCTTGAGCTCTCACTTGACCAGGGCGCTGATTCTGTATCGTTCAGTTTGTTAGTTAGTAACCCTCACTGGGTTATTAACTAAGAAAACGGAGGCAAAAATCCTATTTTTGCATACTTTTTGCACAAGTTAGCAACTAGCTTGGTATGTTGACATGATACCATACCAACCTAGGTTGGTAAATTGTGCAAAAAGAATGCAAAAAATATGGTTTTTGCCTCCGTTTTTTAGTTAACAACCCAGTGAGGGTTGCTAACTAACAAATTGAACGATACAGAATCAGCCTACAGGTTTGACGTACGTACTCTTTTTTTCTCTATATCAATAGCTAAACCTGTATCGAAACGTACTATTTAGCTACCAATCAGGCTGGTTGACTTACAGCGACCTCTATTTTACTACTCTTTAAACCGAAGTCGGTCAATCGTCAACCCTACGACAGACGAAGGCGGCGCGGCGCGGGCGCACGTCGCGGCAATCAGAACGAAATCACGGGCTATTAAAACCGCATCAAGTTGAGATAGGTATCGATCCAGAGCTTAGATAAGATGCTCATCTCGAGAACATGTGAATGGCACGTTTATGGGGTTCATTGTTCAGGTGTTGGGGACTTCAGACAATACTGGAACCCTCATTAATTACCTAAAAAGCGTTCTGGCATTTCTTTTGCTAAACGGCATTTAATAAGTATAAGAGCCTTGCGTTATGTTTTTAATCTTATTTTACGACATCATACAATACGATAGCTTCTTATTCTGACAGCTCCTATCTGAATTCTGAAGCATAGTGCTTGTTATACTCTGTCCAATCGTTTATTTTCTCTTTGACACATGAAACAGATATAGCAATAGCGAGGGACCAGAAAGAGGCCACTTTACCTTTAACTCTCTCTGATCCCTCGCTATTGCTATATCTGTTTCATGTGTCAAAGAGAAAATAAACGACCTTTATAAACGAATGAAAAGAGTATAGGTTCCACAGACTGAAAAGTAAGTTTATATTGACAAGATTATGAGTTATGACTTATGAGTATGACAGAGAAGTCAGTGCCCAGCTGTTGTTAATATGGTGATAGTGTTAATCCACTCATCCTATACCTTTAAACGAGCAATTCTTGTATATATATATATATACTAGTTTTTCGCGTGGGGGCGCGGCCCGCTAAAGCGGACCGCGTAACTGCTTGTAGCAATTTACGTGGTCGCTCATACTCGGATTTAGCAAAAATTAGTAGGTAGGTACCCAATCGCCATACAATTTAGTGTGAAAAAAAAATTCCGCCATTTTGATTTTTTTTTCTTGTCACTAAATAGATATCCCCATTTCGATCATCTTTTGCTATGGAACCACTTTTCCAACTGTCATACCCTCCGAGATAGAGACCAACAAAATTTGTATGGCGGCCATGTTTTTTCCGCCATTTTGAATTTTTTTTCAGCTCATTGGTAACTCATTGGACGAGGTTTCAAATGACATTTGGTCGAGCACCCCCCACCTATCTCCAATACCTTTAGCGTGCTCTTCACCCGTCTCCAAGATCCTCAATCATCAGCTCTCTCCATACTGTCCCCGAAAGAAATAGTTCTCCTCTTTACGAAAGTGTTTGTGAAAAAAAATTTTTTCATACAAAATTTTACAGGAGAAAATTTTGCGAAAATCTCGGCCGCCAACTTGTTTTTCCAAAATTTTCCATTTTTCTATTAATCGTTTACTAATATCTACAATCGTTGCGAGTTTGAACGAAATCGGTCGGAAAACAAAAAAGTTACAGAAATCACGTCGGCCGCCATCTTGTTTTTCTGAAATGTCATAATTTTTCCCTACTCGAATCCCGCACCCGAACACATTCCCCATACATCATTATATCGTTTTCAGTCTCCTTCTGGGAGAACAATTGTATATGTCAGTGAGTCAGTGAGTGGTAATCGAGATATATATATTGCTAGTAGGGTGCGTGGGGGCGCGGGCCACATGTGGCCCGCGTGCTGTCTTCTCCCCTATTGGCCTTCCAACTTTCAGTCACTTCAAAATTCCCCATGCATTTTTTGTATGAAAAAAATAAAGTCCGCCATTTTGAATTTTTTTCTATCAATCGTATAGACCTTCAGATCCTGATCAACTCTTGTCAAGGAACCGTTCTTCCATCTTTTATACTTTCCGAGATATCGACGAAATTCGAATGGCGGCCATTTTGAATCCGCCATTTTGAATTTTTTTTTCAGCTCACTGCCAATTGGATGACGTTTCAAATGACATTTGGTCGAGCACCCCCCACCTATCTTCGATACCCTGGCCGTGCTCTTAACCCGTCTCCGAAATCCTCAGTCATCAGCTTTCTCCGTATTTTTCCTCCGAATAAATTTTTTTCTTCTATACGACCTCATCCGTGAAAAAAAAATTTTTCATACAAAATTGTTCAGGAGAGGTGATCAATCAGTGAGTGAGTCAGTCAGTGGCCAATCAGCACGAGTAGCTATATATATAGTAACTATTAGGTTGCGTGGAGGCGCGGGCCACATGTGGCCCGCGTGCTGTCTGCCCGCCTGTAAAAAATCCCTTCAAAGTTCGCCATACATTTTCTATGAAAAAAATAAATTCCGCCATTTTGATTTTTTTTTTCTATCCATCGAATAGACCTTCGAGTGCTGAGCAACTCTTGTCAAGAAACCGTTCTTCCATCTTTTATACTTTCCGAGATATCGGCGAAATTCGAATGGCGGCCATTTTGAATCCGCCATTTTGAAATTTTTTTCAGCTCATTGCCAATTGGATGACGTTTCAAATGACATTTGGTCGAACATCCCCTACCTAGCTGCAATAGCCTCCCCGTGCTCTTCACCCGTCTCCGAAATCCTCAATCATCAGCTTTCTCCGTATTTTTCCTCTGAATGAATTTTTGCCTAATATACGAAATGGTCATTGAAAAAAAAATTTTTCATACAAAATTGTTCAGGAGAGGTGATCAATCAGTCAGTCAGTGAATCAGCACAAGCAGCTATATATATATTAACTAGTTTTTCGCGTGGGGGCGCGGCCCGCTAAAGCGGACCGCGTAACTGCTCGTAGCAATTTACGTGGTCGCTCATACTCGGATTTAGCAAAAATTAGTAGGTAGGTACCCAATCGCCATACAATTTAGTATGAAAAAAAAATTCCGCCATTTTGATTTTTTTTTCTTGTCACTAAATAGATATCCCCATTTCGATCATCTTTTGCTATGAAATCACTTTTCCAACTGTCATACCCTCCGAGATAGAGACCAACAAAATTTGTATGGCGGCCATGTTTTTTCCGCCATTTTGAATTTTTTTTCAGCTCATTGGTAATTGGACGAGGTTTCAAATGACATTTGGTCGAGCACCCCCCACCTATCTCCAATACCTTTAGCGTGCTCTTCACCCGTCTCCAAGATCCTCAATCATCAGCTCTCTCCATACTGTCCCCGAAAGAAATAGTTCTCCTCTTTACGAAAGTGTTTGTGAAAAAAAATTTTTTCATACAAAATTTTACAGGAGAAAATTTTGCAAAAATCTCGGCCGCCATCTTGTTTTTCCAAAACTTTCCATTTTTTCTATAAATCGTTTACTAATATCTACAATCGTTGCGAGTTTGAACGAAATCGGTCGGAAAACAAAAAAGTTACAGAAATCACGTCGGCCGCCATCTTGTTTTTCTGAAATGTCAGATTTTTCCCATACTCGAATCCCCCACCCGAACACATCCTCCATACATCATTATATCGTTTTCAGTCTCCTTCTGGGAGAACAATTGTATCAATCAGTCAGTGGTAATTGAGCTATATATAGTATAACTAGTTTTTCGCGTGGGGGCGCGGCCCGCTAAAGCGGACCGCGTAACTGCTTGTAGCAATTTACGTGGTCGCTCATACTCGGATTTAGCAAAAACTTTGAATTTTCTTATAGTAGGTACCCAATCGCCATACCATTTAGTATGAAAAAAAATGTTCCGCCATTTTGAATTTTTTTTCTTTTCAATAGATAGAACTCTTCGTCCTGATCATCTCTTGCTTAAAAACCACTTTTCTATCTTTCATACTTTCTGAGATAGACACCCACGAAATTTGTATGGCGGCCATCTTTTTTTCGCCATTTTGAATTTTTTTTCGGCGCATTGGCAATTGCACGAGGTTTCGAATGACATTTGGTCGAGCACCCCCACCTATCTTCAATACCCTGGCTGAGCCCTTCACCCGTCTCCGAAATCCTCAATCATCAGCTCTCTCCATACTGTCCCCGAAAGAAATAGTTCTCCTCTTTACGAAAGTGTTTGTGAAAAAAAATTTTTTCATACAAAATTTTAGAGGGGAAAATTTTGCGAAAATCTCGGCCGCCATCTTGTTTTTCCAAAATTTTCCATTTTTTCTATTAATCGTTAACTAATATTTACAATCGTTGCGAGTTTGAACGAAATCGGTCGGAAAACAAAAAAGTTACAGAAATCACGTCGGCCGCCATCTTGTTTTTTTGAAATGTCATAATTTTTCCCTACTCGAATCCCGCACCCGCACATATCCTCGATACATCATTATATCGTTTTCCGTCTCCTTCTAGGTCTCTTCCATACATTTTTAATGAAAAAAAAATTCCGCCATTTTGATTTTTTTTTCTTGTCACTAAATAGATATCCCCATCTAGATCATCTTTTGCTATGAAACCACTTTTCCAACTGTCATACCCTCCGAGATAGAGACCAACAAAATTTGTATGGCGGCCATGTTTTTTCCGCCATTTTGAATTTTTTTTCAGCTCATTGGTAATTGGACGAGGTTTCAAATGACATTTGGTCGAGCACCCCCCACCTATCTCCAATACCTTTAGCGTGCTCTTCACCCGTCTCCAAGATCCTCAATCATCAGCTCTCTCCATACTGTCCCCGAGGGAAATAGTTCTCCTCTTTACGAAAGTGTTTGTGAAAAAAAAATTTTTCATACAAAATTTTACAGGAGAAAATTTTGCGAAAATCTCGGCCGCCATCTTGTTTTTCCAAAATTTTCCATTTTTTCTATTAATCGTTTACTAATATCTACAACTGTTGCGAGTTTGAACGAAATCGGTCGGAATACAAAAAAGTTACAGAAATTACGTCGGCCGCCATCTTGTTTTTCGGAAATGTCAGATTTTTCCCATACTCGAATCCCCCACCCGAACACATCCCCCATACATCATTATATCATTTTCAGTCTCCTTCTGGGAGAACAATTGTGTCAATCAGTCAGTGAGTGAGTGGTAATCGAGCTATATATATTATAATAATAATAATAATAATAACTAGTTTTTCGCGTGGGGGCGCGGCCCGCTAAAGCGGACCGCGTAACTGCTTGTAGCAATTTACGTGGTCGCTCATACTCGGATTTAGCAAAAATTAGTAGGTAGGTACCCAATCGCCATACAATTTAGTATGAAAAAAAAATTCCGCCATTTTGAATTTTTTTTCTTGTCACTAAATAGATATCCCCATTTCGATCATCTTTTGCTATGAAACCACTTTTCCAACTGTCATACCCTCCGAGATAGAGACCAACAAAATTTGTATGGCGGCCATGTTTTTTTCGCCATTTTGAATTTTTTTTCAGCTCATTGGTAATTGGACGAGGTTTCAAATGACATTTGGTCGAGCACCCCCCACCTATCTCCAATACCTTTAGCGTGCTCTTCACCCGTCTCAAAGATCCTCAATCATCAGCTCTCTCCATACTGTCCCCGAAAGAAATAGTTCTCCTCTTTACGAAAGTGTTTGTGAAAAAAAAATTTTTCATACAAAATTTTACAGGAGAAAATTTTGCGAAAATCTCGGCCGCCATCTTGTTTTTACAAAATTTTGTATTTTTTCTCTTAATCGTTTACTAATATCTACAATCGTTGCGAGTTTGAAAGAAATCGGTCGGAATACAAAAAAGTTACAGAAATGACGTCGGCCGCCATCTTGTTTTTCGGAAATGTCAGATTTTTCCCATACTTGAATCCTCCACCCGAACACATTTCCCATACATCATTATATCGTTTTCAGTCTCCTTCTGGGAGAACAATTGTATATGTCAGTCAGTGAGTCAGTCAGTGGTAATCGAGCTATATATAGTATAATAAAATAATAACTAGTTTTTCGCGTGGGGGCGCGGCCCGCTAAAGCGGACCGCGTAACTGCTTGTGGCAATTTACGTGGTCGCTCATACTCGGATTTAGCAAAAATTAGTAGGTAGGTACCCAATTGCCATACAATTTAGAGTATGAAAAAAAATTCCGCCATTTTGAATTTTTTTTCTTGTCACTAAATAGATATCCCCATTTCGATCATCTTTTGCTATGAAACCACCTTTCCAACTGTCATACCCTCCGAGATAGAGACCAACAAAATTTGTATGGCGGCCATGTTTTTTCCGCCATTTTGAAATTTTTTTCAGCTCATTGGTAATTGGACGAGGTTTCAAATGACATTTGGTCGAGCACCCCCCACCTATCTCCAATACCTTTCGCGTGCTCTTCACCCGTCTCCAAGATCCTCAATCATTAGCTCTCTCCATACTGTCCCCGAAAGAAATAGTTCTCCTCTTTACGAAAGTGTTTGTGAAAAAAAATTTTTTCATACAAAATTTTACAGGAGAAAATTTTGCGAAAATCTCGGCCGCCATCTTGTTTTTCCAAAATTTTTCATTTTTTCTATTAATCGTTTACTAATATCTACAATCGTTGCGAGTTTGAACGAAATCGGTCGGAAAACAAAAAAGTTACAGAAATCACGTCGGCCGCCATCTTGTTTTTTGGAAATGTCAGATTTTTCCCATACTCGAATCCCCCACCCGAACACATCCCCCATACATCATTATATCGTTTTCAGTCTCCTTCTGGGAGAACAATTGTATATGTCAGTCAGTGAGTGAGTGAGTCAGTGGTAATCGAGCTATATATAGTATAACTAGTATTCCGCGTGGGGGCGCGGCCCGCTAAAGCGGACCGCGTAACTGCTTGTAGCAATTTACGTGGTCGCTCATAGTCGGATTTAGCAAAAATTAGTAGGAACCTAATCGCCATACAATTTAGTATGAAAAAAAAAATTCCGCACTTTTGAATTTTTTTTCTTGTCACTAAATAGATATCCCCATTTCGATCATCTTTTGCTATGAAACCACTTTTCCAACTGTCATACCCTCCGAGATAGAGACCAACAAAATTTGTATGGCGGCCATGTTTTTTCCGCCATTTTGAATTTTTTTTCAGCTCATTGGTAATTGGACGAGGTTTCAAATGACATTTGGTCGAGCACCCCCCACCTATCTCCAATACCTTTAGCGTGCTCTTCACCCGTCTCCGAGATCCTTAATCATCAGCTCTCTCCATACTGTCCCCGAAAGAAATCGTTGTCCTCTTTACGAAAGTGTTTGTGAATAAAAAATTTTTCATACAAAATTTTACAGGAGAAAATTTTGCGAAAATCTCGGCCGCCATCTTGTTTTTCCAAAATTTTCAATTTTTTCTATTAATCGTTTACTAATATCTACAATCGTTGCGAGTTTGAACGAAATCGGTCGAAAAACAAAAAAGTTATAGAATTCACGTCGGCCGCCATCTTGTTTTTCGAAAATGTCAGATTTTTCCCATACTCGAATCCCCCACCCGAACACATCCCCCATACATCATTATATCGTTTTCAGTCTCCTTCTGGGAGAACAATTGTATCAATCAGTGAGTGAGTCAGTCAGTCAGTGGTAATCGAGCTATATATAGTATAACTAGTTTTTCGCGTGGGGGCGCGGCCCGCTAAAGCGGACCGCGTAACTGCTTGTAGCAATTTACGTGGTCGCTCATACTCGGATTTAGCAAAAATTAGTAGGTAGGTACCCAATCACCATACATTTTTTATGAAAAAAAAATCCGCCATTTTGAATTTTTTTTTCTTGTCACTAAATAGATATCCCCATTTCGATCATCTTTTGCTATGAAAACACTTTTCCAACTGTCATACCCTCCGAGATAGAGACCAACAAAATTTGTATGGCGGCCATGTTTTTTCCGCCATTTTGAATTTTTTTTCAGCTCATTGGTAATTGGACGAGGTTTCAAATGACATTTGGTCGAGCAATCCCCACCTATCTCCAATACCTTTAGCGTGCTCTTCACCCGTCTCCAAGATCCTCAATCATCAGCTCTCTCCATACTGTCCCCGAAAGAAATAGTTCTCCTCTTTATGATAGTGTTTGTGAAAAAATTTTTTTTTATACAAAATTTTACAGGAGAAAATTTTGCGAAAATCTCGACCGCCATCTTGTTTTTCCAAAATTTTCCATTTTTTCTGTTAATCATTTACTAATATCTATAATCATTGCGAGTTTGAACGAAATCGGTCGGAAAAAGAAAAAGTTACAGAAATGACGTCGGCCGCCATCTTGTTTTTCGGAAATGTCAGATTTTTCCCATACTCGAATCCTCCACCCGAACACATCCCCCATACATCATTATATCGTTTTCAGTCTCCTTCTGGGAGAACAATTGTATATGTCAGTCAGTGAGTCAGTCAGTGGTAATCGAGCTATATATAGTATAACTAGTTTTTCGCGTGGAGGCGCGGCCCGCTAAAGCGGACCGCGTAACTGCTTGTAGCAATTTACGTGGTCGCTCATACTCGGATTTAGCAAAAATTTGTAGGTAGGTACCCAATCGCCATACAATTTAGTATGAAAAAAAAATTCCGCCATTTTGAATTTTTTTTCTTGTCACTAAATAGATATCCCCATTTCGATCATCTTTTGCTATGAAACCACTTTTCCAACTGTCACACCCTCCGAGATAGAGACCAACAAAATTTGTATGGCGGCCATGTTTTTTCCGCCATTTTGAATTTTTTTTCAGCTCATTGCTAATTGGACGAGGTTTCAAATGACATTTGGTCGAGCATCCCCCACCTATCTCCAATACCTTTAGCGTGCTCTTCACCCGTCTCCAAGATCCTCAATCATCAGCTCTCTCCATACTGTCCCCGAAAGAAATAGTTCTCCTCTTTACGAAAGTGTTTGTGAAAAAAAAATTTTTCATACAAAATTTTACAGGAGAAAATTTTGCGAAAATCTCGGCCGCCATCTTGTTTTTCCAAAATTTTCCATTTTTTCTATTAATCGTTTACTAATATCTACAATCGTTGCGAGTTTGAACCAAATCGGTCGGAATACAAAAAAGTTACAGAAATCACGTCGGCCGCCATCTTGTTTTTCTGAAATGTCAGATTTTTCCCATACTCGAATCCCCCACCCGAACATATCCCCCATACATCATTATATCGTTTTCAGTCTCCTTCTGGGAGAACAATTGTATCAATCAGTGAGTGAGTGGTAATCGAGCTATATATAGTATAACTAGTTTTTCGCGTGGGGGCGCGGCCCGCTAAAGCGGACCGCGTAACTGCTTGTAGCAATTTACGTGGTCGCTCATACTCGGATTTAGCAAAAAGTCCATACTTTGGATTTTTCCCGAAGAGGTAGAAAAATAAAATTTTGAAAACACTACAGCTCGGCCGCCATCTTGTTTTTCCCAATTTTTCCAATTTTTATAAAAACCATTTATCCATTTCCTCAAGTACTGCGACTTTGAAAGTAATCGGTTAGAAAACAAAAAAGTAACGAAAGTCACGTCGGCCGCCATCTTGTTTTTCGGAAATGTTATATTTTCCCCCTACTTGAATCCCGTACCCAAACACATCCCGTAAACATCATATTATCGTTTTCCGTCTCCTTCTAGGTCTCTTCCATACATTTTTATGAAAAAAAATTCCGCCATTTTGAATTTTTTTTCTTGTCACTAAATAGATATCCCAATTTCGATCATCTTTTGCTATGAAACCACTTTTCCAACTGTCATACCCTCCGAGATAGAGACCAACAAAATTTGTATGGCGGCCATGTTTTTTCCGCCATTTTGAATTTTTTTTCAGCTCATTGGTAATTGAACGAGGTTTCAAATGACATTTGGTCGAGCACCCCCCACCTATCTCCAATACCTTTAGCGTGCTCTTCACCCGTCTCCAAGATCCTCAATCATCAGCTCTCTCCATACTGTCCCCGAAGGAAATAGTTCTCCTCTTTACGAAAGTGTTTGTGAAAAAAAAATTTTTCATACAAAATTTTACAGGAGAAAATTTTGCGAAAATCTCGGCCGCCATCTTGTTTTTCCAAAATTTTCCATTTTTTCTATTAATCGTTTACTAATATCTACAATCGTTGCGAGTTTGAACAAAATCGGTCGGAAAACAAAAAAGTTACAGAAATCACGTCGGCCGCCATCTTGTTTTTCGGAAATGTCAGATTTTTCCCATACTCGAATCCCCCACCCGAACACATCCCCCATACATCATTATATCGTTATCAGTCTCCTTCTGGGAGAACAATTGTGTCAATCAGTCAGTGAGTGAGTGGTAATCGAGCTATATATATTATAATATAATAACTAGTTTTTCGCGTGGGGGCGCGGCCCGCTAAAGCGGACCGCGTAACTGCTTGTAGCAATTTACGTGGGCGCTCATACTCGGATTTAGCAAAAATTAGTAGGTAGGTACCCAATCCCCATACAATTTTTTATGAAAAAAAATTCCGCCATTTTGAATTTTTTTTCTTGTCACTAAATAGATATTCCCATTTTGATCATCTTTTGCTAAGAAACTACTTTTCAAACTTTCGTACTTTCCGAAATAGACCCCGTCGAAATTTGTATGGCGGCCATGTTTTTTTTCGCCATTTTGAAATTTTTTTCAACGCATTGGCAATTGCACGAGGTTTCGAATGACATTTGGTCGAACACTCCCCACCTATCTTTTACACCTGAAGCGGGCTCTTCACGCGTCTCCAAAATCCTCAATCATCAGCTCTCTCCATTCTATCCCCAAAAGAAATAATTTTCCTCTTTACGAAAGTGTTTGTGAAAAAAAATTTTTTCATACAAAATTTTACAGGAGAGAATTTTGCGAAAATATCGGCCGCCATTTTGTTTTCCCAAATTTTTCCACATTTTCTGTTAATCGTTTACCAAGTCCTACATTCCTTGCGAGTTTGAACGAAATTGATTGGAAAACAAAAAAGTTACAGAAATCACGTCGGCCGCCATCTTGTTTTTCGGAAATGTTATATTTTCCCCCTACTCGAATCCCGTACCTAAACACATCCCATAAACATCATATTATCGTTTTCCGTCTCCTTCTAGGTCTCTTCCATACATTTTGTATGAAAAAAAAATTCCGCCATTTTGAATTTTTTTTCTTGTCACTAAATAGATATCCCCATCTAGATCATCTTTTGCTATGAAACCATTTTTCCAACTCTCATACCCTCCGAGATAGAGACCAACAAAATTTGTATGGCGGCCATGTTTTTTCCGCCATTTTGAATTTTTTTTCAGCTCATTGGTAATTGGACGAGGTTTCAAATGACATTTGGTCGAGCACCCCCCACCTATCTCCAATACCTTTAGCGTGCTCTTCACCCGTCTCCAAGATCCTCAATCATCAGCTCTCTCCATACTGTCCCCGAAAGAAATAGTTGTCTTCTTTACGAAAGTGTTTGTGAAAATAAAATTTTTCATACAAAATTTTACAGGAGAAAATTTTGCGAAAATCTCGGCCGCCATCTTGTTTTTCCAAAATTTTCCATTTTTTCTATTAATCGTTTACTAATATCTACAATCGTTGCGAGTTTGAACGAAATCGGTCGGAATACAAAAAAGTTACAGAAATCACGTCGGCCGCCATCTTGTTTTTCGAAAATGTCAGATTTTTCCCATACTCGAATCCCCCACCCGAACACATCCCCCATACATCATTATATCGTTTTCAGTCTCCTTCTGGGAGAACAATTGTATCAATCAGTCAGTGGTAATTGAGCTATATATAGTATAAAATAATAATAATAATAATATATTTCTATATAATCTGAATCTCGGAAACGGCTCGAACGATTTTCATGAAATTTAGTATACAGGGGGTTTTGGGGGCGATAAATCGATCTAGCTAGGATTCACTTTTAGAAAATGTCGAATTTACCAAAAAAAATATGAACCCTGCTGCCATCTATTGGCAACCGAGCAAAGCTCGGTCACCCAGATGTTACTTAATTTGACTATTCAGGGGTCATTTTGTAAATGCGTAGCGAACGGAAAACTATAATAGTTACTTACCTACTTATTGGTTACTAAGTCGTAAGTATCTACCTATCAGAAGGTAATTAAAAAGCTCAAGTTCACTTAGCAATCAAACATGATTTCCATTCCATTTCATTCTCGACAGCATTTCCAAATACCAAGTTTAACTAAATGCAGGTTAAAAGCTTGATGAAATCGTGTCCTAAGCTTTTTCATTTACATATTGCTAGTTTTTATTTGAGAATGCGATTTTTTTAAAAACCGCAATCACATTACGTTACGAGGTTTAGTAAAGTGAGTCAGCCAAGCCAGCACAAGGCAAGCGCAATCAAAGGTACTTAAATGAGCAACAAAAGCCTGGGCTGAGCGCTTCGGAGCCCCGCTGTGCTTTGGGACGCCCTTTATGAACGACATTATGGTATTTTTAAACGTTTGCTTTATAACTCGAAGATATCTACAAAATAAGTTCAAAGAAAAATAACATTATACGAAATTACGAAGCTTACACGGTATTATGTACATACCTGTGTATCTACTCGAATTTACTTATCTTGATCTATGTTTATTAAAGAAAAGTGAATTAAGGAATATGAACCTCTTCCCTTTTAAGTCGGTTGAAAATACTTTTCAACCAAACACAAATTAAAGTTATTCTAAAAGCTTAAGCTGTAATTTGTTTTTGTGAAAAGTGAGTAGGTATAGAGCATTAATAAAATGGGTTGTAGACCTAAAAAGGTCGCAACTAAACAGAGATTAGGAAGTTTCGGGTTCAATTGAAACCTAAGAAGTTTAGACAAGCTTCTTACAAACACTCTTTACAAGCACAGATTGTACAATATCGTGTTCAATAAGTCTTTACAAGCACAGATTGTACAATATCGTGTTCTAAAACGACATTTTTCTGTTTACAGATGGTGCAAGCGATACAAGTCCTACGGTTTCACCTATTAGAATTAGAAAAAGTAAGTGTTCTCAATGTTTTATTTATGTTTTATTTACGGGAGGGAATACATTTCCACCGGCCCGCCGGCCGCCGAACCCAAACGGGTTTTGAAAGGAAAATATCACCTGACATTGTCCGACGATATCCATTCGATTATCCGAGGGTTGGGTATCGATTCTGAATCGAGATAACGTATCGATCTCACGCAACTGGCGCACGCACACCACCGAAAGACGGGAATTTCTAAACCTTGACCATTTTAACTTCTTTACATGGTCTCATCCTGAGAGGAGACGCATGTCCAGCTTTGGGACCTCAATAGGTAAATTGGGATTAAACGAATTTAGAAACACCTAAATTCTTCGCCGATATTCAGAAATTTTCAATGATGGGCAAACACAGGTATAGGTTACTCTCTGTTTCTCTCACTCTTACTATATCAATTACTGATGGGACGTGATCAAAGAGAGATAAGGCGCAGGACACTTATCGTGCTCTCCGAGGCACGAGAGTCAAACACTGCTGATTACCTTGTCGGTACCTACTATAAGAATTTCTTGATAGAAATACCCAATAGATAGGAACTATTTACTGGCTCGACATAAAGGCCAGTCCTAGGGCCTCCCTGGACCAACAGACTATATTAGACCACAAGAATGGCTAATACTACGTCATGGTGGACCATTTCATCAGTAATCTACTCCAGCTGTCCGAGCCTTGTTTGCGCGTCAGGTTTTTGCCATTAATTCGGTGTTGCTCAGGTGTTCTCGCCGTGAATGGGCGCTCGCATTTCGTCCGTTTGTTTTTCCCTTATCTGCTCTCAGTATACAGTATACAGGGTGCTTTTGATACGCTCTTCATAAGAAAAGACGAGAAGATGATATTAGAAATCAATCACGAACATTGAATCTTTCACAATCTTTATTTTGTTCCCGAAGTCCCAGGCAGAACTTTCAGTCATAGTGTGTAATCGCTACTCGCTATTTACATAAATCTTTTTGTGTCCAAATTTTCTGTTGTAAAGGTACTATTTGGTATTTTGATGACCACGCAGAAACCTCATTTGCGTAGGTACATATAATCAGCAGCAGAGTCGGCAATTCCTCGAGAAATTTCTCTCACCCTGTATATAACCCGTAATTTCGGCTCACGTTTGAGGGCCGGTTCTTGTCCCATCGCCGATGCGTCATTAAACCCTCGAGTAACGGGATCGCGGCGGGTACCATGGACCGCGCTGCGCGGCTGAGACCACGGTTTTTGCGATATATGCGAATGCAGGAGATTTGCGCGTGTGTGAGGATTGTTTCCGAATTGGCGATTAACTCTTATCCATACAGCTACGAATTTTATCAAGCATCATCCATCTATGTATACCGCATTCAAGCTCATTCTTCATTCCTTTTGGGCAAATGTGAGATTAGGATCATAAAGTCGCGGATCCATTTTTGGTTATATTTCTTATTGTCAGCTTTCTGCCTCCCCAAAATGATAGAATTGACAATTTTTGAGCGGATACGCACTTATCTCTTAGTGAAAGATAGAACAAAATAAAGGTTTCGTTAAAAACCAATCATATCCCAACACCATTTTCCGTGGTAGAATGCAAACCTTCACCAAGGTGAAGAATTTCCTATGTATGATGCACACTCTGGGAATGCTGAAGAACAATAATGATTTTCAGATAATGTAGGCACGACAGCTTGTGACCCTATAACTTTTTCAAAATAGGTTTGTATAGTAACTAATAACAGTGAAGGGTCCGCGTGAAACAAACTGAAACAGAACCGTTAGTAATTATTATCTAATCTGAGGCAGTACACAGCAAACTTCTTGCGTATATGACTTTGATTCCGCACAAGCGAATTTTAGATCCTTTTCGTGGTAAGTGCAGGGCGCGCCGGTGCGCTAACTTGCTCTCACTACGTTACTTCAAGTTTGCCGGCACCTACTATGTATATACAATGACCGGCCAAAGGGGAAATCTTAAAATCATCAACGTGGTATATAGGTGAAGCCCACTTTCCAGCACATTCTTGCCCGCTAGGCACTTAGGCACCGATTCTTTTGGTCTACGAACTCTTGCTTAATATGATAATTAATAATCCATCGCTTTCTTGCGCGATGCCGAGTTTTCATTATGAGTGGCAATAATGAGAGTTGAGACAACAATGTCTTTAAAGATGGAATTTTGTGATTTCCATGCTACATAACCGCACTAAGACCTACCTCTATATGTAGGTACAAAACTATACCTACAGTAATTTGATTAACAACTTTTGATGTCTATTTTTAATTTGAAAACTTCCAACATCTTAATATTACAGCTACATTAATTAATGTCGTATAATTCAAATCTCCATCCGTCCGTGCCTGCCATACTTATGGAATTAATCCGGCTTGTCAATATAGCCGAGTT
The DNA here is from genome assembly GCA_036785405.1 of Coenonympha arcania. Taxonomy (NCBI): domain Eukaryota; kingdom Metazoa; phylum Arthropoda; class Insecta; order Lepidoptera; family Nymphalidae; genus Coenonympha; species Coenonympha arcania. Next base: position 281,223 of record CM072073.1, read on the forward strand.
TTTTTAATAAACTAGTTTGGCCATCGTAATACGAATACAGTAAACTGTAAGGTAGGTAGATGATCTCTGAAGAAATTTGATACGTTCCCACAAATTAAAAGATTGGGAATAACTGGCGCTGATTTTTTATTGGAATTAATTTGATCTCAGTTTTTTATTTAAAGAGCGCATTTTGGTTAGTGAGAAAGAATTTTTCATACTGTGTGATGATAATAGACATCATAATATGTTTGGTTTGTATGAAAATATTAAAACAGTACTGCAACATTACTGTTTTAAAAGGATCGTCTAGCTGTGTTTTTACCCGTAAATGTAGTCCGATTTTCACAATTTTTAGAAATGTTGCAGATGCAATAAAGAATGAAGATGCTTGTACGTTTTTATTTTTAAGAAATATTGCTTATCATAAAAGTTCTTAGTATCTAAAAATCCAAATTATTGACCTAAAAACTTCCTCGAGTATTTTTTTTAATTTTACTAATATAAAATACTACAAAAAACGTACTAGCCTAGATTAAGGTGTACTAAAGACTACTAAAGTCTAATGAGTACTAAAGACTTGAAACCTACTCGCGTCGCGTTTCATCACTAGACGATACTCTTAAGAGGTGGTGGTACTGGCCCTAGTTTCTCGGGCGTTGATCTACCATTCTGATAGGTGGTTTATAAATGAATCTAGATCTCTTTGATGTGGCCGAGTCAAAAGTGAAATTCCGTACCAAGAACGATTCAAAACTTATTATGTAATTGTTCAACATATCGAATCAATCTCATTCGTTCGTTCTATATTTAAAACAATAAAAATACATCAGTTCCCTGCGGTCATACCAAAGGAGTCATTGCTCAGTTGCTTGGCTCGCGCCTGCGGCTCCCGCCCGATATTTTGATTTTGAATTTCGAACCTTTTATTTTTTATTCGTATTCGTATTTTAAATGGCCTTTATCTCGCCCTCCAGCGGTTCGTAGTCGTATCGCGTTTCAGGCTGCTTTGTTCTTTACCTTTGCCTACGTTTGTTTTTTGAGATTGGCGTGTTTTCTGTGCTTGATTTTGTATTAATTTATAAAAAAAAGACGTAACTTTTTTTCTGGAATAAATTTTAGACGCAATATTTCGTCCTCTACATTGGCTCTCCCATTGTCTTTGAAATATAATACTTATACTACTAAAATTTTGCCATTTGCGTATTCATTATTTTTTGTAATTTTTATTTATTCCTGTAACAAATCTTTTACACTAAGATGAAGTATCTAGTAACTCATCTATTTTTTATATCTAGATACATATTTTTCCTATTTCACATAGTCGATTGTATACAGGCATATCGTTGCATGAAAAATCTTCTTAAGCAGCTTTAACTATCCATTTATCAATTGTATAAAAATATTATTATCTATGCAAACAATCATACAATATACGAACCTGTGTCTTTCAAAAACAGTTTTTTGCTGTGCTCATATCCCCTACATGTCGGCTTCTATCTTGTCTATGGTTTTTGTCAATATAAAAGCACAGACAAAAAAGAAGAGGCACCGTTAGCTGGATCCGTTTCCGCTCCACTAGGCACCGGCCACAGGTGATGTTTTTTGAAGCTTAAATAATAATTAAAAGCTTCATAAAAAAGCTTCCAATTTGGGCACAATGAAATCCGCTTATAACATTAGATTTTTATAAATGCTTCGTTCCATATTATAGCTTAGAGTTAAGATCGTTGCCACTAACACAAACTTATCTCTTAGTGGAAAATTGGAATATTTTTACCAACATCTTTTATTTGGTTCTCTTTAACATATGATCCGCTGTTTTTTTTATCGCTCTGAAATGCTGAGTACCTACCACCAATAAATACAAACAAAATTTTAAAACTAGTTTGTGAGTTCATAATTTCGCTTTAGTTTATAATTTCAACGACGTTACAATGACGAATGATAAACAAAAATTCATCTATACTCTACATAGAAACGGCACACGACACTTATATGGCTAACCATGCACCAATTTAACGAACACCGAAATTATTTCTACATTAAAATATCCAATAACGTTTTTGATTTATGCTTATAATATTTTAAACATGGCCGCTGGCGGTCACATCGGGTTCGAAATTCGAATTGGGTCTTTTTAGGTCGCGCGATCGCTGTGATTGGTCCCCGCTAGCAGGTTTTTTATGGAGTCGCGACTGAGTGTACCCTAATTACGTTGTGTGGTTGTCTGTGGACGTCCAGATTCCTGCGGTAATACCTCGGAAGACCTCCTTTATTAGATTTATTCTTTTTTGTTTTTTTTTTTTTCGGAGTCGACCCAAAAAAGGTTTAGGTACTATATCAGTGAAGTATTTCTTTTTATACCTACTTGCTGTAGACATTTTTTGACTATTTCTGAAAAAAAAAACTGATAATGAATTTGTAGTGTGTTCCTTCGATTAATTAAAAAAAAAAAAACTTAAAACTTATTCAAAAAAACTTGTACCTACCCAAACATTCCATATTTGAATCAGGGCATTGGAATCTATTATAGTGATGGGCCGAACATGGGTTTCACCCAATACGAACATTCGGCCGAATATTCGGTAAAACTTTTACCGAACCGAATATTCGGTACATTCGTTACATCTCTAACACAATAAAGACTGATCGAAATAAATATCTTGTTTATTTTCCTTCGATTAAGACCTGATTATAATATATTATTCTAAAGAGTTTACACAGCAGCCTAATCCCAAAAATTATCTTTTAGTTTTTACCAACCTACTTTAATTGAAAATAAAGCTTCAGTGACGACAAAAACAGAAAGCTATACTCTAAAATACTTACCTCATTACACTGTACACTCAAATCATGATAATACACGGGTCGATAACAGTAAAAACTTTGAGTATCACTTTGCCGAATATATTAGGTGATTCAGCCGAATATTCGGCCGAATATGAATATTCGGTAAAGCTGCCGAATATGCCGAATACCGAATATAAAACGAATATTCGGCCCATCTCTAGAATCTAATCAAAAAAACAAAAAAAAACAAAGTTTTTTGAGCGAGCAAACTTTTAACTTACCTATTCAAAGGAATGCAATAATCGTTAACGAACCAAATTTTTGTTTTCTTATTCCATATTTTATTTTGTCCGTAACTATCAACGTTATCTGTAACAGCGTGGCTAAGTGATTTACGATGTAGGTCAGATTTGTTAGTTTACGGGCTCCGAACCCGGGACCCTCGGGTTTACGTCTTTACGACCCACTTTTATAACATAACAGCCGGCATTAACGCGCGGTGCGACATTATTTTCACCTACAATCAGTTTCATTCATTAAAACTTTATAGGTGTAATGCGTCATCGTAAATTAAAAAAAAATGGTCAAGTACGAGTCGGGCTCGCGCACTGAGGGTTCCATACTATCAAGTCCAATACTCAATAGTTTTAAAGTGAACTGAACACCTCAGCCCGTCAAATTAAAAAAACCGGCCAAGTGCGAGTCGGACTCGCGCACCGAGGGTTCCGTACTCAAGAAGTACTGAAGCAAAATAAGCTTAGGTAGTTATAGCTAGGTACTTTTAAGATTCGTTCGTACTAATGTAGATGTAACACGACCAAAACTGTAACGACCAAAGATGTAAAACGGTAATAATTACCTTTGTTAATGAACCGCAAAACTAACTTTGTTTGTAGAGGTTTATTGTTAATATCAAAAAAACTATGCTAGTAAGAGCATTGGCTATAGTTTTCCTGTAAAATATACGTAAATTCCTATTGACCATAATTATTTGAGATTTTTCAATTGGTAAACTCCGGAGATAAGGGGGGGGGGGGGGACGGTATTTTTTTAGACATTTTCCCCGATAAATCAAAAACTATCATGACTAAAAATAATTAAAAATCGGTTTTAGAATGTAAAAAGTAAACCCTTTCATATGATACCCCACACAGTACAGTTATCTCACTTTTAAATTTCAACCCTCTGATTTTCCCCCCTTTTTAAATAAGAAAAAAAATAATTTCCATTTTTTTTTATTCCAGTGTCATTGGGCCACTAATATACACAACTATTCCAAATTTCATATCGATAGCTCCGGTAGTTACTGAAATAATCGAGTGTGACGGACAGACAGACGGACAGACAGACGGAGAAAGTCGCACCATAAGGGTTCCATTTTACCATTTTGGTACGGAACCCTAAAAACGAGCAAAAAATCACGTTCGGCTCTATGGGAGCCAACTTAAGTTTTCATTTAATTGTTTTTTAGTATTTGTTGTTAGCGTCAATAGAAATACATCAGCTGTGAAAATTTCAACTGTCTACTATCATGGTTCATGAGATAGAGCCTGGTGACACACGGACAGACAGGCGGACGGACAGCGGAGTCTTAGAAAATGTCGATTTTTGGAGACTTTTTGATTATTTCTTAGACATTTTCAAGCAAAGATTTTAGTCGCTTTTTAGCCTTTAGATAACGTAATTCTTATAATTACAAATTGTTTAAAACTAAAAGTTTTAATGGAAAAAGAAATAAAACCGATCCCCGTACGATATGTTATCATAGCGGAGTGAGGTGCGAACCTATCAGGGATCATTTAAATGCCGGTTCAGGTTTTGAAATTAAAAAGAAATAAAAGGTATAAAAAGCTGGTATTCGATGGGCCCGATCAGAATGTCGGGCGGTTTTTGCATCTGCCTCTATCCATTTCGTCGGATCGTCTGCTATTTTTTTTACCACGTATGTTAATGTTATGTAAATGGACAGAATATGAGCAGGTAAATTATATTTGAACGGTATATCAATACTGGAAACTTTGAGATAGGAAAATCTATAAATTTTAAATAGAATTCAATTTTGGTGTACTTGATGACATATATATACCTAATACAGAAAAAAAAACCTTTGAATTTTATATACTAGTCTTAATTGTAATTCTATAGATGGCGTTAAGCGCATGTCTACGTTAAAGTATCTTTCTGTATGCCGAACAGCTTGTGTGTTAAAAGATCAGTCAGTCAGTTAGTAAATCATCTTTTATTATGTAAGAGATCCAATACTCCAATAGGTACTTAGGTACGCTACACACCTTAGTTACTTTGTAGTTTTATTTCAAAAAAAAAAAAAATTTTTGGATAGCAAAATAGCTGGTCTTGTAAAAGCCACGCTCCTATCAAATGTTCTTTTTTAATCCCTCTGTAAGGGCAGCTGATACCAACAAAAAAATCCAACTGGCAGATCAAGTTGGTTCTATAGTTGAAAAAGTTTCTATTTTGAATTTGAAATTCGAACAAGATCATCATGATCTTATTCAGATCTTGAGTAAATAGTTCTGGCAAGAGTCATATCATAAAGTCATGACATGTGAAAACTCAAGACGTAGGTACCGTGAGCTTCAAACCAAAAATAATGTAAAAAATTATAAATTACAAATGAAGAATTATTGCAAGAAAACGTTCACCGAACTGTCGTTATATATCACGTTTCAAATTAAAAAGTAAGTATTCGTCCAGTCTCTCAATCCTGGTTCCAAATTTAAATTTCTGGAAACAGCTTGATGTTCGTAACGATAATCGGGACTCCGAGCCGGGGCTTGGAATGCCGTAATATCTCATTAAAGACATCAACAGTTTACTTAAATAATCCTATCAAATAAATACATTCACTTGATTTTATGACCTATATCTATTTACATTAAAGGTTATATTACCGTAAAATGTGACATTAGTTGCGACGTTAAAGAACCGGTGGGAGAGCAATCCCAAATTTGGATATTGGGAAGAGTTACGATGTCATCTTCGTCGCTTTCTCCCTTTAGGAGTAGATTGGACGTCACATCGGTCACAAACGACGGATTAGTTAGAATTTATTTTATTGTTAGTTTCACTTTTTTATGTTCTTTTATTGTGGAAAGTTCAGTGTATATTAAACTTTACCAATTACTACTTTCCTTGTCCCATCCCATTTTGGGCTATAAATACCAGTAACGTACCTATATAAAAAGTACCTACTCAGGTATTTATTTTTGTCCATGCTGGATGCGAAGATGTTGCTAGTTCCACCTCTGACTGTAGAATGTCTGGTTCTAGTTCTTCCGTGTCCCAGCTCTGCAGTTCCTCGACCGCTGCTTCATTCTGATATAGAGCAGCGCAGTATTGCTTCCAGCGTTCCAGGACTTGTTTGGTTTCGGTAACTAAAACCCCTCTTTCATTCTTAATTGCGGATGTCTTAATAGTACGAGTTCTCGTTAGGACTTTTACTTTTTGGAAGAGATCTTTTGTTTCGTTCTTAACAGAATGTCTTTCCAGCTCTTCGCAGATTTCATTAATTTGATTAGTCCTGTCCTTTCGACAACGTCGCTGTACTTCTGCACTCAATTCGGCATATCTGTGGTGATCTTCTGGTGAAACAAGACCATTCTCCTTCAATTTCCGCCTCTCTAAAATGACATTTGCTGTGTCCGGTGTTATAAAATCCTTCATGGTCCCTTTTGGTAGTGTATTTACCTTGGCTACTTCTACAATTGCTTCTTTTAAACGGTTCCATGATTGATTCGGATCGAGCACGCCGTCCTGTGGGAAGTCTTGGATTTTACTACTTATGGCTTGTTTGAACCCGATAGTGTTCACTCGTCGCAGATCTGGTGCTCGAGTCGGTTTCTGCAATGACTTAAAACGCAGCCTTAGAGTAGTGAGAAGAAGTTGGTGGTCACTTCCGCAATCCGCTCCTGGCAGAGTGCGCGTGTTCATAATGGACGACCTCCATCTTTTCTGAATCATTATATAGTCGATCTGGTTTCTACATCTGTCTCCCGGTGATATCCATGTGTACAGTCGGCGAATATGATGTTTAAAACATGTGTTCGTAATCACGAGGTCCTGTTCACTACAGAACTGCAGCAAACGCTCTCCTCTTTCGTTCCTTTCGCCAATCCCGAACCTTCCCACCAGATGTCTAAGATGGGCATCACCAACTGTTTTGCCGATCTTGGCATTAAGGTCTCCCATTACTAGAGTCACCTCTCTTCGCGGTAGTTCCTCTAAGGTCTGAGACAGTATATCGTAAAACAAATCAATTTCTTCTTCGCTGGATTGCGATGTTGGGGCGTATACCTGAACGATATTTAAACGACATGGGGATGCGTTAAGCTTGATAGTGATTATACGGTCACTAACTGGTTTGTATCCAATTACACACCTATCTAGCTTTTGTGGAACAACAAAGGCAACACCTCTATTACTTTCTTCTTCAGGTCCTGAGAAGTATATTTTATTACCACTGTTGGATATAAAATGGCCTGATTTCCTCCATTTCGTTTCACTCAATCCAAGCAATTGCATTCCTTTTCTTTCCATCTCTTTCTCTATGATGTTAAGTTTCCCAACTTGATTTAGGCCACGGACATTCCATGTTCCAATGCGCTGAGGGCGCCTCGCTTGGATCTTCTCAATGTTTTGTGCACCAGATGCATAATTTCCGCGTGGTGCCTGGTGAGCCACACCCACGTGGCCGGTAGCATATTTCACACCACCTCTCCCGGGAAAGTGGCGCCGGGCGTTAGCCGGATCGTCCGACAAAATCAACACTGAGTTACAATCCACCATTTCTCTCTTGGGAAAGTAGTGCAGTGGTTTCCCGTTGCCTTCTGCACCAGTCTTTTTAGGAGCCATTTAGAGCTCCAAGGCCGCTGTAACCTCCTCCAACCAGTTGTCTGGTTGGGATGTGATGGATATACCGCCATTGGTCGGTCGCCAGAGCCTCGTCTGTTGTCTGGCAGGGGGCACCGCGTGCAGGTGAGGTTGACGCTTGGGGCCGACTAGGTGTTATTGTCGTTCTCCCCCTTACCCCCCGCTGAAATTGGGCAAGTCTCCAGGGAAAGATGCGATTCCAGCTGAGCTCATTAAAAACCTAGGTCCAGCAGGCACTAAAATAATAACGGATATCTGCAACTCCATCTGGAAGACAGGGCAGTGGCCTCAAGACTGGACTGAATCCGTTTTTATACCGCTGCACAAAAAGGGTTCGACTACTGATTGCGGAAACTACAGAACGATAGCCCTTATATCGCATGCAAGCAAGATACTTCTCCATATAATCAATAAGCGACTAAAAGCCTATCTAGATCGTCAAATCCCCGAAGAACAGGCAGGTTTTGTAAAGGGAAAGGGCACACGAGAGCAGATCCTAAATATCCGCCAGATTATAGAAAAGAGTCGTGAGTTCAACAACCCTGTTGTTCTCTGTTTTGTGGACTATACCAAAGCATTTGATTGCGTAGTATGGAGCAAACTATGGTCGGTTTTGGAAGAGATGGGAGTGCCAAAACATCTTACCGATCTTATCCGTAACCTTTACTGCAGCAACCGATCCTTTGTTAAGGTTAACACCGACTGTTCTGATGTGTTTGCTACGAGCAAAGGCGTACGTCAGGGCTGCATCCTTTCTCCAATGCTATTTAACATATACGGAGAATACATTATCCGCAAAGCTTTGGAGAATTGGGACAGAGGATTCCCCTTAGGTGGAAAACGGATATGCAACCTAAGGTATGCAGATGACACTGTTATTGTCTCTACTTCACTGGAAGACATGCAAGAACTTCTGCGAAGACTGGAAGCGGAAAGTTTGGAGTTGGGCTTAAGTATTAACAGAAGCAAAACCAAGATCATGATAGTAGACCGCGCTGAGAAACTCGCAAAATCTTGCCCTATTCCATCTATAGAAGTTGTGGAGGAGTATACCTATCTAGGCTCCCAAATTTGCAGTGACGGGAGTTGTGTTCCGGAAGTTAAGAGACGAATTGCTATGGCGAAAAGTGCCATGACACGACTAACTGGTATATGGAGGAATCGTGGTATAAGCAACACCACTAAGAGTCGTCTGGTCCGTGCTTTAATATTTCCAATATTTATGTACGGAGTGGAGACATGGACCATTAAGGCAAGAGAAAGGCAAAGGATAGACGCGTTCGAGATGTGGTGCTGGAGGCGCATGTTAAGAATTCCTTGGACAGCCAAGCGCACAAACGCGTCTATCCTGTCACAGCTAGGGGTAAAAACACGACTTTCCTCCATATGTTACCAACGCCTGCTCTCCTATTTTGGACACATTATGCGACGTGGGAACGATAGCTTAGAAAAGCTTATTGTGACGGGCAACACCGAGGGCAAAAGACCGAGAGGCCGCTCACCAACCAGATGGTCAGACCAGTTGAGGGACTCCAAGTGCAAATTTCACACTATTGCAAGACTGGCCTCCGATAGAACCCGGTGGAAGAATTTAATCCGCTCGAGGTTGCAAAATCCCCAGGACCACGATCTTCAGTAATGAAGGAACGACTGGAGAGAGAGAGAGATGCTGGATGCAATCTGATTGGAGTACATTTGGTTTTATTAGCAAAACCTACTCAAATGACAATCTATGCTCACGACATAAGTATTACAGGCTTAAAAACAAGTGAAACGAATTGCTTACATTATTATAACCACTTTGAAAATGAAATAAATGTATTATAGGGTGCATGCCTTAGAGTAGGTACGTACAACAAAATCTGCACAAGTGTGTGCGTACTCGTACATATCTCTAATTTGACACTAACAATCGATCAATTGACAGTCCATGCTCACGACCGCCGACACGCAAGTGAACTCTGCGGTCATAAATATGGATTTCAACACTCCAACAGTTGTAAAATTCAAATTAATACTAAACAAACCGCAGCCATCACCTGCCTAGACAAAATACACGAACGAAATAGTTTAATAAAACCGTACACACATGATTAATTTAATGCTTTTTTTTCTAGTTTCCAGCTGGCACTTTATTTTGCATCACATAAATTATTTTAATTTTGAGTCAAGGAACTGTTAAAATCTGGGCTGAGTTGCGATTTGATGATATGATGAAATCCCCATCAGAGTAAAAATGTTACACTAGTCCCACCACTAAGGTCTAATTTTGAAATATGGTCAAAAAGTAAGTTGTTTGAGACTCTACATAAGATTATTTTAGTGTCTCTAGATATTTGTTCCTCTACTAGACATAACTGCTTTTCAATAATCCGACTTAGTAATATTTCCTGCGTAGTGAGCTAGTACCCCTGGATATTGACCGCGGTCAGCCAGTCAGGAAGCTTATTATATAACTGTCAAAAAACAACTTGACACGCAAACGACAGAACTATAATAGGAAGTTTCTTTTACGATTCGAGAAAAACTTGTCGATTAGGAAATCAGTAATAACTGAGGTAATAACAACCCCAAAAGACATAATTAGCTGTCAACAGCGGGTAGCGTCGTTTCCGCTTCCGGCGTTGCGTTCTATTTTCGAATCCGCTAAGATGTTTTGAATCTTAGGGTTTTTTTTAATTTTGAGCGAGAAAACGTAGACTAAATAAGAAAGATAGATACTTAAGGCGACTATATCCCAGCACTTTAGGCATTTATCGCTCGCTCAGACCCCGCGCTACGATACCTACCGATCATTGCCGTAAGTCGCGCAGTTCTAATGAACTCCGTGACCCTATATCATAAATATTTGCGTCACAGTTGAACTGTTACAGTTGGACTATTTACATTATAATTCGCTTCACGAAATATATGTTGGAAGTTGCGTTTTTACCTATATTTTGAGTTTTTTATGGTAATCGATATCTCAACAGAGGTATATTTTATATAAATCAGTTATTGCTGTATGTTTGTCTCGCTAAAAGTCAAGAACGGCTGGACCGATTTAGCTGATTTTGTTTTTTAAATACTAGTCGTAGTCTAGGAATGATTTGAACGGTGAGTACCTATATAGCTGCTTGTGCTGATTCACTGACTAACTCACTGATTGATCCACCTCTCCTGAACAATTTTGTATAAAAAAAATTTTTTTTTTCAAGTACTGTTTCGTATTTAAGGGAAAAATTCATTTAGAGGGAATACGGAGAGAGCTGATGATTGAGAATTTCGAAGACGGGTAAAGAGCACAGCCAAGAGTATTGCAGATAGGTGGGGGGTGCTAGACCAAATGTCATTTGAAACGTCATTCAGTTGGCAGTGAGCTGAAAAAAATTAAAAATGGCACGATTCAAAATGCCCGCCATATGAATTTCGTCGGTATCTCGGAAAGTATAAAAGATGGAAGAACGGTTTTTTGACAAGAAGTGATCAGGACTTGAAGGTCTATTCGATGGATAGAAAAAAATTAAAAATTGCGGAATTTATTTTTCCATAGAAAATGTCTAAGGAATATTGTAATCTATAAAGCAAAATGAGCAGGCATACAAACTCAATGCAGCTTTGTATAATTTAGCGTTTAGTCATAGGGACAATTTCCATATTTTTGATTTAAATAAATTTGTAAATAGAATTCCAATGACAGAAGGTACAATGTACTTACCTTTTACTTATAAAAAACGAATAGCTACTCTTGTAGCTTGTAATATTGTGGACTCTGCTATATTTAGCACGAAACCAGTTGACTTCGGTACATGTTGTACAAATAGTAATATTGACATAATTAGTAATAATACTAATTTACCTATTTTTACTTCAATTAATAGTAATTCTACTATTGTAAATTGTGACCAAAATAATTTAAACTAAATAGGACGACAAAGGATAAGCTCTGTAAAATTTGTTTAGTCCATCAGAATATTCAGGGCTTACCCGGCAAGGAACATGAAATAGAAATGTTTATTAATCAATGTGATATTGACATTCTTTGTATTACTGAGCATTGGCTAAATCAAAGCCAAATGCTAATACACTTTAACAATTACACATTGTCAAGTGCGTTCTCAAGAAGGACAGCAATCCGGGGAGGGTCTTTGATTATAACAAGGGACAACCTGAATTGTAAAGAACGAAAAGATATTGTCAGTCTTTCCAGGGAACGCATTGCTGAACTGTCTTGTGTTGAGATGGATAGATATATTGTAGTATGCGTTTACCGACCCCCCTCAGGTGACCTCAAACATTTTGAGGATATAATGGAGGAAGTACTCAAACGATTGTCAGTTTCAACTAAAAAAATATTAGTATGTGGGGATTTTAATGTTGATATTTTATTGAGTAATTCAAATAGTGTCCAGTTACTCAATTTATTTAAATGCTTTAATCTAAATAATGTATTTAGGGAACCCACTAGAGTAACACAAACCTCAGCCTCCTGCATTGATAATATATTTTGCAACTGTGAGATTTTAGATAAGGCTATAATAAGTAAGCTTAGGTCTGATCACTGTGGTCAACAAATTTATGTTTTGAATAGTATTGTTAAACTCAAGCAAATAGTTAAATGCAGACCTATAACAAAAGATAAATTAATGCGGTTTAAAGATAAAATTTCTACTACAGTTCCTGCCCTAGTCTTTGAACATGGACATCCTGATAGTATTTACAGAACCCTATTCAAATCTGTAGATACGGAATTTAAAAATATTTTTAAAACGAAAAATATAGACATTATGAATAATAAATTAAAATTCAGCGATTGGGCAACTATTGGGATCCATAAAAGTCGAAAAAAGTTGTATGAGCTTTATGAAGAAAGACAATTTAATCAAACTGCAAGTTTTCTAGAACGGGTTAAAACTTATTCAAAAATTTTCAAAAATGTTTGCATTCAAGCAAAATCGCTACATATTAAAGAAAAAATTACCCAATCTGATAACAAAATAAGAACCACATGGAATATAGTTAACAAACAGGCAGGAAAAACCAAATCGCGTAACCCAAAGATTGAAATAGTTGCCAATGGTAGTAAATTAACATCAGATTTAGAAATCGCGAATACCTTTGAAAACTATTTCCAGAATGTTCCTGTTTTGTTGACGGATTCTCTTAAGTCCTCGCCAACAACAGCCCAAAAACTCTTAAGAGACAACGTAAAAGAATGCACTGTCTTATTTAATTTTGAACATATCACTGCAGCAGACATTAAAAAAACCTGCCGATTCATAAAAATTAAAAGAACTGGCGACCTTTGGGGAATGTCTGTGCAAGTTATTTTCAACATTATCGACACTATTGCCCCTTATATGGCTGTAATATTCAACCAATGTGTCGACCTAGGAACGTTTCCAAATTTAATGAAACATAGTAAACTGATACCGCTATTTAAGTCTGGAGATAGGCAGGACGTTAATAATTATAGGCCTATTTCAATTTTACCAACTCTTAGTAAGATATTTGAAAAAATCATACTTGACCAACTTCTAAGTCATTTTAATTCCAACAAAATTCTTCACTCCGAGCAGTATGGCTTTACTAAAGGTAGGAATACCACCGATGCTGGTGCCAAGCTTTTAAGCCATATCTATGATGCCTGGGAACAGTCTCAGAATGCCATAGGAGTCTTCTGTGACCTGTCCAAAGCTTTTGATTGCGTCGAACATCAGACGCTACTATTTAAACTTAGCCACTACGGTATCAGAGACAGAGCTCTTGATTTCGTTGCCTCTTATCTGAGTGATCGAACACAAAGGGTATGCATAAATGACACAAAGTCGCAGGGTTGTTCCCCCAAAATGGGTGTGCCACAGGGTTCAATTTTGGGCCCTTTTCTGTTTTTAGTGTATATAAATGATTTACCGCACCATGTAGACGGTATTTGCGAAATAGTATTGTTTGCTGATGACACTTCTCTCGTTTTTAAAACAGATAAAAGTAAAGACAATTTTGACGATGTAAATTCTGCTATTGCGCACGTATCGCACTGGTTCACAGTTAACAATTTACTTTTAAATTCAAAAAAGACTAAGTGCATTGAGTTTGCACTACCAAACCTAAGAAATATAGTTAGCAACAAAAAGGTGATTGTGAATGGAGAAATACTAAAAATGGAAAACTCTACTGTATTTCTGGGGGTGACCTTAGACAATAAATTACAATGGGGCGCTCATATTGAGACTTTGGCAGGTAAACTTAGTTCAGCTGCCTATGCTGTGAGAAAAATTAGGCAATTTACAGACATTGATACAGCCAAGCTTGTTTATTATGCCTATTTCCACAGTGTTATGTCCTATGGTATTCTATTGTGGGGCAAAGCTGCTGATATTCAAACCATATTTGTATTACAAAAGAGAGCAATTAGAGCCATATACAAAATGAAGCCACGCGAATCTCTTCGCCAAAAATTTAAAGAAATAGGTATTCTTACAGTGGCATCTCAATACATTTATAATTGCTTACTATTTGTTCGTCAAAATATTAATAATTATAAGCAACGGATAGATATAAGTAATCGTCCAATTAGAAATGGAGGACATAAGTTAGTTATAGTGCCACACCGTTTGCGTAAGGTACAGAGGTCATTTGTGGGGTTGAGTGTACGCTTCTACAATATGATTCCGAAGTCTGTTTTGGACTTACCTTTGCACAGGTTTAAAGACACTGTCAAGAAACATTTAATTAATCATGGTTACTATACCATTGAAGAATTTCTTAACGACAATGATTCTTGGAATGATAGAAATATGCTTCCATCTCCTCACGAGATATCTTAAAAATATGTTATAATTTTTCATAATCTATAAGAAATCTTGTATTATAACAATGACATTTTTGAAAAGAGCAAGTGCCGAGTTTCTTGCCAGTTCTTCTCGGTGCAAACCTGCTTTCCGAACCTGGCGGTAGAGTTTTGACTTTTCATAAGAGCCTGTTATTTAGGCCTATGTGAAAAATAAATATTTTCATTTTCATTTTCATTTTCATTTTCATTGAAGAGACTATTGAAAAGTTGTGCAACATGTAGTACTTTGATGCGGTTTTTTGGAGGATTCTCACAGAAAACATATGAAATGAGATGATGATTCAGGGTTCTGAAGACTGTCGAGGCGATCAATCAGTCAGTCAGTGAATCAGCACAAGCAGCTATATATATATATACTAGTTGGATGCGTGGCGGCGCGGGCCACATGTGACCCGCGTGCTGTCTTCCCGCCCATAAAAAATCCCTTCAAAATTCCCCACACATTTTCTATGAAAAAAAAATAATTCCGCCATTTTGAATTTTTTTCCTATCCATCCAATACACCTTTGGCTCCTGATCGCTTCTTTCCAAGAAACCGTTCTTCCATCTTTTATACTTTCCGAGATATCGACAAAATTCGAACGGCGGCCATTTTGAATCCGCCATTTTGAAATTTTTTCCAGCTCACTGCCAATTGGATGACGTTTCGAATGACATTTGGTCGAGCACCCCCCACCTACCTTTGATACCCTGGCTGTGCTCTTCACCTGTCTTCGAAATCCTCACTCATCATCTCTCTCCGTATTTTTTCTCCGAATGAATTTTTCCCTTATATACGAAATGGAATTAAGACTTCCGTGAGTAGACATAATAATTTTACTGAAAAAACGGCTAAAACTCACTATGACTTGGTCAGGATCGCCCGACCAGTTTCGGACCCATCAGGGGTCCTTCTTCAGGGGCATAGTGCACGCGCGGACGCCCGAGCTATACTGCTGAAACGCGGCTGGCACGACGCGCCGCGCGCAACATTGGAACATATACGCAGTGTAAAGAAAGTGGACACAAATGGGTCAGCAATAGCGGAACATGTCCAGAATTCGGATGTTTCTCACTACATTCGTTTTGACAAGGCCTCCGTGTTGTCCAGGGAAAAACTTGTAGTACCTCGTAAGATTCGTGAGGCCATTGAGATTTATAGACATCCGAATTTTAATCGGGACACCGGTTGGGCGTTGCACCCGGCGTGGAAACCACTTATTCAGTGCAGGACTGAAACATCTATGGGTCACGAGTTAGACACCATTAGTTCGGCGTGTATGAAGTTTCAAGATTGTGATGGACAAGATGTTCAGGAGTCAGAGGCGGGTGAGGTGTCACCTCCCCGCGCGCCGCAGCCACCGCCTTCGCAGCGCGCGTTGCGCGCGGCGCGTCGTGCCAGCCGCGTTTCAGCAGTATAGCTCGGGCGTCCGCGCGTGCACTATGCCCCTGAAGAAGGACCCCTGATGGGTCCGAAACTGGTCGGGCGATCCTGACCAAGTCATAGTGAGTTTTAGCCGTTTTTTCAGTAAAATACGAAATGGATATTAAAAATTTTTTTTTTCATACAAAATTGTTCAGGAGAGGTGTTCAATGAGTGAGTCAGTCAGTGAATCAGCCCGAGTAACTATATATATTATATATATATATATATATGCAGAACATGGTCTGTTCCCGGCAATTACAAAACCAACCAGAGCTGAGGCATGTCTTGATCATGTTTTTGTAAACAAAATGGAAGGTGCTATGGGGTTAGTATGTTGCAGTGATATAACTGACCATGACATGGTCCTATTAGGTTTACAGTTGGAGGGACCCAGCGCAAGGATGGTAGGCGGATTTAAACTAAAACACGATTTTGAGGGAATAAAAAAAGAGCTAAGTCGTGTAGATTGGTCTGAAACATTTAATTCTGTTGATCTTAACAAAACAGTTAATGCCTTCTGCTTTCAACTACAACACATAATTAACAAGCACACTAGGAAGGTATCGATCAAACGCAAAGAATACAATATCAAGCCCTGGATTACACCGGGATTAATTCGTTGTATGCGGCACAGAGATCGGCTGCACATACTATCTAGGAAACATCCCGCCGATACACTTACTCGAATCGTTTACACAAGGTACCGTAATTTCTGAAATAGCCTTTTGCGAAAGCTCAAAACAGAATATTACAATAACACCCTGTCAGCGAATACAAATAATCATAAAAAGCTTTGGAAATCAATAAAAGATATATGTCATTTTTCTGTTGGAAAGCAAGAACCACAAGAATTGCTTAAAATAGGCGGCGCGACCGACGCTAAACACTCACTTAATATATGTAACAGCTATTTCTCAACCGTGGGGCAAACTCTGGCAAATCATATTCTTGGAGTATTACAGACTAATGAAAAAGCTCTAGCGTCAAAAATATATCCTAAACATGTTTTACTCAACTCATTTTTTATGCATCCAACAGATGAGTATGAACTAGGTTCTCTCATTCTAGCGTTACATAATGATAAAGCCCCAGGTATTGATGACCTTAGTAATGCTTTATTAAAACAAATAAAGAGCATCATAATTTCTCCTCTTACGGCCATTTTAAATCTAAGCATCCAAACTGGAGTTTTCCCCGATAAATGGAAGATGGCTTGCATAAAACCAATCTATAAAAATGGGGAAAAAGACTCCCCTCAAAACTATAGGCCCATCTCTCTTTTGACAGCTTTTTCTAAATTACTGGAAAAGATTGTAAGTAAAAGATTGATTAAATTTATAGAAGCCAACAATTTAATCTCCCCAAGACAGTTTGGTTTTAGAGCTGGGAGATCAACAGAAGATGCGGTTAACTTGTTGACGTCTACAGTTGCCACTTATTTAGATGCTGGTAAAGCAAGTATAGGTGTATTTCTAGATCTGTCAAAGGCATTCGACACAGTCTCAATCCCAATTCTTCTGCGGAAACTTGAATCACAGTTTGGTGTAAGGGGATTAGCCTTAGACTGGTTTCGCAGCTATCTTACTGGAAGAAAGCAATGTGTCAGAGTCTGTGGATTGGAAAGCAACCAAGAACAAATTGACTTTGGAGTTCCCCAAGGTAGTATCCTCGGGCCCACACTCTTTATATTATACATCAATGACATTCACGCCAATATTAAAGGTGAGATTATTTGCTACGCAGACGATACGGTCCTAATTTTTGAAGGGTCAAACTGGCCTGAGGTGTTTGAGAAAGCTGAAGCTGGATTGAGCTGTGTAAGCAAATGGCTGCGTTATAACCTCCTTACGCTGAACTCATCTAAGACAAATTTTGTTTGTTTTCATAAAACGGCTATGACAGCACCAAACCCAAACTTGCAGCTTCAGCTTCATTCCTGTAAACGCACACTACAGCAGTGTAATTGCGAAGCGTTAAACAAAGCTGAAGTTGTAAAATATTTAGGTATTCTTATTGACCAAAACATCAACTTTAAGGCACATATTAAATCTCTCTCAGGCCGAGTTCGCAAGATAGTCAATATCATGAAGCTTCTTCGGGATTCTGCATCAACAGAAACACTGCGGGCTGTATATCTTGCTCTTTGTCAGTCTATGATCACATATTGTTTGACCTCTTGGGGAAGTGCATCAAAAACTCATATGTTACAATTGGAAAGGGCACAAAGGTCAGTTCTCAAAACTATGCTAAAAAAGCCTCTCAGATATTCGACAACAGAAATTTACAAAGATAGTAAAGTACTTAACGTGCGCCAGTTATTTATTTTAAAGCTAGCACTTAAGGTCCACCAGTCTGTTATTGCGTCAGAGGATTACGAGAATTTACTCAAGCGTCGCGTTTTTAAACTTTCTTTTCCCGTCGTTAACTCTTGCTTTGCTAAGCGTTTTAGCCCTTTTATTGATTCACTTGTGTACAACAAAGTTAATAGCCATTGCGATATAAAATATTGCTCAGTAAAAGAAGCAAAAATTAAGATTACCTCTTGGCTCGCAACACTAACGTATGATTTGTCTGAGCAGCTTTTCATTCAAATAACTTAGGGAATTTTGCTGGTATTTAATTTATATAGTTATTGTTAATTCATGTACATTTGCTGTCAAAACTACTTTCCGAGCGTATCTAATGTAAACTGTTTACTGTTATATCATATAAGGGGTTCCCACAATACAGGTATCCTAGTGTGGGGCCCACCGGATATACTTATATAAAATTGTAAAGTTTTTTTTTTTTTTGTCAATAAAGATTTTTCATTTTTTTTCATATATTAACTAGTAGGGCGCGTGGAGGCGCGGGCCACATGTGGCCCGCGTGCTCTCTTCCCCCTATTTGCCTTTCAACCTTTAGTCTCTTCAACATTCGTCATACATTTTCTATGAAAAAAATAAAGTCCGCCATTTTGAATTTTTTTTCTATCCATCGTATAGACCTTCGGATCATAATAAACTCTTGTCAAGAAACCGTTCTTCGATCTTTTATACTTTCCGAAATATCGACGAAATTCAAATGGCGGCCATTTTGAATCCGCCATTTTGATTTTTTTTGACGACGTTTGATGACGTTTCGAATGACATTTGGTCGAGCATCCCCCACCTATCTTCGATACCTTGGCCGTGCTCTTCACCCGCTTCCGAAATCCTCAATCATCAGCTCTCTCCATATTTTTGTTCTTAATGAATTTTTCCATTGTATATGACAGTATACGTCAAAAAATTTTTTTTCATACAAAATTGTTCAGGAGAGGTGATCAATGAGTCAGTGAATCAGCACGACCAGCTATATATATATTAATAGTTATAGTAATTGACTAGTAGGGCGCATGGGGGCGCGGGCCACATGTGGCCCGCGTGCTGTCTTCCCCCGCTATTTGCCTTACAACGTAAGTCTCAACATTCCCCATACATTTTTTATGAAAAAAATAAATTCCGCCATTTTGAATTTTTTTCTGTCCTTTGAATAGACCTTTGGGTCCTGATCACTTCTTGTCAAGAAATCGTTCTTCCATCTTTTATACTCTTCGAGATATTGGCGAGATTCGTTTGGCGGCCATTTTGAATCCGCAATTTTGAAAATTTTTCAGCTCATTGCCAATTGGATGACGTTTCAAATGACATTTGGCTTGTACTTGACAGTATACGTCAAAAAATTTTGTTTCATACAAAATTGCTCAGGAGAGGTGATCAATGAGTCAGTGAATATATAAATGTACTAGTAGGCCGCGGGTTGTCTTCCAGCCTATAAAAGAATCATCGCTGACCTCTTAAATATTCCCATACTTATCTATGTAAAAAACAAATTCCGCCATTTTGAAATTTTTTTCTATCCATCAAATAGACCTTCGGGTCTTGATCACCTCTTGTCAAGAAACCGTTCTTCCATCTTTTATACTTTCCGAGATACCGACGAAATTCGTTTGGCGGCCATTTTGAATCCGCCATTTTGAAATTTTGAAAGGTCTCGGGTTCCGCGGGTTTGTGCTCCTTAATATTATTATATTTGTATTTTTCTAAAAACTTATTAGTAGGTTGGTGAGGTATTTCTATTTAGTAGGAACCAATCTAGGGGTTGGAAATTCAGAAATATCTCCCACGCAGTTTTTAAATTTCTATTGACTGCCATGTCCAAAATAAAGTCGAGAGGATATTATAATATCATGTATTCATGAGAAACTCAGTTTAGCCAAACAAAAAAAATCCCGTCTCCTTTACTGACTGTATATAGGTATAAACTGTGGTTACGCGTGATGGTATTTGCACGTGGTGGAATTTACTCTACCTACCTAATTTTCTTAGTTCGTATCAGATTTTCTTTGGAGCTTTTGAGGGCTAGGTATTTTGAAAAACTCAAGAAACACTTACCATATTTTAATTTTATTACTAAATGTAGTAAGAGAATTTATTTACAAATAATTAAAAAATAAATAATTTTAGCGCGAAAGGAGCGTGAGTCGTGAAAACTTGCGCAGGTCCTTCTCGTATAGAGGCTCGTGAGCCACTGAAGTACATCGCTTATTCGATGCGTTAGATCATTTTATGACTTCTGTTAGGCGAAATTTTGCAGCAATTTTTTCATTTAAAATCTGTCTTTCCAATAAATAGGTAATACAATGAGCTTACTTTACGTATAATTTTTATGAAATTTGGTCTGAAGCTTTGGAAATGCCATTAGAAAAATGAACAAAAACGACCTGTTTTCAAAAATTTTTATGATCGAGGCAAGTTTAACTTATCGTGTTTTCATGAGTACATTAAAGAGATAAGGCATGTATCTTTAATATTTATTTTTAACAGTGAAAAAAAAACTATTTTTTCATGATTTTGAATTGGTTTGAAAAGTGGCGTAGTCGCTAAAAACCGGGATAATGGGCCGTTAATGAACTGACAAAAATATATTTAACTACAGTGAAGCCGAATGTTTTGCAATGTTTATGAATAACAACGCTCTAGGAAACTTATGCTGCACTCGTTAGTTAGAATAATATAAAATTAGTATTTGTATTAAGAAATTATTTGATAGCATTTTAAAGCTCAGTTCAGTTCTCTATGAATTTATAAAGACTCTATATTGCATTTAGAAAGCTGACTTACGCCGAAATGAATAAATAAAATCTCAGCATTTGCTTCTATCTAAAATTCTGTTCAACAAGGCTTCAGCGATTACTTAGTAGGTACCTACTCATAAAAAATGCATGCTGGCGCTTTCATTCCACTGTAGACTTAAATCAACAATAAAAATTTGTACAATCTAAAGCGTTTTTCTTATTTTTCTTGGGGAATGCCCGGGCTACTTGTAGAAGGCGTTAACTGTTGCCGATTTATTGAACTCTATGCTGTCCATCTCTAATTTTTACCAATAGTCTGTGCGCGAACCGTCACCTGTCGGCCATTTTAATTTTATAACTTTTTCACCGTGTAAACTCTATCTAAGAATTTCGTTAGTGAGTTTATTGCCTTATGTTAATTTCTAAGTTAATTATGGCTATGAAAATTTATAAGGCTCCGACGTAAAAATTAATACGCGCCCCCTCAGGGCTCGCAGTTTATTGGGCGCGAGGAAAAAATTGTATTTACCTTTCGTAATAAGAGTTTTGTCGTTTTTATGTTTGGTTTAGGGTTGTCACTGCTGCAGAAAGAATTGAAGAATTTAGACTTGTTTTTTTTCTGTAGGAACTCAATTTTAATCATATCGCCAAAATAGATTTCTCTCTTATCAATAAGTCTTTTAGTGTGATGTACTCTGTTGCTACAGCTGGTTATGACTGCCTTTATAAAACCTTGTATACTTAACTTAACGTGCTTAAAGTGCCAACCCTAGCTTAGAAGTTTTTACAGACCCGTAAAAACGCGTCAGTTGGTCTTCGTGTGTCGAAATGTATTCCCTTTGTTTCTTTGTATTGTTTTTTTTTCTTTACTTTTTAATGTCATTAGGGTAAAGGTCATGGTGTGTAGTTCCTGCAGTTTTAACTTCAACTTTGCATACGGTGTTCCCTAATCTACATGCAACTTTAGGTTGTTTTACATCATCATCTTTCTAATGGCTAGTCCTACATTTGATCATAGGATTTAGATTGGTGGGCATAGTTATAATCCACGACGCTTCTGCCGAGTACTTATCTGTAAATAATGTGTTTGTTGATATTTTTTTCATGTCATTCATCTGTTATGTAGGTACTTTGAAAAAATTAAAAAAAAAAGCCTGCAAGTTTTCTCACGATCATTCAACGATAAATCAATCATATCTTGTTAAACTCTTGTAAGTTTTGTATAAAAATATAAATTACCTATCGGTGCTTACATAACTTTAAGTACCTACCTGTATTTAAATGTATAATAGGTATTACATAACGTTTATGAGTTTATTGACATACAGGCCTTTACCTTAATAAATGAAGTTGTAAATATAAGAATTATGTAACTTTTTAGTATGCTTGTCTGATGTATCTACCAAAAGTTGACGACCTCTACCTTAGCCGTTTATTGCCCCTAATAATAATAATATAAAGACTGGTTAAAACCTTTTTTTGAATCAGTCAAACCTAAGACTATAATATGTAAGGCTATTTAGCTTCATGGCACAGCTATATAGAGAGCATATTTACCTTTAAAAAATTCAAGTAAAGTCGTGGGTAAAAGCTTCGTAAAGGTACAATAAACTAACCTAGTCATTACAGTTAGACGAAACGTCAAGTGTTATTATTTATTTGTCTAATTAGCAATTACCATAATGTTATGTAAAGAAACGCTAAACTATGTCAATATACGTCGATGTAAATGTGAGATTGTGTCATTAATTAATCGATAAATCAAACGCAATCAGTGCCGTCTGATTAGTTATATTTGTTATTCATAGTTATTCCGAGACCGTAGTAAACGTCGACCGTGAATTATTGTTTTTAACTAGCTGGACGATGGGAATTTATAATAATTCTTTCTTGTAAGAAACCTGTCAAATTGTCATTGTTAGCTAAGTCAGCGTTGAGCCTGGACATTGATAAGCTAGCTAGTGAGTGAATGAATTGAGTCAGGACTTTTTACATACACGTCAGAAGATAAGTCCCACGCTACCATCAGGAGTGCAGAAGCTAACGAGAGCTTTGTCCGCAGGTGCACGAGCTGTGCGACAACTTCTGCCACCGCTACATCAGCTGCTTGAAAGGCAAGATGCCTATCGACCTGGTGATCGACGAGCGGGAGTCCGCGCGGCCGCCGGACACCAACGGCGAGCCGCGGTCCGCGCCGGACAGCAGCCACGACGGCGCCTCGACCCCGGACGTCGTGAGTACCCCCTATAGCAAAACACACCTGATTCAGAGGCGCGATCCCCAGCTAGCACCCAATTCTACCACGAGCTACCTCGTGCACCCCTGCTCTTAGTCTGGCCATTGCAAAAACGAAGTCTTTTCGGGGGTGCTCGCATTTTAGTTTCATATCCCGCCTCCCCTAGCTTACAGTACACACGCGGTTAACCGCACAGCTACAATAGTAACGCATACACCGACTACTTGTGTACCGACAGCCCAACTGACTGGGGTACACGGTACAGCCAAGCCTTATTAAGGGTACATACTTCCACTGACTAATATTGTAACATCAGGGTATGTACCTTTCAGTTTGACTGACCGTACCCACTATTTGAACCTGGTTCTAAGCCAGTCGTGTACCTTACTGCATGCCGTTACAATCTGTCGTTTTACAGACGATTTGCTATGTACTTTAAAATCATTTGATCTATCTAAATTATCTGAAACATATTTTATCGTCCAATTTTAACTGATACGACGGATTGTAACAATATGTAGTTAGACGTATGAACGTAGGTTTCAAGGCCAAGTCGGCTAAATCGGTTACACACAAAACTAAACATGCATCGCTAGGAACACTGAGAAAAGGATTATGTAACGTTCAGTTATGTTTATAAATTAAGAAATATTCCTTTTTTCATTGTTCCTTGCGTAGAAGGGTTGCATGATTTTAGCCCTTTTTTAGTTGAGTTTGAGTATTTCTTCCACGAACTAGTCTGTTGTGTATGCGTTATTATTTTAAGTCACACGGTTTTCCTAGGGCTTCCGAGTGGCCTCGCTCGCAAGCCCTAAGAAGGCTGTTAGATTAAGTGTCCCTTAGATCAAATCTTCGTTTTTGCAATTGGCCAACCTCTTAGCACTGTACAATTTGAACATTAATTTGGTTCTATCTAAATTATAAACGAAAAATTAAAAAAAAAAAAACTATCACACGATACAGTGAAGGGGTGTGACGGGTGCGAATACGAATCGATACTCGAACCGTATCGATTCCAATTGATTAATCGATATGAACATTTGCGCCGTGTTCGAAATTTGTTTTGCGCCGGAATTATGTATACGATTTAAAAAAAACATACGTATAACGTTGATTGTAATATGTGTATACTAATAAATAACTTTTAGTGAGTAAATACAGCATAAGTCTTTCGAATTCTTCGGCTCCCGGGAGCCACAGATCTATTCGCCATAACAAATCTTCTAGAAGCTACGATTACAGTTCTGAGCTTAGTGTAAAACTTAATTAGGTTATTTGGGAAACTATTGGAAACCGAAGTATACGTAAAATACAACTTTAACTTGCCTAAGTGAGATAATAAGAGTTACTTAAGAGTTTTAAATTATTGTCATTGTTTTAAAGGTGGTAGATGCTAGTGTTATCCTTTCGGCTAGTAAACGAGTATATATTCGTAAATAGGTATAATAGCAGGTTGCGTTCACTAACAACAAGCAGAGGAGCACAAAAAATAAAAATTTAGTTAGTTTAAAGGAAAGAAAATACGTATTCAGTATACGCTAGGTGTAATTTTAGACCGTTTGCAATCGACTGCATTTTGCATAGCCCCGTAATGGGAGTCCATCACGACTATCGATTAAAGTGCAACCGATTATAATAATCGGATATATTAAATGGATGTGCGTTAAGAATAGAAATCTAGATGCTTCTATAAATAATTAGTCGCGTTCATGTGGTTCCGACCCTACGAGTTATTTCCCTTACATTCGTCTTAAAGTAAAAAAAAAAAATAGTTAAGATTATTTGCTGTATTTTTGTACACTGCATTCTGACATCGAGATAATTCGAATTAAATATATTGGGCACGATGCATTCTTTTAGTGTTATCCGTGAATTACAAATAGGATTCGTTACGTTACTAATTCCAAATCCAATTCTGTAACTATAATAACGATTCGGAATCGATTTTGGAACATCGGAAAATCGATTATGTAGGTACAAAATTTCTGTAATATAATTCGGATTAAGGCGCTTATAGATTACAGAATTGGTGAATTCGCCGCGTTTTTGTGTATGTTTGTTTAGTGTATCTAAGGTATGTTTTGGACGTTGAGACTGAATTGTTTTGTTTGTGTTATATATTATTTCTCAGATTGTTAATATGGAAGCCATAATTTAAACCTTCGCTAGACTCTACCTGCATATGTTCGGGACTGGGCTAACCGTATTTTGGTTACTCTTTTTTGTATGTATATGAGTTGTCTTTTTACATTTATTTGTGTAGTTGGTTGTTTATGTAAGGTCCTTTGCAGCGCGGTAGGTTTCTTTGTTTTATAAACTTGAAATTTCGTAATTCTAACGATTAAATGTGTAATTAATATTGCTATTTGGTGTACGTCCATCTTGTATGTCAATGTGATTTTAATTAATTTTATAATTATTTTATTATCTCTGAACGGATTACAATAAAATGTTCTGTTTGAAATAATTTGAAGTTTGTTTTAAATACCACATTCTAGATCATCGGCTAGCAACAGAACATTATTTAGGAATTACTTATTTTCATAACTTCTCATAAAGCCTATATAGATTCACTGACTTATTTTCAATAAGAGGCTGTTCTACAAGGTTCATAAGTTTAGGCCATCTTTTTGGAAGAATCTTAGTCTTAAAAATATAATCTCTTGGAACAAGGTCTGCAGATAGGTAACTATTTACTACTAGATCAGCTGTACAAAGATACAGTTAAAACATTTTGTTGGTCAAAAACCAGATTAAGTGAATAAGGGCTAACTTAAAGAACATCTATCGCTCTATAGCTCTCTATTGATGCAATAGAAAACTATTACATAAGATTTTCAAATAACATCTTTTCAAAAAGAAGTACCTAGTACTCAGAAGACCCAAAAAACGTAGCTAACCTTTTGGCAAAATCGTTGCACACACTATTATTAATTTTATACATATGCATACAGCTAATGCCTTTTGTTTCTTAAAAAAGCTGAAGTAAGAGAATTTTACTAAAAGTCATACACATATTGAATAAGGGCTGATCTGAAATACAGCTAAGGTATACAGCCTGCCGATTTCCTCTGAAACAATACAGAAATAAACCTGTTAAACGTCGCCAAGGGTCCCCGCGGAGGGATAAGGAGGGATTTTTCAGCGGAATATCACATTTTCATGATGGCGACGCTGCGGAACCCGCGGGAGGCGGGAAATTGTTTCTTTACTGCGCCGCTGATAATCTGCGCGACAGTCCGACGTTGCTGGAGGGTATACGCGCACTACAGGTTTTGACACTTTTTTTTTTGCTCGCTTCACTGTCTGAGCCTTTTGGAAGAGAATCTTGAACTCCGAAGTACATCAGAACTAGAAGCGTTGAAACTAGACGGTGTGCAATTAACCTAACGTTTTTAATTTACTCTATGTATCGTAATTCGTACCTATATGCTCAATCAATTTGAGACCAATTGCATTCTGTAACTTACTACAACCAATAGCAGAATTCGTTATGCGATCGGAAATAGACATATATACACTAGAGATGCCACGAATATTCGGCTACTATTCGGTATTCGGCCTATTCGGCCACTTTTTTTGGTATTCGGTATTCGGCCGAATAGTACTTATTATTCGGCCGAATACCGAATACCAAATTGTGGACAAAAAGACACATCATATTACTCAAGATTTGTATTTATTACCAAATTACAATATTTTACTAAGTAAAATTAATCAGCGCGGTAAGTTGTGATGGATAAAAACAAGCTTTTCAGCATTTGATGGTAGCAAACGATTACGCTTTTCATCGTAAATGATACCAGCTTCAGAAAACAATCTCTCACTATACACGCTACTCCCGGGAGAAGAAAGATAAACTTTAGCAAATTTTGAAAGGTAGGAGTATTGCGTTTCTTTTGCTGACCACCACTTGTAACTTTGCAAGGATCAGCTTTCCTATCTAGGCGAGTAGTTTTCAAATAAAAATCTATCTCATTTGCCACAGTATTCTTCTTCATGTCATCTATGTCCATGTCCTCATTATTACTGTTTCGCATATTATCAGTAGTGACTTCTCAAAGCAGTTCCAGAAACTGTCGTGTATTTCAAATGTCTTATCATTTTCAATCAAGTTTCTTTTCTTACGAAGTGGAGAAGAATCTTCATCAGTCATCTACTAGATTCATCATCATCGACAAGCATGTACTTAGTGCCGAATGTTCGGCGGCCGAATATTCGGCGCTTCGGCCGATAGCGTTGCCGAACATTCGGTATTCGGTATTCGGCTAAATCACTATTCGTGGCAACTCTAATATACACAGGTCCCGAAAAACGACCTGAAAAAAGTCGCCAGTTTATTGGAGTCAAAAATGACTATTTGATACCAAAGGTGTCTGTAGTAAGCCGGCCCTATTGTCTATTTACCGCAATTTACGGCTAAGGTGCACTATACTTGTTATTAGTCCGCACGCGTGTTTTTACAGGGACAGTTTCTGCTATATTGTGGCGTATTAGCGGAAATTTTTATACACAGGTCCCGAAAAACTACCTGAAAAAAGTCGCCAGTTTACTGGTGTCAAAAATGACTATTTTGATACCAAAGGTGTCTGCAGTAAGTCGGCCCTATTGTCTATTTACCGCAGTCGCCTTAGGTGAACTATACTTGTTATTAGTCCGCACGCGTGTTTACACAGGGACACTTTCTGCTATATTGACGCGTATTAGCGGAAATTTTGAAAGATGTTGGTGTTACATTTTTCTTGTATGGAAAAGGTCAAGTTGGGATCATCCTCTTTTTGATATCGGTGGGCAAAAAAAAATCCGCTGTGTGCGGAGATACCACGAATTTCTTACAAAAATAAAACACGGGAATTTTCCCGTGAGTTTCCGTGCAACAATGGCGTTATTTTATTTATTTTTTATAGTCTGCCATTGACGTTTGATGGATGCCGATTGCTGAGACCGCGGGAGATGGAAAATTGGGGTGGCTCGGGATAATTGGAGGGAAATCCTCTAATGGCGACTAATATGATTTTTTTAACAGGGGGAGAGGCAAAGGCGTTTATCTTTAGGATAAATATCTAAAGAATGATTATTAGGAAGAAATTTTTATCGATATTAGGTATTAATCACACTATTGTTATAAAAGCTAAAATTTTTGTGCGTGTACTGACACCTGTATGTACCCGTTATTAAATAGATCAATTTTCGTATTTTGTCAATTTTGAAGCCATAACAATTTATCACTCGCTCATTTCATAACTAGGTAACTCTCAGGCAGAGCGAAATTTAAAAAGTATGAAAAAAAGAAGAAATAGTTGTTTTCGATAAGTAAGTAACGTGATCAATTTTTGTCGATCATACGTCAGTTTTTATAAAAAATTTGAATTTTGTTCCATTGGGATATGGAATGAGCGATGGACAAGTTCTTATGTAGACTTAAGTCTTGTTATGACAAAGGGTGCACAATATTCCAAAGATGGTTAGCAACTGCTATAATCTGCTAGCACAATCTCTGTTGCTACCTATTCTCCACTATGCTGACGTCTGCTACTTAGATGCCACCGAAGAGCTACTTGACAAACTCGATCGACTTCAGAATTTGTGCATACGTTTTATATACGGACTGCGCAAATTCGACCATATTTCCGAATACCGTCGGCAATTAAAGTGGCTCCCAATTCGTTTTCGCCGGAATTTGCATATTTTGACTGTTCTCTACAATGTTCTGAATACCTCTTCCCCTGGTTATCTCCGAGAGCGATTTAAACAATCCCTCCCTCCCACTAGGCCTGTGCGATCCTGTGTCTCAAAAAATCCTCTTGTCACTCCCCATTGCAACACAGTTTTCTACGACAAATCTTTCACCGTACTTGCTACCCATCTTTGGAACACACTTCCTGAAAATATCAGAGTAAACTGCCATTCAGTACACTCATTTAAATACAGAGTGAAGCAGTATTATCTGACCTTAATATAGAGTATTTTCTTTATTATATTCTTTCATATTTTATGTACTTATATTATGTATATTTTTATTTATTATATTATATTACTATTATATATATTTTATCTACCTATTTATTTTATGATATTTATGTAGTTTATTTTAAATATATTGTTGTATATATTTCTTAACTAAGGATTTTGGTACACATTTTATAGTTCTTGTACCGTAAGACCTATTCCACTTATTAATACGCCTTACTCACAGTCAGGGATGCTGGAAGAAATCTCTCATACAGATAAGTATTTCCTATGTATACTCGATTTATCATACTATGTAACACAATTATCTGGTACATGAAAAATAAGATAAAATAAATAAATAAAAATATAATCACCAAAATTTTTTCTTCTACTTAGTTCATTTAGGGTATATTCTATCTCTATTTTGAATTTCAATAATATCGGTTCAGTAGTTGCGACGTGAAGGAGCAAGAAACACACACACACTTACACGATACAAAATTTCGGCTTTAAAATATTAGTGTGATGATTCTCCTACAGGAGGATTTAAATTTATGATTTTAACAATTATAGACAACCTGGACAGGGCGGACTGCGCGAAAAAATGACACCAGTATATCGGTGCCAAAAATGCTTGTTTTGACCCCAGCAGTAATAACATAGTTCAGCAGCCACCTATATAATTTTTACAGATGGCGCTTCTGTTTGCTTGTACGAAAAAGGTTTTCGTAAATCGTTCGGATGCCCACATCCTCAGGTTTCTTATCGGTGACTCTACCTCCTTTTTTAGGGTTCCGTACCAAAATGGTAAAATGGAACCCTTATGGTGCGACTTTCTCCGTCTGTCTGTCCGTCTGTCCGTCTGTCCGTCACACTCGATTATTTCAGTAACTACCGGAGCTATCGATATGAAATTTGGAATAGTTGTGTATATTAGTGGCCCAATGACACTGGAATAAAAAAAATGGAAATTATTTTTGTTCTTATTTAAAAAGGGGGGAAAATCGGAGGGTTGAAATTTAAAAGTGAGATAACTGTACTGTGTGGGGTATCATATAAAAGGGTTTACTTTGTACATTCTAAAACCGATTTTTAATTATTTTTAGTCATGATAGTTTTTGATTTATCGGGGAAAATGTCAAAAAAAATACCGTCCCCCCCCCTTATCTCCGGAGTTTACCAATGGAAAAATCTCAAATAATTATGGTCAATAGGAATTTACATATATTTTACAGGAAAACTATAGCCAATGCTCTAACTAGCATAGTTTTTTTGATATTAACAATAAACCTCTACAAACAAAGTTAGTTTTGCGGTTCATAAACAAAGGTAATTATTACTGTTTTACATCTTTGGTCGTTACAGTTTTGGTCGTGTTACATCTACATTAGTATGCCTGATTGTTTTGCTTCAGTACTTCTTGAGTACGGAACCCTCGGTGCGCGAGTCCGACTCGCACTTGGCCGGTTTTTTTTCTTATAGTTTTATCAATTGTGTTTATGATATCTGCAGTTGTATCACGTTCGGAGGATTTCTTCATTATTCAACCGTACAATAAAAAACCCTAAAAAGCTCACCCCAGCTGGTAATCCGGGACATTGTCGCGTCACACGCACCGGGACGAATCCGGGACGAATTGCGTCTATCCCGACCTCTATCCCTCTATCACTCAGTCCCCCTTATTTTATTATATTTCTTATTTCCCAGTGTTGCCAGTTGCATTATTCATTGCGGTCGTGTTTGTTAATGGTCTGTGGTCAGCTGTCAAACTGACAGGACGCGAAATCAGATGTTCCTGTTTTAAATTTTAGTTTTTTTAATAATTTTACATTAATCAATTAAAATAATGCTTTCTTATCATCATAATAAATAATATATTGTCCGGAGTGCTAAACATTCTAAAGAGCAAACACAGTTTTTGAAGGAGAAGTTACCGGCGGTGGTGGATTTCAAACGTCAACGGCCTAACCCGGGGAGTATTTCTTCTTATTTACTTAATTAGTCTTTAATTTTATGTTTTACTTGGTTTCAAACAACACTAATTATTCAGACTTTTGGAAATAACTAGGTATTATAACTCATTTACTCCCCAATCCTCGATAATCTCGAGATACGTCACTGACATCCACATTAGGTAGAACTTTTCTCAACTTACTTGACTAATTGTGGAAGTAAGTTTGATGAATAACAAAAACTATCTCAGACAGCACAAACTTCCACACATTTACAACACCAATATTGTTGAAATATTTCAATATTTCAGTGCATTTAGTTAGAAAGACATATTAACACAACACAATTTAGCATTTTAGTATAAGTTAACCTTCTATTATATGTACATTGCATTGCATTGAATTATCAATATTTTATGAACTGTCTCTTTGTGCCACAGGACAATACACAAATGCAAATTGAATTATTGTTAATTTGTTTTTAGGAAAATCTAAGCATACAAATTTTATTACTTGTAAGTGATTCTGTAGGTACTACTGTGTGTAGGTCATAATATCTGTGTACTTGTTGTCATTCCCACACTGACACTGTTTCTTGCACGTTACAGATATTGAGATAACACAATGATGACACGCAGAGCAGCCGGTGTGGAATTGCAAATGAAACTTCAAAATGCCCTTGAAGAACTGAAGGCGTCGAGGGAGCACTGCAATCAATTGATGCTTGAACATGAACACAGTGAGCTGGAGATCAAACAAGCAATCGACAGAAACACACAGCTAAAGGCAGAGCTCGCTGAGCTGCACTGTACCCACTCCGCAGTGCTGCTGGAGAGAGATCAACTGCGGGAAGCTGTAGCATCTTTTAATGAATGTCTTGAAACATATGAGGAGGCGCTGTCAAAAATATCCCAGCTGGAGAGTGAACTGATGAGTGCTCAAGTTTTGATTGATGACTTGCAGGTGCAGCTAGACAATTGTGCTTTTCAACAGACCGACTGCCTGTATAATGAACTATTTCCGTATGAATATGTGGAGTGCGAGTACGAATTACTGGATTTACCCTCCAACCCCCCCCAAATTGTGAACTTGGATCTGAAATGTGAAAGCTCTAGTCTCTTAAATTCAGACAGTCAATCGTGCAAAATTCATCTTAGCCGCAATAAATTTAAGAAATATATCAAGTTAAATAAATTTATCAGAAATGCTTTGAAATTTAAAAAGAAAGAAACCACTTATAGAAACCAGCGTCGCCAGCTTTTGAAAAAATTAAACAACTATCACATGGTGGCGGATGACAATAGGAGAAAATATGAATCTCATATGAGCAGCCTCAATGGTCAAATTGAAAATCTACAAAAATCGCTGGAATCTCTATCTGCTCAGTATGAGCTTTCACAAAAGCAGATCCAGGATTACACCCGAACTGCTGATCAGTTGCCAACCAGTCAGTGCTCAGATAAACTACAAATGGTGGGTACAGCGGAGGATCAATGTCTAAGCAGTAGTCCTGAATGCTTAAGTAGTACTAAAAATTGTAGTAACAACAGTGATAGTAGCAAAATATCTCACACTCTGCAGCGGAAAACTTTTGTTGTATCAGATAATATAGGCAAAAAGTTCGGTTACTTATTAAGCAATAATTTAAACCAAAAAGTTATTAACTTATGTTACCCTGGGGCCTCTTTTGAATTCTTAATTGAACATATTCCAGCAAACCTTATAGACTCACTTTCGACTATTGTCTTAATGATAGGAGACAGCATAAATATTACTAAGAAATTAATGATAAAAAGTTTTGAGCATATGATTACATTGCAAAGGAAGTCTGGGTGCAAATTTATAATATGTACATTTCCATACTCAGATCACCTGACCCAAAAGCAAAATGAGCAGGCATACAAACTCAATGCAGCTTTGTATAATTTAGCGTTTAGTCATAGGGACAATTTCCATATTTTTGATTTAAATAAATTTGTAAATAGAATTCCAATGACAGAAGGTACAATGTACTTACCTTTTACTTATAAAAAACGAATAGCTACTCTTGTAGCTTGTAATATTGTGGACTCTGCTATATTTAGCACGAAACCAGTTGACTTCGGTACATGTTGTACAAATAGTAATATTGACATAATTAGTAATAATACTAATTTACCTATTTTTACTTCAATTAATAGTAATTCTACTATTGTAAATTGTGACCAAAATAATTTAAACTAAATAGGACGACAAAGGATAAGCTCTGTAAAATTTGTTTAGTCCATCAGAATATTCAGGGCTTACCCGGCAAGGAACATGAAATAGAAATGTTTATTAATCAATGTGATATTGACATTCTTTGTATTACTGAGCATTGGCTAAATCAAAGCCAAATGCTAATACACTTTAACAATTACACATTGTCAAGTGCGTTCTCAAGAAGGACAGCAATCCGGGGAGGGTCTTTGATTATAACAAGGGACAACCTGAATTGTAAAGAACGAAAAGATATTGTCAGTCTTTCCAGGGAACGCATTGCTGAACTGTCTTGTGTTGAGATGGATAGATATATTGTAGTATGCGTTTACCGACCCCCCTCAGGTGACCTCAAACATTTTGAGGATATAATGGAGGAAGTACTCAAACGATTGTCAGTTTCAACTAAAAAAATATTAGTATGTGGGGATTTTAATGTTGATATTTTATTGAGTAATTCAAATAGTGTCCAGTTACTCAATTTATTTAAATGCTTTAATCTAAATAATGTATTTAGGGAACCCACTAGAGTAACACAAACCTCAGCCTCCTGCATTGATAATATATTTTGCAACTGTGAGATTTTAGATAAGGCTATAATAAGTAAGCTTAGGTCTGATCACTGTGGTCAACAAATTTATGTTTTGAATAGTATTGTTAAACTCAAGCAAATAGTTAAATGCAGACCTATAACAAAAGATAAATTAATGCGGTTTAAAGATAAAATTTCTACTACAGTTCCTGCCCTAGTCTTTGAACATGGACATCCTGATAGTATTTACAGAACCCTATTCAAATCTGTAGATACGGAATTTAAAAATATTTTTAAAACGAAAAATATAGACATTATGAATAATAAATTAAAATTCAGCGATTGGGCAACTATTGGGATCCATAAAAGTCGAAAAAAGTTGTATGAGCTTTATGAAGAAAGACAATTTAATCAAACTGCAAGTTTTCTAGAACGGGTTAAAACTTATTCAAAAATTTTCAAAAATGTTTGCATTCAAGCAAAATCGCTACATATTAAAGAAAAAATTACCCAATCTGATAACAAAATAAGAACCACATGGAATATAGTTAACAAACAGGCAGGAAAAACCAAATCGCGTAGCCCAAAGATTGAAATAGTTGCCAATGGTAGTAAATTAACATCAGATTTAGAAATCGCGAATACCTTTGAAAACTATTTCCAGAATGTTCCTGTTTTGTTGACGGATTCTCTTAAGTCCTCGCCAACAACAGCCCAAAAACTCTTAAGAGACAACGTAAAAGAATGCACTGTCTTATTTAATTTTGAACATATCACTGCAGCAGACATTAAAAAAACCTGCCGATTCATAAAAATTAAAAGAACTGGCGACCTTTGGGGAATGTCTGTGCAAGTTATTTTCAACATTATCGACACTATTGCCCCTTATATGGCTGTAATATTCAACCAATGTGTCGACCTAGGAACGTTTCCAAATTTAATGAAACATAGTAAACTGATACCGCTATTTAAGTCTGGAGATAGGCAGGACGTTAATAATTATAGGCCTATTTCAATTTTACCAACTCTTAGTAAGATATTTGAAAAAATCATACTTGACCAACTTCTAAGTCATTTTAATTCCAACAAAATTCTTCACTCCGAGCAGTATGGCTTTACTAAAGGTAGGAATACCACCGATGCTGGTGCCAAGCTTTTAAGCCATATCTATGATGCCTGGGAACAGTCTCAGAATGCCATAGGAGTCTTCTGTGACCTGTCCAAAGCTTTTGATTGCGTCGAACATCAGACGCTACTATTTAAACTTAGCCACTACGGTATCAGAGACAGAGCTCTTGATTTCGTTGCCTCTTATCTGAGTGATCGAACACAAAGGGTATGCATAAATGACACAAAGTCGCAGGGTTGTTCCCCCAAAATGGGTGTGCCACAGGGTTCAATTTTGGGCCCTTTTCTGTTTTTAGTGTATATAAATGATTTACCGCACCATGTAGACGGTATTTGCGAAATAGTATTGTTTGCTGATGACACTTCTCTCGTTTTTAAAACAGATAAAAGTAAAGACAATTTTGACGATGTAAATTCTGCTATTGCGCACGTATCGCACTGGTTCACAGTTAACAATTTACTTTTAAATTCAAAAAAGACTAAGTGCATTGAGTTTGCACTACCAAACCTAAGAAATATAGTTAGCAACAAAAAGGTGATTGTGAATGGAGAAATACTAAAAATGGAAAACTCTACTGTATTTCTGGGGGTGACCTTAGACAATAAATTACAATGGGGCGCTCATATTGAGACTTTGGCAGGTAAACTTAGTTCAGCTGCCTATGCTGTGAGAAAAATTAGGCAATTTACAGACATTGATACAGCCAAGCTTGTTTATTATGCCTATTTCCACAGTGTTATGTCCTATGGTATTCTATTGTGGGGCAAAGCTGCTGATATTCAAACCATATTTGTATTACAAAAGAGAGCAATTAGAGCCATATACAAAATGAAGCCACGCGAATCTCTTCGCCAAAAATTTAAAGAAATAGGTATTCTTACAGTGGCATCTCAATACATTTATAATTGCTTACTATTTGTTCGTCAAAATATTAATAATTATAAGCAACGGATAGATATAAGTAATCGTCCAATTAGAAATGGAGGACATAAGTTAGTTATAGTGCCACACCGTTTGCGTAAGGTACAGAGGTCATTTGTGGGGTTGAGTGTACGCTTCTACAATATGATTCCGAAGTCTGTTTTGGACTTACCTTTGCACAGGTTTAAAGACACTGTCAAGAAACATTTAATTAATCATGGTTACTATACCATTGAAGAATTTCTTAACGACAATGATTCTTGGAATGATAGAAATATGCTTCCATCTCCTCACGAGATATCTTAAAAATATGTTATAATTTTTCATAATCTATAAGAAATCTTGTATTATAACAATGACATTTTTGAAAAGAGCAAGTGCCGAGTTTCTTGCCAGTTCTTCTCGGTGCAAACCTGCTTTCCGAACCTGGCGGTAGAGTTTTGACTTTTCATAAGAGCCTGTTATTTAGGCCTATGTGAAAAATAAATATTTTCATTTTCATTTTCATTTTCATTGATAAAAATGCTGCGTTTCTATTTTTGTTTTTCATAGCACGGAGATGGTTGACCGCATAGCTTTATTTGAAAGGCCGTGCTAATTCTATTTAATGTCCCATTGCTTTTGTCAAGATAAATCCCTTAGTTGCATCAAACCGATGAATAAACTGTTGGTCATAATTGAAGCAATTTTCTTCAAAGAATTACAGTCCAAGATAGGCCACTTATAGCAAAGTCATGATTCAACAAGATGCAGAATTTTCTAAAAAATGACTACATTCGACCAAGAAATCTGTCGCTATTGTATAAGTGGGAAGTCATCAATAATTAATGCTATCGAATGTTTCAACAAAATCTTATCAACTTAGCAACGTTGCTTAGATTTAGAATATACCTGAGATTAGTATTTGCTGACGAAAAGCTAAATTGCAAGTTGATTAATAAAACTAGGTTCACATCACCCAGGTTTTAATGTAACTAACACTTTTATGCTATAAAATCTGACTAACGACCTCGAAAACATCAATTTTGGCGCCAAAACGACGAAAAGACGCCGCCTGACGCTCGTAAACCGTCGCTTTTAAATTCAGAACCGCCGGTCATTGGCTGGGAATCCACGAATCGTGTTGGAGGAACGAATTTTACGATCGTTCATTGGTCTGCGGTCGCCGGTTACTTGTTTACGGCTGCTAAGGTTTACTCGCGAAAATTCTATTAATAAATTAGTCGTAAAGTCGCTATAATTTATCGTCACGGCGCTCTGTGTAATTATTGCCGTTATAAGTATTATATTGTGACGACGTAAGCATCGGAGGCCACGTGCTGTTTTAGTACCTACGCCTCGTTGCTTTTAACATATTGCTTGGTGATACTGACGTTTGCTACTTCCTCTTTATCTATTGCTACTTCTGATATTTCCACTACTAAAACTCATATTTCTTCTGTCATTTTCCCATTCTTAAAGATATCACTAAGCACAGCCTTTTCAACAACTGTAAGTACTTGTAGATAATTACATAAGTACCTCTTCGAGTCAAGAAGTTTTGTTTATCATTTCCACCAGTCACCACCGAGTCTTCTGCTTCTTTATCTGCTACTCTATTGTTCTGGTCGTGGGTTCCAGAATGTTCTTTTCCACTTTGCCTGGTCTTGGATATCTATCTGATTTCTGGAATCTTTTGGCTCTCAAATCTGCACTCTTTAATAGTGAATTAACTAACGTTCATTTCTTGGTTCAAACTACCAATTTGAACCTCTAACCTCTGACTTCCATAAAAAACAATTAATTCATGAAATTTTGACTGAGTATGTAGGATACTAGGTTCCACATATTTAACCTTTTTATCGTACCTTTTCAATTGAGTGCCTTAACTTTTCAAAAACATATTCCACCAATTTTGAAGCAATTATTGCTTTATTTTCCACCTGTATTCATTACAAAAGCATTTTATATCAATGTACAAAAGACTCTAGTAGGTACTTCCTTCAAAAGATTGCCCGCTGAGTCTAATTTCACGTCGCACGCTTTACCAGTGGGGGGTGATGTCTTTATTATATTTAGGATTGATTATTGTGCGTCTGAGGGAATTGAGAGTTTTGTAAGTAAAAAAAAACATTGTTTCGTTTCTACTGTTTTCAAATATATACTTAAAACTCTATCTCCTGAGTTTTCATTTTTCATATTGATACCTATGAAATGACTCTTTGTGGTGACTATTGACTTAACCATAATTAAAAAAAAATTAATTACTCATCTACTATAATATCATCTACTATAATCATCTACTATAATCAATTTTCCTAACATATAATATGACTCTTTGGCATATCACATGAAAGTACGAGGTATCTTATACACAGTTTAAAGATATAGTATATGTTAACACTGTACCACTACTTTTCTCTCTGCTGTCTTTGTTAGTCAATTAGTTAATAGTCCTCTTTGAAATTGTGATTAAACTAATCAAAATGACCTCTATGTATTTTTAATGAAATTTATAAATTAAATTCTTGCATGTTTTATGCAAAATTTTGGCTAAAGCACATCTATCATTTCTTAGTAATTTTTGAAACATTTACCAAAAAGTGAGTCTCTAATTCTCCACAAACTAAGTAAAATAGTCGTAATAAAGGCGGAAAAAAAAGGAAGAAAAACTCGAACATAATAAACAATCCTCACAATAAACGTACGAGCCTAACATTCGGAAATTGAATCCCGTAAAAGTGCAATATTTCCTGCGCGCGCCCGGTCGCTCCCCCGCGGCGCCATTTGCTGGCGAACCAGGGAGATTTCCGTCCTGCAGGCTTGACTGATTTCCGAGGCGACTATAGACTGCACTCTATACACGGGTATTGACTATAAACTGGTCGTTGTTCAATTGCTTGCAAGCCAGAACAACGTACTGCGGTGTTAGTACAACTGACTTCAAAGATTGTTAAAAATGTCACTGATGATTTAAATCAGGTCATATTAGTAAGAAATGTTGATGACTATAGACTGCACTCTATACAGGGGTATGTTTGACTATAACTGGTTGTTGTTCAATTGCTTGCAAGCCAGAACAATATACTGCGGTGTTTATACAACTGACTTCAAAGATTGTTAAAACAATGTTACTGATGATTTAAATCAGGTCATATTAATAAGAAATGTTGACGACTATAAACTGCACTCTATACACGGGTATGTTTGACTATAACTGGTCGTTGTTCAATTGCTTGCAAGCTAGAACAACGTACTGCGGTGTTTGTACAACTGACTTTAAAGATTGTTAAAAAATGTTACTGATGATTTAAATCAGGTCATATTAGTAAGAAATGTTGACGACTATAGACTGCACTCTATACACGGGTATGTTTGACTATAACTGGTCGTTGTTCATTGCTTGCAAGCCAGAACAACGTACTGCGGTGTTTGTACAACTGACTTCAAAGATTTTTAAAAAATGTTACTGATGATTTAAATCAGGTCATATTAGTAAGAAATGTTGACGACTATAGACTGCACTCTATACACGGGTATGTTTGACTATAACTGGTCGTTCTTCAATTGCTTG
This sequence comes from Coenonympha arcania, assembly GCA_036785405.1. Lineage (NCBI taxonomy): Eukaryota > Metazoa > Arthropoda > Insecta > Lepidoptera > Nymphalidae > Coenonympha > Coenonympha arcania. The sequence continues at coordinate 320,733 of CM072073.1, forward strand.
CAAGCCAGAACAACGTACTGCGGTGTTTGTACAACTGACTTCAAAGATTGTTAAAAAATGTTACTGATGATTTAAATCAGGTCATATTAGTAAGAAATGTTGACGACTATAGACTGCACTCTATATACGGGTATGTTTGACTATAACTGGTCGTTGTTCAATTGCTTGCAAGCCAGAACAACGTACTGCGGTGTTTGTACAACTGACTTCAAAGATTATTAAAAAATGTTACTGATGATTTAAATCAGGTCATATTAGTAAGAAATGTAAAGATCTGGCGTACACGAACAATTAAATTTAAAAGTATTAAAAAGTAGGCTAAGTTAAGGAAAAGAAGCTCTTTGCAGAAGAGGAACGCAATGGTTGAGATGTCAGAAGAAATATTAAAGAGCCAATAATGAAGCTCTTTATTTGTGAGGAGCTAGAACAGCTTATAGCATACACTGAAATAAGCTTTACAGCAGACATAAAGTGTGGTTTCATGTGTGTTAGTATTTTGAAAGAAGCTTTCAGATTATTTTTTTGGATGTACTAGGCGCCTACTTTAAAATTACAGCGAATTAAGGCTTAAGAGTGTACTTAAATCCAAAAGAGATAAATATAATCTTAACTTACTCAACTGTAACAACATGCACGCTGTTTTGGTGTCTAGTTTTATCTTTATCTATTTCAAGGCAGCTATTCCGAGGACACGAGATGAAAAACTTTAAATAGATAGCAAAAATAGAAGATACTGAATCTCGGCTCCTGTGATAAAATAAAATGGGAAACTTGACACCGCTCGGGGGCATCTTAAAAATGTTGGAGACGAAGGCGCCTCCAGTCTACGGTTTTTTACAATAAAATAAACCTGGCCACAGTAACACCAGAAGTGGAAATGGCGCGTTCGAAATCAAAAATTCGAATTAAATTTAAAAGTTTAATTATAGAACAGCGATCGGCTTCCGTAAAAGCACATCGTCGAACACATTTTCTAATTAGCGATTGGTCACGCGCTCGGGGGCCAATCGCAGCCTTATTCCAAATCTGAGTCGGGCAATTTGAATTTGGAACGCTTTGGCTTATGATTCGCTCACAATAGTTTTTGTGGTCATCGATAACGGACTCGTTTCTCGTTTCAAATTAAAAGTGGCTTCTGAATGTATTCAATTATCTTCCAAAAGCTATTTATCCTAACGACGCATGCTCGGAGCGTTGTAACTTGTGAGTTGTAACAGACTCGATTACCGATTCAATAGCTAAATTATGCAAAGAAAATAACTTTCGAAATTCCAGCGGAATTCTGATCTCGGGGAGAATTAGTTTTCGTCGACTAAAAAGGACGTAGGCGCAACAAGAGTAATAAATCGTCGAAACAGTTGCAAGCGCAAGACGCGTGTCAAATATACATTTTCTTTATAAGGCAAAAAGAAGCAGCTGAGACCTCACTAAGCAAAGAGTGTCAAAATGATTGACGTGAGCAACTAAGGGAATTCCAAATCAAACATGTCACGCCACAACACAAGTGGTCAGCTAAATAAAGAGATGTCGTCATGCCAATTAAAAAAAAATTATCCCCTTTAATAAGTGTCAATTCTTAACGAATGTGTGCATACGCATGATTTTTATTTCACACGTTCCTGTGATACCGAATGCGACGGTGGAGAATATAATGGACTCTATGAGGAGGGTTTTAAAGTGAGTTTTGTAGTTGAATCAGATTTTACGACTATTTTTATTGACGCTTAGCCCCGACACTCGGTGTAGCAATTGCAGTGAGAATGATCATACAGTCGGGTGGCTTTCATTTAAAAATAAACTTTCTGGACTTTCTTTTAGAGTTGCATTTCTATTGTCTTTGATTTTGGTTACAATTTTAAGTGCCAAGAATACTATACTAATACGTAGTGCTTCGAAGATGAGCGGAGTAGAAGTGGTCGTCAAATTTTAATAGTGCGTTAAAATAATAATCAATGAGGCGACTACCCTGGCCACCGTAAATAACCGACCAAGATAATAATTATCCCACTAAAGTACTGACAATAGGTGTAATAACGACAAATTGGTACATATTTCAATTTCTGATTAATTTCTCGTCATTATCATCTCTTACTTTAGAAGTTTATAATTTACCACCAGTTTCCTTTTAGAATGACGAAATAAAGAGCGTTTATAGGGTTAGGTTAGTAACTAAAAACATATGATAGACTTTACTCACAAATTGATATTTTGAAGAACTTTAGTGCAGACTTTCCCCATAATTTTTTTTAATAACCGTTAAAGCATCCCAAATCCAGAAATGTTTCTAACCAATGCCACCAGGAATTTAGAAGTATACGCATTGGGTTAACACATCGATGTCTTTTTTTTAAGAACTTGTACCTATCGTTATTTTCCATGTTCCTAATACAAGAGAGGATTACAAAGCTGAAGTACCTAACTCCAATGCAACTTTTAATTAAAGATAGAGCTGAGTAACTATAAAACTTGAAAATATTTATGCATTCCTGGTCGTCAGGAATTCCTTTATCTCCCGCTACCTACCAATTAAGCGTTCCGGTACGAATGCCACTTTAAAACCAATTAGAGATTGATGTCTGTATAAAACAAGATCTTCCAGAACAATCTTTGAAATTTGTACAAGGAAGATACAACATAACTCATAAATGAAATGAAATCTTGAAATTCTAGCATCCTCATTTTAAAGATAGTTAATATATATATAGCTACTCGTGCTGATTCACTGACTCACTCATTGATCACCTCTCCTGAACAATTTTGTATGAAAAAAAATTTTTTCAAGGATGGTGTCGCATAAAAGAAAAAAATTCATTCGGAGGAAAAATACGGAGAGAGCTGATGAGTGAGGATTTTGGAGACAGGTGAAGAGCACAGCCAGGGTATCGAAGATAGGTGGGGGGTGCTCGACCAAATGTCATTCGAAATGTCATCCAATTGGCAGTGATCTGAAAAAAATTTCAAAATGGCGGATTCAAAATGGCCGCCATCCGAATTTCGTCGTTATCTTGGAAAGTATAAAAGATGGAAGAACGGTTTCTTGACAAGAGGTGATCAAGACCCGAAGGTCTATTTGATGAATAGAAAAAAAAATCAAAATGGCGGAAATTATTTTTTCATAGAAAAATGTATGGCGAATGTTGAAGGGATTTTTTATGGGCGGAAAGACAGCACGCGGGCCACATGTGGCCCGCGCCCCCACGCACCCTACTAGTCATTATATATAGTAAAATTATTTTCGTTAAATCTTTTTTCATTAGAAGAACCGAAAGACGTATTGAAGTAAAGTCATTGGAGTTACATGGAGACAATACTACCGATGAATATCCGATCCATCTTTGAGAGTGAAGCTATGCTTAAAATTAAGATTCTAAAGTACAACTTATATATTTTAAAGTATAACAACAGGTCGTTCACAAATACGTAAGTATAAGTCATAACGAGACAAAGAAACATGGGGAGTATCGATGCCCTTTATATATGTGTATACAGAGTGATTCATTTACGAGCCTCGATATACCAAAAGTATATCTTAATTCTTAAGTAGAAGATTGTAATTTAAAACGTAGTTCAGTTTTTATTGTTTCTCTACCAAACATGGACACACCGATGTTGAAGGTACTTTTTGATCAGCATACTTACAGCAGTCTGAGTGGTTGCTCCTTTTTGACAAGAAAATTGTTAAATTATCGACCTAATTTAATTTAACAATTCATTGTTCTCTTTAGAAAATTAATTGCTTATTACTCTCTCAAAGTTTTTCAGTATTATTTAGTACAAATCTGAATGAAACACTCTGATGTACATATTTGTTTTGTACAGATTATTTGAAAAACATTCTCCAATACTTGAAGAGTCCTTGAAGGATCTTCTTGCGGAGTTCGTCCGGGTAGAAACTACCGCATCTTTTTCCACGGTCTATCATATTGATATAATAAATGCTGTTAAAGTTACTGGACTTAGGGCTATGTGAAAAAAGGCCATTTTGAAGTTTTTTGAAGTTTAAAAAAACACACTGTATATATGAATAGGCATACGCGTATAACGTATATGAGAGCGGGACAGACGGACGAGCGACAGCCGCGGGACGGCTATAAATAAATAATGCGCCAACATTTTATTATTATCGTCAGCACGTGCGGCGACATTCCACCACTCTGCCAGCTTCTGAGATTCTCGAATAAACAGCTTCGGAGTAACACGTGAGAGATTATGTTCCTACCGAATTAGATGCACTCACATTACTGCGAGATGCGCTAGATATCAAAATTATTGGGAACGATATAATTCAAATACTGGTCTCTGAAAGTCATGTCACTAAAAGAACGATGAGTTTGCATGTGCAGGGACGAAAATTTCGAGGAAGACAGAAGAAGAGATGGATGGATTGCGTGAAAGAAGATATGCGTGTGAAAGGATTGCGAGTTGACGGCTGATAGGAGCGAATGGAAGGAGAAGACATGTTGTGCCGACCCCACATAACGTGGGAAAAGGCCAGGAAGAAAGAAGTACTGGTCTCTCAGCTCACTACTGAGCAAAAGTCACATCTCAGTGTCAGAGAGAGAGAACTTGAGTGGTTGACCAGCCCTCGCTGGTCATGTAAATATGCTGAAATTAAAGATGTTAAAGAGCAGGACGGATTATTTTTTTTGCCATAATCGGCTACTTGTACTTGTATATGATATTAAAGCCTTCAATGACGTATTAAAAATGATATTAATTTATTCTAATATCCTGTAGGTACTTCTCTTAAATTGGCATTTAATTAATATCATAAGGAAAACTTTTATAATTAGGAATTTTGTCACTATTGGTGAAGATCTGAATATGTTGGCCAGATTTAAAAAATGCAAAAGTTACATGAAAATTAGAAAATGTTACTGAAAACTGTTCAATTCGACAGAACATAATATAGACATTGCAAAAAAGTACCTGAATTAAATAACGTGTTGACTAATTTATTAATGAAAAACGTAGAATATTTTATGGATGAATAATAATAACACACTATTTTAGAAAATTTTGATGAAAACACGCTAAATTATTCATAATTTATGTAAAATGTAAGTAATAAAATTAATCGTTCGTGCAATTCATAACATTTGGATGTATAAATATATACTGCGATAAAGAACTGAAAAATTTCGTGTTACAAATGAAAACATACTGATTTCAAATCTTATCTGGAGACATGTCGAAAAGTTGGCTTTGCTTATTTTAACTCTCCTGATAGATACCGATAAGTATATTATAAACAACGTTACTAGTAAAATTTCCTTATCGTTAAATTCTGTTGGAGTTCAAAATTTTATGGAAATAAATGGAATTCCACAAAATAAACAAATAACTATAACTGGGTCTAAAAATAATACAGTAATGAGCTATTAAAACTAATGAAATTGCTTGAAACATAGAAAGAAGTTTAATAAAGTACAACTAAACAAGCAACGTTTAATATTGGCTTCACTTGGATGTTTGTGTATTTAAGTAGAATCTTTAAAGGTTTGTACTTTACCTTGAAAGAAAGCGTGCGGTATAAGGTCTGTTTCCCGTTTATCATTTATGAAATTGGCTCCAAAGTATAAACAGAATAAGTGCAATATTATTGTTTTTATGTTGTCAATGCAACAATATCTGCAATAAAAATTTTGATTCACAGTGTATGTAAGGGTATTCTGGAGAAACAGAGAGGTAAATTGAACTAACACAGTAAACGTACGTCTAATGAAGCATCATAAACGATCTCAATCAAGTTAATAAACATCCAATGGCCGTTAATACTGAAATGAGTCCTTAACAATCCTCGCGAGATTTAATCGCCGATCGAGCAAACACATTAATCATAAAAGATTATCGCGGTAACGGTTAGCTAATACCCAATTAGCGTGTAAAGATTCAAATCAGTTCTTAAGTATTTCAAATAGTGGACCATGAGACTGGTGAGGTAATTGGAGGAGATACGTCATCGTAGAAAGTAGGAAGTTATTCTTGGCCTTTGAGTAACTACGAGCATTTTCATAAAGTAAGAGTAGGGGCTTTCCTTGCAGTATATTTGTTGTATGAACTAGATTTTCTTGACCTTGACTGTTAACTCAGCTGATGGAAAACAAGTACCTTCTCATCTTTAACCTCTAACTGGATTTGGTCTGAGTTAAATTTAATTATTAAATGCTCAATTGGTCCAGACTAGGAAAGGAACTCAGGAACATCCATAAACTACAGTAGGCAGTGGTTGTGAATGTCTAAAACTACATTTGCCTCAATATTGTACAGATATACTCAATAGTATACAGATTCAGGAGCATTTAAATCTTATCATGTCCTAACACTTTCTTATAATATCTGAATATGACGTGTTACGTGAGGATGTAAATAAGTTAACCTATATACTGCCATTATTTCGCTCATAGATGAGAAAATAGATCAGTAAACAGTTAAACACTAAAAATAAATAGTCAATTTGCACTAAAACCAAAATATTAAGCGATGAAAAGACCAAAACCATTCAAAATTTCCACAACACTGATCTGTACCATAACATCATACTAGCATTGTTTTGCTCCACGCAGCTATTTGCGGAGCGACCGCCCCGCGCCGCACTTCCCCCCGCTACGGTGTCCGTCTGTACGCGAGCTATATTTTATCCCCGGTTGGGTTTGCCACGTAAACTGTCAGGATTGCCTGTAGGGCGTTCAACTCGTAGTTTAAAAGTTTATGAGTTGTTTTGGCTACCACAATAATTTGTGCGAGCCAAAGTGCTTTTTTTTATTTAATTTCAAACGCTGCGTTCATTTTGCTGACGTGTTTACTCATATCCAATTTGCTCGTTCATATTGATTGCTTCCCAAAAATATTTTCGTATTAACATTCGTGGATTTATTACATTGCAAATACTATCACTTAAGATGAAGTTAGGTCGGTGATGGCTGCAGGCTTTATGGATTTGAAACAGTCGAAATGACAATGGCAAAAAAGCTGATCTTTAAATAGTTAATAAATTAAAAACGAAATTGTCTCAGCGACGGTTGCGAATGCTCCGTGAAAACGACATTAACAAGCGCAATAATAATTACTTATAAATCATAGAAATCATTGCGACGATGCATTGATAAAGCACGGTCTATATCTCAAACGGCTTTGAAATATGGCGGACGCGTCGCGGCGGACAGAGAGTTGGCGCGAAACGAAAGCGCGGTTAATTCGCGCGTGATGGATCTATGCGGCTTTTATTAAAAATTGTGCATAGGCCAGAACTAACAGCCTTTGATTAGACCACTACTCGACTGAATTTATTTACTTTTTCATCAAATTTTCGACCCGTTGATAGAGCGATGCGAAGACATAAAGCGGACTATATATTCACGCTAACAACTGTTTTATTAATACTCCGAGGATCGTTAGCTCGTTTCTGATCTTATTAATGTTCCTTGAAATCTAATTACGTTGAAAATCCTTTCTCCGCGGGGTTCTTTATGAGGCTGATTGCGGTTTCCTACCGCTCGTAACATAATGTCTACAATAAACTACTTGTTTACGACGGCAAACAGTGACATTCGCTGTACAAACACCATAAATTATTCCTCAAATCACATGTGATATTTACCACTGAAGCTCTTCTACAAAAAGCTCATGTATCTCTCGATCTTCACGCAACGACAAATGTGTAACAAATAAATTATAAAATCAACGGTCCCGCTTTTTATACTCACGTGTGAATATCTGTCTCGCTTTCGCGAGGCGTGTCACGTATGATTATGTCTCCTTTGCGCATGAATTGTCACCGCTGGACCGCAGTTTATCATCGGTAGTCCTCTAATCATGACGTCTGGGTTATGTATAGGCTACAAATTTAAGATAGGTGAAGAGTCGAGTTCAATGGACTTAATCGAGCTACCGTTTTTTACTTGAAAATTAGTATTTGTCAACGTTTCTTTATTTTTATGTTTACTTTAATAAATATCATCCAGTGTCCTCTAGACTCTATCATTACACTCTACGATCAAAGGCAATGACAATGTTCAAAATAATAATATAATTATGGTTAATTAAAATGTAAAAGCTTTTGAACAGTCAGTTGAGTAAATGCCAGTTGCTACATAATTATCCATTCCTTTTATAACCTATCGACGTCCGTTGTCAATTTTTCAATTGTGAACTATTCACACAATGAAAACAAAAGTGTTGGCGAGGGTATCTCCTAATTAATTAGCGTGGGCTATAATTAGCGGTGCCAGGCGCGCAGGAGTCGCGGGGAGGTGCAGCTGTGACGGGTGACAGATGGCTACGCGTCGCTGGCTAGTGAGCTTCTCCTTTGAGAGCGGCTCGGAATCTGGGGGCAAGGAAACCGATCTAATTAGATGCGTATTTATTTACTTTAATCTATTCATCACTGGTGGTGAACTATTCACAGAAAACATTTAGCGAGCGGGAAGAAAGAAAAGGGAGGTTTTTAAGGAATTTCATGTAAATGAAGTAGGTATTAATGTTTTATGCTTAAATAAGTGTAAGTATCTAAGTAAGTTCATAAGTCTAAAAGTTAATCTGAACAAACGTCACGAACTATATGACTTCATCCTTTCTTACAATAAAACGTCCAATCAAGAAGAATCTACATCAAAAAACTCATCAATTATAAAAAACGCGACAATTAATATCAAACAGAGTTCTTTATCAGCCAATAATAATGCAAGCGTACCGCGTTCCGTAATCTTCAATCGTTTTGAAAAAGTTAAAAACGCTAGATTGTCTTCGAGATATGTCAATTCAATATCTGTTAGTGGCAACCTTGATACTGGTAGAATAGCTAACCTTAGCTGCTCGAATGTAGTACTTATGGCTTTAACAATAACGTCGTCTGGAGTAAGTACCACGTTTTAAGGATTGCCAAACCTTGTTGGGTTCTTAATGACATGCTTGTCTCGTCCAACGGGCTGCGATTTAAACTCGTTTATCGTCCATTGTCCGTGTCTGTGTGCACCCAAATAAGTCGGCGAGATTAGTAAGAATTCGTGTAGTTGGAAAAAGTTTTCACGCGCTTATTTTTATGAATTCATTAGTTTTCTATAGCCCCTTCTTGTAGAGCTTTAGGCGTGTAAATAACTTTATCTTCATCAGAAGTACTTAATTATAAGTCCCGGTCTTCTTTTCTTGGACTTCCTTACACAAACAGTAGTAAAGCGGCATTTGGAATTTCAATATTGAATTGAACACCGCTTATAACTTTAATGTTTAGAAACAGAGTACCTTACTGGAGTTATGATTAAATATGCTATAGGATTCTATCTAACAATATTTTGAATTCATATTTCTTTTTGTTGCATTCTCTATTGTATTTGAGTCTCTATGGCTATCTAATTAATATTTTTTTAAAGTTTTGGTTTCTATTTAAGTTGTTGGATTCTTCATTCATATTTTATCTCTGTAATTTCGAAACAAGACAGGGTGCATATGAAACAAACCACAGTCAACTTACTGATTTGCATATCATCAATATGCAGTACATGCATCTATATATTGAAAAAATCGTGTAAAATGTGTGAATCCAGTACCTATCTAGTGATCATTGGCGCGAAAGTTGCATATAAAACAAACCATAGACAATTGATCAATATGCGATCGAAGCGTCCACCATATTGTTATTCCGTAGGCGCCGTTTGAAATTGAGCGCTGTTCATCACCTGCCAATTTACTTACATTCTTATGCCAATACTGATGGACATTTTTATTAATCAACCGACTGGTTCAGCGGGTGACAGGGGAAATTTATCTGGCAACTTTTTGTGCCAATAGTATATTGTGGTGAAGAAAAAGTTTTTATTGGTCACGATAATTTCAAAAGGTTAAACCCTTTTGTGTATAACATGTATTTCAAGGTAGAGGGGATACCTGCTACTATTAAACGTTTTAAATATTTTATGGTTTGTCTAAGTTCAGACTTTAATTTCTTGATGAAATCTTGCTCAATTTTGGAGTGACACTAACTTGATGCCGTAACGAAGTTAATACGTCTAGCGTTATACAATCGACATCATCATTAATCACACTTGTTGTTGTAATCCTCATCCGTATCATTCCTTGCCATAAATCAGTTTCTATAATTAATCTCAACTGCTGAGTGTCTATTGACGACCACATTAAAACACCTGTTTCTGTCATCCTCTTCCACTTCTTTCACACGCACATCTTCTTTCACACATCCATCTCTTCTTCGGTCTTTCTCTACTTTTTCGTCCCTGCACATGCATACTCACTCGTTCTTTTAATAACATGATTTTCATCCCTCTGCATAACATGCCCATACCACGCTAACTTTTTACTTCTCATCTATTCTGTTACTGGCGTAACTTTAAACTTATATACTCGTTCCTTACCCTATCCATTCTCGTCACCCCATACATCCATCTCAACATTCGCATAGGGACATTTTCATTAATAGTATTATAATGATACCATTGGCACAATCACAACTATAAATTTGGGTGCTAACTGATGTTATTACTGCATGGGTATCAGACAGACTCGGAGGTGACGAAGTTACAGCCGTTGTCAGTAGTGACAGTTCGGGATCTAGTGGGTCGGTTGGTATGCGTCCCGCGGTTGCGCTCACGCATTCTTGCCGCGTGCAAATCTGAACCAAATGCATAATCACTTCGAGATACCGGCTCCATTCACATGGGGAGCATTAGCTTGTGGATAACGCTCTGAGGTCACTTCTTATAAACCTGGATTCTGTAGCATGATAAGGTACCAAAATATAGTATTAAACTATCAATGTCTCGATACATCCATTTGGTACTGATGGATGCAGACCTGTTCAATAGCAGAGAGGATTTAGAGCGTAGAACAATTATACCTACGCTGTTTTCTGCAAGCTTGCAGATTTCCTACATCTTTTAGAACACCAAGAAAACCTGTCGTTGTTGTGACCTGTTGTTGTTTAGAAAATTTTAACATGCTTGGGACCCTGAATGGCCTTGTTAGGGGTTCCTACACCTTTTAGAACACTAAAAAAACCTCTCGAGAATGAAGGTTTGTTTACGATTTGTTGTTGTTGAGAAAGGTTTAACGTGCTTGGTTGGGACCCTGGATGGCCTTGCTAGGGGTCCTTCGATGATCTCCATAGGCATAAGCTTTTATTGCTTTAAGTTGTTTATTCGTATTATAAGGTGTAGCATTTGTTGCAATTTATAGAATAAATTTTGTCCATCATGGTAGTTAATCTACCTAAAACAGATACTACTGATTTGGATTTAAAAAAATAACACAGATTGTGGGAAAGTTCTAAATAAAGTCTTTTCACTTATAACACAGTATGGGATGTTATGTACAAATCACATAATGTAGCGAGAACCAATCGCAGGCCATCCCTGCTTATTACCAGCAATCTTCAGAGCTTAGGGCCTCAGGGCAAGCACAGGCTCATTCGAAACCATTCAAATTGCTAATATTCTACACTTATGAACGTTGATGTACTGAACCTAGATACGCACTTTAGACCTCCTTGGATTTATAATTATCAACTTAAATAAAAAAGTAAGTATGGTTTTTCATTCTTCTAAAATTATTTGAGGCAATCCGCGCCCAGTTGTGGGACATAAAAGGGACTGAAGCGAAGAATGATTTGCATAAAAGTTATGGAATCAAACATTATTCTTAAATTTTTTGAGAAAATGCGATTAGGTATTTCTTATTAACTTTGAATTCAATTTTCATTCCGAAAAGAAACAAATGTTCCCGTCAACTCAAATGGATCCGTGTTTAAATCAATACTGCGTAAAAGTGCTGTGAAGTAGATATGGTAACAGGTAAATGTATTTATGAGTTATGAATTTGTTGTGTTTTGAGATTTTAATGCATAGACTTCTTTTTAATATTGATTCCTCTACGATGGCTATTCACTGGTTCATTAACCGTACCTATTTTGCTAAGTCCCGGAGCTTTTGAATGAAAACATCAGATGCAGTGCATTTTATACAGTTATTCTTATTACCCACGGTTTCATGTTCACACCTTGTGCATAATTCATAATACCTATCGCAAAATAAAAACAGATTTTAATGCGTATGTAAATGCCGCATCTTCGAGCATGTATATCAATGCACTTGTAGTACATTGTGTATTCAACAGGCGGCGATGCAACATGCTGACTACGCCTTTTGCCGCTTTACTGGGGAATCATGTAAAAATCGGCCATTTTTATTCTGTGCGCACACGCTTTATTGGCGGTTCCCATGGCTCTAATTTTCGCGGATCCTTCTAAAATATTCGCTCGGTACCTGTGTTTTGCATAAACTACATACCCACCTCGTCGTTGTTTTAAAATGTATGTCTGTACATCTAGAAACGGCTTTCGGTACAACTATATTTGATCTTCATCATCGTCAACGGCGCTACAGCCCTTTATAAGCCCTGGCCTTCTCCAAAAGATTCCTCTGAAGATCGGTCTCTGTCCATTGCTTTCGTTTCCCAATTTTTTATTCCTACAGCTTTTGCATCCTGCTTCACTCCATCCACCCAACGAAGCTTTGGCCGACCAACAATTTACGGCCGTTTGGGTCAGTAGTTTTTTTTTGGTGGCCTCAGATCTTGTCCAGTCTTGTCCAGAACTATATTATTACCAAAGATATAAAGACGTTAGCTCTCTATGTGTGTTCTATCGGTTGTTCAATGGGGAGTTGTTAGAATGATCCTTCTACTTTCACTTGGCTTACACTCCAGTGTAGAAACATGTTCCATCCATAGCACCTGGATGGCTGGCAATCTACGACCACCCGATATGTCAGATTCTTCCTTCCACGCACGTGCAAACTTGGAACCAGTTATCAGCAGCAGTGTTACCTTATAGCTATAACATGGGGTTATTCAAGGGGCGGATAAACAAATTCCTTACTAGCTGGCAACCCATTTGCAGTTCCTCTGGCGCTGCAAATGTCCATGGACTGTGGTGATCGCTTAACATCAGGTGATTCACCCGCTAGTTTGCTCGCGATGCCTATAAAAATATATAGGCTACCATAGAGATGTAGAGATCAAAACAAAGTGATGTGACTGTATCTATAAAGGTGCGTTCTTTAGTGCCCTCGCTTCGCACCCCAATCCTGTCCAGTCTAAATATAGCCAGGAAGCGAACCCGAGACCGCACGTGTCCTCAGTACTTGAAGGAACTCCTTAAATTTTGTTTTTTATTTTCCTAATTGATATTAACTACAATTAAGTACTACATATTTTACTTTATTTTCTTCTGATTGTTATTCTATTAGGTGAAAATTTTATTTCCAGTAAAAATTTGCCTACTTTGCCAAATATTGTGCGTCCAATTTTTGTATCCAATTTCTGTAATGCTTTCGAATTCTGCATAGACTATTTTCAAGACAGAACCTTCTTCAGCCGAGTTGGAAATCCAGAGACAGTGAAGTTCTTTATATGTTACTGATGGTGCAAAGTCCGTTACCACTTATCGAAGAGAAAATAACTTTATATAAAGTAAAATAGATACTAAATAAAGTAAATGTGACCTTCCCCCAACTACTTAAATGTTAGTAAAGTCATAATTTTACCGTTGCACTAAGAAATTATTGAAAACTCAACAAAAATAAGCGAACCCGATGTTCGAATAAAACATCGATTCAACGTATTCATTCGATCATTGTATCGAAGGTCAATCGAGATATAAAATTAAAAAGTATAAGTGGCGTTCGAACTCGGAACGGGTTCGATTTTATTAAATTTCAAATATTACTATACCGCTGCCTGGTGGAACTTGGAAGGTATTACAATTTCAAATTTGGAACGCGGTGCTTGAACCACTTTTGATTTCAATGAAACTGGTGGATTGGACCGCAAGTTACTACAGTTTTATCTTTGAGAGTGCACAATATTTTTCCATTTTACATTTTCCTTATTCACATAACTTTGAATCTTTACTTTATAATCATAGGCCATGTACTTATGGTCATTACAAGTTGACCTTTGCCTAGTCTTAATAGGGTAGTCCTAAGAAGTGAATTCATGGATGATTATTATTAGGCATTCTCTCATCCCAAAATGTCTAAACCGATTTGATTGTTAAAAATATTGAATGGAGCCAGTGTACACCTCGCATATTAATGTTTTAAACCAAATAAAAATATGTCGAATACGAATATATTAACCGAACCAGACAATTTCAATAAGACACATTAAATTGTTTAACAATTAAACATTAAAATATATAAAGAACACGATAATTACCTTTCCGTGACTGGACAATAACTACAAAATAGAAATAGTCCCAGTCTTGTCTGATGCCTTTGCGGTCGCCGATTCGAATCCGGTCGAAAGCTCAATTTGCTCACTCCAATAGTTTTGTTTTAAACAACCATATCTACTGAACTATCTCGCGAATAATTCACTGTAACGCATGCGCTCAACGCGATCGACAAATACCTACAAAACTGAACTTTACTGTTCTGATTTTAAAGCCCAAATTTCCTTTCACGTACACTATCTTGAAAACAATACTTCCTTACAAATGAAAACTTGCTTTATTTATAAGAAAATAAGGTTTATTTTAATGTGCAACAATAGTGTGTGTATGTTGTTTTGAGATGCAAAAACTGAAGAATTCAGTCTTAAAGATGACCGCGCGCCGATTTTCGAAATACGAGGAGCGAAATCCGAAAGCCTGATTTTTTACCGCCGATGATAGTTTTTAATTATTGTCAAGCTAATTAAGTTTTAGGGTTCCCTAGGAGAATAAAAGATACCAAGGATATACCTAGAAATTGGCTGAATCTTTGCTTCTCGTAAAAACTACTGAACCGAATAAGGTGTAGGTAACTAGGAATCCAAATAGACTGAATTTGCAGGAAACAGCGTCAAGTTCAATGACGGAGTAGGCCTATGCCTAGCTGTGGGCCTGAAGTATGTATTGTATGTTCCTGTGGCTTTATGATGATAATCATAATATGTGATATGCAAAGACGTAATGAGGTGATCATTTACACCAGAATGTAAGTATTTATTTTCCACACGAACCAAAATAAAACAAACCCGTAATTCCAGTTAAAGCAATAACTCTTCATAATGGGTGATAGTTTAAATAAGTAGCTGTTTAAAGTGAGAGCGATTACCATCAGATGGTTGTGATAAACTCGGCTGAACCCATTTGGGTTAACCTCACGCTCTGGCACGGGCCTACAAATGCGATATTAAGATATGATACGTATCACCGGCCATGTCAAAACCAGTTCAGTGATGGTGACATAGCTGGTACCGTAAACCGTTTAAGTATTTGGGTAACCAAGATTAGAAGCATTTATGAAAGAACTAAAAACCTTCTTATATGGCATCTCTTTCTTTATAGCGAAGAATAACCAGGTGACCAAGATAACGATCAAGATCACCGGATGATAAGTGATAGTAATTCTGTCACTGGCGTAGATCTAGCGTTGTTTAACGTTATCAGTTGTTATTAAGCAATTAACCCTGCTATAGTGCATTTCATACTCAAACACAATTATAATTTCGTAACACTGTTTCCTGGCAGTTTTATCTGAAATTCTATCCGTTTTGGTACTGAAACGACAAACACTTTATTAGGAGGTTGAAACTTTAGAAGCAGACTTATGATTTGATTTAGTTATTTTAGATGGTAATGCGGACAGGATATTGATGATGTGAAGATAACTATGTTAGCCATGGATGGTGAAAGGTGATTCGCT
Source organism: Coenonympha arcania (assembly GCA_036785405.1). NCBI lineage: Eukaryota > Metazoa > Arthropoda > Insecta > Lepidoptera > Nymphalidae > Coenonympha > Coenonympha arcania. The sequence goes on from CM072073.1 coordinate 336,431, forward strand.
TCATTGCCTTAGTCGGCATACTAGTTCAGCAGAATCTATAAGTACTCCTTTAGAATTCAGCAGAATTTGAGCTGATATATTCTACGGAACCACGAAATCCTGATATACTACGGTTGTCCCAATTTTATGACTTGTTCGCAAGCTGTCGACTTGCAAAAAACACTCGGACTTGTCTGGTCGGGTGTTTGAATTTGGCGACTTTTTCGTCCAGACGTATTAAGATGCATTCTATGGACGTGGTCGCGTTCCGGGCTGGTTTTTCCCACTATTTGTATGGTATAATTAATATGCAAACGGACTCAGCGGGTGAAAAGATTCTGGCAGTTCTCTTTAATCGATGTTGTAAATCTACGGGGAGATTTTTAATGGGCCATAGAATTCCTATGAGAAATTCCAGTGAAACTCTTGAATAAAGTTATCTTTTAAGGTCTTTTTGTCTGTTCCAAAATCTGCCGATGTGGATGCCCTTCAGGGTCTTTAAGACAATTTGAAGATCTTTCAGATAGATTCATCTTATTGCTTTTCCTTCAACGCTAAGGCAAGTTATTTGTAACAAATGGGTCTTAAAAGCCATGTAGTCTATTCGGAGCTAAATTGGTTCACCTAAGTCTAAGTAATACACACATTGTAAATCGAATAGCAAAAAAATAACCCTATCCAGGTACAACCCACAGTCAGCGTCATTAACCAAGGTGATTAAACCAATTATTTCATCCAAAACTGCGGCAAGTTATGCCCGGGATATGAACCGGCGTCCCTTAATGATGTACCTAAAATTCCATCACGGCTCGTTAAATTTATTATCCGTTACGTAATCTTCGGTACCAAGGCGTCAGGATAAGCTTGGAGCTAATGAACGTATCGGTTTCGGAGTCGCGTTACTTCTCGTTAGCCGCCTCCCTTGCGCTTATTGTTTTTCGTCCTTAGATTCTGATTACGCGGCCGAGTAAAATGTTGTTCCTTATTACTTTCGTAATGGAAGCTTACCAAAGTTGCGAATTTTGCTAGTGATATAGCCTAAGAAATATCACCAAGATGTGTCTAGCTAGAACAATATTATCATCATTGTTATGCATGCAAGATGTACTTCGAAATCGTCAATAAAGAGCCATTTCGTCGCCAGCAGCCAGGTACTAGGGGCCGATGAATGGACAGCGGGTGATTGGTGGCGTTCGTCAATTTGTCAGGGCACCACCACCCCGTCAGTCGTCGGCGCAGGCCAGGAATGATGCGACGACGGCGCGAGATGAATGCTACGTCTATTAGGAGCACTGCCAACGGGGCCTGATTCACGGCGGGTGAACGAACCAATTGTTTTGATGCGGGCTCCGATTCCGATTGGATAATTTGGGATCACTTCAGACCCTGGTCCCGTATGTGTGGTTAGATTAAAACTATTAGGTTAGGCTAGTAAAGAGTTGATTTTATTATTGAGGGCCATTTAGTACTCCTTATTAGTAGGAAGAAGTATTTCCTAGCATTTGTTGCTTTGTCAATATTATTACTACGATGGTGGCATTTACAACATTGAGTTCTTAAAACTTAGTAATACGTAGTTTCCTGTATATGAAAGAACAAAAAATCTTTATTTTTTTCACGCGCGTATGAAAAATACTTTGTTGCATTCTAAAGAATCATCAGTAGAAATGCTGAAAAGACACGGCATCTGTTACAATCAAAAATTCATAGCTATTAGGTTCCATGCTACATTTAACCTAGCTCTACGATTTTTTTTTTTAATTTGGATGATAATTACTTAAAACATAACATAGTTATTGTCTCAAAAACTAAGGGGATATAAGCACAATATCAAACAAGGGAGAGATAGGGATGAACGAATGTTACGAAAAAGGCGTTCTGCTTAGTATGTACTGGTTTTCCATTTAGCAAGAACTGACTGTTCGCATTTATCCCGCTGTTAGGTATTTGTATAATCACGTCTTCAATGCTAGAGCCACATTTTATGCCAGAGAAGTAACCGTACCGTGTAATGATCTTATTGCATGAATGGCGGCTCTCGATATCCACCTTTTCAGTTACGAAACGTATCCTCTGGCAACCGCCATGTTCCGATGACATCGTCAATTATTTGGCAACAGAACACCGCATTCTGGGTCACGATGACCAAGATCATTATCCAACGAACAGATTACAACCTTAAGGCTCACAAGATAGAGTTTGAGTTGGTATAGCAAGTGGTGAGCGAAAATTGGAGTGCAAGATTGATAAACAAAGCAGATATCGACTTTGTGGTTTGTTTTGTTCGTGTATTTTTGGCAGTTTAAAAGAAAATGCTCGTAAATACTTTTGTAAGTGCATATACCTACTTATACCTATTTGTGTAAGTCAACGCATATAGCCAAATTCATCTTCGAATACCATAATACTTAGAACAACTAGAATTGTATAATGTAATAGTTATCTGAATGAAATAATGTATTTCCTCATCAGTCTGATAATCTGGTGAGGAATGAGTTTGTGGTTGTGTCTTCAATATTTTAGCAGTTGTTGTCGTTGTCGTTGTTGCTTTGCGATGGTGGTTGCTCCGGTTGCGATGTTGCGTGCATTTCAGTTGGTGTTCATCACAATGTCTGTAATATCACAACGGGATCACCACTTCGCCAGTGATTAAGACAAGGAGGTAGTAGGCAAACTCTTCCTTTAGCAGTTATGTCTAGGGTTTACTTGTAGTCCGAACGTCTTGCTTTGGAACTTTTATATTTTTATACATAGAACGCACGTCAATAAGTTTATTAAGGTCTACAAATGGACTGGTTTCACCGTCTATCGGAGACAGCTAGGATATAGCTAGCTAGGTTTAATGTGGAGTAAATGGAGTAAGAGCTAAGGGCGTATACATAATACAGACTCTTTAAAATACTATTCATAAGAAGTCAAGTATCTAAAGTCTAAATTAAAACTACAGCATTGTCAATGAACTGACTCTCCTAAGTATACTTCCGCCTTTGCCACAGTTTTCTATGGGTAATCTTTTAATAAGTGTTAGTATTATTTTAATACAATCAGCATTTATCTAACACTTCATTATTTACTAACTCCACGAGCAAGACTAATAACGAAAAAGTGTAATCAAATATCAAAAGAAAATCGATATTCCGAAATCGAGAAGCGGAATCGATATCCCTGATCTCATCAGTATGACGCCGGTCGTGTTCGGTTGATTTACGGACGCTCGTTACAAGTACCATAATGAGTTGCGCCTGCGCTCGATTATGAGCGGGCATTTTTAAATTAAGAACTCGTCGATTTGTTCTGCCGGTGATGCCGGTTAGTTGCGAAAGGTTAGGTTATTAACGGATATTTTTGGGTGTTCTATTTTTGAGTGTTATGATTATGAATTTTTAAACCACGCGTTGGAACTTGGAACCCTTCTAAACTTAGTTTTAAGTCACCAAAATTTGGTCAACAATCAAAATTCGTATTAACATTTTATAAATGCCTGTAAGATAGGCTTAGGACTATGACTAAAATAAATCAGGTGTTCATTTTTAAGCACGGACAACAATAACTTAAGTTATCAACTAATTGTTCTTCCCAAAAACATGGTAGAATTGGGTTGCCTAGCAGTTTTAGTAAGTTTAGTATTTTATTGTTTTTTTATGTCTGCAATTTTGTTTCAGGTAAGTTTTTATTTTAATAATAACACAGACATATCTGTATGTGCTCTCCACTACTAGGCTTGGTAAGACGCATTTTTTGATAATATAAGAGTATCAAGTAGTTATCTACTTAAACAATCAAAGTATGTATTGATAGTTATAGATTCTGTTTTTCATTCAATAAATCCTACATTTCTAACATTTAATGTAGAAAAGAAGACGCTAACTGTTTACACCAAAACAAATGTAGAGAACTTATTTCAAAGTTACTTTATATGTACAATGGACGTATATGTGAGAAATCTGGTATTATGATAAATGTTGGAAACTTGTTCAAAAGTATAATTACAAAAAAGAAGGGTAACCAAGGCATTCCTCTATGTTTTTTATCTTTTAAACTATTTAAAAGAGAGGATATTCAAAGGAATTTTCTAAAAATAATAACAAACTACCGGTCGGGAGGATTAGGTAAAGAGTCACTTCAGTACTCCGGTTGCGAGTCCCTCAGGGAGCTATTCTCGGCCCTCTTGCTCGAAAAAATGTTTTTCCCTCTCACTAAGTGCAGTATTTATAGAAATAGACGGACGCCTTGGTTTCTATTTAGTTTTAACTTTAATCTTCATTTTAGAACGTCCGTGTGTTTGTGAACGTCAGATGATTCTAATTATGTTTCTTGGGGAACATGATACTTTGGGTTTTGTAGCTAACCGATAGTTGATACCTACAAGTTCTGTGGAATAGTTAATTTCAAGTTTGTTCATCTTTTGCTAAATGCGTTACACTTTTAAACAATTGGACCGATTTTTATTTAAGCTCTGTGCAAAATACAAATTGATTAATATTCCAAATTCAAATACCTACCTATTAGAATGAAACAAAGCATACCTCATATTTACCGCGTATTCTACTGCAAAGATATTAGAAAATGCTTTTAAAGAAATAATTGGAACTATTTCAAGTTTCCACGCCTGCATTTGACGTACACAAAATATATTACTACACTTACGAGTTACGGCCAACCGTTTAGAGTAACGTCTGCTTTGTAAAAAAAATGTTTTTTTTAAGTTGGTTAATGTGAATATGATGAGTTGACTCAATGATTTGTAAGGCCCATTTCTGGGCACGGGGCTCCTCTTAGAATATGAGACGTTTGGCCATAAACTACCTTGATAGTAAGGTGTGGGTTGGCAGGTTTCACCCTCATTTGGAAACCCATTAAATTTTGATCTCACTGCTCTTAAATAAAGAAATGGGTCATAGAATTTTATTATACAAATATATTTTAGTTTGTTCATTTATCCATTATACCAAAGCTCTCGATTGTTTTTATTTAACAAAAGTACATAAAATACGTGTCATGGTAAAAGTCTTTTTTCATCCCGTGTTTTATAAAATTTTATATCAATTTGGGTTTAAATATTGATAATCCATTAACACCTATTCCCGCAACGGTTTTTATTTAATGAATAATATCTAACAATCACGATCCGATTCCATCCCGCGGTTCTCATAACGTAAATTCATTAAGGAAGCACCATTAATTACATTTCCCATCCAATGCAATGCCATTACTCTCGTACCAAACCAAAACAAACAAATCCTGCAATTATTGTAACCGTACCACGATAAATTTACTTTTCATTCAATCGAAAATATTCTCTATAGCTATCGAAACTAAGGTTACATCGTCTGTTTTAACATTTAGGGTTCCATCTGCTTTCGCTATAACAGCATCTTCGGCAGTTTTTTGCTTTGCAAACGTAGTCTTTATTGGTATAGAGATAAGTTCGTTTACGGACTTATTATTATTATCAGTTGCTAGAACCCGAATCCCCGTCGATGTCTCCGAAATTCTCAAGATATTGAAAGATTAGCTGTGGATGCTATATGTCCCCATAAATAATACATCCCCGAGGGGTGCTGTGATGGATTGTCTGTCTGTCTATCCGCATTCTATTAGTCAGGAATTCTTAAAGGGTGGATCTTGGGGTGCTTGCTATTATTAGAAACAACCAATGCTAGCTTAGGAATTGATACACTCTCCTTTCATTAGTAAGCTTTATGTTTCAAAGGATAACTTTCGAGTACATGATTATGAAACAGATAATAAGGAAATGTTGTTGCAAATAAAAAAATAGGGTAAATATTTATTTGCAGAATACTAACAAAGTATCTTACATAATATTGGTACTTTTGTCGATAAAAATTAAGTAGCTTAATATGTGGTAATCTAAGGTATATTCATCCCAAATGAGACAAATTTAATAGTTGTGGTGTAAGATTTGAATTTCGCGGGCTAATTTGACCGAAATCCCTTAACAAAATTATTGTCATGCAAGTTTGAATTTCATCTAATGAGTGTTAGAACTAGTACTTTTACCGAATTTCTTAAACTCCATTTTTTTCTACGTTCATAGCCGTGTAGTTAATGTTATGAGCTATTAATTTTTCTATCGACATTGGAAGATTTTATCAGCATGATGACTGATACTTTGACATGCTATTTTCAACTCTAAACCCATTTCCGTAGGGATTACAATAGTGTATTGGAATTGTAATAAAAATTCATAGTTTTCATCCATAACGCGTTGTAGTCCTAATGATAATCTTACACGCAATGAAAATCGTATCGGATGTGGTGAAAACGAAAGTTAGATTATAATAAATTAATGCGGAGTTTTTTGTTTATCACAAACACTTATATGAAAATTAAATGAAAATCTATCTTACTATTTAGAAAACTGTTATTTTCTGTATAGGTTTCCATTAAAGTGAAGACAAGGAAAACTGAGGTTATTACTTTATTCCCATAAAAGTACGTAAGAATAATTTAAAAAGAACTTTGATAATATGATGTTCTGGTGTAATGGTAATTTTTTTATAACTCTTTATCTACTTATGGAATTTCTATACGTAGTAATTTACATAATATAATTTATTGTAAAAAACTATATAGGTAATTTTACAATATATGATAGTTGCTAATCAGTTAGGTACTTCAAGTTCTTCAACTTTTTCTTTCGAGAACCAAATTCTCAAGGACTTTCTCTAGATTACAAATAGTCACTATACCAAACATTTATAATGTATACTTCATTATCGATATCAAAATTCCCTAAATCCTTATCGGTCATATTCGCACAAGATGTTATCGTTTATCAAATATCTCAAGTATCTGCGATATTTCCCATGTAGCGAGTGCTGTATCAAGGTTTACTGTCGATGTTCCCAGTTTATACTCCACAGTTTATGACGCGCTGATTTATGGCCAATATAATCTTTACTCGCCGTGGATACCTATTGAAAAGCGACAAGTGTAACATTTGATTCAACTTTATAACTAGTTTTATCCCTATTAGGGCCAATGTTATTAGTTTGGTAGTTAAACAAAAATTTCATTGTGATAATATACGGCAGACGTTATTTTGAGGGATTTTGTAAAATTTCACGATTGTTTTTGGTTGTAGATTCATTTTATTTTATTTAACTGCTAGTACCTTACGCTTATGTAGGGATTTAGTTTTACTTACACTTACTTATCTTGTTTTGCTGTATTTAACAACAACAGCAATAAGCGTATCAAATTATTATATTTTTTAAAGAGTATCGTGTACTATATCTACTCTTGTCTCAAAAAGCAAGAGAACTGTGTGGTTGTTATCTGTATGAATGAGAATACTGTCATATCCACTAATTGGTTATAATAAAATTTTCAATGCTCGCATATGAATCCCTATAAAAATAAGAAGTGGTAATAAACTTAAAAACTTCTGATTCTTCTATCATAAAGTAACAAAATACACAAAACTGTTTGACAAAGCATCACCTGTTTAGAGTGGATTGATTTCTGTCGTTTCAAATAAAAAGTTTGCCAACTTTTTGACAAGCGGGCCCTTCCGATGGACGTCGGTTATTTGTTATTTTATTATTTTCTTCTACATTTGCTTTTTATTTCCCTTTTATCATGTTTCTTGGTCGTTATATCATGTCATGTTTTTCATTTGTTATTTTAAGATATAAGTAATAATAGATTATCCAATCATCCCGTTTTTTCAAGATTCTTGGATAATCATCCAATCCAATCCAATAAAATATTCGTCTACTGTTAAAATTGATAAAAAAACTGTTTTTTTTTAAATGATGAAGTTTACTAAAATGAGATTCCTATAAAAGTTCATAATGCTGATTTAGCGAGAAGTAGGGAAATCCCCTTTTAAGCACAAACGAAACTCACCAACGCAAACTTTCATACGAGTAGGTAGAACCTATTATGAAAGACAAAGTAATCATAAATTGTATATTGAAATAAAAGAAAAAACTTCTGACTATGAAGCCCAAGTTAAAAAAGTACAAGAGACACCCCCGCACGCATTAAGCGCAAAATGATGTACCCATTGGCGCTAAAAGCGCGCGTAACTTCCTTTGTTTATGGTCGGGAAACATTTCGAGGAGGCTGCCAATAGATAAGGTTACTTCGTTCTGTTCCCGCATCGACGTGCTTATTGTGGCAATGGAAATGTGCTCCCAAGACTCGCCGGTCGCCCGTCGCCCTATTGTCCAACTTTTATGCAAACCAAGTTACAAGCGACAGCGACTTTAGGTTGCACTTGTGTTCCCAGCTAAATACAATGTGGGTGCCTTCAAGAGAATAGGAATTTTCCAAGCAAGCGCATCCATCCTAGACCTCATAATTTCTGTACATCAGACATGATTAGTCAAGCGCAAGTCTATCAATTAAAAAAAATGGCCATTGGACCATAGTTCGTGCATGATTCTTACGCAAAACATAAGTTGAAAGTACCTATAGAATTAATTCATTCTGTGAAAAGATTGATTTTAAAATTATTATATTGATACTTCAATTGTGACTAGCAATTATTTTTCACATTAGTGATAAAGCATCCAACAATGCAAAACCCTTATTAGAGAAGGAACTAAGTACGCGTTTAATCATTGAAACCCATTTTCACATAGGTACTGTTTTTTAAATCTATATTTGAGGCTTTTATTAAATTACAATATAGATTGGCCTGTGGTCCTACAGACGATGACAGCACTGCATACTTACAAACAACTGAAAATCTTCTCAATACCTAGTACCTACGTTGGCAGTTTATTCTAAGCAGTTTAAATTATTCAGTATAGTTGAATCGCTTTCCGTTTATTCCTTAAACCAAACGGAAAAACTTATGCCGATATCAACTTTTTATTATTGAAAGTATTTATATTATTTCACGTTGTCTCCTTTCACTTTTTGTTCAAAGTTTAGGCGGTTTAATACACTTAGGGAGAGACGTGTTTCGAAGTTTCTACGGGTTTGTTTCAATCATCTCTTGCTAAGTTCCCTCTTTATATTGAAAGTTTTTCCTTTATTTCTACATGTTTAAGAGCGTTTTCCTATCTCGACACATTTTGCTGTTCTTGCAAAATATATGTTATTTCTTGCTTTTGAATTTTTTTGGTGTATGATTATAAATGGCTGACTGATGTTTTCCTTTCGTGGAAGTATTGTTTCTTGGTACTCTTTTGTGTTTTTATTTTATTTAATGAGGCAATCGGGAAAATTTATACATCACAGGACAAAATTCTAAATCAATAAAAAGATCTTAAATGAACAGACCATATGTTGGCATGTGTTTAAAGTTATTTTACAAAAACAATTTCTGTAATACAAATAAAATATGACGTCTTGAATAATGCATTCAAATTAACCCCAAACTGTAATCCCCATGAAATTAAGCAGTCAATAACGGAAACCACAATTTAAATCCAATCGGGATCCTATTTGAATTCCAAACAATAATGAAGTAGTCAGTCAATGGTGGTTCCACCACAGTGTTCAATGGAGTTTTTACAGAAAGCACTCATTGTAGGCGGCTTAAAGGGTTTCGCGACAATACGGCCCGAGTTTAATTAACCGGGGCTTAAAGCTTAATTGTAAGTGCAGTTAAGCCTCGTAACACGTGTCGGAGTCTCTCAGGGCGACGTCTGGGACCGCTGCTCCACAATTGATATTGAAATGACTTTTGTGAAGTTTTTAAATTGATTTTTCGGTTTATGTCAAACACCGTTAAGTTGTTTGGTCTTCGTGAATAAATTAATTACTTTAGATGCTATACCATCGGTGTTTATTTAGAAATTCTTTCTTGCTTTAACTGGGACTGGCACTGGGATCATGTTTGTAGTGTAGTGGTAAAAGTTATGACTTCACTGATAGCAAAATCCATCCACATAGGTTTCACTGCAATGTCAAGTAATGCAAAATTATGTTTCTCTTGAAAGAGTATGCTGACGAGATTACTGGGTAATAGAGGACCTACCTACAAGTAAGAACTGAAGTCTCACTCGATGAACGCAGTGCAGTGCGTCGCATGATATTGCAATGCACAATCGTTTGATGCACTGCAACTGACATGGATAGGCGTATCACTTACGTGAACGAGGCTCGTCTTATAATTCTTTCTTATAAGAAATGCCTATGAGTATTTGAGGTAAAAGTTGACGGTAATATATTAAACGTCTGTATGTCGTGGCTTGTCGTGGACCGTGATTATATTCTCTTTGCTGTGGAGGGCAAAGGGCTCAGCGAGAGAGGTGTTAGGTTTCAAGGAACATGCAGTTTTGACCCTAGACATGAATAATTGAAACTAAAGACGTATTTATTATGACATAGGCTAAGAGTTAAGAAGGGTAAAACATGATCAAATAAATAATTTATTATTAAGTTTTAAAGTTTATATCTTGTTACTGTCTTATTTTTTAGACCAAAGTATCTATTCAACCACTTAATGGTACCTTTAAAAATACCTATATGAGTATTTAAGGTACAATTAACGTTAATCTACTTGACTTACAACTCTTCTTATGCCGACAGTACAGCCGAAAATGCTATAGATGGCTTTACAGCATTGCACCGGAACACTTAACCACTTTGCTGAACGTGTTTGCCACTAGAAAAGTCCACCAGCCGCGGCGAAAATCTCCCATTAGACACCTGAGGTAATTTTAAAATCAATTTTGGGACCTCCAACATACGAACAGAAACGACGCACTGCACTGCGCTCATTGTCCTGAGACCTCAGTTCTCAAGTCTCATTTAGCTCAGTGATCTCGTCGACATACAGTGCCCTTCAAAACGAAACACAGTAATACATTACTTCTTCATGAGAGAATGACTGACAGTGTGGTGGTACCAACCTATATAACCGGACGATGTCCGCACGAAGAGTCTTGATATCTTGATCACCACTTGATAGATTTTTAAAAGTTAGTCGTTGTGGCTCCACAAACTGTTTTTAACTCGTACACTTCTAACGATGGCAAAATTAACGTAAAGTATACAAATCAAACTCCTACGCCTCATTAAATAGGCACCAATGAAAAGCGCTCTTCGTCAATTTTTTACCCATCACAACCAATCCGACACCCAATCAACCACGACACAACAAACAACAACCCATATTTGCTCTCACCACCCCTCAGCATCTGACGTGCGTCAACCGACAAGCGACAAGCGTAATCTCGCGGGCCATTGTCGAACCCACTGCCCCCGCAGCCGCTGCCACACTCGTGCTATGTTTTCCTTTGTAATCATCCCCTCGTGTTCCCCTAATGATTTTTCCTTTAGTATTTGTTTTTGTGCGGTAATTGCTGTTTGGTCTTGCGGGTGGCTCGCAGCTAATACGCCGTAAATAGGGAAGGTTTATGCTTTCGGCTTCTGGCTGTGGGATTCTGATAAAACGGTGTATATGTGGACCCGTGACTGGGAAGGACGGTACAACCTTTACTTTACACCTCTTTTCTGGAGCATGATTAGGTATACAACTATACATGATTGTGTAAACCTCTTTTTTTTAATCATCCTAAATGACCTCTAAAGGATCTCTGTTATGGATCCATCATTTCGGCATATTGTTCGTGGTTAACCTCTTTATTCAAATCTACTATTGACCTCCAAAGGACCTCTGTTAGATTCACTCTCGGATCGGCCTGTCAAAAGCCTTTTACTTTGGCCCTCAATACCAATATGCTTAACATTACGTAAAAGTTCTTTAAACATAAATTAGAATTAAGAAATTATTTTTTAATCACGCCTATTACTGGAATTTGGCAGATAGAAGTTTTATGGCTTGTAGAACGTAAATCTAATTTCTCGATCGCTGTCCCATTTAAATTACACGGATCCCATCCAACACATCGGCTTTAAAACAATCAATTAAAAAGTCCCCAAATCCCTTAATGATAAAACCCGAGCCGAATTGGGATCTAGACGCGATAGCATTTAAATAACACTCGTAAAAATTCTATTAGACATTCGATTAGCCAGCGGAAGTTCGAAGGAAGCTCGTTAGGTTGACACTTCGGAGCTAAAGTGGGTGTGCGGTGCATAGCAAGTGATGTCTAGGCATTGTATTGATATTCTAGAACAGGATCTCGTGAAATGCTATAAACAATAACTAATGACACTTGTGCTTTGACGCTAGCTTGATTTTATTTCCATTTAGTTTTATTATTTTAATGGCAGTGGCACGTTTTACGCTCTAGTGTTTCTTTCACTGAATTTTATGCATTCATTCCCTTAAGGTCTTTTTTAATATTATTTAAATGTTATATGAAATTGATTCTCTTCTATGCATTTACTTTCAATTGAGTCCATCGTAGCATTGTCTTCCACAAATGTTTTGAATTCCTTTGTTTTAAATATCTAGCCACAAATGCTTCTACAGCACGGGACATGAATTGTATTCTCGATGCTTGGCTTAACTAAAACATATCAACATATCTAAAAGTCATGTTCCCATGTCTCTACGGTACGCTTTAAAAATTCAATTACCCAGACATTTGGCATCGTGTTCTACATCATTCATAAGCCATTATAATTGAGCCACTGTTCCGAATGATTTATGTATTAATATATTATAGAAATATAGCTGTATTATGATCTACCGTTTAAGGTTCATAACCATTAGTGATTCTTCGGCCATCGGCTAAAAGATAATCCGGGGCCTTCACTGAATCGGGACTCACTTGCCCATGGTCTACGGCCCTTGAATTATTTATGCCCTCCCGTTCCGTTACATTGAATGGTTAATGACGTGTGCCCGAGTGCATATTTTCTGTGAGTTAATATTAATAACCTCGGATCGTCTGCGCAGCGTCTGAACATCGACGTGGGCTTCATATTGATTGTAGGTTACATTACAAGTTGCCAATGCATCCTGGAAGTTGGTCTAGTGGTATGCATGAATATTGTTTGCTAATTGTCTTCGCGAAACCTTGCTCGCTAACCGATGCTAATGCTTAGGTGGAATCGGCAGGAATAGACGCATCGGCACCTAGCTTGTGTGAAACTACTTGAAATGCGACCGTGGAAAAGTTGTTAATATTTACAACCCAAATAAACTCTAAGCGCGTCCTGATTCTTGGGCGAAAAATTAATATTAAATTTTATGGACCGTAGATCTTATAGAGCACGAGAATATTATGATTTAATGGTGCCGATTCTGTTCTGCAATTTTTCAAACTAAACTAACTTGAAGCGTCTTAAGAATAGTGCTCTCCTTTTAAAAAAGTTACCCTTGGAAAAGGTTAGCACTATTATATTTATCTACCTAAGATAAATCAGTTACACCAAACACCTATAACTTATTTGAGTCTCTTAGTAATTTTAAATAAGTATAATACTTGAGTATTTTATAATTCTAATGCAAGCCAACCCTGTTAAGGTCACCGACGCCAAGCGACAATTGCTTCGCGTAAAAAATAACGGGCAGAGGCAAGGCATGTAAAGGACAAAATAATATTTCTCAGCAGGACGCCGGCTGCGTGCTGTGCGCACGGGCATTGCATTAAATAGGTAATTTACCATTTCGCTGCTAGATTTCTTTACCCCTTTATAAATTAAAGCCGGCGGTTTTCTTTTTGTGTTTGCAAGAAATACGTAATTAGTACACAGTCTAATGAAAAGTCTTATTTAAACTGATACTTTACCACCTCTTAACCTGGGGTGTTATTCTCGAAAATATAAAATTGTACATCGGGAAACCATCGCCGGTAACCATACTCTTAGCAACGCAGCCATGGCCATGTTTTAATTTATGGAAACATTAACCAATTGGGTAACTGCGTAGATGTAAGCATTTTTACAGAATCAAGGGGCTGGAAAATCAATAGTTTCTGCGTATATATTGATATAACGAATTCCGCTCACGCAGAGCCGCGGTCAAAACCTAGCAGGTAAACAAATAAATACCTACATTCAGGCTTTCATAGAAACGTACTAAACTCATAAGTACTCGTAGCCGAATAAAGAGAAATGTAATCCAGACGGAACAGCAAACAATGAGCCATAGTCGTAGGACAAAGCGCCATCAGAGACCGTGGGCAATATGTTTTCGTTCGCACGTCCCCTCGCAAGGGTTGTGAAGGGTTGCCGAGGGTTGCGGAGCGTGCCGGCTCGGGTTACAACCCGACAATGGTAACCGAATCGCAACCTGGTGCTATTGCAACACAATTACTGCTGATTAGCTATTGAATTTGCTCTAATTCTTTCGCTTTGGGACAGTGGGTAGGTTGGAATAATAATTTTGGTCCAATTTATAAACGAGATAATGCGTTATTTTTGGATATCTCCTGCAGCATTCGGATGGAATTACCTAAGATAGAGACTATTTCCTGGTAGAGATAAACCATTTAGAATCAACCAGGGCGCGTTAGAATCCTCGTAAATTTTGTTTTTAGTCGTTAATTAGTTATCCTTATCACTAATAGCGGTACCATGAGGTAGTAACATAAATAGATTTAACAAGACTTGTTAGAGCTACTTATGTTAGGCAAGCCTAGGTAGGTATCTAACTTAGTTACACCTGCAAATAAGCAGAAACATAATATTCGTTATGCAATCCGAGAGAGCATCAGCGTTATATGCAATTCCCTTATTTACATACGCGAGTTTCCGCCGGGAGCTTAATTAAAATTAATACAGCAATTTAAAACCATTGCCGACAACCTAACGAGAAACGGGAAGCGATACTAGATAAGAGATCTGTATTTAAGACTGTGATAGGCTTTACCAGATGAATAGATATTATCTAAAGCAGTAGCTATTACTTTAAGATCATCAGAAAAAACATTGGGGAATAAAGTTATTGAGGGAGTATTGACTAAGCAATGAATTTTTGTGTGTTCAGAAAACTGTAAAACAAGAAGTCACGTAACAGGCTTGGAGGATCAAAAGATGTTGGGGTCTCTAAGTATGACCCAGGACCCTGCGTTGGATAAAATTTATACAAGAAGCCGACCAGTAGGTGGAAAATTTTTCATTTGCAACAAAAACAATGATGACGAAAATAAAACTTTCTTCCTTAAAAAGTAGAAAGGCAAAGTAATAGGAATAGCTAAACGAGATAAGTAATAACAAGTTCTCAGTTATTCGAGCCATTAGTACCTGTATTCTCCAATAATCCTCGCGATGCAATCAGCAAATACAAAAAGTTAAAGAACCTACTTATCTCAAACAGCGTAAAGCGTCTATGGACGCCCACACAAATTTCCCACGTTTCACAGATTAAAAATCCCTCGAATAGGCTGTACAGATTATCCCTAATGATAGCTAGCGGCAATAAATATGGCGACCAAGATCCAAGATGGTGGCCAAGATGGCGGTAAAAGACACATTGATTGAACGCGCCGGACAGTCTAGACAAACGATATTTGCATATTAAATAACAATATTAATTTTCTCTCAGTCTTAGTTTAGGTTCTAGCGAGGTTTATGTTGGATAATCTTTCACTTTGCCGTAAATGGCGTCTTATCCTATATCAATTTCTGCTTTGTGGACACCTTTATAGTAGTAGAGCCTTTAAAAGTTTTTGATGCATGCTTAAAAAGAAAACTGTTTTACAAAAATCACTGGATCCATTACATGTTCTGAGATATAATTGGTACTTTTAGTTATTATTAGGTAAGTTATTTTTGCTCTAAGCATAGCTGTGTTTCTGAACTGGCTTCATCGTCATTTTAATTTCATTTTTTATAATAACCATTTTTACTTATTTCGGCTTTTGTTTTGCTTAGGAAACCATACGTGAGCCTGTGAGATTTCATTGATCAAATAAAACAAGAAAGTTTTAATTATAAATAAAAAGGATTATAAAGTATTTCATTAAACCTGTTTAAGAATACGAAGATTTCCAATTATTTTAAACGTAGTACAATTACCTAATCAAATTACATCTTCTTTAGGTACTTACTAATCATTAAAACAATTACACTGATTGGCTAATGTGTGATGAGCTCCACTATCATAATGGCTTTCAAATATTATCAAGTCTGTAAGTTCAAATGACGGACGGCATTTGCATAAGTTTATCGCATCAAAACACCGCGTATTTTAAGCCGCCAAAACGTTCGGTTCAAACCATACCGTAGTACGCAATCAGCATTAATCAGAGGCCCAAGTATTAAAAATACCGCTTCAATAAACAAGCACGCAGTCAAATTAGCATCAATACTATTCAAGGTCAGCTTTTATGACCCCCTAATCCCCCTTAACGTCACCAGCAGTTTTATGTGGTCCGTGATGGTAATCCCAACGAACCACGGCGCCTATGGTTCATCGACCGCATGGGAACACACTCTATAACTCACTATAGCACACGTGGTTGTGACATATTGACATACGGACTCTAAACTTTTATTGCTGTTACGTAAGGTTCACTTTTCTGCGGTCAAACATTGGTATTTATGTTTATCATTTTAACATTCGCGTGAAACTTTTTTTTTATCTTCGCGTAGATAGCCTACTTCTCACTGTGATATTATGGTGTTGTTTGGATTTTTATAATCTTTGAGTAACTTTACTTTTTACCATTAGCTAATAATTTCTTTAAAAAAAGTTCTTACTTCAACCGACTATAGTTTTTGTATTTTTGCACGCCATTAAGGTACAACATTTGAATTTTTTTGTTATGATTAAAACCATAATATGCATGCAAACAAATGATTTATGATAACAAATAACAGAAACCTCCAGTATACCTATCCTTTTTGCTTATACACTGAAATAAGAAAAGTTTCATACCTATATTTATATGCAATAAAATAATTTTCCTAGGAATGCATCAAGACTACAGTTTTCGAAAAGTAGTCCTTTCAGTAGGTAGATAGATACCTACTGTATTAGTCCTAGCATTGAATTTTCTATTAGGAACAAATAAATCCCAGTTTTTATACATACTTGGTGTAATTTTGAAGAAAGTTGTGTCACCCATTACGAACAATGTGATACCCACCGCATAGAATACCATCAATAATAAATAAATCACAATCGATCCCAGACCGATAAATCAATACTATTATATGCAAATGGTAAATCAATTGCTAATTGTCAATGTTCCGGAAGAAGCTCGTAACTTTATAATTTTAACTACATAGTTAAAGTTACTCAATGAAAATCGTGACAAGAATGCCGCCATGTCACAAACATGGCGTCTCTAATGACAGGCGTTGGTGACGTCGTATATTGTTTAACAACAGCTACTTCTCGATTTATCAATTTTATTGTTGTTTCTATTTAAAGCCACATATTATATCCTTTTGAATTTGAAAGTTTGTGAACTTCTATATGTTTGTGTGTTTTACTTCTATGTGTCTATGTTTGTAGGTCTACTTACATCTCTAACACAATTAAACGTTAATATTTGCCTCACGTTTCGCCCTATACCTATTTAAATAACATTGAAGAAATACCTACCTCCTATTCAGTTATTCACGTAAAACGAACGCATTTCGTATTTCGAAACACCAACGTCTATATTCCCACCTGGCAATGGAGTAACTCGATCGTGCGCACGCGCCGCTGTTCCAAATTCAAAACGATTTAAATATCGAACAAACCTCACTTACCCTGATATTGTTCTTTTATTAATTTATGAATAGAGTTTATTGAATTTAAAGGGGTCTTTAGCATTATCGACTTCCTCAAAACTTTCTAAGTTGCTTGTTTTTATAAGAGAACCCGATTCTGTAAATAGTTTCTTCATACAAAAACCTCTGAACTCTTGAGACTATAATACGAGTACTTAGAATCAAAAAAGTGTTTGTGTAATTTGTCCATTTTCTTGCTGATTATCTATAGGATACTTTGATAGATTTTTTTGAAATCTGTTAATGCTGGTCAATATTTCTCAATAACTATATGGTAATGTATGTTTTATTCATTACGTTTTAGTTATACTTGACTACCATCTCATCTGATGGTAAGTGAAGATGCTGCTGAATAATCTCAAAAGTTTGTTATGTAACAACATCATTAAATTTGAAATTGCTAGGAAGAGAAAAACACGGGATTGCTAAATAATAAGTGCTAATAATATGTTATTTTACTGAAAGATCCATAACTAATTAAATATAGATCCATAACTAATTAAATATAGAGGTTGTCTGGAAGAGATCGCTAGTTAGCGATAAGTCCGCCTCATTGTTACTTGTATCTTCTTTTTATTTCTACTTTAATTGTTTTTAATTGTTTCTTGGGTGCACAATAAAAGTATATACATACATACATACATATAGATGATTAGTGCCCAAGCACTCGAAAATTACATTTTTTATATGATTCGCTAATTTAATTAAGAAGTTCGCGGCACCCTCCAGGCTGCGTAGAGCGTGGTAGAGCGGTGTCGGACACGCGAGCGGTGTCGGGTGTCGTGGGAACTGCGTCGGCTTAGATACAAAGTAACGAACGAACGCAAACGAGCAAACAACTATTGCGAACGCGTAATACTTACGTAGGTACTAACTATTGCTTACGCGTAGTATTTAACTTGTACTAATTTTGGTGTAGATCGTCTAGTTTTAAAAAAAACTCCTCTCTGCTTGTTTACGCTTACACGTTGAAAAATAAAATTATGTTGTGGAGGGGCGTGCATTTTTCAGTAAGGTAAATCTTCTACAACCAAATACCTAGGGGTGATAGAACAATTATAAGCATCAAATTAAGTTAATTAATCATAAGCATCAAATTAAATTATAATTATGAACAAAAAATATAAGCATCTATGCTTATAATTTTTGTTGTGCTTGGGGTAGGAAGTACTTAGGACTAAACGCACTGGTCGCAATATTTTACTGCACGTGGGGCAATAAAATAGGGGAAGAGACTGCCTGTTGTGCTCTCTGTCACACTTACGGCAACAGGCCTTTCTCCATTTTATTGCACCAAAGGCGCGTAGCGACGAGATATTGCTACCAGTAATAGAAAACTTTAATCCCCTTTTTAAGCATTTTGCATGTCGGTGTATGTGATTTTGCGTGGGTAATGTGTTTATTATGGATAAGGAGTGCAGAAAGCTAGAACTGCTAAATGGTAGAAATGATGGAGCAGTGTCATTTCATGTTTACTTAAAACAGCTGACTGAACTAAGCTTCTAGTTACGTAAGAACCCAGAAAAACAACACCAGTTTGTAATGTCCACATATAAATATCGTTCCAAGAAATATCCATCTAAAACGGTTCCAACTAATATGTCCAAGGAATAAATTATTATGACGGCGAAGGAGATACCCGATAAGCGTGGTCCAAGTCTGTCCATCCCCCGGGGTTGAGAGGGGGTGAAAAAGGAGGGGGTTAAAGTGGGGTGGATAGGCAACTCGACTTTTCCATTACCATTAATCCTGCCAAATGAGAGTTTACTATTGTGTCATCTTGAGAGAGGTCATACGTCTTAATGTAGCCATTTCTTTTGTTTTTCGTTTTTCGCGTTCGTATACCTCGGGACCACTTTTGCGGGAATGGGTTTAGATGGCCACTTTGGTGAGGCAATGACGACACCTCTGACGCAGTGGCTTGTGGGTCTCGGCCATTTAAGCCTCCCCCACACAGGCGCGTTATTATCGCGCGATAATATCGCAAGCGTTATTGCGATATCTGTTTTCAGTACATTTTGTATGAGGATGGTCATGTAGTTACACACTGCTGCGATAATAACGCCGCAATGGAAGTATATCGGTCGATATTATCGCAAGCGTTATTGCGATATCTGTTTTCAGTACATTTTGTATTAGGATGATCAAGTAGTTACACACTGCTGCGCTAATAACGCGCGATAATAACGCGCCTGTGTGGGACGACGGACGCAGCGTTCTACTTCCATGACCGTCCTAATACAAAATGTACTGAAAACAGATATCGCAATAACGCTTGCGATATTATCGTGCGATAATAACGCGGAACGCTGCGTCTGTCTGCGCGTTATTATCGCGCGATAAAAACGCAGCTGTGTGCAAGGAATCGGGACGCATTATCGCAATAACGCTTGCGATATTATCGCACGATAATAACGCGCCTGTGTGGGGGAGGCTTTATACTTACTTTTCTAGTAATTAATTGAAAATAAAAAATCTAGAAGGAAACCTATGAGGTACGGTTAAAGTTTGTTAAAACAACTTTATTTTTTGAGAGGACGCTCATTTCATCAATAGAATAGGCACGCATGCAATCATATTGTATGTATATAGATTTAGTATAGGTAGAACTCGTTAGCGCCAGCTAATTGAAGACGCGCCATCCTAGATTGATGGGATGGGAAATCACGCATGAAAATATAAAATGGAGTTTTGCTAAAACTATTATTCCAAACTCTATGTCTAACAAGTGTCCCACGACACACACGTCTTTTTTTATTGTGGATAGGCTTGGCTTGACGATGAAGTTCTAAATGTTGTGTTAAGCCTGTAAATCCGCACTTCACCAGCACAATTGACTGTGACAATGTAATGAGCTTTGACCAAATCGTTTCAATCTGACAGGATATGTATATTCATGTCTAATAGATAATGATAAATGATAATGATAATGTTTGTTTGCAAAATACACTTTAAAAAGATGGTACATTAAAGATGTGCACAGTGTATTGCCATAACGTGGCGTTCAAAGCTATGGAATAAGATTTTCACATCAATTTTAGAATAATAAAATATAATAAAATTTGAAAGAATAGAGGGCCGTAAGAGCTTCGTAGAGAGCTTCTTTAGCTGCAGCTGAAGTCTCTAACCACTTTCTGAAAACAAATTATGCTGTATTCATGCTGTATCATAGACGCGTACGAAGCGGTTTGATTCCTCGTTACTGGTACGCACTGTAAAGGCCTGGAATACCTTCAAATCAAGAGTGAATATGCATCTTCTAGGCAAGCGCGTACCACCTCAGACTGTATCATCACTTTCCATCAGGTGTGATCACAGTCAAGCGCTAGCCTATATAGTATAAAAAAATCTTAATTTAATATCATGCCATGTCATTCACCCAAACGACAAACCATTAGCACTAATTCCCACAGACACAACTCAAGAACCGCAAAAAAACTTTCACCCGAATCACAAACGGTCCCCGCCCCTTCCAGGAACGGAACCCGCGACCCGCAATGTGCTGCGAAATTACCACTTCACGGCCGACCCCGCCCTGGACAGAAAGGATGTTATTTTAAGACTATAAACGAACAATAAAACTTAGTTGCAAGGAAAATATAAAATCTGACTGAAACATATTGTAAGTGTTTAGATATTAAAAAACTTGGCAAGAGCACCTTGAATTCTTGATACAGAGTAAATTAGGGATCCGTAACAAAATGGTAAAAATACCTGTAGGTACTAGACCTTTGGGTGAAATTTTCTCTGTCACAGTTGATTGAACATTTCAAGAACTACATAATAAAGTTGTCAATGCTAAAATCGGAACAGCTTTTAATTCCAATGATGTTACATTGGAATAAAAAAATATTAAAAATTATTATCAGTTTCATTAAAAAAGGATAAATACCGAGTCGGGTATCATATTTATATGAAAAGGGCTTTACTTGTACATATAGTTAGTAGTTTTAGATTTTTCGTGCAAATTTACGAAAACAATACTATGATGGTAGATACATAACGACCGAGTCTTTTTTCCGATTTCAACTCCATCCATTCGCACAAGAATGTAAAAACAGAGGATTTTTGATACAGTGCAGATTTGTTCGTTTATCATTCAAACCAATCCACAATTAATATTGATTCACGTATAGGAATGATAAGATAATATGATCTTCTAAATACTATAAAGCATTCTAAAATAAATATTTAAAGCCCATAAAGTCCAGTCAACATTGCATGTCAACGCACAATTATCGAGAGCACATATATTATTGGAAAATAATTATAACCAAAAGGTGTTATTTTGACGATCGTTAGCCAAATGGTGACTGACAGTATTCCGGGCTAACGATACGAAATTATTTCCCCGTTCCTGTCGGTCGATAAACAAAATTATAACAATAAAATATAAAATTACCGAACGAGCAAGTCATTTCTGATACACATATGGTGTGAACCGGGCGCATTAGCGCTTCCTGACGTAAAAAGACCCTACAAAAATATAACCTAAGTACTCAACAACCACAGACAACAGCGCGTTGAGTTTTCGGACTTAATTTTATTAAGGAAAAAATTATCTTTTATAAAATATTTTTAAAAACAGGTTTTTATATACGTAAAATCCGTATTCTTCTCAGCACCAAACCATGGTTACCATCGAGCACCAAAGTACCTACTCGTCAAGACGGATCAAATGAGTCCACACTCTATGGGGTTGTGTCGTTTAACTACCGAGTTCCTATGGTCTTCCGGTTCCATCATCAGATCAGCTCCATGTCATAATAATTTTGCATTGTCATCCGATTTACACGTGCAAAATTTCAGCTCAATCAGTAACCGGGAAGTGGATCAAATTTACCATGGAAGATTTGATTACAAACAAACAAACAAACAAACATCAGGGCAGGTGAAAATAATTATAAAAGCTTGTAAAATATTTGAGAATAGTAAATGATAGTTTTTAAGTAAATACGACTAAATGAAAATTCCAATAGACACCACTCGTCGAGTCACAGATAGCACTGGGAACATGTGTTCGATATTCAAATTAGGGAATAGAGTAGACCTGAGCATCGTCAGCATCTGATTGGTGTAATTGAAAGTGGCGGCGGACATCTGTTCTAAATTCAAATTCAAATTCGCCGTCTGTTCGGTTTCTTTAATGATTATTGAAATTGCCAGTTGGGTAATGCATGTGCTATTTTTGTACGGAATTTCACTTACAAAGGCGTCATCGCGTACACCTACTCGCTTTTGGGAAAGTTGCATATTTAGGTTAGGTTAAACAAAAAATAAAGAATATTAATGTAAATAAATTAACCAAAACCAACCAGTTAAGGAAAACTCAAAAAAAATAGGTGTCACTTACAGCAACAGTGTGAGCTTTCGGTTACGTTACGGTAACGAGTTCAATGGTTTTTCTCACCTTAAAAATATCCAAAGCGGCTTAAGAAATACAATTTTACTTCAAACAAGGTTGTAAGTTAGTTAGTTACATACACTCGACAATTGATACGACCTCACAGATTTTTTTTAATTCCTTTGATAACACGATGGTTGGGATTTGAAATAAAACTTAAGGTGCCGCTCTAATCTTTATGATGCTCGTATCTATTCAATTAAGTGAGGCCACCATTGTTCCGAATTAAAATACGAGTAATTCCCGATGGTAATTAGAAATAGACACCTAACGATCGTTAGAGCTAGTTATCAATTTAGCGGTACATGAACAGTAATTAGAATTGTTTTTTTTTTGGTAATTATAAATAACATTGCTTGTGTACGGGGATTTAGAATCGGTATCAATCATTAGTCAAAGATACTACTGCTATTGTTAATTTTTTTTTAAATCCTATGTTTTATGAAGTCGTATTTATAAATTGGTAATTACTATTTGTGTGGGAAGAATGCGATGTTCGGCTATGCTACAACCACAGGCTACAACCTGGTTTTCCTATTTTATTGCAGCGCGTGCAGCGAGATATTGCGGTCGGCATGGTTAGTACGAGATACGGTGCTAAAAATTCGAGAGCGTTATACGTTTTGGGTTCCACCCGCATAAGATTGATGGAGAAACCGAATCGAGATTCGAATCGATACTTAATCCAACAACTTGTCATAAGCCAGAGCGTTTAACTGCTCGTCGAATAGGAATATTATTAGAAATTCTTTTTTTTGTTAACTTTATTTAATGTGAATTCTAAAAATTCAGAGAAATCGTCATGATAAAATTAATACGTTGAAGTCATCGAAATATTAGAACTAGATTCTATATATAAGGTATAAATTATTACTTTCTGTAACGCTGTAGATTTTCTGTAAGAATAATAAAATAAATAAAATAGATTCAGGGTGAGCACGTAAAAAGTCTAATTGGTATATCGATGGTTGAAGTATATTTTTGTCAACGTCCATTGTCCATCGAGGTTCTTCGCTGAACATTTATTAAGTACGTTTTTGGATTACCTTATTATATAATTTGGTGAGAAATGGCAAAATTGTGAAGTAGTTAGGATAACAAGCCGATTCGGTCATTGACACGGCACAGGTGACAAGTAATGGCGGATTAGCGTGCGCGCGCGCATCATTACCTGCGACATTAATATAACAGCTAGGTATAGTCTGCTCATGGCACTGGTGGAACAGACAATAATCGACGCTCAATAATACGCTGGTTTACTAAAAGGCAAACTTTTTGTTTTTATTGAAACTTTAATGCTAAATCTCCAGCAATGCAATTACCAAAGTTAAACATAGTCTATACAATCTAAAACCAAAGTCGTCTTATATTAGGCTACTACCGGCTCTTCTTACCTGGCTGTCGAAAATATTGGAAAAACTGCGTCTTACCAAGACTCCATATGTTACGCATAACATGTGCGAGCAAGTTCAATTGTTATCAGTTTTCGTATTAATTCCCCCAGTGTAATATGTCGCGCCATACGCAAAAATCGCAGCAGCGATATAATGTAGCGACACAACGCAAACAATCGCATGGAAAAATACCAGTCATGCGGGATGCAGCGACCATTGCGATTAGCGTCATGGCATGCTTGGTCAAAATGTCGCTCGCCAAGATTTATCGCTGTAGCGATTTTTTCGTGGCCAGGCGACAGAATGCAAAACTATGATCTCTTCTGACGACCTTCCGAGCCCAGTTGTCGTAGTCTCGAACTTGAGTGGAATTAGTATATTTCCTAATTGGCTTAGGTCTGTCCACCTTATCAGTAAATATTAAGCCAAACGATTTAAGCATTCCGGTACGATGATGTTTAGCAATCAGGGGTTCTTAATTTTTAACTCCTTCCAAGTTATTCCGATAACGTCTTCGGCTGCGTCCTCCATTACCATCAGGTGAAATGGCAATCAAGTACTAACTTCCTCCTTGAAGACTACCCCTTGGTCTAGTTTGATCCACGGATCCAGCTCGAAGTTTGGAAGTCGTCAGCCCTGCTCTTGATCTCTATCTGATCATGTCGGATCTGTCATGCCATCGAATTATGAGGGTAAAGCAATAGAAAGTAGGTACCTACACCAATTATGGTGCACGAATGTGTTTGAGCGTACATTTGTGTTCTATAATGAAGTATATCCTGATGGAAATGGGATCGGAGCCGGATCGGTCGGGACGACAAAATTATGTTTTGAAAAAAAAAAATGTATTTACCTGGTGGTTGTCAACAGAGGCCGCCGTCGTCGTCGCTGTCGTACGGCGGCGCGGTGAACGACGACGTCCGCTCGCCGGGCTCCGGCGGCACGCCCGGCCCGCTCAGCCAGCCGCCGCCGCAGACCCTCGACGCGACCGACCCAGGTGAGCCCCTTGCCATTACCCTCTGTGTTCATCGCCGCGACACGTCGCTGTAGCGATTTTTCCGTGTCTAGCCGACAAAAACTCGTATTTACCTGGTAGTCCTCAACAGAGACTTATCTTCCATGCTCGTACCTGGTTGTAGTCGATAGTGACTCTTCTTATCCTCTATTTGCTCACTGCCGCGACTAGTCGCTTTAGCGATTTTTCCGTGGATAGGTAGCAAAGCTCGTATATACCTGCTGGTCCTTAACAAAGACCGTTGCCATTATCTTCCATGCTCGTACCTGGTGGTCGTTGATGATTACTCTTCTAACCTTCTATGCTCATCGCCGCGACATGTCACTGTAGCGAATTCTCCGTGTCTAGCCGACAAAACTCGTATTTACCTGGTGGTCCTCAACAGAGACTTATCTTCCATGCTCGTACCTGGTGGTAGTCGATAAGGACTCTTCTTACCCTCTGTGCTCATCGCCGCGACTAGTCGCTGTGGCGATTTTTCCGTGGCTAGGGGGCAAAACTCGTATATACTTATACCTGCTGTTGCCATTATCTTCCATGCTCGCGCTGGTGGTCGTTGATAGTTACTCTTCTAACCTTCTATGCTACTAACTACTATTTTTTGGGTGGTTTGGTAGCAAAACTCATTACCTGGTGCGACGAAATTTCAGAGAAAACTCTGGTCTTCTGCTACTAAGATGCTCTTGGTATTTTCAACTGTCAGGCAACTCGCAGCAACTAAATTGAAACAGAGCATGGATTAGGTACAGCCATTTATGAAAGCCAACAACCCCTTAGTCTATTATGTGGTTTTATATTCTTCTTGCTGGTGCTAATTCCTAACTGATAATCCAATGGCATAGACGCATCTTAGACGTGTGCTTTTGGAGGTTGGGGATTCGAATCCCAGGCTCTGGAACAATTCCCAGGCACACTCCGGTGGAATTTCGTTGTTGGCAATGTAGATAGGTAGGACATTGTTGAGAACTAAATATAACTTGCTTAGAAATGAAGGAAAAAATTGTAAGGAAATCTGCATGCCCAATCTTGGCCAACGCGGTAAGTTGTGGCTAACAGCCTCTGAGGCCCAGGAGTGGTCCGTTAATTTTCCGAATATTGAAACAGATACGGAACAGCTAGTTAAAGTCTCTGAACACTAACCGACAGATGTCAAGCGCATTGCCAGTGATTGCGCCTTTTGTGGACGCGCAGCTATTCACACCTCGCCAGGTGATTTACATGATCCGTACGACACTCGGAGGACCCACTTTGAATAATACACATTGTAATCCCACACAAATTGCCCAGCGCATGGCCTCAGCGATGATCGGGCGAGATGCGGCGCCGATACACGCATCACAGGCCAGTCCGCCTCATTTCAGTACCTATTGTGCCGGTCTACGGAACCGAAACGTCATAACCGCGCCATTCAATGCGCGCTCATCCGTCATTTCCGTACCGAAGATACATGACAACCGATCGAGATGCAGAACGTAATATGTCGTTGTTATGTGACGAGTGATTCTGAGTCGTGACTGATTTCTGAAAGACGCGCGGTGTTTATGGCGTTTGTTGGCCGAGAGCCGATGAGCACTTCTGCGGGGGTGCTTGATCCGATGAATGTCATGTCATAAATCCGCATTAGTCGCATACTTTGCACTACTTAAATTAGCCATATACTAATAAAGTATCCGTGTTTAAATTTATACGAAAAATTCGCAAGAAAACGTTATCTTTAAGAACAATCACAGAACGCAATACTATAACTATAAAATATATACTCGTTGACTCACTTATATTGTCAGCTTTTAATTACTGTGACACTGTATATGGTCCTAGATTATTGAAAAAAACAGAAAAAGCTGTACAGCGCATTCAGAATGCTTGCATCAGATTTTGTTTTGACGTTCCGAGGCGAAGCCATATAACACCGATAATTAATACTCACAAAATCTTAAACATGAAATCGCGTAGAAACTTACATCTTACAATGATGACGTATAGAATTATATTTAATAGACGACCACCATACCTATATGAGAAACTCATCTGGCGAAAGGACAAAACCACGACGCGTCTGCAGCAGAAAAGAAAGATCGCAATACCACCCCATAAAAAAGCTGGGTTCAGGGGATGCTTCCGTTTCGCTGCGGCGAAAATTTGGAATGATCTGCCACCCCCTCTTCGGGAGTGGAATAAGCCGAAAAGTGAGATTTTACTGAAAAATAAATTGAAAACCCTGTATTTAAATCTGCAAATTGAGGAAGCTAGATATATCTACTAACAAAAAAATAGTCTAGTCTATTTTTATGCCTTCTGCTTAGGTATAACAGTGGGTTGTACATGACAACTGTAAAATATTAGTAACTTCATTTTTAAACTAACTGTTTTTTTTTTTCATCATTTTTATCTATTTTTGTTTTATTTAATTCATTCATTATTTGTATTGTCAGTAGTTATGGAATAAGTTGGAGGGGCACAGACAAGTAATTAATAGATATTATATAGGTATATATATATGAATTAAATTATGAGACGCAACGGGCGCGGTGCAATTAATGAAACGGCGCAAACTGAAAATCAGCGCTGAGCATTGGTGCCAATGCTTAGCACAGCTGAGTTTGCGACCTGTTGCCCTTTGCTAGATTATTTTAGTTTAATATTACAAAACCTTAAATTTTATTTTTATTGTATTAGCATTTTTTTTAAAATTAAGTCAATGTACAAATTGTAATCTAGCATTATGAAGAGGCAATAAAGCTATTTATTTATTTATTTATTTATTTATTTATAATGGCAGCCTTCCATTACCGGACTAGGTTTTCTCTTGTCCCAAAGGCTAAAACCCTAAAACTTTTACTAATGTAATTTATAAGCTGGCTTGAGCTTTCAGCATAACAACAGTTAACCTATATCAGTGGATGCTGACGAGTTTGTTAGTTTCAACCGACAGTCGTCTACTGCTGCAATGATTTTCAGCCCACACCGTCTTGCGCCACTTGCATTCAGCGACTCCCCAGTCCATTTGGTCGGATGGTCTGACGAGCTTATATAACATTTATTGTGGTAACAAGCGTCGCTACCTGATAATTCGATTCTAGTCATAAATCACAATCCTAAATCCAGATATGATTACTAGGCGCTTACTTCTCCTTTTAAAAATCAATATTTAGCGTTTATCAAGCACCTCCTAAAATTTGGCCACTGCCTCTTCAAACATTACTCGTTTGGTGTGCGCGTGCGTCGGGTTCTTTTTTCAAATTTTAGCTTCCTTTGTGGAAGAAGGTGACGCGGGACGGTGACGCGACGATGTGCGGCTGTCAGTTGTAAATTGGCTCTTGACGGGCGTTGACGTATCGCGTCGGATCTAGATCGGAGTGTCGACATGTTAATTGTTGGGTACGGCGCGATGCGTGGGAGTAGTACCTACTGCCTAGCGAATAGCACGCCACGTTGAAGCACGTTAGGATTTGAGACCTGCCATTTGTTACCTATGACCTATACTAGGTTATTTAGAATCACTATATCTACAGCCTAGTACTCGACTATTCCGTAATAGGGAAATTTGGCCGTAGCTATTTTCTACTAGAGTCCGTCCGGCTATCTGCAAAATGTGCACTAACACCATAGGTTTGATGACTTCTCTGGCACAGTACTTAGCGCGAACTCGTATTTAGTGGAAGGTCGCAGGTTCGATTCCCGCCATGGGCCACTTTAGAATTTATAATTTCTAAATTAGCTAAGATCTGGTCTGGTGGAAGGCTTCGGTCGTGGCTAGTTACCACCACCCTACCAGCAAAGACGCATTCCCAACGGATGTAAAAACCGTTAGTGGTTCTTAAACCCCTTCCAAGTTAGTACGATAACATCTTCGACTCATCCTCACTTACCATCAGGTGCAATCGTAGTCAAGTATCTAACTACTGTTAAGGTGCAAAAAAATGGTACCATCACTGCAGTTTCAAATATTATATCAGACCTGCATATCTAGCTGTAGTAGCTGCAAAGCATTCATTCTTTAGATTAGGTTTATAAGCTGATGACGTTTTATAAGTGTGTCTATGTCTTAACCCTTTATGCCTATGGACAATAATATCCATGGAACATTCTCCAGCTATTTCGCCGCTGTTATAAGCTGATGACGTTTTATAAGTGTATCTATTACTTAATCATTTATGCCTACGGACAATAATATCTATGGAACATTCTCCAGCTATTTCGCTGCGGTTATTCATAGGTTCGATTCGCATGAGCACTTTGAATCTACAAACCGAATGTAAATGAGTTTCGCAAAGCGAAATTGCATTTAGCGACCACATTAATCGCTCCCACGGTGCAAGTTGGTAGTTTTCTTTCCCCCACGATATCTACGATCTATTCAGAAGTCATATTTCGTGCAAAGCTTTGCTGTTTCCAACAAATTCTTCGGCGAGTTAATATTTTTCGACATTGCCCATGCGACATCAGAATTGGGTCGCTGACTTAAATTTTTAAAAGGATTTTCTACTAATACTAAAAATAGCAAAGACTGCTACCTACACCCATTGACAGCTGCTGAAACTTTTCTTATGAAACTAGCACTATTCCGTATATTGTGTGTGTAAACAGCTGCTGACAATTGATGAGCCTCTTTTGATAAAACTAGCACTATTCTGTAAGTTGTGTGTGTGTGTGTGTGTGTGTGTATGTTTGTGAAAGCAACCAAACATAATCTGCCATAAGCCCCGGGTTCCACTAAAGTGGATAGGAGAAGAGACGAGAGGAGGTGTGCGGCACTGTCTGGTTATTTCCACCAACGCCTAAAGGAGATGCGTAACGGAGAGGAGATATGTGAGCTGTGCGTAGCTGTTAATCGGGCACTGGTCTCTATTATACTATGGTAGTGTTATTATCTCGCTGCAGACTCGGTCATAAATCATTCGAGTGTTTCGTTTTTGTTGTTCTTTGTTGAGTTGTGCATTACTGCAGAACAACAAAAGCGAAACACTCGTATGATTTATGACCGAGTCTGCAGCGAGATAATAACACTACTATAGCAACAAATGTCAATTTAGTACAGTGGGCCTTCGAGGGGGGCGCTTCAAATCGGCACAAAAAATGAACTGTCAATTGTATACGATGTTTGATTATTTGTTCTGCGGTTTGATCCGTATGATAGAAATCAGTGTAATCAGGCCTCATAATATTAGTACGTAGGTCAACTACACATTGTTTTCACAAAAGACACAAGATCACTCGTTTGACATTTGACATCTGTCAACAACGTTGAACGTTTGGCGCGAAAAGCTCACAGTCCCTTGTGTTTTTTTAGCGATTTCCGGAAAATTACGCTTTCCGCACACGTCTGTGTAATTGTTTGGTTTGCGTACGGTTTCGTTGGCGCGAACACAACACATGCCGAATGAACTAAATTGAATTTTGGTGAGCCGTTGCAGTGATTTGTAAATGGCGGAGCGAAAACTGTAATTGAAGTGCCGAAGCGGAGAGAAGCGTGTTTTTTAATTATATTTTTACACCACTGCTCAAAAAAGGAGTGTAATTTTTTTAGGTTTCACGTATGTATGTGAGCTTCTTTATTCCACCATTTCTTCTGAACGACTGAAGAGATTTGGACATAATATGGGGTATCGTTGAATCCTTACATCATTCCGAATAACATAGACTATATTTTTTATAAGTAGTTTCACCACAGGGCTGTCGCGTGTTTTTAAACTTTTTACTTGTTAACCAAGTACTACCTAAATACCTACCTTATATGTTTAAAATTTATATAGGTAGGTACTGTAATATTTTCTAGTATTTTACTGGTAGAAGGACTTTTCCTTTGGAGTTTGTCTTTACTGAGTTTCGGTGTTTCGAATTGGAGGACACTGTACACCGACGTGCTTACTGGGCAAAAATGAGACCAAACAACTGATGTCTCAGGTTTATGAGCGCAGTGCAGTGCGTCGTTTGATATTGCAATGCAAAATTATGGTTCACACTGCATCGAACATGGGCATGCGTGTCACTAAACATCAGATGAACAAAAAAAGCTGAAAGCTCATGTTTCAGGATGCCATGCGCAGTGCAGTGCGTTGTATACACAGACTATTTAATGTAGTCTGAGGTCGTGTATTGCAATACAAAGACCGCCGCACCAACGCACTGCATCTGTAATAGGTATCACTTAGCATCAGCTGATGACCGTTTTGCTCGTGTCATCATTCGTTGCTATAAAGCACATACATAAAAAAAATTGGTAGTCTGTAAAGTCGGTTTACGGACGATAGATTTACGTGATAACGTCATAATTGGCCTCTCTATCGTTTGTTTTATCGTGCTTCTCTATCGCTTGTTGCGCGCTTTCGCTTGCACGCACAGGCTCAGGTGGAACGTTACGCGGAACGTTACTATTTTTCATGTGCGTTGCTGGTGTTCATCAACTTATTAAACGTTATCACGTCAAAAAGATTCCGACGAATTGAGAACCTCCTCCTTTTTTTGAAGTCTTAAAAAGCTATGTAGTGATGTACCTGCTTAAATTACATCACTCTTCCAAATTTAAAACGCACCCCGCCAGCTCGCTTCTCTCGCCAATCGGAGGAAACACGCGACGCGCCTCAGGAATTTCCATCACGAAAGGAGCACCAACCAATCATACCCCGGGAAAACTCGCAGGCAACGCGAATCTATCACGAGACCCGCCCCGGGCAGGGGAGACCGGGCCGAGCCGCGCGCCCCTCGCTAATCTAATATTAACCACGCTCGGATATTAGATACAAAGTGAACATTCACAGAATTTAATAATCCCACACCTATTTTACCCGACCTCCCCTCCACCCGCTGAACTTGAATTATTTTACGATAACTAGTCGAATACATACTGCGGTTTTTTCACTATGCCTTAGATTTAAAGGTCTTTTAAAAATACAATAAAATGTATGACTGTTTACAAAGTTATTGAATAATTCAAAGACACATATTGCCTTTAGAAACAAATAAGTCAAGTACTTACATATATTCGAATTCAAAACATGTAGCCTAGATAATTCATAAACTCTTACTAAGTAACTCATAGAATTTCTAGTAATGACCAATAGACTTAATTAAACAAATATTTTTGAGGAGTAGGTACCCTAGTAGGTTTTTCACACTACCACTTGGGTGCCTTCAAATCAAGAGTGAATAGGTATTTTCTAGTGAAGCACGCTCTACCTTGAACTTTATTATCACTTGCCACTAGATGTGATAACAGTTAAGCACTAGGCTTTATCGCTTCAACCGACGGTCGTCCACTGCTGGACAAAGGCCTCCTGCAATGATTTATAAACAACGCGGTTTTGTGTTACTTGTATCCAGCGATTTCCCGTGTCGTCAGTCCATCTGGTCGGAGGTCTGCCAACACTGCGCTTTCTCATGCAGGGTCGCCATTCCATTTATAAAAAAAATTGGTTGTCTGTAAAGTCGGTTTACGGACGATAGATTTACGTGATAACCTCATAATTGGCCTCTCTATCGTTTGTTTTATCGTGCCTCTCTATCGCTTGTTGCGCGCTCTCGCTTGCACGCACAGGCTCAGGTGGAACGTTACGCGGAACGTTACTATTTTTCATGTGTGTTGCTGGTGTTCATCAATTTATAAAACGTTATCACGTCAAAATATTATTCACTTGTATATAAATACTATTACAATCACACTAACATAATCTCGCACCGACCTCCCCTCGCGCCCGCCGCAGCCGCCTCTCCTCTGAATTATTAACAACAATTTTATGATTACATTTAGCATCGAGTATAAGTGCGGGCTGCACGTGACCCGAAACCCGATGGCCGGCGAAAAACAGCGGGAAATCGTTACCAGTTAATATTTTATTGGTTTCGATAGGTTTGAGTTATGTAACTCCTGGGGTCCTGGTAATTTTCAATTTTGTGCCTGAAATATTGATGAGGCGCAGGCATCCCAGAGGGCGGCTTATTGGCTAACTTGAGAAGTATTAGGATAAGTGGAGCGAATTCGGGGAAAGAATGTACATGATTTTTGTGTTGCGAATTCGGTACGATGATATGAAATTCTTTTACTACCCGCTTGTGTTAGAACGACGTCTTTAATAGGAACTGCAGTTTTGTCCGCTGCTTATATCGTTTAAACGTCGAATGTCCGCGATAGGTTTGTCAGGAATCAATAGTAGCGGTCAAGTATCATTTACATAGGTATTAGGTATATACTGCCGATTAATGCACAGCTCTTATTTTTCAGATAAATATATTGACAATATTATTTAGAATTTTCTGCCGATTGTGATTGTGGACAATACGTTTTTCTCACAGAATCAACCCTCTGATTTTCCTTACATCTTACGAGTAGATACTCTAAGTCTAATCTAACTGGTCCTAAGACTAGACTTTGCAGATTTAAAGAATGTTTCATAACATCAAAATGTTATATTATGCACCTATTGTAGGTGTAGTCCCGTTCTACCCACTACCATATCCCCACTGATGGAGACAGTGACGAACCTAAATAAAATTATTAAAAACTTGTGGGTCGCGGAAAGTCGCTGGATACAAGTAGTGCAGAACTATGTCGATTGGAAATAATTGCAGAAGGTCTATGTCCAGCTGTGGACGTATCGTATCCATTATAAATCGTCCATAGCGTATCCCCACCACAGCGTGACTTGACATGCGTTTCATTCTGTACTTACTCTCTAAGGCACGGGCGTATAACTTATCTTATTTATCAGACTGTAAAAACCTAATAAAGGGTAATATTATATGACCAGAAATAAACTAATTACTCATCGGTCAAAGAAAGGAAGTCAACACTGCAAGTGTCTTCAGATGCTTCTTTAAAAAATGTTCACGGATGAGTTGGAACGGCTAAATTTTCCATAAAATCAGAAAACTAAATTCATAATGCCCACAATTACCACCGTAGGTATACAATTAGTGTAAAAAATCAATAAAAAGTCAAACAATTGAGCCAAACCGACAGCCGTGGAGAAGACGAATCGATTTGTATCTTTCGTTCCGTTTGATGCGTGACGACTCGAGGAATGAATTTATTAAATTAATTATATTATATTTACACTATGAGTATTGCCTTTTGTTCGGCTACTGAGTTCTTGCGACCGATAAGTACGGTTTTGTCGTAGGCAGATATGGCGATAAAAATGTTTGCTACGAAAATTTAAAGATCTATTTGACGAGTAAAGTTCGTTCTATTTTCAAGAGGGGTAGAAGATTTGGCAAATTTACTTTAGATACATGATGAGGGAGTGTAGAAAACTGGAACTAGTTTGTGATGTTTCTCAGAAATACAAGTCTTCCAAAGTTTTCTTTTCCAAGGCGCTGTACAAAAAAAATGTTGACAAATTATTATTATAACCTTAGTTAGGTTTTCTTAAACTTTAGGTACCATACCCAGTAGACGTACCAAAGACACGTATGAAGCGGTTTGATTCCCCGTTCCTGATACGCACTGCAAAGGTCTGGAATACATTCCTACGCACTGTATTCATCGCGCATTCATCTTACCCTCCCACCTAAGGTAAATAAATACAACTTGGACGCCTACAAATTAAGAGTGAATAAGCATTTCATAGGTAAACGCGTTCCACCTTAGACTGTATCATCATTTTAAATCAGGTGTAATTACAGTCAAGCGCTAGCCTACATAGTTAAAATAAAATCTTTTCAGACAAAATTGGCATTATTGGACAGAAACAAAGTAGAGACCAAAGGAAATTGATATTATAATACCAAGATAGATCCCCAAACTAGATTCCTGGTAGGTACACCGCAAGATAATCTCAGCAAGACCCGGATGGCGACATAGAATTCATGACGCGTTGACGACGCATGCAGCGAATACAGAGTGTTTTTACCACTTACTGAATAATCGAGGGGAATGCCTCCTTGGTGCAGTGGATAAAGACCAGCCTGTCTTTAAGGGTTCAAATTCAATAGATATCTACGTTTGTCTTTCTGCAAAAAAAATTGTTCGTAGTACTGTCGTACCCCAGAATTATTCCTGCTACGAGTATAGATCGTCTCATCTAAAAATGAACGTACCTCCACCTGTTTAAGCTTACACTTTGAAATAATAATGTAGTGGAGGGGCTTTCATTTTTAAATTATATGATCCTTACTTTACGTTACAGCCGCATTAGAAGCAGTCTCTCGATACCGAATAAAAAAGTCTACTGTCATGTGTCATGGCTGTGTGTGTGTGTGTGTGTCATGGCTGTCGTAAAGTCTTGGAGCATGCTTAAATCGAAGAATTAACTCTTAGTCCTTAGCAGCACCAAGTGCCACAGGACATACTTAATTAATCACATTAGTAAGCAAAAACCCTATGGCTCTTTACTTTTTACGATCGTTCCACATACACTGTAAACAAAAGTTCAGACTCGCATTTCTTAATTTTCATTGATGCATCACTTACCGAAGTCCTTCGATCACAAAAAAAGATAAGTGTTTGATCACTCAAAAAAAAAATTAAGAGACTCCGCAGCCTCAGTCAAAAACATGGATAGTCTAAGGTAGTTACGATGCGATTTGGAAGGCTGAAATTGAAAATAAAGAGAAACGGCGTAATATCGTAAATACCTATAGTAAAATGGTATTTAAAAATGACGATCATGAATAAGTAAGGAATATAAATAAAATATGCAATAAATAATACATAACTTATTACCGAATATCGTCGAATTGAACGTAAAAATGGCGCATACAGTAATTACTCGTCGGAACTATGCATAATGCGCGCAGAATTTATTTAAGCTCGCAAAAAACGGTCGCGCGACAATTAGCCAGACTCATCTCGCGTCTCATCCGAATTTCATCGCGTAATTGTCAGTTATAATTGAAAAACGCAATTACGGCCCGAGCACGTCGGTTAATTAATATTAAATTCGCAAATAACCGGAGAGATATGCGAGATGCCTACTTATGCTATAAAATAGAGCGGATATTGACAGGCTTTTCGTGCTTTCTTTTCACTGTCAGAAATCAGCAGTCTGAAAATTATTCACATAGCCAAAAAACTTGGTCACTTAATGAGAATTTTCTTCGATTACCTTTTCTCCGATAGATTTGTTGGGTCTGATATTTAAAATCCTTCGCTGACGAAACAGTAACCGCATTTTTAATTTCCTCATAATATAAGTGGATAAATTTGAGCTTCCTGCCTTTTTCCAGATAGAAGAGAAAATTAGTTATCCAAGCTTATGCAACCCATGCAATTGACTCTATAGATTGTGATCATTTGAAAACTAGTTATCAGCATTGATCATTACAGCTATTAATTATACAATATTAATTAATAATAAGTATTATATAATTTATTCTTCGAAACCCTCTGAATTAAATGAGTTACTAGGTATAAGTACTATAATTTATTTAAATATTTTTGTGCTTCTGGCTTGTGGTCAAAAAAAAAAGGAAAAGCAAATGGCTGTCTTTCTTTTCTAATGTTTTATCCTATCTGTCAGTAATGGGTATGAATTGTAAATATCTTTGCAATAATCATTCCTCTTACCTCTCACCCCGCCAAGCCTTCTCTCCCCCGGGACGAGGGGAGGTGGCGTGATTGAATTATAGGGAAATTTGGTATTTTGAATAACTCACCAGCCCAAGTCAGCTTAGCCCTTTACGACTTAAAGCTGAAGTGACAACACTTGGCGAGAATGGACCTAAAGTTTTGTCAATATAATTAGAGTAAGCAAATAGGTATAATGTTGTTCTAATGATCTCCCAAGCCCTAGAATTTGAGGGTCCTCGTATCAGAGCAGAGTCTATGGTGAACGGTGACCTTTATTTATGAATCTACTGAGAAAGTGTCATAGGAAATAAGTTTTGAGGAAAGCTTAAGGACAATTTCCTTAAGACATTTTTTAAGATTTTCATGGCCCAAGCGTTTAGGTATAAGTAATTTCGAGTAAACACAGTAAAGACTCCAAGTTTTTTTAATAGGTATTTAGAATCGGATGCATAACAGATCAGAGAAGTAAGTTTTAGCCATCTCTTTCTGTGGAATGCATCATAGAATCATATATGGAGCAATGGGTCCCAGCGAAGTGGATCCCATTCAACGAAATTAAATTACACGTATCAAACGCGACGTCATAAATAAAGCGGCCATTTTTGTTACAAATGCATCTTTTCGAGCGCTCGGCTGCAGTTTGTTCCCCGTTCAACCTGCGTCTTATCGTTGTTGCTTTTTTTGTTGTATTGTAAAGTCTATAGAATTGGTCGACAATTTCAATTGCTAGTCATAATTATGCAAACTTTCCATCTTTTACCTTGGTAGGTATTAGTGTGTTTAGACACTTTTTAGTTACTTTCGGGAATTAGCTACGCGTACGAAGTAGGTAAGTACCTAACTATAAATATCACCTGCTCCACTGTGAAGGAAAACATCGCTGTGAATCATATTTCCTAAGATGTATGAAGCCTGCCAAATACGAAGTCTATACACCTTGACCGCCTCATTATGAAAAGAAATCCTGCGACACAAGTTGTTGGGTCGACTCAAATCTCGATACAATTTCGATGCAGGGAGTTCAGCATAAACTATCGAAAATTTATAACCTGTGGCATCGAATTTTAAGCATTATTGTATTACTATCCCTTGCCCCCCCTTTTTTCGGGAACGGGATGAGTAGCAATCTGAAGTCACATCATGTTTTATGGGAGAAAATTTCAAAGCTCAAAACGGCATACATACAATTTCCCTTTTAAGTCAATTTCTATAGTTGCAAACAGACTATAGAAGTACGAATGTGGAGTAAACCTTAACATAAAAGCATTAAGCCCCATACGATTTACAATGCCTCAATACAGGGTGATTGTATTGTTCAACCCTTTGGATATTTTTGAGTTTGTCGGCTTATCCGTGGTAATTGTTAGGATAACACGGAGTCGGTATTCTGTTTGTTTACGCGTGAAATTTCGAGCACCGCTGTTATTTAAAGGTATTATTATTTCGTGTTTTTCTTACACTTGAAGTATTTTAATGCGACCTTGTTACGAGTTTGCTTGTTTTCTTAGTGTCATTTTGTTTTATTGGAGTGTTTTAGGTAGTTTAATTCGAAATTTGAAACAAAACCCGGCTGAGTTTGTTGTGGACTCACTTCTCAGTGCAGGGCGCGTTTGAACCCTCGTAAACTTAGCTTTAAGTCGACTTAGCTACCTAGGTACCTAGGTAGCTAAGTCGACTTAAAGCTAGCTTACCTATACCTAGGTACTTAGGTGAATTTCTTTTATATTTACGCCGTACAAAGAAGCTGAAATTTTGCACATATAGGTTTCCTTCATAGTGCAGACAGGGGATAAATAAGAATTTTGTATAAAAATTGCAGGATCAACTGAAGCGAACTAAAGCAAGGATGGGTCAGATCATTAGGCATGTACCCTGAAAAATGCGGACGACGCGAAAAAATGTTGCCAGTATGGTGCCAAAAATGCTTGTTTTCCACCAACAGTAAGGCCACGCTGTGTGCGCTCAGCGGCCACCTATAGAATTTTGACAAATGGCGCCTGTTTGCCTGTACGAAAAAGGTTGTACGTAAATCGTTCGGATGACCATATCCTGAGTTTTCTTATCAGTGGTCAGATCTAAAATTCTATTCCATTCCAACACTAAACAAGACAGTTTCAATGTCGTCATAAAAAAAAACTTTTTAAATTTTGAATTTGAATCCACGTCCAAACAGATAAACATTATTCGAACCACATGTCGATGCGTTACTAGTAACTAGACACATGTTAATACAATAATTTCTCTATTGTTACATTTTCGAAATTCTACGCATCACTAACAAATGCCTGCCTTCAATTGTTATTCGTAATCCACAATCAAAAGTAAACTTAACGACTATAAAATAAGAGTCACAATTGATCGACTGCGATCAAAATAACTCGCGTGTATAATTTTTTTCATCTTCAAAAGGGTGAGAATTACATTTGACGAACAAAAAGCTGTCAAAATGACAAAGTGATTCGTCATACGAATGACAGCTGCGCTCTAGAGTAGGACAGATTATAATAGACAGAAAAAATTGTAAACAAGAATGGTTGAAACAAATCGACAATCCTAACTACTTAAGTATTCATAGTTTTAAGCATATTTTGTAATAAATAATTGTATGTTTTTTTTATAGAAACTAACTACCTCTCTTCCCATAAAATTATAAAAGTAATAATAACAATAATAGGGTACGTATTTTGGTAATTGTTCATCTTCAATAGGTATAACAAGTAAAAAATGGAAAATTCTTTCTAAAAAACCAACTTCAAATGCCACTACAAAGAGTGAAATAATTTTTAATGTACACCAATTCGAAGTCGGACAATGTTTTGTTCAATCATCAATAGTCCTTCGTATTATAAAACTTAATGTGCAAAGAAACTACAAAATTATCGACAATACGGAGGACTAATAGTGAATGAACGAAACATTGCCCGACTTCGAATTGGTGTACATTAAAAATTATTTCACTCCTTGTAGTGGCATTTGAAGTTGGTTTTTTGGAAAGAATTTTCCATTTTATTTTTTACTTTTTAGTGGAAAACAAGTAATGCGCAAGGCATTGGAAAAAAGGCCCAAATCGCTGGAAGTATGCTTCTAAAATCTGAAGAGTTCCCTCAATTTCTCCATGATCCCATCATCAGATTCTGACCTGATGACCATAAGACTACCTGGAAAAAATTACTCTTTCAAACAACACCCAAATCACTTCAAGTGTGCTTATAAAATTTGAAGAGTTCCCTCGATTTCTCCAGGATCCCACCATCAGATCCTGACTTGGTGACTATGGGACCATCTGTGAACTATACCCTTTCAAACAAAAAAAGAATTTTCTAAATTGGTCCACGCATCTTCGAGTAATCGGGGAACATACATAAAAAAAAAAGATTCCGACGAATTGAGAACCTCCTCCTTTTTTTTGAAGTCGGTTAAAAATAAGTAGGAACTACTCAATATTAGATATTATTATAATTATTGTCAAAAGCTTAAAACTTATTTTTACTTATAGGTAACGTTTTTATAACGACACATCGAAGTAAAAATAATGTTTTTTTATACGAATTATAAAGTCGTCGATTTTCATATAAGCCCAACTTTATTTTGAGTCCTATTGAATTTTAAGGACGAATACGGTATCCTATGTCTTAAAAGTACAATAATATCATACAATCTTACCATTGCATCGTTTAAGCGTTTACCACAAACTTATGTTAAAGCTCAGTAGTGCAGCTGAATAATACAAAAAATAGTACTCGCATCTCATTAATACAAATTACATACAAACCTTAACTCATTAAACAAAGCTACCGTGTACTTTACTTACAATGCCCCGCTTAAAATCCAATATATCTTGGCCCCTTTCCTCTAACAAAATTCATCTGAAATAGAGGTCTTGCATTTGGTGACTTCATTAGCATTTTTTAAACTGAAATATATATTCAAGTAGCCTATTTTCGGTTGTTTGTCTGCCCGTTAAAGGGCCGCAAATGTGGGCAATGAATCATGTTTGTAGTTTAAGATTAACAATGGTAATTATGTGGTTAACGCATAGTTTGCATAGTGTAAATGCTCCCTAAAATGAAGTAGCATTTTGCTTTGCATCATAATTTATGCGTCTTAATTATTTACTTTATAATATTATTTGAGATTTGAAATCTTTAGAAAACTTAGAACTATATGGAGTTATGTTTTGTATATTATGTAAGCCTTTTAAAGTTTACAGAAACTAAAAGCTATTTGGAGTTATATTTTGTCTTTGCTGAGATTGTCCATAGGCGCGCCTAAATTCTCGTGCCAATTTTTGTTACGAAACTCCTCCGAAACGGCTGGACCGATTGTTATGAAATTTTCTGTGTAGATCTGCGGGTAGGTCGTAAGCTTTTTTTTTGTATCTCTAATGGCAAAACAACGTTTCCTGGGTCAGTTGGTTTTATTTATAATAATGAAAAAGTGTGTGCGCAAACACCGATGCAGTCTCTATTTCCTCTCTCTAATAATCAGATGGGACAACAGCTCCGACACGACTGGATAGAAATCAGGCGTAGGGCCGACAGCTTATCTTAGCGTGCTCTCCGAGGCGCGAGGGTGAAACACCACCAATTGCCAAACTTACTGCTACTTTTGACGACCGAATGGCGTAGTGGTAGCGAACCTGCTGTCTGCGCCGGACGTCGTGGGTTCGATTCCCACTACTGGTAAATGTTTGAGAGATGAGCATGAATGTTTTCCAGTGTCTGGGTGTTCTTCAATATATTATATTTATGTATATTACTATATATTTATCAGTTATCTAGTACCCATGACACAAGCTATCGCTTACTTTGAGGCTAGGTTGCGATGTGTAAAATGTCCCGTATACGGTATACCTATATTAATATTTTTATTATTTATACTTTCCTGATAGATATACCTACCCAATACTAATTTTTACTGGCCTGACTCGGGAATTGAACCTACGGCCTCGTAATCTGCAGACGAAAATGCCCTCCACTAGGCCAACGAGGGAGTTAAAGTTTACCTTGCTGTGTACATTTAAGGTATTTTTAATCAGCAGCGAGCTAGCTCAGCTCGGAATTCCTAGGACCTGGACAGTTTCCGCAATGGCCTAGGAATCTTTTTCCGGTGCGGCATCTCGCGCAGTCGCGCATCGCTCGCATTGCGTTTGTGGCTTGCGTCATGCTGATTTACTATGTTCTCCTAATCCTACATAACACTGGATAACTATAGTAGTGTTATTATCTCGCTGCAGACTCGGTCATAAATCATTCGAGTGTTTCGCTTTTGTTGTTCTGCAGTAATGCACAACTCAACAAAGAACAACAAAAGCGAAACACTCGAATGATTTATGACCGAGTCTGCAGCGAGATGATAACACTACTATAGTAGAGTAATAGAAATATCTTTTTATGGCGTGTTTTTACAAACTTTTTGAAGGGTCAGGAACATGAAAATAAGAATTGATAAAACATGCAGATATTTTTTTTTTAAATACGTGGATAGCGTAGTTACAATTATTATAATAAAAGGTTTAGCTTATCTACTGAGCAAATGGCTATTTAGGGTATGAAACATAGTTTACCGAACGTAGATAAAAATTTTCATAAGATTCGGTCGAACCGTTTGGAACCACCAGATTACTTTTGGAAGTGGTTTGGTTACCAATACTGTGACACGAAAATTTTATAGATAAGACTAGTTGACCCGTCAAACTTGTCTTGCCATTTCCAAATTTGAGATATAAAAAAGTTAACGAACTATTTTAGACTTGAATGTAGACAAGGTATTTCATAAAAATCGGTCAAGTCGTTTTGGAGGAGTTTGGTTAAAAACACTGTGGACACGAGAATTTTATATGTTAGTTTAGAAGATGGTACTTTCTTAGGTGGTAGAACTCTTCTTACAGGACACTCCTGGATTAATACCACGCAGTGTTAGTAATTGTACCGTACATTACTGTTTCGGTTTGAAGGGCACTCTAACTAGCGAGATTATTAGCAATCATCATGCGATGTCAACTGATGTATGGGGATGAAGAGAACAGTGCTGTATCTCGCTTGACATTGCAATGCAATGCATCTGATCCACTGTATCTGACATGGGCTAATAATAATTCTGACAGAGTATACACACGCTATGCACCACTCCGTCAAGTTAAAAAGTTCTGTAAACCTAGATAAAACACAAAGAACACCCTAAAGGCATTTACACCTTTTTACCCGATAAGTTGAAATAGCTAAGTGAAAACAACTGAGTAACTGCACGTGACAGCCGACCAGGAATTTCCAACACAAAGAAGAATGAAGACGTCACACAATTATCATATTCATAAATCACAAAAATCACTCGCTCCTACATTCTACTTGAAAACCTCGGTGGTCCGATAGCCGTGTCCAATCGAACCGATTACCGTTTGTTTCTGCCTATATATCTTTCATAACTCCACTCTTTCCTCATAACAATACTATAACAAGAATGTGTACACAATTTTCAATCGTATATTGTGAAACATACAACATATTTTTCAGTTACGACGTAACTTCACTTACGTCTTTATTTAAATTTAATAAAGTTTTCTTTTGGAATCTTATTTTTAAGATGATAAAATTGGCTTTTGCTCGACTACATTTGTGGTAGATATTTTAGAGAACATTTACACGCTCCTTAACACTTTTGAGAAGTATTTTAACGTCTATACGAGTATACCTATTGGAAAAAATGTCTAACGTTTAAATAATTGCTTTTGTTTCTGTCTATGAAAGTATTTAATTAAACATTAGATATTATTTTTCATAATCACTATTTTTCTATTAATCTGCCCCCATCTTTTGAAATCAATAGCGCATTTTCAAAATGTACGTCCTTTCATCCCAGCAACTTATTTGTATATTTAGATACAGTTTATAAGGATAAGGTATATTCTTTTTTTGTTTATGAATGATATCACGAGTTATATTTAGTTCAATACGCTTTTTATTAACCGCTTTTCACAATAGACTTTCATGAATACTTTAGTCTTTTTTCATTGTACTAATAAGCCCTCTACATTGTAATAGTATCTTATCTTATATCTTCTATAGCTTATATAATTTAATCTTATATATGTATACCTATTACCTCTTTAAAGTTCTATCTTAGGACGAGTAAGTACGACCTTCATATTTCACAATAATCATTAAAAGGACAATAAAACATTAAAAGGACAGCATCGGAATATTAACAGATTTTCAGCTATGGTCTATGATATGATTCTAATGTGTATATTATTAT
The DNA here is from genome assembly GCA_036785405.1 of Coenonympha arcania. Taxonomy (NCBI): domain Eukaryota; kingdom Metazoa; phylum Arthropoda; class Insecta; order Lepidoptera; family Nymphalidae; genus Coenonympha; species Coenonympha arcania. The sequence continues at coordinate 380,551 of CM072073.1, forward strand.
TATTTAAATCTTCATCCATCTTTTCAAGAGGGATTCGCTGATTCAATATTAGGATAATGCAAGCATATGCGTTTTAATTTATTCATGGTGCAGCCACACCCACGGCGCGTTGGCTGCATCACTTTACAATAGAGAAATTAACATTATCGGGCTACCCGCACAGGGGTGCCAAATATTTTGATTAAAAATTTAGTCCGCGAGGCCGTGGGGTCACTGTCGGGCGGGACCTGGCCCTGACAGATGTCAATCTGGTGCGAACGCTGGTGCTTTTTGTGGTGGATAGGGCGACAATTTGCTAACTAGGGTGTCTGTGACTCCTTTAAACAGGAATATACATTCTTTACTGTTTGTTCAGTCGTGACACTTACCTCTATAATACTAGTAGATAGTTGACCTCAGACTGTGAACGTAAAAATGAAGACACTTGTCGTTCGCCATTTTGGCGCTGATTGTAGCGTGAGCGTCCATGGAACTAAAATACAGTGACATTCAAAACGACGGTCACTAGCAAAAACTAAATTGTTATTATGTAATTTAGGAGGCCTATACCCAAGGAGAGATTCTTATCACTACCTAATTAGAGAATAATAAGTAAAAACTAGAAAGTTAAGCTCACTTACAAGACTAACACACACTTTACTGTACTTACTAACAACAAGCTTAATACTAACCTTTAGAATATCATACTTTATAAGCTAGACCGTTATAATTAGTTGATAAGGAAAAATAAAACGCTTTTTTATTTATTTATTTATTATTTCTTAATTTAGTACCATATAATTAGTGGTCCTTCGAGGTTAGATCCATTTTCTAACCCGAGAAATGGTCAGGTACATTCGCCACAAGAGCCAGATTAGAATGACCTACTGATAAAATCCTCTGAAAGCAATTAATTTATGTGAGTAAATGGTTGAAGTATGATCTTCAGAATCAATATTAAAGTCTAATATTTATTTAAATACCAATTTTAAAAAGCCTTTTGATAAAATTAGACCTAAGTACCAAGAATAATAACCTGTCAAGTGCGAGTCGGACTCGCGCACTGAGGGTTCCGTAGTTCCGTACTACAACCGGAGGAATAAAACCATAAAAACCACTTTTCTTATCGGACCGCAAAACTAACTTTGTTTTTAGAGTTTTTATTGTAAATATCAAAAAACTACTTATTAGATCTCGTTCAAACCAATTTTCGGTGGAAGTTTGCATGGTAATGTACATCATATATTTTTTTTAGTTTTATCATACGCTTATTTTAGAAGTTACAGGGGGGGGACACACATTTTACCACTTTGGAAGTGTCTCTCGCGCAAGCTATTCATTTTAGAAAAAAATGATATTAGAAACCTTAGTATCATTTTTGAAGACCTATCCATAGATACCCCACACATATGGGTTTTATGAAAAAAAATTTTTTGAGTTTCAGTTCTAAGTATTACCCCCAAAATTTATTACTTTTTTTAAAATTTTGTGTGAAAACCTTAATGCGGTTCGCAGAATACATCTACTTACCAAGTTTCAACAGTATAGCTCTTATAGTTTCGGAAAAAAGTGGCTGTGACATACGGACGGACAGACGGACAGACAGACATGACGAATTTATAAGGGTTCCGTTTTTTGCCATTCGGCTACGGAACCCTAAAAATGATGACTTATTGAATGTTCATGGTGCATTTACTTTTTTCTTCATTAGGTACTTTAACTCTGTTGATACAGAGTTTAATAAAATGTTTTCTTTGAAAAAATTGAATAATGAACTACATTTTCATATTACCGTATAACTCATAACATTTGCCATTCACAAGTGCATTTATCAAAATCGGTTTATCCCCACTCCGAGGCATGGTCACCCCACACCATGACAATTATTGCATTACTGCCAAGGTGTAGGACGGCCGGCTGGTAATAGTACATGACACATATAAATATTAATGTCTGTCTGTCCGTCCGTTCGGATGCGTCGCTTTTTGCAATTACTCATCCCCCTAGTAACAATACTTATGGAGAATTGGTCAAGTGGAAACCTAATATGTGTGTGGATGGTTCCGTATTTTATAGGTTTTAGGGTGTGAATAATAACGAGGAAGTTTAAGGTCTTTGTTGTCTACACTTTTTTGCTGAAGAAAACGGTAGATCCCTCTCGAACAGAACAATGTTGTCCTGAGGTCTGATTGCATAAGAAAAATGTATTCATCGTTATCGTAAATTGTAATCGTTAGCAAATTCTGTCCCCCGATTGACTGACAGAATTCAGGGAACCAATTAGTGGGTAGAATTTGTAAACGATTACGATAAAGATGAATAAGTTTTTCTTACACAATCCAGCCCGGTTGATGCTTCAAAAATAAATGTATCTATTATTAGTAATTTCAGCCAATCAAAGGCTTTAAATTTGCTTTTTGAAAAATGAGCTTGGTATCTTACGTAGGTAATAAATACGATTTTATTTATCATTTAGGTCCTTTTTTAGCTTTTCAAAATAAAATTGATATACGAACCTATTACTCGTATATGAACTGACCCAACCGGAATTGAACCTGGGAACTTTTACAAAGTCTAGTAAGACTCCACTGATTTGAAGTCCAATGATACGAGTAAGTATTGCATGTAAGGGTATAACATAAGGGAGAGCAAGGCTTCGGACGGCATGTTAGACGTTGAGATTTTCCGCTTCTTTGTAAGCTACCCCTTGGGAAAGTACCGTCGGCAAAATAAGCACAAATATGTATTATTTACTGTGAAACTAATGGCATTAATTAAATATTAATATAGATTTTTTTTAAGTGCAAATGAAAATGAAATGTTTTAGGTTTTACTCCTAGGCTTTAATGTTCTAAGCACAATTACCTATTTAAGAATTTTTAAGCGAATGCTGTGATAAAAATTATTCCCAAAAGTATCGTTTTCACGCGTCCACTTCGGATCTCTAACTGAAGTCACTTCAGTGTTAAAAGGAAAAGCAAACAAGTTTGACAGTTAGAGACATGTTAATTATGATGAGGTGATGAATTGTAAAAATTGTACCTATTTCCTAATTTTTTTTAAAACTAATTATATAGGCTATAGCGCTTGACTGTGATCACACCTGGTGGAAAGTGATGATACAGTCTAATGTGGAACGCGTGCCTAGGAGATGCCTATTCACTCTTGATTTGAATTCGAAAACACTGCACTTCAACAATTAAATCTTGTTTGCGAATAATGTAAATTTTGAACGTAGTTGCCAATTTTTGCTTTCATTTGTAAAAAAAAAAGAAATATAATATTTTCATCAGATTAATCATTAAAATCTGATTAGCCTTTTTGAATAGTTTTCCTTATAAAAAGATTGCATTGTTAGATAAAAAATAAACCTAAAAAAAAGGTTTTCTGCAAACTCTCAAAGCATCTTCAATTTATTTGCCGTTTGTTACTTGGGAATATATAGCACAATAATAGCCTTTTGTAGAATCTAAGGGCAATACATGACACAAAAGGTAAAAAAGTATGTATTTGTGCGGCATCCATGGCAATTTGTTAGGGGGTCGAAATAGCGAAATAGAAATTTTTGGTGAGGAATGCGCATATGGCCTCGTCTTGGACATAATGTATGGGCTACCTCTGTAGGTTATATGATGTCTTGGTTCTTTTTTAGAAAGATACCTACCTATTATACCGTTTTTTATTTAAAAGAGAATTTAGATATTAGGAATACGAGCCATCTTCTTTGTCTTAGAAATCGAGAATCATTACTTTTTCATAGAACGACTAAATTTTACACAAGTAGGTAATTTCGGAGGATATTGGAATTTTAGTTTGATTTAAGGTTGATGTTTCAATTGAATATTTTTTTTCTTTTCAGGTAAGACCACATTTTGAATTGAAGGAAGAATACGAGGGTGGTAAGTTTTTAACTGTTTTTTTATCCATTCGAGTGGAAGGAATTAAAAAAATGTAAATGAAATTGATCGACAAAAAATAGACTGTAGAATGTAGGATTCTAGGATGTAGTTCTTAGTAGTTACAAAAACATCAAAACAAATAAAATTTATAAAAACCACAAAAATCGAGATCGGGTGTTATTAATAAATGAAAACGGTTTGAAAAAAAAATAATTCCCGTAGAATCCAATTAAAATTTCCTAAGCATTTTTATTTAGTACTCAATTTGCTGGCAACATCAAATCCCCGAAGTTTAGTGACCCATTACTCACTGTTCACATTTTACGAGCTTTTGATGCCTAATTCCCATCACGTACATCCCCCCTTAAGTCCCTCCCCCCCACCTCGCGACATTTTATTTAATCAAGACCACTTTTTAACATTCTCCAAGCAATGCCCATAATATTTCTAAAACGTGAGCATGGTGGAGTAATGAAAAGAACTGGCAACACTTCCTGTTTCTCTTTCAGTGTTGCTGCTCGAATATAAATGTGACTATAATATTCATTTCATAAAACTTTATTATAATACCCACTTGTATAAGAGTTGACTGAATGATTCTGGAATTCATACTTTTTCAGTTGTCATCGTTCATGTTATTCTGTTCAATTGTTAATGTTCTAATCAATAAATAAATTTCAATTTGAATATACCTTGGCCATTTTCGATGAATGTATAGTTACGCCAATTGCCACATCAACAAAACAACAATGTTTTTGGAATTCTTGATATCGATTCGATCGTTTTTCGATACAACTATGATATCAAATCTTTTGTAGAATTCTCTGCCTCAAAACAATATTGAATATCACAAACTGCTGCCATCCTTACATCTTCTCAGTGGAAAAGGAAAATGAAAATGAAAGTCTTTATTTTTCACATAAGCTTAAATAAATAGGTTCTTAAGAAAAACCAAAACTATACGGCCAGGTTCGGAAAGCAGGTTTACACCTATACTCTTTTCAAAAGTGTCGTTACATATATACTTAGTACAAGTTTTCTTATAAAATATGCAAAATTATTTCTATCACTCGTAGAATCTCTACTAAAAGAAGATCTAGGGTAGCTCTACTTTTAAACTCGTCAATTTACTTTAGTGCAGAGATTTTGTAAACTCTGATAAGTGTATGTAAGTAACATTTATGAGTATGTAATCTCTGTAAAAATCGTCAAATATGAGAAAACTGGCAAGCATGCTTTCTTTGCATTCGAGTTAGGTAAGCAATCCTACATCTGTTGGTTTTAGCACCGAATACAACAATAGATATTACTAACGGTTTAGACAGTTTTTTTTTGCTGCCATTACCTACATCGTGCAATTTTGTCCATCTTCGCCTTAATTTGACACTAGACTAATTGTCTGGCGATTAAAGTTTTTATGTCAGTCTTGTAATAAAGTAATCTGAAAAAAAAGTTAATTACACCTTTTGATGGATTTTTCTGTATTATCCCAAAGCGTGGTACCGAATTCTACGAAATTAGTGCGTCGTAATTTTTTTTTAGTTTAAGTTTTTTCAACCTCTATTTTGGAGTACATAAATTTTGAAATTTTGTCAGTTTAATTCAGTAAAATCTTCTGTGGATTTGTCGTAAACGCCAAATACTATTTTACACGTATTTTATTGCCGGTGGATTGTTGTTAAGTTTTTTCTTTCATGTTTTTTTTGGTAAACACCTTGTCGCGACGTGGAGGGCGATTCTAATTTGATTTTTTACAACTTTTTAAGTCGTAAAATGCACGGGTCAACATCGATTAGAATTTAGAACATTTTTTACCAAGGCTACGAGTTTTTTTTTTAATTCTAAGTTTTATGGGGCTCTAAAATTTTTAATCGCAATGAATTCTTTTTGAGCACTTTAATTTTGTGTTCAATAATGACGAGGCACTAAAATGAAAGCGGTGTATACAAAAACTTATGTCAGAATACTTATTTTTACTATCGTACTTAAAAATAATGGTTTTCGACCATCGCAAAGTTCTCAAATATTAACCATTTCATTTTAATTTTTTTATTGTTTGTACTTACCTCTCATTTTACAGCAACTTTTTATTAACCTTTTACACTTTTGACTTTAAAACATTTCAATAACAATCTTTATATATTCGGGCACCACTTCGGCGATAAAATAATTGGATTAAAATGTGTGTTAATATCGATAAAAATATTAAATTTAAGAAAAAAATTGTTTCGCGTATTGCAGTTATTAATAAGTTAATATTTTGCGAATGAAATGTAAAGAAGATAAACCGCAGTAAGTATGCGTAATTTTACTGCAATCTTAAATACTAAAAGATAATAGACATTTAAATATAATAGACATTTAAAATGGAAAGGGCGGCTGGACGAAAAAATTTCGCCAGTTTATCGGTGCCAAAATTGCTTGTTTTGCCACCAGTAAGACCAGGCTCCAGTTCGCTCAGCAGCCATCTATAGAATTTTGACACATGACGCTACTGTTTGCTTGTACGAAAAAGGTTTACGAAAATTGTTCGGATACCCATATCCTGAGTTTTCTGATCAGTGCAAAAGATGTAAATAGTTTAATGTATTTCCTTAAGTAAGTCCCCATTTCTTCAAACCTGAAGTAGCATACGTAGCGTGGATTATTTTAAACTAAGGGTATGTTTCTCTTTGAGAAAGGATAAGATTTTATACAAACTTCGGTCCCACAGATGAAGTATGCAGGCAGAAGCTATTAAAGCATAAAACCCGGTATATATTTCATTTCAATACACAAAACAGGAATTTTATCTATTAAAAATGCATTTGGTTTCGTTCTCTTATTTTCCCTGGACACCGAACGCTCGCTTAATGACTATAGGCATTAGTTATCTTAAAATTACGTCCGATAGGTAGTCTAGGGGCTCAAAAGGAAAAAAATAAGGGCGTAGAGGGCGCAAGAGGGTACAGTCGAGGGAGGGGAGCGCTGATAACAGGAACTCAAAGAGGGCTACGTCTTATCTACCGCTCTGTGATAGACAGAAAAAGTAATTAAGTTTTTTTTGTTTCGAAAAAGAAATTAGATTTGGAATGGCCCTCTTCAGTTCTGTTAATGCGTTTGTGATGATTTTTTTTGTTTTAATTATCTGATTTGTCCAGACGTTCTAGAGGAAAAGTTTTCTTGTAATATTAAATATCTACCTACTCTTTATATATAGGTATAACTAAGTTTAAATTGTAGTAGGTAATATCAGATAGGTTCTTATAAAAATAATTTTACAAAGGCAACAAGAAACTAAAAGACAAAAAAAATAATTGTGTATCTACCTAATAAATGTTTTACATACAAATTTTTTATAATCTGTCGTCATTTAGGTTCTATCAAATGAGATGGCTACCGAGCCCGAATATAGAAAGTCTTAAATCTGAAGTTTTCCTTAAAAGGTAGATAACAAATAAGACCAAAACCCATTGCCTTAAATAAAACGAAACGGAAAAAAAACTTATGACACTGTAGTAGGCAACATTTTCTTTTCACACCAAAATATTAAACAGAGTGAAATGGCAAACAGTTCTGTGAATATGATAAAGTGGGATGCAAATAATATAGGGGAGTTTTTCGGATGCGAGGAAAGCATTGTTTTAAAGACACTTTTAATTTCCCGAAGGTGATTTATCACTGTTCTTGAATATGTTGCAATCGATATAAATATTTTTTCCGAGGGGAGCGCGTCCCCCGCGATGGTTTGAATTTAGAACGCTCACAGAACAATAATAATTTCGGATTCGGTTCGGAATGCCTTTGCGGGTGACGTTCGCATGATTATTTTGAATTTGGAATACATTTCCGTGGCTATTTCGAATGCAAATGGCTGCATCGATAGATCGAAATGTTAGAGACAAATAACTAACTGATACAGTTCTCATATTTCAAGAAAATAAACCTTAAGAACTCTTTTTAGTTTAAGATTTACCTAGAGTGTAAAAGCAAATAAGTAGCAATTATTATTATTCAAAAACGTAGCGAAACAGTAAACAATTTGCTTTTGTAACACGAAATAATTTCCCCCATAAAGCGCTAGATAGCGTTATTCTAAAGTTTACGATAACAGCCGGGCGCGCTTTTAAAGTAATCGGCTTAAACTCGAGCGTTGCTATGCTGTACTTCGCTTCTTTCGACTTGGAAACGTCGGTGTGCTTTAGCAGCGATGCGTGAGTTGCATGCTTTATTATTTACTTTGTAAGTCAATATTAAATAAATAGCAGCGTTTTACCTGAAAATAAAACGTTTATTAAAATACTTACCTCACTGGAAGCTTTATATTGAGAGTAGCATATCCGTTTCCGTCAATTTTTACGTACTTTTAGTGACGTCAGAACCGGCTCTGTGGCGCCACCTTGCGGTGTCGCACCGTAAGTTTCCTAAATAGCTTGGTGCGACCTTTGGTTCATTGGCTCAATAATATCACCAGGCAGGAATTACTGAAAGCTTCCAGTGAGGTAAGTATTTTAATAAACGTTTTATTTTCAGGTAAAACGCTGCTATTAAAACACTTGACCGTCACTGGAAGCTTTATATTGAGAGCCTGTTTGTTTTCGCCTGGTGACGCCACATATTAGACGTTTTACGCCAATGTGATAATGTAGGATAATTATTATGTATGAGAAATTTAATGTTTCTCTAATAATTATTCTTAAAAACATAATTTTATACTGTTTTGTTCAAAATCAGTTAATAACCACTTCTATATGAATATAAAATTAATAACAAATCGGATTGAGAAGTTGGGTGAATCATTACTTAATGTAAATAACTTCATGATTACAAGTATTGGCTGATTGCCAATTTCCACGATCTATCTCATCAAGGGAGTGATTTCTCCATCAGCTCTGGAAAGCTCCATCTACAGACCTAACACTACCAGGAGTAGCAGATATGCCAGCTTCTCTGAACAAGCTCGCGAAAACTGCGCGAGGCGTTTTGGATAACAATGTAATTGTAATGAATAGATTTACCAACTACAATTTGAAACTTTTAGTCTATCATTTAATAATGAAGTATTTATCAATAAAATTCAAATAGAGTTTAGTTACGATAGTATAAATGTCAAAGCAACTTCCAACCCATCTGCCGTCAAACACTGGTATCAGTTTTTGATGTGAATTACGGCCACAATATAACATAGGTAATAATTATCACAATTTATAAAATTCTCGCTAAGTATATCTACCGTAAGTAAAGTTAGATCATGTAGGTATAATTCTTTCTGAAAAAAGAAGTAATAACATCGCAGTATGACGAGATGTTTAAAGAAGGCTATTTACAAATAGATAAGTAAGATTTTAACTTATCTTATCAGATCGGTGGATTCTGAATCTTGCATGGTTACTTAGCTGACTTCAATTTTCGGCACTACATAACGTCAAAACCTGATTTGTGTAAAAGAACTATGCATTAAAAATTAATTTATTACTCAAATATAAATCAAAACTGGTACTAATTGTGAGCCGGTAGGGATATTAGTAGTAATATATTATTTTCAGACTATAAGACCAACGTAAATTCGTAAGTTGTGAGAATTGAGTTTCGCAATTTTTTAAGTAAGTAAGTGATGACACTCTTACGGGGTTTCATATTTTAATGGTTTCGGACTGGGACGAACCACACATTTCCAAACCTATGAGCCGATTTTCTCTAATTTCAGAACTACCAGACCCGCTGTGTCAATTAGAAACTTGTGTTGGTTTCTCGGATTCAACGGAGCAACGAGCGCTATACCACGCGCCAAAAACCTTTTCCCCGTTCTATTGTTATTAAAAATATTCCCGTTTACTTATTGAGATGAATCAAGTCTCGATATACCAACGTAGTTGTGTACTACGTGTGCATTCTTCGAGGCGAACAGATCGACTACTGGGATTCCCAACTTTGCATTACTAAGTATTTTCATATCGGATAAAATAAGTGCAACCCTGGAGGTTGGCGATAGCGTGACAGAAGGTACGCAATTCGTATGACTATTGAACCTGCCTGGGATGTACTTTTATGTTGTAGTGATTTTGATGTCAAACTAGAAATTTCAGGATTCGAATGTTATTTTCAATAGGAGTAAGATCTCGTCCCACTTGCTCTTTTTAAATGAGTCTTGCTGTCACATTGGATAAAGATCGAACTTTGACGCCGGGTGTGAGTATAGTTGAGTACGTCTCTGAAAGGCATATAGTAGGGGCCAACACTTCATTTTGATTAGAATTAGTATTTGTTCTTATCGTGTACAAGACTACGATAGAGAGAGAGATCATCCGGTAATGCTCTCCAAACTAAGTACGAGGCACATGTTTACCAAAAACAAAACTGGTGGAAGATAATACAGCGAAGTTTGTAGCTGACAATTCTCCTTCCACTAAAAAAGTTCGTTTATTGCATTCAGCGGATTGGATAACGCACCCATCATTCAAGATGAGTCCGGCAGAATGTATTTGAAAAGTATCAAGTGCCGATGATTCAGTCGTCCTTGTGGAACAACAAAGCTGGCATAATTCGGAAGTTCTATATTTATATTTATCTTAATTTCTTTGCATTATTGTCATTTAAAATCCGAATTACATTATTTAATAAGTACTTCATTTGACTTTTCCTAATAAACTATGCTATTTTGTGGCAAAATACCGAATTTATTTGCCAATACATTTTGCATAAGAAATCATCTAGGTACGCAAGAACAAGAACTATGAAATTAGGCCTGTGTTAAGTATATCCATTTTGCACAACAAGTCTTGGGGTTGCCGGAAATCCGGAATGCGGTACATGTTTATCAAGTGAAATGATTCTGGCAAAACAATCGTTCAGTGCTTTGAGGTTGAATATCGGTCGAGACTCGAGACAACCCGTCGCGCTTCGGGTTAAAGAGTGGATGAAAATCTTGGTGTGTTAGACGCCATGCTTTTCATTTTGTGCGCCATTGCACATATTATATTCTAGAAACGGGAGTGTGAAATATTTTTCCCGTCATGTTGGGAAATACAAAAGGTGATTACTTCAAACACAATATTTCTTTAAATTATGAAAGATGTTATACTAAACTACCCATTGCAAAAGAACAGGTTCGAGTTGAATCCTCTAATTTAATTCGTTCGGATGTAGACGTATTTAGGCCCTTCGCACACGGCTGGCTTAAGCGTATCATTATGGCGCTACGCATAACAGTATGACAATTACGTCCTAAAATTCGCTCCAACATCGCTTCGACTGCGGACATGTTTGAACATGTTTGTACTCTTACTGCTGTCGTCGTACGCGCGAATGATGTTACGCTTACGTGAAATATACAGCGTATATATTCGCGATAATTTCTACCGGTATGCACCTTGCGAAGGTGGTTTATAACGCTCGTGCTGATAAGACTGCGTGCACTATCCAGGCCGAGTATAGGCAATGTTACCAATACTTTGCTCCCCCGAGGGGCGACGATCTGATTGATTAGCATATATGATTGCTTAATGGGAATATGACTGAGAAGAGGTTAGTTGACCTTAGTGCGCATTATTATTTATACGTTGGTATCTACCCCGCGAAGGTGGGCTGTATGATCATGCTAGCAACATTGCGAGCACTGTCCAGGTCAAGATGTTCCACACGATGGAACGGCAATGCTTGTAATAACTTGCCCCCGCGAGGGGCGACGGTCTTATTGCTTCGCATATTAGTATCCACCCTACGAGGGTTGGATGTAATGATCGTGCTAGCATACTGCGAGTCTGTCTAGGCCAAAAAGTTCCACGTGATGGAACGGCTATGCTTGTAATACCTTGCCCCCGCGAGGGGCGACGGTCTTATTGCTTCGCATATTAGTATCCACCCTGCGAGGGTGGAATGTAATGATCGTGCTAGCATACTGCGAGCCTGTCTAGGCCAAGAAGTTCCACGCGATGGAACGTCTATGCTTGTAATATCTTGCGTTCGCGAGGGGCAACGGTCTGATTGCTTCGCATATTAGTATCCACCCTGTGAGCATGGGATGATTGTGCTAGCAATACTGCGAACCTGTCTAGGCCAAGAAGTTCATTGCGATGGAACGGTAATGCTTGAAATACCTTGTCCCCACGAGGGGCGACGGTCTGATTGCTTCGCATATTAGTATCTACCCCGCGAGGGTGGGATGTAATGATCGTGCTAGCAATATAGCGAACCTGTCTAGGCCAAGAAGTTCCACGCGATGGAACGGCAATGCTTGTAATACTTTGACCCGCGAGGGGCCACGGTATGATTGAGGGGCGACGTTCTAATACTTTGCCCACTGTGGGAGTCCTTCTTTTGGCAATAGCTTTCCATATTTCACCAGCTTTTTCCCGAACTAGACGAAAATCTGAATTGAATAGTGTGCAATCGAAGGTAGTATTTTATTCAGCGAAGCTTATACGAAAGAATCACGATGTTGGCTCACGACTCTTCTCGGCGTGCCTCAATACTTTTTGATCGCTTGCCGCACGCTAAGTGCGATGAATCCGAAAATTTAAGAATTCTTTTTCTTAAATTATTTCAGTCAATACTTCAAAATTATAAGTATTTTGTATGGCCCAAAAAAAGCGAAATTTTCAATACTTTATAATTTTAAAATGCAGTATATGATAGCTGCGTTCTTGAAAGAACTAGATTGCATAAAGTATCATACATTTTTACCTTCTCGTTTGTTTCTAGGTGCGTATGAAACCTGGAGTATGATTATTTTCTTATGTTTCTTTGGAACATATGTTTCGCCACTAACTTGGGTCAGAACTTTATAATCACACTATCAATGTCACTATTTTGTATTTTCTGCATAACTTATCAATTTTGGATGAGCAATGAGAAAGGCTGTATGTGCTTTTGCGAGCCTGCCCTCTTGGGCCAGCCATTTCTTTCATTGCTTTATCCATTACTGAAATAAAATTTACTTAAAACTAGTTAGATTATATTATATCATGCGTCACAAGTACGAATATTTTAACAAAATATACATTTTAAAGTGATCCGAACGGACAAACCGTTAAAAATATGATCACTTACACACGTTAAAACGAGTTAGATTATATTACATCATGCATTTTAACAAAATATACATTTTAAAGTGATCCGAACGGACAAACCGTTAAAAAAATGATCACTTACTTATTAATTCACCGGCGAGGAATCGAACCCCGGTTTCCGCGTGATAGGCGGAGATTTTGATTATAGAAAAACAGAAGACTACTTACTGCGAATTATTCACACAATTCACTTTAAAATTATAAGTAAGTATGCACTTTATACTTTAGTATTCAATAACTTCTTATTGCAATGTTCTATGTGGAACGATTGCAAGTTACTTCGACGGAAACAAAAACGCCAATGAACCAAAGGTCGCACCAAGCTATTTAGGAAACTTACGGTGCGACACCGCAAGGTGGCGCCACAGAGCCGGTTCTGACGTCACTAAAAGTACGTAAAAATTGACGGAAACGGATATGCTACTCTCAATATAAAGCTTCCAGTGACGGTCAAGTGTTTTAATAAATATCAGGACATTATACACATCGCAATTTAGCCCCAAAGTAAGCGTGTGTTATGGGCACTAGACAACGGATAAATATACATTATACATACATACTAATATACATAAATACATAAATATAATTTTATTGAAAAAAATTGGTTGTCAGTAAAGTCGGTTTACTGACGATAGTTGAACGTGACAACGTCTTCTTTGTCGCTCGTTCCGCGCTCGCGAGGTAACGCCGGTAACGCCGCATGAGCGACGTAACGCCGGTAACGCCGCATGAGCGACGTAACGCCGGTAACGCCGGATGAGTCATGTTTTTTCGTGCGTGCAACCGGCTCTATCGAATTATAAGACGTTCTCACGTCAAAAACACCCAGACACTGGAAAACATTCATGCTCATCACACAAACACTCACTAGCAGTGGGAACCGAACCCACGACCTCCGCAACGAACGCAGACGGCAGGTTCGCCACCGCTACACCATTCGTCCTCATTAATACTGTAAGAAGTTTTTTTAAACGAAGTTTCTTTTCGGACGGTACGGTACAGCTGGGGTTAGGCGGAAGAAAATCGATTTCTTTCCGTCAGGAAAATCTAGACATGAAGAAAATCCACGAAAATCCCAGTCTTCAAATGTAAAAAATATCCGCCGTTGCAATAATGCAATCAGCTATACCTAAGTATGATTTGGTATGACAAACTCGTTAGCGCGAGCTAACTCGACACCGCGCCATCTATCGAGCGGTGGGTGAACTTCGTTTCAACCGAGTGTTCCACGACGTTGTTGTTACCACCACATAGTATACATAAGTCACTAACTATCGCATTGATCTTTTATAAGAGACTGTACGTTAGGCCTATATGAAATAAAGATATTTGGATTTGATTAAGTTTTATGATTAATTAATGAATGATTAAAATTAACAATTAAATAACTTTAAATGAACTTTTAAAGCAATGATAAATTAAAATCAAGAAAAACCATGGACCACCTACTTTGAATGTTTTTGAATTTGGAACGCGATAAAAACATGCTAATCTTCAATGGCGGCTTCCCGCCTTGATTTGCAAACAGTGAGATCTCGATGCAGTGACGATTGTATGTTGATTGTTACTTAAGTCACCTTAAACTTGACAATGGCATTTGTACACTGAATTTTAGACCTTAACAGGTAGTATTAAGATTCATTTTAGTGAATCTAAATTTTAGGTAAAAAAAAACGTGATCAGCCCACATGTCATGGTTGAATGACATTGTGTCACCTATGTGTTCTCACTCTCGGTACATTCACAGATTTTATTCATTTAATAATTATGGTAACTAAAACAAAAACATTGTAATTTTATTTATAAAAAATACTCTCAATAATAATATTAATAATAATAAATGGGTGCGGCTCACAAAAAATGTACCTTTTCCAAATTTTTCGTGACCCTACCTTTGAAAAAAGAAATAAGTATTTTTTTTCAGTCAAGGAAAAGATTTTCTGTTATCTGTACACACTTCAATTCACTTGTAATAGTATCAGGCCAATGTAGCAGTTAAAACATTAATAATAACAACAAAAACATTTGCAATCAGTAGGAATAATTTTTAGTTCCATAGAAAAAACAAATGTCCCAGCCCCGACTAAAAATCATTAAAAATTATTTTTCATCATATAACCTGTAGTTATAGGCCCATCGCATTATTAAACAATGGCATTGGAATGAATCTACATATAATGAGTCAAAAAACCGATATTAATACAGATAAAATAATAAAAACGTTGGATTTAAAAAATGTCCCTATTTTATTTCACGTGTGTTATTAGTCAGTTTGATACGTGTAAGTTTTTTTTTATTATGAATAGAAACACTTCACTTATTTTTTTTGGTCTGGCAACATTTCATCCATCAAATAGTAAAGTCAGTGATCTGACAGCCATCTTAGTTTGCTATAAAAATGCTACTCAGTGTGTGTCACGAGTTCGTCATTGGATTTTCTTGACTTTTTGGAATTAATTTTTCATGGTAAATAATGATATAGTTTGTTGGGAGTCTAGAGACATAAAGTTAATACTTGATACGACTGAATGATGTAGTTGTTTAGTAAATTATATTGCATTTGAAGTTGCTACATGACTTTGAGGTTACTTTTGCACGTGTGTGTTTTCACGTGCGTTAAGTGTGTTACAAAATTGTGTGACGTAACACACGTGAAAAATATAAAGCTTAGTATTCATTACAAGAATGCTTATTCTAACTTTATATATTTAGAAATAAAAAATAGTAATATATAATTTGTCGAGAAACCAGCCAAGTGCGAATGGGACTCGAGCACGAAGGGTTTACCATTATAGATACTAACCTTTACATTAATTCCAGTGTGTTACGCATTTCCAGTGTGTTATCGTGTGTTACAATTTCCAGTGTGTTATGGTACATTTTTTGTGAGCCGCACCCACATATTTTCATGAATATAAAAGATCACGCAGAATTAATGCATTGATATTGTTCTGTAAAACCAAACATCCAACATGTAAAATCAAGATGTATTAAAAATACTGACATGAAGAAAATCCACGAAAATCATATCGTTTAAACTTTTAAATGCTTAGATTCACACACTACTTAAAGCTCTCGTTTACTGGTAAACTGTACCCGCAGATGCAAGTTTGCAATCATATGATACGGTATTACAAACTCGTTAGCGCGTGCTAACCCGACAAAGCGCCATCTATCGAGCGGTTGGTGAATTTCGTATCAACCAAGTGTTCCACGACACAATTTTTTTCTCTATGTCAAATAATAAGAATTTGAAAAGCGAGCGTAGGTAAGTATTTATAAGTCATTTTGATCACCACCCTGTAAAAATCCTTCTACTGGACAAATCGGCTTAAAATTAAGGCTAAGGGCGAGGCCACACCTGCCGAACATACTACGCCGAAAGTTAAGTTCAATACGCGTTATATTCGCCGTCATTCGAACATTCGCGTATTGTTGCACTATTTAGTGTTCTGTGGTATTGTAATAAACCAATGGCGCTGTACGTAGAAAGCAACTATGAGGTATACTAACTATTTCACACACTTATACACTTGACCACAATCTCACCTGATGAAAAGTGAAGATGTGGTCGAAGATGGAGCGCGCTTACCTAGAAGATGCCTATTCACGCTTTCTTTAAAGGTTGTTTATAATACTGCGGTTTTTTGCATCACGCGCGTGCCTAGATGGTTTTTCCCGGGCGTTAATTCCGCGCAGTTGGCTGCGGTGGCTTATTTTTACGCGCAGGTAATGCGTGGTTTCGTACGCGGTGGCGATATATGGAGTGATAGGTGTAATGCTTTACGGCCTTTTAATTTTTATCATAAGTCTGAACCGAGCGCGCCAAGATTTACATCATATTTTTTAACAAAGAATATGTTAGTCTTTAAAACGTTGGATTGACATTTCTAATTACAGTCTGCTATGTCGACCTTTTCTTCTAAGCTTTTCTTGTAACTCTCGGTCATATATATTTCCACAGTAGTTTAGCTTGACTGCAGTGTAACTCAGATGAGAAATAAGAAATGCAAATATTATTACTTTTTACATATTTCTTTGCCGCTATACAATGTGCATACATGCAGCTTTGTCTCACACAGAAGAAAGCTTTTTGTGTCTCCAGTCTCGATTTCCGCGTGCTATTCAAAAACCGGTAGCCCGTATGAGACAGAAGAAAAACGTTCTTTCCCATTTCCATCTAGCAATTGTTTACCAGGCGCGCATAAGAACACAGGTGTACCCGCCGTCATTTGCATACATAATCGCTGAGACAATGACACTAGGCCTACCACGCGCTTATGCTGCTCTGGTAGCCATTGTGATTAATGTTAATGCATTTGGAATATTTTTGAGTAAACTTTGCTTCTAACCTGTGTTATTTGAAAAGTAGACCCCGAATTTCGTATGTTTCTTTTTTAAGGTTTCTTATTGTTTTTTATTTATTTTTGAATCGAATATCTATCTATACTTAACGGAAAATATGGTAATGTTGCACTAAAGAAAATATTATCAAAAAGGTCTTCTCATTATTTACTTTAATGATAGACCACACAATATGGGCATAAGAATAAACGACGTGGGTCATAACTATAAGTGTTATAAAATGCACGTTGCACCTGCAAAGCTACTGACCTGCCCTCAGGCTACCTGGCTAACGCGATCCTTTCCTATCAGACTGAATCATAACGTTCAATACAAAATAAACACAGACTTAGAATTTTAAACTAACAGACCTAAAAGTTAACGAGCCTGTACATAAATATATCCTGGAGCGGAACAAATCAGCCCGCCCCATTTGTAAATGGATCGATTACAATTTTGAATTATGTTATAACCATCTCATTAACATGTAAATAAGTTGCCCACAACAATAACATCTAACCAACCAACCAACCGGGAACGCAACAAAAAGCCTTTTAAAAGATGAAAATGAACACGGAGAGAAAACGGGGCTATTTTAATTAAACGGTCCGCCTCGGGCGACCGCAACGTAACTTGCTGCCTACCAGGCGAGCAGGACTATGGGAGCGGCTGTTTAGAAATTACTCTAACTCCGCTGATTTCTAATATCTCTCGGCTTCGCCTGGTTAATTAGTACAAACATTTATGAACAAACTGTTTCTACGATTATTATAACTATTTTTCTCTAAAGTCCCTTATACACTTATGTTGCTCGTATCACAAACATTTTTTTTATTTCTGTACTTAGTAATTTATAGTGATATTTAAATTGAGTCATATTAGAAAATTGCCTATAGAAACTTTATGCTTCCGAAAAAAGCTTTAACATCGAAATGTAAATGTATGTCATCACAACCGTCTATGTCACATCGGAAACCCCGAAATTCTGCCAGTAATGTCTATTATCGAAGGAGTCGAGCGAAATCGTCGAATCAGTTGGCTCGCAAACAATCCCACTCCAATATCGCTGGCGCACCGTAACCCATATTTCTCCCGCAATATTTTCGCATAAGGAAAATTCCGCAGGCCCTTATAGGTATATCATTTCCGTTCAGATTTAACCTCGAAACAAGACCGGAATCTCCATAGAAATTGTCTGGGGCAAATATCACTGCTCGGTTTTACCATACGAATTGCCGGACCTAAATAATGCTACCCCTTATTATCATACATTTGTGAAGCCGTGCCATGCCGCGATGCGTACCTCGCGCCGATGGTACCCGCTCACGGAACCGACAAGGAGTTTTCGGATACGCATACTCTTCCGAAATTAGGTACCTTTACATAGGCCTTCGTATATTGATGCATATCTGAGTTTGTAAACAGTACTTACGCAAGCATCAATGGCTGATTCGAGTCCTGCCCCTGATCGTGTAAGAAAAATGTACTTATTCATAGTTATCGTAATCGTTTACAAATTCTGCCCGCTGATTTTTCCCTGTTCCCTGATTTACGCCAGCCAATCGGGAGCCAGACTTTTCTATTGATTACGATAACGATGAATACGTTCTTTGATTTCAATGTTCGAATGTTGGAAAAATCAAAACAGCTTAGAACATCATTTTTAAAATACTATACCAGTAGGTACTGATTGAGTAAACATAATGGCATAGATTAATTATTTATTATCGATAGATTATGAGACCCCTAAATTAATGAAATAACCCCCAATGAAATAATTTAGTTTGACAAGTTTATATAAGCACTAACGGAGTTCAATATTGAAATAAGATATTGGAATACATTCCGAGGCTAAACGCATGGGAAAAGAAAATGCCCAAGTTTGCCTCTAAAATATCTAGAGAAAGAATTTTGGGATCGGTATGCATTTTCTACCAAAATTGTCTTTACATAGGCCTCCAAGATCCATACATACCTAAATATAATATATTACATGTTATATACTGGGAAACTGAAAGTAACGTTCCCGAGGGTCGATGGAACTTGGAGCCGAAAAACCGCAATAGTATCCCTAAATTCATTATGCGAAAACATCCTTGGAATTCACAATATTGAAATCCTTCGCCTGCCCCAAGATATTGTAACTTAAGGTGGATTCGTGACGGTCTTCCACTTTACATACTTGTATATGGCGAATTCTCGGGTCAAAGAACATAAGAGAATAAATTATTTATTGCAATTAATGAATTTTATTGCATACTAGTATAATGAGACAATTAGTACCTAGAACAAGTTAGTGGAAAACACTTGATTCAAATAACATGGTATTGTGCATTTGCCATTCTGTATTTAAATTAAATTTTACTAAATAGCTTAAACAACTAAAATGATTATATTTTATTCACATTTAAATGTTATTAGGCTAAAACAGCATCTAGATACTCTCAAAGAGGTAGGTCACCTTTTAGGTATATATTAGGTATATATATTTAGAATATATAGGTTTTAGGTATATATTTAGAATTTACATAGGAAAAAATTGATAAGCATAATTATTTTATTTAAGAGAATTTTTTAACTTGCTTTTGTTACTGAGACAAAGCACGAAATTATCAAAAACTACGTTCGCAGAATATCGAGCATTCCCTTATATTCACGCGAAATAACGCTGAAATAAATCGTTCGTCCCTCGCTGAACTCCTTCCAAACATTCGGGATCGTTGGAGACTTGAAGGTTCTCAAATTTAAATACCATCTGATATTTATTTTAATTACTTTATTTAACGGTGTAGAAGCCGTATTTAAGCGATTTTGAATGAAGTTTTATGCAAAAAATATAAAGACAATTACTTTCAAATGTACACGTCATGTATTTTGGGTTTTTAATCTAAAATCGCTAAGAAGCAGAAACACGATTGGATAAAATTTTCTCGATGGAAAGTTCTCCCAAAAGTTGCTCCAAATTCTCAGTTTTTCGAATTTTTATCGGACGCTACATTCGATAAAATTGTATTTTTTGTTTTAAAGTGTCGGTAATAATAATATACAAAAACGCTAAGAAACAGATTTTTGATAACCAGCTTAGTTTTTGAGTAATTAGGTAAAAGATCGTTTTTTCTGTTATATTCTTCCGCGACGCTGCATGTCGCACCTACCAAATCTCCGTGAGAGTGAGAAAGACCAAAATAAATTCAATAAATCCCCTTAAGTTAAAATAATTCTTCAAAGTTCTGTTTAGCTGATTTTAGCGGTCTAACCGCTATTTTT
The DNA here is from genome assembly GCA_036785405.1 of Coenonympha arcania. Lineage (NCBI taxonomy): Eukaryota > Metazoa > Arthropoda > Insecta > Lepidoptera > Nymphalidae > Coenonympha > Coenonympha arcania. The sequence goes on from CM072073.1 coordinate 401,087, forward strand.
GCATGCTAAATACCGGTTGCATATTTGTTTGTCAAATGATTATTAGGATTTTTTTTATAAGTTTTACAAAAAAATCCTTTTCTATAGTAACTAGGTACCTACCTACTTATGTAGGTATTTGCTCGATCTTATAATGCACCTTATCTTATTCATAACCAAAATGTAGTCCTTAAAATCATTTTTGTTCAAGTTTTTGTTTACTTATTCCAAAAGCAACATTTTCTCACAGACTTATTCTGAGCATTTTCTATTTAAAAGTTAAGTAGGATCATCATTACTTACTTAAGTAACACAGCGTCGAACTTTAAATTTTCGATTTTTAAAATTATTTATCCTGTGTAAATTTATGTTCATTAAAAATGAAAACATATCGTAAAACAATTTGCCGGGTAATCCGGGAAGGATTTACTGTCGGTTATATCGGGGAATCGGCGTTAAATCATAAAAAGCGGTTAACGCGCGCATTAGCCGGCCTGGCAACCGTTTAATAACTATTATTAAAACTCCTCGAAACAAAATTCCTCTTCAATAAAAACAACAGCCCACTGAATTGCTGCCCGTATTATTTTGTTAGGTATTCTTATTTTTTTTTCTTATAAAATAGCCACTAATATAATATTTTTAATCGACTAAAGTTGCAAACAAAAATGATCGTATAAGACGAATTATACAATTAATTAATATTAATAAAAAAAAATTGTTACATACTCACTTTCAAAATAAATACTTCATCTATCAATTCAATTCAATTCAATTCAATTATCTTTATTTGCGAATTTGGGTACAATATATAGATGTCACAAATATAACAGATCTTATCCAAATTCAGCCTTACGGCATGCAATGTTACATTACAAAATAAAAGTCAAAAGTAATTAAAGTCAAAAATAATGAACAAAACAACATTATTACGTCAATTAATCTTTATCAACTACTAAAAAAAAACAAAAAAAAATAATTAATATTAAGATTTTATTACTTGATAATTCAATTCTTATATTATAAAAAAAATATAATGTACCATTGCATAAATCACGCAATTTTGTATTTAGAAAAAGAAGTAAAGATATAGGTATCGTAAACTTTTTGTTTAAAATTGTTTACAATTCTATAAAATGACTTGTGGACTGTTATGTTTTATGAGCAGTATTTTTTTTATTTTCAAAAATTCAAATTAGATATTTCATGCTTCAAATAAACTTAAATGAACCATAATGGTAGGTTTTCTGACAAAGAATTATATTTCTCACTTACAATAATTATACATGAAACAATCAATTTGCATTTTGACCGTTTATTTAACACATAGGTATCCATTTTAAGTATAAGTATAATAGGACAAGAGCAAAAAACTAAGTTCACTATACTTACCTATAATTTATTTAATGGCTGCTTATCTTTTTATTTGGGGCCATTACTTTGACAGCTTTTTATGTTATAAGTAAGTTTGTCGTTTATTAGGAACGCTACATGCTTGGCAATTAAAATTATAAATACCTACTTACTTATACAATGAAAATAAAAATACCTACTAGGTATAAGTTATTTTTTAATCCTTTTTGACAGCGAAGATATTTATTGGTATTTCAATCCACCAAGACGCGCCCCACTCTGTCAAAATCGCTTATGTTTCATTTGATTCGTGTGGAATTTGAGAGAGTGGGGCGTTTCATCGTGGATTGAAAAATCTATGTGTCTTATATCACCAGATCTTTACTTTGAATCAATTTTAAATTTGAGACGTAAAAGCGATTTATTACTCCCAAGGAGGTCATCCCGGCTCAACGCCCATAAACTTCCCATTATTCGCCCGTACAGCCAAATCCGAATGCGGAGCCTAGTAGCGGAATAAAAACGTCATTCCCGTACATTTAACGCGCAATGCCATCGTAAAGAGCGCATCACTTGGCCTCAGCCACCGGGCGAACATGTGTCGTAAAGAGACCTCTTCGGCTAACAATTTCCTGATGGTCTGTAAATAGTAAGTTTATTGTCTTTTTATGAGGTACTCGGACCGTAAAAAGGAAATAAAAGAGCACCGCCGATGGTGATAATAAAAAAAATAATTTTCGACTCATCTTAGTGATTATCTCCCTCGGTTTTACGAGCGATTCGCGAGAGGGAGCGGGACGGGAACTTTTTACAGCGTGTCGTACCGACGCGACCCTTTCGACTGGATGGGGTAAAGGTCGTAAAATGGCAGCATAAGGATAATGTTCTGGGTTTCCTATACTGCGCTTCATTCATGATTTCGTTTTAGTACAGCGCCAGTATACATGTAAATCGGATCGCTCCGGCGGCATCGATGCTCGTTTCCGAACGTTTTCCCCCCATTATACGATGTATTACATTCCTAATAGAATTATTTGGCTCCGTTTTTATTTGGCTTTAAACAAGCCATTCTATTTACCCCGTTCCATTCGTATCGAGGAACATTACATTACAATGCATCGAAAGGCTTCCAATAAGTACCTACGTGTCTGTGGAAAACATCACTATTTTCTCTTACAAATCTCTTATTCAAACCACAGACTTTATTCAAACCTGTGGTATAAAACATTTCCCAATTTACGAAATTGAGTGAAATGTAAAGTCTAAAATGATTTGGTCTCCCCTATCTCATACTATCTTACCAAACAATAATTATGAAATCCGACCTAAAATTGCACTTGCATTTATTTGATGAAGCAAGCAACATGGGAACAACAAGGAATGTCCAAATTTTTCTATGCCAAGATGACGAGTAGTCGCAGTTGGCAATAAACAAACCAAATTTCCGGACAATCTACACAAGCCCAGCATCCGTTACAAATCGACGAACAAAAGCTCGAGATCGGGCATTTCCCTCCAAAGAGACTCTTGTCTTTATTTAATCATCCAGCAATTGCGGACGGGTTGACAACTTCGCACGCCCTCCACATCTCCTAAACGCGCACTTAAGATACCCTTCCTCGGAGGCTTCACCCTCGGACGCCTTCATTCTTTTTATATCGCAACTTTATTAACGCATAAAGGTCTGGTGATGGCCCTTTAAGAATTAGGATGCGTCCCGGGTCAGCCGAGCCGAACAAATGGAGTGGCGGGACTTAGCGGGACGGCGCGGGATAGTGCCGCGCATCCCTGCGCGCAATTAATGGAACCGTTATCGTCGCCTTCCAAATTTGAATTGCGAAACGCCTCCATTAACCGACAAATCGTGATGATTCCTTTCGGGATTTTGGAACGCTTATGTTTTTTTTTGTTTTACTACACACTACGATTCGTAAAGATTTAAAGTATATATCCACTAAGATTTGTGAAGATTTAAAGTATATCTACGTAATTCCAACGACTCTCTGTTCAACCTGAAACGCAAGATCTAGAACATCATCTTAGGTTTAAGGTATGCCCGTCTGTAAATAATGTTTTTATACATACAATTCTGATAGTATAATGTACAGTCGAACCTGAGTAAGTGATAACTGGATAAGCGAGAAACCTCTATTTGCCAAGCCTCGTAATTTTTCCATTTTAACTCTCAAACTCGGGTTAGTGAGAAACTTCTATACCAGATAATACCAGATATACTGTAGTTTCCCAGTCACATTTTGGTGTCTTTTTATCAAACAACCGAAAGATATTTTAAGGGTCTACAAGGGGTTGCTTTTCTCAGATCGTGTCTCTTTAACACATAAACTGTTACGGTCTGAAATACCACTTCTTCACCACCTACAAAATTCTAGAAAAGCACTTTAACTAACTAATTTTATGTTGTATCATCCTTTGCCATTAATCAGTCAAGTGCTAGTCTATAATTATGTTTACAAAAGTAAAAAAAGAAAGAAGTTTCTTTCGCTACTACACGTGCAAAAAGCACTTGTGATTTTTATTACCACAGACTCAAAACCTTCGAAGGCTCTAATCGCGATGGCCCATAATTTGGCCCCAAACAAAGAGAGACGCCGTAAAGGAAACGTGAGTGTTTTATAGCCCGTTCAGGCTTTATTTAACGCTCGCTCATAGTGATTTTATACTCCGGCGCGGGGCGTCTCGGTGTCTGACGGCCCTTAAGACCCTATAGCGGGTATCAGATGGGAAGGGCGTAGGGTTATTTCTCGAGATTGCATGTGTTTCCCGTGTATGACACGTTTATGTTTATGGACGAATTGGTTATTTGCATGCGATGAGGACGGGTATTTTCGTGGACAAGAATATGAGTAAAAGTAAATATGTTACTTGTGGTAATAATTTTTTGGTTTAAGGATAAAAATGCACTACGAATGACAAGAAAGACACACTTTGTGTTATGTTTTAATGAATACATACTACGTATTATTATTTAATTAATTTATTATGTACTAGGTTTAATGTTTTGTGAAATAGTGATAAGTAACAACAACAAAAATACCCAATTGAGTTTGTTGTAGGCTTCTTTTCAGGTCAAGGTGCGTTAGAAACCTCGTAAACTTATAATTTTAAGTCGTTAAATAGTTATCACTATTTAATAAGTTTTTCCTAGGTGTTTGAAATAAATCATTTGCACTTTGAACTAAACTTTGAATTATGTTTACGTAGCTACTTAGGTATATTTTCAATGTGTTAGATACATATCGAGATATCATACTAAATTTAAGATTATAGAACTTCGGGCAATGTTAAATAAGTTTTATGATTTCCCAAATTCTATTATATGCTGCTTTTCTTATAGAGTGTTACAAATATAAATTCCTCGTAAAAAAACTAAAATGATTATTTATTATATGTGCAGCGTGCACCAAATAACTTACCTACTTGCATCTTTAAAGATATTTTATAAATAAATAAATAAATAAATACACTTTATTTGCACCACACAAGAAATTGTACAAAACAGAAATACATAATAAACTAATTTTAGGCACAAAAGGCGGCCTTATCGCTTAGCAGCGATCTCTGCCAGGCAACCTTGAGAAAAGGAAAGCAAAGGAACTAGATTTTGCAGGTGGTGTAGATAGGTTATATTATGTACTTAAAATAAAAATTACATGTTTTACGATTTTCCTAATCCAATGGTAATAGCATTTTTATTGGTACACCTATGTACAGTGACACAGAAATAAATCGACATAAAAATATTATAATCACGCGCACCAATAAAATAATCTTTATGACGGCTCGTAAAACTAAAAAAGTAACGACAAAAAGTGTCCCGAACCGCATTCTCGACCGAATGACACTTACGCATTGTAATCGGCGCCAAATCGAATAAAGTGACACTTGGAAATACCGAGATATCTCCACTATTGTAAAACTGTCGTTTGTCGGTTTATCGTTCTGTACACGAGGCAAGTAGGGTCATACTTCATACTATGCAAAAGTACTGAACGTTCGCGTAACGTTTTTACACACTGAGTGATGAGAATCAATCAAATAAAATAAAAAATTAACGTTACGTCTATTGATTTAAAGTATAAAATGGAATGTATTTGAACATAGTAAATGCAATCCTTCATCCTTATCGAACAAATTAAATTTGATTTCACGATTCTTGACCATGTGGCGTTTCGAACTACATTCAATTTTACGCTCTAACTAAATACTTAGTCGTAAAATTATTATTTCAGTGATCGCAAAAAATGTTTTGGTTTCAATATCGTCTACTTACTTATAGGTACATATACGTAAATGCCATGACCTTTTAAAACATTTCACTTTACGTAATGTAGCCGACTACCCTCCAGAACGAATATTCCTAGATTTCAACGTTAAAAACAATTAAATTGGTAACTAAATTAATCAAAAGATACTTTATTAGTAGGTTTATCAATTCATTTTATGCAAACTTTGATCTAGGAAAAAGAGAAAATTTATAGCATGACGAGATATGCACATTTTTTTTCCAAAATATTTTTCGAAGATTACATTACTTAGCATAATTTTCAAGCTATTCAAATTAGTTTGTGTTTTTTTAAATCAGAAGAAGCAATATTGTTATATTATGACGTCACAAATTTAAGACCTAAGCGTTAAAAAACTTCTGTGGTTAACTTTTTTAACGGCAAAAAAGTGCCCCAAACCGCATTCCCGAACTCAACAACACTTACGCATTGTAATCGGCGTCAAATCGAATAAAGTGACACTCGAGAAAACCGAGTTATGTTATTTAGGCCCCGGCCCCTGCACTACCCGGTAATCGAATTGACGACCGCCACTTGGATACACTCAAGTGTTACTTTGTTAGCCGATTCCTGCTAGCCCCCCGGGCGACGCCGGATTATGCAAAAACCCCATCTCGACGACTTTACACCGCTTTGAGGGCACTCCGAAAAGATTATAAAGTCTCATCTTATTTAATAACTGAGTCTCGAGTAAAAAAGTTAAAAATGAGGAAATTGTTCGGACGCTTCCAATCTCTACTGATATCTAGGTACCTACTCTACTATGTTCATCTGATCTGCTTTAAAATACGTAAACGACTCGTAAGTAATCCGAATTTATTATCAGTCTTGAATAAAGCAGTGCCTTTAAAAATGTAAGCAATTTAGAAGTGCTCCTATGAAAAAATCTTTGCTACAATGTGTGTTCTAAAATGTAAAAAAATGTATTGTTTCACTGTGACTGTTTACGGGTTATGAAATGAATTTCAACAATTATATACCTAGTAATAAGACAATTAATAAATTTCCATATGTCGATGATAAAATAAACTATTTAACATAAATATAACTTCAGGCCGTCGCAGGATGATTCCCAAATTAGGTATGATCCATAATTTACTGATCACCAATGATTTTTGTTTAGTCAAAGTCAAAGTCAAAGTCAAAGTCAAAATATATTTATTTCACATAGGCCTAACTTACAAGGCACTTTTAAAACGTCAACAATATTTGTTACATAATATTATGTACGGTGATAACTACAAGTCAACATAAAACTAAGTTTACGAGGGTTCCAACGCGCCCTGCACCTTTATAATTGGTGGATTAGAATTATTATCATGACTATTTCCACTTGCTGCTGCACGTATTCATTTTTTATATAATAAGAATTGCCTAATACATCTCAATTAGGAGACGGGAATCGGAGGACCTTGCCCTTGCATGCACTAAAAATTTTGTTTGCTTGACGTACCTTTTGACGAAATTTTAAAGTCGAATCGCGTCATAGAAATATGAATTATAAGCTATTATAAGCAAAAACATAATACTACTAACCATGAGTACTACTAATCATTTATTATATCAACTTAATTGGTAACTACATAATATTGTTCGTCAGATCACAAAGTCATATTCTTCATGCCGTTCACCTCTTATGCTTAATTTAAATAAAAAATTCTGACTCACATGAAGCTGGAGGCGATCTTTGAAATGAAATACAGAACAACGACCTCACGACTAATTAGCTCGGTATGCCTATTTATTATTATTTGCCAACATGTGAGAAAACCATAAGATGTTATGCAAAAAATCCAAAATAAAGAGATAAAATGTGATAGGTCTATGTATCGATAAAAAATATATAATGTGGAGGTGAAGAACTGATTTTACAGCGTTAATTTGGAGCTCTTATACAAGCTATTAGTATTGTAGAGCGAGATAGTATTTAGTCTTGTCCCTGTGGTGCGCTTAAAAAACATTTTTTTTATAATGCCATTTATAGATTTTATTGGATTATTACCGCTAATCCTTATAGTTAGATATAGGCTCCTTATTAGTTTAGAAATAATAATAACAAAATTAGTTTAGACCGCGATAAACAAAACAACGGGTCGTAAAAAATATATTAATATTCATGTCATAGTAAGACGCAGTCTAAAAACTACACAATGTCTTTACGTCATAAAGCTTTTGACTAGTTCCAAACCGCAAGTTTACATAATATATTTTTGTCCAAATAAAAGGGGACAAATTAAGTAAAAGGTAGAAATTATAATTGTAGCTTTCTGCACATATTCTCGAACTATATAGGTAAGTATGCTTAAAAATGGGCGTCAAGTTTTTTCTTCATTAATTTTTGTAGCATACCTTCTTACCTAGACGAGTAGATACAAGCTGGCACTTTAGACACTAAAAAAAGGAGAAAATTGTTAAACTGACAAAATAACAAACGTGGAGATTAAAATTGACACTAGAGCTTTGGTCAATAAAGTTAATAGTAAGGGAAAGGCTAATAAAACTTATAATTTCAAAAAATCTCCTCTTGTTCCCTATGGAATGCCCTTTGTTGGATTCAAAGCTCACGAGTCATTGCAAAGAGATCTCTTAATGGTAGATACCCTTACCGCGCTCTTATAGGACTTCCAATGCTTCTCCTATACCAAGTCTAAGGTACCCTATAAAATCTGCTGATTAATTTAACCTTGTCAAGACCAAACAAACAAACAAACAAACAGCGCTAATATTTTTCGATATGTAGAAAAAACAGTCGTTACTGCCGTCAAAACTAACACCTTGTTAAATCGTTTCCAACTCGATCGTCGTGTATTCGTATCGCAAGGCCGGGACACAGTTCTATTTGAATGCTTTGACGCGCCTGAGGAATACTAATGCACGGACAGTTTAGGCAAATTTTATATTAAGGTGTCTAGTTGGTTAGGGTTCCTTGGGCTGATAGAAAAAGGGGAAAACATCTTGCAAATCCAAAAGACCACAAGTTACAGAAAACGTGCGCAGGGCCTTTATGCTGAAACTTAGGATTTTTTAATCATAGAAAAATGTCTTCAAAATGTTGTTTTTACACTTACAAAGGTAGCAATGTAAAACGAACCATAGACCAAAGAGTTTAGCTCGTTAAGTGATGACCACTAAGTTAATAATGAATACTAAGTTGTATCTGCTGTTTTAGTTAAATAAATATTTTTTCATTTTCATTTTTCATTTTCAATAATCCTCCCAGGTGTACCAAGTGTTAGTATTGTAGTCGTGTAAGATATTTTGCTGTAAACTTTGTGTTTGTAAGCAGCGAGATTACTGGGCAAGATGCGACTTTAGAAAAATTCCCCCGATCGCGTAAAAATGTATCAATCTTTAGAGAACTGTATAAATGTCAAAATTTGGATTTTGACCAATCAAAACAAATGAAAACTATGTTAACATTGATGCGGTTCTTTAATGATTGATAGATACCCTTTTGCGTAACTGGGAAGCTGATGTCTTGAAATGACAAGTGCAGTGCAGTGCATTCATCACTTCATCGGGCAAGTGATCTTATCGGTAGGCGTATCACCTAACATCTGGTGAACGGCTTGCTTTTCTCGCTGCTTACGGTTGTCTCTAGTCTCTTTGTTTATAACCACACTGACACCGAGTCAAAAAGCGAGATAAAAAATTTACATTGCTAAGAAGTTTTAAGATTTTTTACCGAAAAAAAAATCTTTATAAGTACCTGCCACTAAAAATCTCGACTCTTACCAATTTTTTAATTATTCAATCACAGCTACGAGTATCGCACTGTCAGTTTGACATGCTGTCACTTTGACAGCGCCTTTATAGGATTCTATTTCAACTTTCACTGTACGTACGTGCGTCAGTTAAAACTAATTAAGAGTCGCTCTACAACGTGGGACACAGATTTTGGCATCGTTTCATTTCGAAAAACTTTTGAGTATATTGGAAATAGATGTGTAACTAATGGTACAGCTTGACATGGTTGTCACTTTGTAGTTGATTGGTTAAATAACTTGATTTAAAATATTTTTTGGAAGTCTCCGAAATAAGAGTTGGGAATATTATTTTATGTCTACTAATAATGTTTTTCTTCAAATATCTTTTTCTTATCAAAGACAAGAACTTCGAAAAAAACATACATTTAACATACGTTTCAAAGTACATACGTTAGGTATTTTTCATCAGGCAGTCCGATTGCTATGCGTAATAAGTTTTAGTTAGTGTATTTAGTGTGTAAAAATACGTTTTGAAAAGAAAGGGCATCTAAGTATTTTTGTTTACAAACATAGTAATACTCAACTGTTTTAAGCTTAACCAATCTTTCATGGACTCTAGTTAATCGAAAAATAGATTTTTACAAAATATTTGGAAAATTAAAAGTCAAGGAAATTAATTATTCGTTAAGATTTCAGTACCTGTCTTCTCCAGCATTAAAACGTAAGAGGACTAAAAGATTGGCAATTTTCTGGAGATACTTTGCGTCAATTAAAATTGATCTAGCTCCTGACGAATTGACAACCCTAGCGACAAGAGTTAGAGCTAATGAATGCCGTGTGAAAACGTCATCTCCTTTAATTAATGTTTTCTTTCTGGAGACCTCTCAGACAATGTTCGTAAGAGATGTAAATTCTTTATATTTCTTTCTTACTTGAAACGTATTTAAAAATCCGTCCGACGTCCTCTCATGTCGTTATTAATGACACGTCAACGCTTGTTTGATTGTAATTTATTTATTTGTTCATTATTTTAAGATTTTCGGAGTTATATGCGTTGTTTTGGTTCGCAGTTACTACGTTACGGTATTTATCTGTGCAAGCGTAGATTGAGGCGCCCTCCATGCTCGATAGTAGATATGCAATGATCTTAGAACCTTCTAAAATCATTGGATGAAATCCACCGGTAAGAAACCTGAACATAATATGGGCATTCGAACGATTAATGTAAGTCGCAAGCAAACTGTAATCTGTCAATTCTATAGATAGGCTGTTGCTGAGTGAACTACAGCGTGCCTTGCTGCTGGTGACAAAACGAGCATTTTTGACACCGGTTAACTGTGCGACATTTTTCGCCCGTGTCGTCCGCCCTGTCCAGGGTATGTCTATTATGAAGACATAAAGCGAGTCACGAGAAGCGGCTGGATGTGGAAGGATAAAGACTTGACACTCCCTGGGGAGGCCGATGTCTAATAGTGGACGTCCGTAGGCAGATGTGATGATGATGATGATACCTTTTACTGTGGAGACTACTTTATGTAGCCAGTCCTTCAATAGAATGATCTGTCGTGAAAGACATTTAGGTCACCCACTCACTTTTCACTCACTTCACAGACTTTGGGTCACTTTGCATTGAGGTGTGGGGAATCTCGTATCAAGCTGATTAAAATCCAAACTTTATTTTCTATAGACTACGGTCTCCACATTATCTCCCAAAATTATGATTATTTTTAATTAATATGAAAAACAAATTCCTAGTGCCTTAAAATGTTAAGTGTAAATGGTTCTTAAATAACACTATTTTATGTTCTTAGAATTTGGTTCATGAGATAACTACTTCTTCGGGAAAAGGCAGATATATGAAATACTCGGTCAATACAATCTAAATGAAACCATTTAGATTGTATTGATCGTTCGTTAGCTAAAGCGTGAGAAACACTAATAACAAGTATTTGCCATTCCAAATAGTACACTACAACTTTACATTCCTTTTTTTAATGTTTAAATTAAGTCCGGATACGATAACTTGTGGAGTATAATCTTTTTCTAAACAAATACACCACTATTTGCCTACAAGGGTGCACAAGAGAGCTCTGTTCTCCGCGCCTCGAGTCAATGGTGTTTGTTTAAACTTTTAAAGCCACTCGAGAAGTCGATGGCGTTAAACAAACTCGAGTAATCTGTAGTGACAATACTCGAGTGTGAACAATGCGTTATGCGGGATTCGGTTACCGATACGCGTCACATCACTAGTGAATCATCAAAAAAAAAAAATTGGTTGCCTGTAAAGTCGGTTTACTGACGATAGTTGAACGTGACAACGTTTTCTTTGTCGCTCGTTCCGCGCTCGCGAGGTAACGCTGGTAACGCCGCATGAGCGAGGTAACGCCGGTAACGCCGGATGAGTCATGTTTTTTCGTGCGTGCAACCGGCTCTATCGATTTATAAAACGTTGTCACGTCAAAAATTGGTTGCCTGTAAAGTCGGTTTACTGACGATAGTTGAACGTGACAACGTCTTCTTTGTCGCTCGTTCCGCGCTCGCGAGGTAACGCCGGTAACGCCGCATGAGCGAGGTAACGCCGGATGAGTCATGTTTTTTCGTGCGTGCAACCGGCTTTATCGATTTATAAGACGTTGTCACGTCAAAAAAAATTGTTGGATTATGGCTTTGTAGAAGCCTTTAAAAATAATGAAAAGTGAAATTAAATAATTGTAGGATGAAACCCATTAGGAAAGGAGGAGAATATTATAAAAATTAAAGGAAAAATAATTTACGGTCGATCTGAGGTCGGGAAGGGGGTGGGGGTGAGTTTTTAAGGGTAAAAAACGGTTTTTCTCAATTTCCGGCAAAACTAAAAGTCCTATGGAAAAAGTCAAATGACAAAGTTGTAGGTAATAAAAAGATCTAAAACTTTTGTATTTACAATTTTTTACATAACCTCAAAATTTATGTGAAAAATTCAAAAACCAAGTTTTTGGTTTTTTATTTTTATGTTTTAAAAAAAATTTTTTTTTCATGAAATTTGGTGAAAATTTACCTTTTTGTATCCCAAATACGCTGTAATTTATTTGATTAAAAATATTTATTTTTTCACCTTATTTTGAATTAATATCGAAAAAGCACCCTAATTTTCAATCGAAAACTCACGCGTCAAAATATCAGCTTTTTTTAAAAAGTTGGTATGTTTTCTGTTCGTTGAAATCTCTACTTTCCGATGGTGAAATAAAAATATATCAGTAATTGTTATTAGGTCTATAATTTTCCCAGTTACATACAGTGTATCCTAAGACGCAATTTTTCTCAATGAAAAAATAGCAACATGACTATTTTCACTCGTCTAACTCACAAGTAAACGTCATGGCGCCACATCTTCATTATCTATTACCAATATTTTGAAAACCACGATGGCCGTATGATGTACCTATTTACCTACTTAACACACCAAAAACACATGCAATTCTGGTCCTTTCTGCCCTATTAATAAGGATATTTTCAGCGTAGCTTGCGTATGCTTTTCAAATTTTTTCTCGAGTGAAGGTAATGCGTATCTCGGTAGATATTATCTCGCGCTTCACAAACACTGACCGCAGATTAGATAAGGCCGGATGTAGCTGAGATCAGACGTAGCTGGGTTTGCTTAGAGACTGATAAACTTGGCTCTTTCCATTCGGGTGGGGTTGAAATGGGACCGAGGTCGAAAGTACTACTTATAGTTTATTTTATAGGGACAAAAATTTCAACTGAAATTGGTGCCAATTCTGGTAAACGATTCACGTGGCGTCAGCTACATTTCGTGAAGTGAAATATTCAATAACCTGTCAAGTGCGAGTCGGACTCGCGCACTGAGGGTTCCGTACTACAACCGGAGGAATAAAACCATAAAAACCACTTTTCTTATCGAACCGCAAAACTAACTTTGTTTTTAGAGGTTTAATGTAAATATAAAAAAAAACTACTTATTAGATCTCGTTCAACCAATTATCGGTGGAAGTTTGCATGGTAATGTACATCATATATTTTTTTTAGTTTTATCATACTCTTATTTTAGAAGTTACAGGGGGGGGGACACACATTTTAGCACTTTGGAAGTGTCTCTCGCGCAAGCTATTCATTTTAGAAAAAAATGATATTAGAAACCTTAGTATCATTTTTGAAGACCTATCCATAGATACCCCACACATATGGGTTTGATGAAAAAAAAATTTTTGACTTTCAGTTCTAAGTATGGGGCACCCCCAAAATTTATTACTTTTTTTTAAATTTTGTATGAAAACCTTAATGCGGTTCACATAATACATCTACTTACCAAGTTTCAACAGTATAGCTCTTATAGTTTCGGAAAAAAGTGGCTGTGACATACGGACGGACAGACGGACAGACGGACAGACAGACATGACGAATTTATAAGGGTTCCGTTTTTTGCCATTCGGCTACGGAACCCTAAAAAGTTCATTGCATTTAGATATAGTATAGGTAAAGGTAATTGTTCAGTATTTTTTATTATTTTATTTCTTAATTCACTTCACTGAGTGTGTGAAAATGTTACGTAAATCGCCTTCTCGTTGTGCATAATTTCGAAACTAAACTACCTGTAAAAAATAGTTAGAGCTATTCGAAACGCTCCTCATGTAAAAGATACCGCTATTGTTAGACACGTCAAATTAATTGTGTACAGATTTTGCACAACAGAATTCGTAGGTACCATTTTTTTTAATAATAATGTTCTTTATTACTCCAAAAATAAAATTAATATTTATAAATGATACGTTAAAACTTTAAGCTAATCTTTAAACTAAATTTAACATTTTAATATTTTTTAAGGGTTTCTTCCCCCTTCTATTTAGCTTTTTTCATTTTTACAAAAAACGTGCTTCTGAAGTTGAACTAGGCAAGCCTGTATTTCAGCTTTAGTAGTCCATATTCCATTACGTTTCAATACTGTAAACTTTTTAGCAATCAGTCAGTCAGGTGACCAATTTGACTATGTCCTCACTTGGGCCTCACAAATTGAATTCTAATCGTAAAAAAACGAGATAAAAATTACACGGGAAGGTGTGGGGCACCTCCCACAGTCGCACCGTGCGCCGATAATGTGCCAAATACCAATTACGATACAATAATTGGTTAACGCACGCGAAGTGTCTATCAAAATTATTTTTCGTTTGGGGTCCGATGCACCCCACGGGATCTCACGCAAACTCGCATACGGGTAATTGTTTCATTATTCTTCTATTAACTCCCGAGTCCCGCTCTTGCGGCAATTTATCTCGGGATTTCGGCCCTTGAGATGTCAATGTTTTTCTTGTACTTACCGAGTTTGAGGAAGCGCTTGGGAGTTGGGGTTTACGACTGTGAAGAACAAACAGAGAATTGGCTATACCTACCTATGTAGAAGTCATTTACGTACTGCATAATTGATGTACTTACTTCCCGATTACTATACGAGTTAGTACTTGACTGCGATCTCACCTGATGGTAGGTAGGTACATAAGTGATGATGCAGCCGAAGATGTTATCGTACTAACTTGAAAGGGATAAGTAAACAGATCCCTAAGTAACGGTTTCCACATAGCATCCGGAACACTAAAGCGCTTAGCGATGCGTCTTTGCTGGTAGGATGGTAACTAGCCATGGCCTAGCAGACCAGACCTGGGCTATAGGCCCGTGGTGGGAATGGAACCTGAAACCTCCCACTCGAATCCGAGCGCTCGTCCCGGCGCGATGGAGGTAGTCAAAACTATGCCTATGAATCCATTCTATGCGTAATGAATGGTACAATTACTGAGTCAGTAATTCCTAAAGTTTACTTATTCAAAGTGTATCTGAACGTGGAATGGAACGCCATTTTAATCAAAACCGCATTATTAGTATGATGATGCCAAATATTAAATTAAGTTTTTGTGAGGATTAGGTACCTACCTACCTCCGATTCGTTCCGCAGTAAGACACGCGATTTTCTACAAAACTAATTTGGAACGCAACAATACAATGTTGATCGTAAAACGAAACGTAGTATAAAGCCCGCGCTAAAAGCCGCCGGGGCGGGGCCTCTCCGCCCAGCGTTTTAGCGCACATGCGAGGTGCAAGCGTCTTTATTAGCTGCTGCTGACTTATGGCTCCCTGGTACCAGTGCTGATAATGTACTAGAACGTGTTTGTAATGGACAAGCTTGAAGCTTGATGGGTTCTCTCAGAAGTTCTTTTGCTAGTTTTTAGGGTGCATTTTAAGCCACAAACTGTCAAAACCTGTGTTTGAAGTGATCTGAGGTCAAAACAAACTTTACGGGCTCTAACTATAATTTTTAGCAGATGCTTTATTGATCCTTGCTATAATTTTTGGATTGTTGATGTAAGTAATATGACTCCCTGGTATAAGCTGCATAAAATACTAGAACGACTATAACGTGATTGTAAGTAAACGGTTTATGAAAAGTTTATAAAAAGCTTCTAAAATAATTTCTGAGTAGGTACCGTTAGTTACAAATCACTGAGATTATTTCAAAATATCAATAAGTAGGTATGTATATGTGTTGAGATATTTAAGTGAGTCAGTTATACGAACGGGTGGTAAGAGAAACAAAGCAACGTCAATCCATCTTTCTAATAGACAACGCAAATGATGCACTTAGCCGTCTGCTCCTAAGATGTCGCCTGATAGATTTCCAACAAACAAAACAACGCCCGTTCGACATGTATAATTGTTTTGACACACCATATTTCTTCCCCTGGCATTTTAGGTCAACTAACAAGCTATCTCGAAATAGCTTCTTTGTTTCAAATTGTCATGTCCGTAACTCTGTGACATGGAACAGAAATACCGAGCTATCATGAGCGTTGGGGAGAATGTGTTAATAAGATTGAAAGATCAAACAGAATAAATTACTTGTATGGTCTGTTATAATAAAAGTGTTCTTTTTGTTCTTGGTAATGCTATGAACAGTCTGAACAAGAGCAGAGGGGATATTGAAAATCGTCTAACATTTTGCGGCATAGATTAGCAATGCAATCATCACATTATTCGTCATACAATCTTAAAGTACACATCATTTTCAAAAGTATTTGTCGAGAGATTTAAGATCAAAACCGCGCTTCTTATGCCACTATCTATCTGCTGATAAGGTGATTTTACAAGATACTGCGCATTAAAAGACGGTGTTTTAGATGACAACCAAAATAAACTAAGAGTTTCGTAAGAGGAAAATTTAGGTGTGTACTTTGTTCAATCATAAGACCAGCCTCGTTAAGAACAACCCTGCAAGGGAAAACGTGGTGCATCAATAGTGAAAGAAGGAAGCGTACTACAGCATCCAAAGAAAAAAGTGGTGCATCACTTAAAAGAAAGAACCATACCCATTTAGGTGTAAAGTACACACCTAAATTTTCCTTTTACGAAACTCCTCAATTCAATCATAAGACTAGCCTCAATAAGAATAACCCTTCAAGGGAAAACGTGGTGCATCAATAGTGAAAGAAAGAAGTGTACTATACCATCAAAAGAAAAAAGTGGTGCATCACTAGTGAAAGAAAGAAGCGTACTATACCCATCCAAAGAAAAACGAGGTGCATCACTTAAAAGAAAGAACCATACCACCACAAAAACCATCTAAAGAAAAACGTAGTGCTAGACTTCAATGAAGAAGGTGCTCTATACACATCCGAGGAAAAACATGGTGTATCACTTGAAAGAAGGAAACGATCTATACTAATCCAATGGACAATATTATCATTCATTATTTGAAAGAAGGGAGCATATACTGACTTGGAGAGACTAATTCTGGCCTAAACTATTGCTAGCGGTGTTGAATCTGTATCCGCAACCCCAAGCTCCTGGGCACCAGAAGGAAAGCTGAATTATATGCTATGCTACATGTGAATTATTTTACAACATTCGAACCACTTATAGGCAAAATTGTATTCAGAATTCAGCTATTATTAATGCATGCTAATAGTTTTTTTGATTTACCGGTAGCCTTTGGCTATTTCGGGTCGTGTCCTGTATAAAATTTCTCTATTTATGTGAGTTTGGAGCAGGCACGTTATCAGCCACCGAGTTAAACGTCAAACAGTTATGGCATTAGAACGAGCGTTTATCTTTACGACGTCTCCCGCGTCGGCTGTCGGCTAATCTCGTGATAATGCTGTGTCAACTACTACTCCATGAGCGTTGGGACGTAGAACAAACATTGGGCTACTGGTGCCTTCATTGCTGAGGAATAGGAAGGCTATTCACGTTGCGTGTCGGCTACATTTCGTGATGTGATATGTTTAAAAAGGTGATGGTATTTACGTACTTAAGCAGACGATATTGAATTCAAAACATTTTTTGCGAACACTGAAAAATTAATTTTAAAACAATTGACATAGAGCGTAAAATTGAATGTAGTTCAAAATGCCATATTGGTCGACAGTTCCGTGATTGAAATTACTTATGCGCGTCAAATTTGAGCATTGTATTTCTTATGATGAAATACGTTCAATTTTACACTCTAAGCCAATTGGTGTAAAGTTCATTTTTCAATGTTAATATTTTTTTCTTTTTCTTGTATCACATCACTAAGTGTGTGAAAACGTTACGAGAATGTCATAGCAGAAATGTTTTCACAAAAGCTTTTTGGCCTTATTCCTCAGTAGGTAACTGCATCAATACATTGAGATGAGAACATTCATTTCTGAAAGCAAGCCTATCCTTTATTTTACGTTTACATTCTTTTGACAAAATTGACACCAATATTTCTTTCCTAAGCTTGTCTTGGAAGGAATTTTCGGAGGCATGATATAAATTGTAGAGATGGTACCTGTATAAGGTAAGTGCTTATTTGATGTTTATCTCATAATCAAAATTTTCTACTGCATCAATCACAGATTGATAATTATTTTTCTAATATCGCCATGAATGAAGCTGAATGTTTTGCTGTCAAAATGTTGTATAGACTATTTTTCGTTAAAAGAAAATTTAGAACCTATAAATTTCAATGTAGATACAGTAGCATTGCAATAACGATCAGAGCTTTTTTCCAATCAAACGAGTATGAACTCTTTTTGTTCGTGAAATAAATTCATTTCGGAATGCATTTGAGAGTAACGAAATTTCTCCTAATAATAAAACTTTCTCCGAATCCATAAACAGTGGGAATATTTCTGTGAACCGATACACGTTACGTCCTATATCGGAGTGATGAACAAAAATAAATCTATGCATGCCACTATACGGAGTACGGTGGACATGCTACCAGCTACTGGTACCTATCCTTTATTCCGTAAAAATAAACGCGCAGAGTTTTCAGATGTTGCTTCTTTCTCGTAGCGATGAGGCTGCTGTTGCACCAACCAATTTTGATGTGTAACATCTTTCCTCTCGGTTGCTGAATACTTTTTGTGGAAGTGATTTTGGAAACAGGAGAAGCGTGCGATATTTGATTTGGACAATGAACGTGCGAGGTGCCATTTTGCATGAGGTTGGTACCACGACACAACGTACTGTTGACCATCTTAGTATGTAACAGATGTTACACATCAAGGTTCTTCTTTATCATCAGCAAGCAATGCAGATAAGAGCCTGGTGTTTAATACTCTTATTCGTTAATCTAAGGTACAATACTGTGGTCTTTCCACAGACCCCATTTCTGACAGGTTTTTGAATGTATGTCCATGGAACTAGATGTTTGTATTATGTCCATAAGACTGTTACTAAAGATTTGATATTATTGTGATCCTCTTTTAGAAAGCTAGTGATTCCTTCCTTAAAGAATATTATCCCATGTTTGGTCGAGTAAACCATGGCCGCCCTGGACGCATCGCGTCAGACAATGCGCGCAGGAAACATTGTCTATTTGTTATTAGAGCGATATCAAAGGCGGCCCTTCCGAGAAGCCGCTTCGTTTTAGCATCGCTTGTACCGTGTTCCAGAGTGATACAGTATCCTTGGAGAGTTTGTTAGAAAAGTCAACTTAAAAGGTAGTTTGTGGGAAGCTATTTTGAAAATTTTTATTTGTAACTTTTCTATAGATATTTCTAACTCGAGGCTCCTATTTCGTAGCCTTTATGTTAGATTTTTAAAAGCATTTTTAACAGTTTATGGTTACATTAGCTAACCTAGGGCCCTAGGGCCTGAGCGATATGACACGTTTGAGAATGATAGATGTCTCTAAGTACGGAAATCACTTGATTATTTTTCGATCTTATAATATGTATGACTATCTTAACATTCTTTTAATTCATCCAATCTAATCGAAATAATTCACATGGCAAGGGCTGCAAGTATTAAATCTGTACCGACTCATACAAATCTCGTTCTAAGAATCGAAATATCTCCAACAATCTCTACATTATCATTTCGGTAGAATCCTATAGTGAGCGCAGCGTATCCGGGGGCATACTCGTATCTTTTATCATTTCTGGTCCCGATCCCGGAGCAAATCCCCGTATCCGGGGATACGGGTAGATCCGGTAATCCCGGTTAATATCGCCCGTGCTCCGGCGTCGCGCTTTACATTTGATAATGGGGTATTAGATACATAATTGCAGATGCTACCGACACATTGATTGTAGGAAATCGCTTATTATGCACTTGTTCATTCAAGTTTCTGTTTCTCGCACTTATGTGTTAAACGTTTAATATAACCTCTTGTACTGGTAACCAGTTCGAAATAATGCTGTATCGAATTGTTTTGTATTGATGTGATGTCATAATTTATTTATTCCTGCCGGGCAACGTAAATCTGTCAATGCGTGATTAAAAGCCAAACTAACAAACAAACAAACACAGTTTTGCTTTTACAATGTTGGTTTAGTTCAAGTTTTAAGTCCTTTTCGCACTTGGGTGTTAAGTGGCTTACTAAACGTTTAAAGAGATTGAATGAATGGGAATGTATGAAGTGTAAGGTAATATTTGTTAAACTACTTATGACTCGTACACTCAATGCTCAGCTCTTTTAGTGGTAATTTATAGGCGATAAATCAATTTCATAATGGCCACTTTATAATACTTGTAAATTGTGAGATGTCTTGTCTAAATAACCTACAGTATATTATTACAGAATGCCATACAGCTATGGAGATTATTCCAAGGCATGGATTTTTTAATCTTTTCAGATGAGTCTCTGAAAGAAGTCTGCATGAGTATGGAAAGAAGCGTAGGTATTTTTTATTACAAAATCTGGGATTTGTTAGTTGATGCAAAAGTACTTATTTATCTTTAGGTTATTATTGTTATTAAAGCTGTGTTTCTGATATTCTTCAAATTCAAACTTCCTTAAATGTTTTTGTTATACAGCGAAAATGTGGGAAACGAAATCCCGGAAAATTTTCCAATAGTCTAACCAATAGCTACCAGGGCATCAGGGAGATGTAGAGGATTCCGCGGGCTAATGATGGCGCGGCGCGCGGCTCAACAAATCCCGCCAATATGGAGTACGGGAAATACCTGGAAAATGGGAATGTTATTTCCAACCCCTCACGCGGTGCGTTAAGGGAGAATATATGGCGTGTAACGAGAAAGAAAAATACAGGACGCGACGTTTCCGTACAGGCGTTTTGCTGATAATAGACGTACCAACTACCAACTCAGTTGAAACAACCTTCCAACGAAATCGGGAACTAAAAATATTTTATCACTGATCCCTTACAAATAGCTCATAACTCTCGTAGAGAAAGCTATAGTTCACAACCATAGCTATACTAGTAGCAACGGTTCTTGTCTTGTCAAATGCAGAGATCAGAGGTTATATTTATTGACCTTTTCTTTTCTGTGGTCAAATGTATGTTTCATGATCCACGAGTCAAGATATATCTTACCATTGTTTAGTTATAATAATCAGTTCAAAATAATTTCTAAGTAAGTATATTGATCTTTTCAAGTTTTCAATTTGGCTTATTTCCAGTTTGTAGGATGTTTGCTTCGGCGTAACACTTTTCCACACTACCTACATTTGCAGTCAAGTCTAACCACCCACAATAAGTTACGAACAATCAAGTCAGTGTTGGCGCTTACCAACGCCGGTCGGTATGTCTGTTCCATCAATTTTCTAGTACTGAGTTGTTACTTGTGATGCGCATTAACTTTTTTTATCGCCCCCGAGTCTTTTGATCTCCGTACATCTGTTCGGAATTCGTCGTAAGGGCTGACCACACACGACCGTTTACGATTCGTAACAGTTTTACAGCCCCGACAAACAAACAAGCGGTTCCAGGCAATGCTGTTACCCTGTTACTAAACGCTCGCGTATCAAAGGCGCCACGCCGAATCCACGAATTACTAGGAACCGCGGAACGGGAGGAGGTGGCGTGAAAGCGAATTTAAAAATGGAACAAATAACAATAACTTTACTTTTACCGCGACACACGTCATAACAAACTGTTTTTCTTTCCGCGTTCGAATCGCGTGTTCGAAATTTAAGTTGTAAAAATAAACAACCTCTTTTTAGCCGTGTTTCGAAAAAAACATTTCGATATCATAGGAGCCAGTGTAAACTTTTTGCATGTTAGAATATATATCTTTACAAGGGCTAGTGCAGAACTAAATATATATGGATGAGTGTACAAAAATTAACGTGCTTTACATTTTTCTAAGCGTTTTCATTAAATTATTTGAAAACCATGCCATACAAATTCCAAACACTTAGTACGACATAATCTATCTTTATTAGTTTTTATAAAGTCCGGAAGTTCTACAGTTTTTGATGCACTATACTTAGTATAAAATGGAAAATTCTTTCCAAAAAACCAGCTTCAAATGCCACTACAAAGAGTGAAATAATTTTTAATGTACATCAATTCCAAGTCCGGCAATGTTTTGTTTAATCATTAATAGTCCTTCGTTTTATAAAACTTGATGTGCAGAGAAACGACAATACAAACAAAAAAATAATTTTCTAAATTGGTCCACGCATCTTCGAGTAATCGGGGAACATTCATAAAAAAAAAGATTTGAGAACCTCCTCCGTTTTTTGAAGTCGGTTAAAAATTCAGAAATGTACATTCCTAACCCTCAAATTAAATTACATAAAGCTCCTTCTCCGATGGTGAAATAAATATGAAAATTAACAGAAAATTTGCAATAAAATTCATTAGACGCATCCAAGTGTCTCTGTACAAAGCCAAAGAGTGATTTACATTAAAACTCTCGCAATAAAATGAAATTACGCCATTTCGACTGTGAGGCTGAGCTGAACCATTTGAACATGGAATTTTCTATTCGGGCGGACAAAGGGTCCAATTAACGGGCCCATTGTTCGTAGGGGCCCGGTATTAGTTCATTATATAGTTGTATACATAATTTTATGTGGAGCTCACAATGCTTGTCATTTCAGAGTGCATTCTATGTTTAATGGCCAATATATCACTTATCCGATTTTCGTTCTCATTTACATCGACAATGGCTATTAGTAGTTTTGAGTGTTTAGTTTTTAAAATAATCCTGACGTCGAGTACCTACCGGTAATTCATGAAGCAAACACATTTTTTTTCGAAAAATAAAACTTAAGGTTACCTTCCACTGCCGTTTTAACTATGCTTAGAAAAAATAACAATTGAAAGCTTAGTAGATACCGAGACCTTACCTACTTCATTGCTTGTGTCAAATGAGAGCATAAATTATGACAATAAACCAACCTTCGAACTTGAACCATACTTATACATTTCACACCGCATCTTTAACTTCTCAGGTAAGACTTAACTTCTCGTTTTAGATTAAAATTACATAGGATTCTGGTGCCGTAAGGAACGAGGGACCCCATTAGGTTATCAGGAGTATTTTTAATCATCCCACTATCAATACCGCAGTGACCAGGGCCGCAGGGCCGCGCGGAGGTGTCCAATAAATTATCCTCCGGCGACATCGCTAATGCAACGCGCGACGCTGAATGATAGCGCTGCAGACGTGATACCGACGTAGTGCCGAAGACCATCGCTACATCTTGTCTACGAATATACTAAAACTTGGGGGAAAAAAATAAAAACTTCTTTATTGAGAGCAGAATCCCATAGCCTCTTGATGATAAAGCTGTTAGAAATTAAAGGTCACTGCGCTCGTGCTTGTGTACCGCACTGCACCGATTAACGCTGTTTGGTTTTTGAATCCAAATGTTTTTGTGAACATCAAGTTTTGTTTGTAATTATATTATCATTCTTGTGGAATAGACGAAATATAGTACCGTAAAAAAATTGTAGGTAGGTACCTAATAAAGTATAAATCAATTGGTGTTTGAAGAACTTTGTAATAAAATCATTTAAAAAGTTTCTGATTTTCTTTTCTGTTAAGAAAGTTTTCATTTACCTACTATGTTTTCACTTTAGTACACTTTACAGAGTTTTTGATTGTTGTACAGGTACAATCCACTTACTGGAGGAGAGGTTACTAAGTTCTCCATATTATGTTATCATCATGACTGACAAAAGCTGTATCCACCAGAGAAACGACGTAATTATTTCCTTTGAATGTTAACTGATTGACAGAGAAAGAGAAAAGGAGTAACTATCCCATCGTGAATCTATAAGGGGATTAGGAGTCTTACGAAGTTACGACTGTCTCCCGCACTATAATCCAGCGCGCGAGTCGCGACGCTGAATGATAGCGCCGCAGACGTGATACGCAAGTGACGGCTAAGTGCGATCGCTTGTACCGCTGATATCGGCCTGCGACCGCCTCATGCGATCCTGGTACACGACTTGCTCATTACTGACAGCCCTTTGGGGATTTTGATCCCCTGGTGTCTGTCTGTCAGTCTATTTTTGATGGTTTGTTTTGGTGACAGATGCAACTTACATCAAAACATGCTTAGTATTTTTTTTACATCGTAAATAAATCTCGTTTTTACTATAACATTCTCAGAAACCAGCCGATTATGCCGGGAATATTACATATATGAATATTATTATTGCACAAGTGTTATAAAACAAAAATAAGTATAATGATCTCCCTTGCTCAATCACTCATACATGTTTAACGTACTTTCCGAATATGAAGAAAACTGCTGAAAATGAAAAAATGAAAGTGAAAATATTTATTTTCACATAGACCTAAATAACAGGCTCTTATGAAAAGTCAAAACTCTACCGCCAGGTTCGGAAAGCAGGTTTGCACCGAGAAGAACTGGCAAGAAACTCGGCACTTGCTCTTTTCAAAAATGTCAGTGTTATAATACCTAGTAATTACTAGCCTCTAATAGTTGTCACGATTACTCAATAGATAAGAAACAAACGCCTAGTTCTTATAACTACGAATTTCTTGAAAGAGCGTCCCATAATACCTTATTTTTTGACCCGGGCATCAAACCCATGACAATTAATGATCATTAATCAGAGATTGATCATGCTAGTTACCTAATTACTAGACTTACAACGCAATCACTAGGTAGTCACTAGTCAGGTACCATGGCAGTACCTACCTATACTATAGTAGTGTTATAATCTCGCTGCAGACTCTGTCATAAATCATAATCGGTCTAGGGATGTGCGCTAGTTGCGCTACAAAAAAGAGCAACTATCGATATCATTCATCGACATCACTCATCGACTGCAGTAATGCACAACTCAGCAGTGAAATACAAAAGCGAAACACTGAGATGATTTATGGCCGAGTCAGCAGCGAGATAATAACACTACTATAGTATCCATATCATACAAATGTATTCCGTCTTTATATTATGTCTACAGAATAAATAAAAAGTGTGTCACGGTCTAGCATCGGTCGCACGAGAAATCTGAAGTTCTAACACACTCACAGCAGACTAGGCACACATGAAAATCAAGATCTCTCGTATCTATCACAGTACCACCGATATGCGTTCCCGTTACCAACATTCCACCTTACCCGTACGAATTGTCAAACCTCGTGGTCACGATATATAAATAACTCGCGTCTCAACTTTACAGCACTAGTGTTATAAACCCTATCGTCATCACATAAAGTCGAAAACCACTTGTGCTGTAAAATTGTTATTATTGTATGTATAAGTCTTATTAAGAGCGACTCCCACTCTGAACACGCAACGGGATAAGAGCCGGCTCACATGGCGCTAACCGAGATTGGAAATTATTAGATAACCAATTATAGCACTTGTTCGTTAGGTAATAGTTTATAGGCGTTGATAATTAAATGTACTCGCTAATAATCTTGTATTGTATATTGCGAAATCCAGCTAATAATCTTGTAATAGATAATTGTAAGTTATGTTGTTTACTAGAGTCTGTGATAACGTGTAATAGTGTGGTATTCTTGGTTAACTTGGTACCAGGTTCGGACTTCGGGATAAACAAAATAACGACTGTCATCGAAAATTTTTGTGACATTGTCTCAAACAGTACTAACGAAATAAATAAGAATAAAAGACTCACTATCAATTAATATCAATCTGTCGAAGAGAGAGTCAATTTTAGTCAATTTCTAGGTAAACGCACTTCAGCCATCCTTCACCAGTGCTCATCATTGCCTTCCATCGAGCATAAACTTGCGTAACACAAAACGTCCCAAAAATTATCCTTCGCAAAACGCCAAGCGACTTTCGTGACAGAAGGTAAACAGTAAACACGCATCGGCGTAGCCTCCCATTTTGAAAGATCGAAATTCCAAGTTAATGCGGCAATTGTAAAACAAAACAGCCGTCAATAATTGGCGTGGCATGTGAGCCCGGCTGTGCGACCGGCAAGTAAGCGGAATCGTACGTACGTTTCCAAGTATGGCTGCGTCACACGCGGGCGCGCCCGGTGCCACCGCCGCAGCCGCCGGCGCTGTTTAACTGATGATCACGTGATCGATGATTAAGCGATTTATCGATTTTTACATGATAAGGCGAAGATTATGTTCAGAACGCGTTTTAACAAATTTTAAAAGAAAAATATCTTAAAAATCTTGTAGGCTGCTGTTAATTGAATAAATGTAGATCAGTATGAACTTTCAAACTAATTAAGTTAACATTAGTCATAATAAATATGCAATATTATAATCTAATACATCTTTCTTTAGTCACTGGTTATCTCTTTTATAATCACATCATGTATCTTATTCCTACGTCACGATTACAGACTACTGAGTAATATTTTTTTATTTTATTTATATGGTTATTATTTTTAGTTACATGAACGAGTTTAACTGAAATTATACCCAACAAATTATACTGATCATAATTGTTATTTGAGCATATTATTTTAATAGAATATAAAGTATCTTATTTGAAGCATTTAAAAGAATCATTAAAAAAATGGTGTCTAGACTCATTTTTTCAATGGGGTTTGGTTTTACTATAAAATTTAAAAAAGTGAATATTTTTCATGTTTCGTTGGTTCAAGTTTTAGTCATGACTTAGTTCATTTGATCGAATTCCGTATAACCGAGCGGTTGTGCCCAGTCGGAATGTAAATAGAACTAAACCGGCGACCGCTCTCTGAGACGGAGGAAAAAACTTCTTTTAGCGTATGATCACACTGAAAAAATGTCGCGCAAGAAACGCAGCGAGTACATAGACTTTTTATCGTTCATTAAAAAGTAAAGAACGTGGATTTCTCATTTTAGAGCATTCTCTATAGTTTTTTGTTTTTCATCGCTAGTGAGATCGAGCCCTTAGGAATTGCAACGTTGATTTAGGCTCGAAACCGCTTAAGAAAGACAAAACTTTGTTGCATCTTGTTGCAAGCGAGATCAGGCCTTTAATGCTCCGACTGCCAAAGCGTCAATCTGAGACCGACCTATGTCAGCACTCGCCGCGATAAATAGATAGAACAACACAGTAGTAGTAGTCTGTTCCTCTTGATTCTACCGCAAATTATCTATCACCTTTCCTACCATTGTATCACGAGACAAAGTATGGAATCATTCAGGTATAGAAAATATGTCGATTTGAGTTGGCACTTGCGAGACACGAAAAGGCGTACTGTGACGTTTCGTTCTACACAAATCGTTACATTTTTGACGTTTTTGACTCTGGATATGTCCGAAATTAGTCACGTGGGTTAAGCCGGTTACTTTTTTTTATAATTGAAGATAGGCTTGCGCTTGACGACAATCATGCCTGATGGAAAGCAATGATGAGGAACTTTTTTCGTGTATACTGTAAGACTTCTAAAACATACAACGTTTATTAGTTCATTTGTATAGTAAAATAAGATATAATATGCCCTTTATAATCCAATCAATCATTGCTAATTATAACCACTCTATTAATCACTGTGACTTTTCACTTCACACATTGTCTTATGCTCTTTCGACATCTTTTTCCTCCTACGTGGTTTTCAAATACGTCCGTTGCCGTCGAATGGCCAGCAAGCCCGTTCCCCGTCGCCGGCGCAACAGTCACACCTGCCTCAATGCTGCCATCTGTCCGACCGTAGACAAACCACGCCAGTAAACAGACAGACCAAGGGCGACAACAATACTAACAATCAGTTTTTGTCGTGTCGTGTCGCATGTGAGGTCGGGCCCTTATTAATTTATTTAGCAGTGCTCGTCGCCGCGGCTCCGCTCCGCTGGCCGGGACTATAAAGTTTCATTAATGGTGTGCTAAAACAACATTGTAGAGATGCCGCGAGGAAGTCAGATTGCCATGGTCGGTTATTTCGCGATTGCGCTGCGAAAATACTGGGCTCTTTTTTACCTGAGAGTGTGATGATTTAAAACGGGAAAACGTAAGTAGTTATAAAAGTAGCGAAGCGTACAGTGAAATTATTGTGACTTTTTTATTATTAAAATTTGAAAAGCGTGGAATGTAAACTTGCCCTAAATTTAAAGTAGTAAAATATTTGGTATATTTTATTTAGGTAATAAAAAAAGTTCATTTAATAAGCATCTTCAATATCAATTTACAGAGACAGGGTACCGAAAATGCTGGCTGCATTTCCTAATATGATTAGGTACTAAACAAAAATAAATAAGTATAAATTAACCACCGATAAGAAACCTCGGGATATGGGCAATGCATCCGAACGATTAACGTTAACCCTTTTTCGTACAAGTAAACAGTATCTCGCAAATCTGTCAAAATTCTATAGGCGGCTGCTGAGCGAACTGCAGCGTGGTCTTACTGTTGCTGGCAAAACAAACATTTTTGGCACCGATAAACTGGCGATATTTTTTCGCGCCGTCTCTGTCCGGGACATGTCTATTACATTAACATACACTATCATCAACGAATCTCGTTTTTCTCAAGATCCAATCTCAACGAACAATAACCAACATTATAAGTAACTGAGATAGATTCGGATATTTGCAAGACAAAAGTAGGTAACTAAGTACTGAAAAATACCAATAACTAAGTTAAATGTTAATTGATTATTAAAACAGAGTCTATGCGCTTTCTACTCTGTACAGCCCATCACCTGTCAACCTGTCATGAGCTGTCACATTGTCAAACCCTCGATATGATAGCGCCGCGCTACGCTGTAAGAAATGATAACGCGATAACGCGTGATAAGCACCCAATATAGTTTACCCGTAATCTCGTGTATCGGTTCATACAAGTTATAGCCCCAGATTCGGCAATAAAAACATTTGCTCAAAAAGTACACTTTTCCATGTGCGTTTAGCGTGCGGAAAGTTATTCTTTTCCGCATAAGTGCTTATTTGATTTATTCCTGCATAGGCATAAATATGCATAACGACTGTTTTGAATAAAAAAGTTTTCTGTGTTTTCTTTTTCGAGTGAAAGACTATTTTACAGCGTAAAAAGTTAATATTTATGCATTAAATAAATTTAGGTTCAATGAAATCCTTTCGTTATTTTATTTTATCGCAAAATATGTATTAAAAACCGTCGTTTAGTGCAAACTTTCCGAACGTGGCGATAGAGTATGAGCTTGGCTGGCTAGAGTCTTTAGAGTCTTACATTTCATAAGTGCGTATAAGTTAGGCCTATATGTGAAAGAATAAACATTTAAGTTTTGATCTAATTTTGATTTTGTCGTTTTCACTCATCATTGGATCAACAAACCAAACCTTATAAAGGAACGACATACTTTCCGCACTTGAATCGAAATTTAATTTTTCTTTAGTTTTTTTCGTACGACTGTTGGATCAAGGGCATACAGAAGGCAGTGGTTCTGAAGCCCTGATTTAATTTATAACGTGTTTTTTTTTTATTATAAATAAGAAGGAGAAATATGTACCTAGATGAATATTAATTATTAACCATAGAACTTTCTATTTTGTTCCAGATGCCATGGGTAAGTGTCGGGAGACACTGGGGAGCCGCATAAATCATGGTGAGGTTATAAAAACGGGCATGTTAACAAAAATTTCCAATCTTCATAAAAATCCCAAAATAATTACCTCGGCTCCGGTCGCTCGGGCGGCCTTTTTTCGACGCGAAATAAGTTAATCGGACGTAGGGTTACCAGTCACCACTTAGTACCAGGTCTGTTGGACCCAGTGCATACTTCATACAGATCGTCTAGTCTATAAAATGAACGCCTCTCCACGTGTTTACGCTTACACGCGACATTGACATTTGGAAATCAAATCCGAGACCTCCCGCTTATCTGCTCGGACTGCCATCAAACGCCTGCGTGTTTATGAATAGAAATGAAGACATCAATATTTTATGGGTATTTTATTGATATCTTATAAGTACTTTAAACGGCAAAGCATCGAAAAGGCTTGCACCCCTACATAGTTGACGAACTAAAGACGTACCAACGTACGAAGCGGTTTGATTTCTTGTTCCTGATACACACTGCAAAGGTTTGGAATACCCTCCCAAGGCTCCCAGGCACTACTTTCCCACCACTTACAACTTGGGCGGACTGTATCATCACTTTCCATAAGGTGTGATCACAGTCAAGTTCTAGCCTATACTTATAGTAAAAAAATTGGTTGCCTGTAAAGTCGGTTTACTGACGATAGTTGAACGTGACAACGTCTTCATTGTCGCTCGTTCCGCGCTCGCGAGGTAACGCCGGTAACGCCGCATGAGCGAGGTAACGCCGGATGAGTCATGTTTTTTCGTGCGTGCAACCGGCTCTATCGATTTATAAGACGTTGTCACGTCAAAAATTTGTTGTCTGTAAAGTCGGTTTACTGACGATAGTTGAACGTGACAACGTCTTCTTTGTCGCTCGTTCCGCGCTCGCGAGGTAACGCCGGTAACGCCGCATGAGCGAGGTAACGCCGGTAACGCCGGACGAGTCATGTTTTTTCGTGCGTGCAACCGGCTCTATCGAATTATAAGACGTTGTCACGTCAAAAAAACTTGACTGACAGCCTGACAGGTCAAAATCCGCAGTTCCCGCCGCGTGGCAACCCTATCGAAGCAACACTAGGAGTCGCTCGGGGATTCGCCTCGCGTCATAAACTTTGATTAGGTCATTAAAGCATGTTAATTTATTAGCGTTCGAACAACTTTCATTTGTAATAAACACACAAAAATCGCCCATAAAACTTTTACGTTACGACCGTTTATTGTCCGAGGCGGTGGCTGGTTTTTACGGCGTTTTAAAATTGTAAAATTTCGCCACATGTGACTGATCGAAAATCACCTTTGCGCTCATTAGTGCACGGTCCATTGTAATAACTTATTTGTGCGATATAATGTGAAGAGTAATTTTTTTAAAATTCAAAAATAGAATTTCCAAACAATACACTGCGCTCGTCCAGAAACCGCAACGCCACGAATTTAACTCAAAATGCAAACATATAAACATAAATTAATAAAAAATAGTTATATTTATGCAACTGTAGTACAATAAGGGATATTAAAACACGAATGTGGGTTTATCACACGAGGCGGGTCATCAACAGACTAAATACAAGAATTTATCCTTTAGGGCCTTACTGGCTCTGACTGGCTCTGACTGACTCTGACTAGCTCTGACTGGCTCTGACTGGCTCTGAATAGCTCTAACTGGCTCTGACTGGCTCTGACTGGCACTGACTGGATCTGACTGGCTCTGAATAGCTCTAACTGGCTCTGACTGGCTCTGACTGGCTCTGAATAGCTCTAACTGGCTCTGACTGGGTCTGACTGACTCTGACTGGCTTTGACTGGCTCTGACTGGCTCTAACTGGCTCTGACTGACTGACTCGCTCACTCAATAAGAATATGGCTTTTGTTGAGTAAAGGGATTATTTGCGCAGACGCGATCCAAAAAAACTGCTATTATGAAATTCAAACATTATGGCATCCGTTGAATGCTATACCTAATGGTTATAAGAACATAGGGGTTTTCAATGTTGGCAATAATTGCTAAACTAATCGGAACCTTTTATAGAAAATTTCAAGCATGGGTGTAGAGAAGCTTTATTTATGTACAAAACAAATCGTAGAGAAACTGCAACATATCCAAATATGTATTCAAAACACGATATTCAAATTAAACATTAAATAAACATAACATTTTAAAAAACGAACCACGAGTGCACGGCATTCGAATTACAAAATATCCAATCGATTGTTTTCACGTATTCATATTCATACACGCTGTCCGAAATGACGTATTCATTCCAATTTCAAAAATCAAGCAAGCAACGCTCGGAACCGTTTTAATTTTAAAATGTTGTCAGTTCAGAAACGAGGTATTCATTTGGCGCGGAATCCCGGAATGCATAAAATAAATTAAATTCAAACAATATCAATCGGACACGGGAACACACTCAGGCGTTTTCATTTTGCTTGAGGTAACTGTAAGTTGCATTTTGGACGGGATCGTCCGATTTTTTATTAAAAAAAAAATAACACCAATTTTTATTTTTATTTTAATTTAATTTAAATGCCACAACATAATTATTAGTGTGGTCCCCACCATTCACATCACCAATATTTAGGTAAAAAATATTGCTGAATAGTGTGTCAAAACTTGTGTAGTAATTAGAATAAGTTTTACCTACTTTTTAGTCAAACATTTTTAATTGAAATATAACAAATTTTTGTACAAAATAAAATCTTTGACCTAAGTCTAAGAATATAAAAAATAAAATTGTTACCTTTTGTACATATAATTACAGCTAAAGAATTTTTTGTGACTTATTTTGACAGATTTTTTTTTGGTATTTAGATTACTTTGTTAGTTAGTTATAGCGTTGGCTGGATCAAAAACTCATATAAAATACTTTTATTTATTACTCTGCCCAGTATTATTGCTAGAAATGCTTTAGGTGCCATTCTTTTCCTTCCCTTTCAACGTCATAGACAGTCAAAGAGATCAAAAATAGGATCATTACTATGGCTTCACGTGTTTTCTCATGCCGCAGGTTTTACTCAAATTATTTAAAAAAATAATTATAAAATTATTTGAAAATGTAATAACGTCCTGTATCCAGTCAATAAAGAATTGGTCACGTTATTTGCTATTTATCATAAAATATGGGCGCGCTGAAATTAAATGTTGCCATCCTTGTCTCGCACCATGAGTGTAATAGGGACGGGTGAGATCAGCTTTTTTTCTTTATTTCAAATCGTGTTATCGACTTGTCCATCTGTCATTATCTACAGACTTACCAACTTGCAACTCCGGTGTAGGTTTTCAGCCGACTTTTCATTACAACAGAAAATAGGGATTTACATTATAATTATTGAATCTGTCAGTTGTAATTTAATATACTTACCTATTATAATAGTTCATAAATTTCAATAACGATTTTTGGTGTATTTAATCATAACCTACAATTTAGTTTTTTTATAGTCATCTCATGGAATGTAAGTCACAGTGGTAAACTGTATAGATAACAATAGCTCTACATTAAATTAATACTTTGATACTTTTTTGACACATTTAGGTACTTACGTAGTATGTAGACTTCCCAAGCGGACCGCACGTCCTGTGCCAAGCAAGAAATCCTAACAGGGAATAGAATCCGAGACATCACCCTTAAAATACCAAAGGCATATAATAATTTTATTTCAGTCAGAGCAGAGCCCAAATCCAGTAATTTCCTTTTAAATTATTGAATCATGTTTAAGTACCTAAGCCCATCCAACTTAACTGCATACAATGTCGGCACGTGTGTAGATGTTATCGGACTGTCTGTCCGTCCGTTGAGTTGTTCGTGTAAGTATCTATATACAATATTAATTACGACTGTAATGAGCGTGGTTTCTGTCCAGATTGCGATCTGCGTATTTTGTACTGTTGTACACTATATACCTTAGTAGGTACCTACCTACTTTTTTTCTCTTAGTGATGTTTGATATAAGATACCTACCTAGTAATCTTACCTACCATTATATTAATTTTATCCTACTTGCTTTTTCACACAGTTAAGCCTGCCTTTTAAGTTAATCTCGCGAGAACCGTGGTAGAATTATTATACAAAAATTCATTTGAAGAAGAAATTCATTAGAATTATTCAAAAGCAATCGTGATAAATATAAAAATATCGTAGAGCACCTATATATATAGTACCAATTGAAAAGCAAAAGATTAGAATTATACTAAATCTACAAGTGGACATACCCACAGTGCTTGTAAAAATAAAAGCGTAACCAAGAGGCAGTGATAAAAAAATTAAATGATAATATTATTGCAGACAATTCAGACTTCAGTTTCGCAGGCTGATGCATTAGAATAGCGTTGATAAGCCAACAGGTGATAATTAAGACATCAAGATAGCTGCGTGTGTGAGTAAATAACTAAATACCGTGTCACCGGTTATCTCTATTTGTTATAAAATAGTTTCGTTACTCGTAACGCCATCTGTTGGCAGGCTAACGAAACACGGAAAAATTCGATAGTATGTTAGACTGTTTTTGTGAATTTGGTCATCAAATGTGTTGACGTTGACTAAATCCAACTTACTATTTTGCCCACAGTCCCTAAACATAGAAAATAAGGTTATATTAGTGCTTTAAGGGCCTGTCTAAGAAGGCCGTAAAACCACGACAAAATAGTTTAGATTTTAGAACAAAATGTTGTTTAAGTAGGTATACCTACTACTATGTATAAGTATAGTTTGTGACATTCCATTAAGTACCTAACCAACAACGATAATACAAGTTACATAGCCATCTCTATTTCTAATTATACCTACGAGCGTCATCCAATGTCCGAAGCGTAGCCATCGCCCGTTGTCCTGTAATCACTGCCCACGGCGCCCACAGCGCCCACTGTGCCCACGGGCCAGTGATTAATGATTCCATAACCGACCGACATGGGTACCGTTGCTAATGTATCCGACTTGTCTGGGCTCTTCAGATGTCTATATCTACGTACATAACTAGGTATAGATAAAGAGGTTTTTAAACAACTATCGGCTTGTATTTTAAGAGCGTTTATGCAAAACGGCGCGCATCGCGTTTCTTGCCATACTAGAGCACGTTTTCGTTGGCACTGACGCAATTTTGCGCTGATAATGCTATTAAGAAAAAAATTATAGTAAAATAAATATACTTCTTATTAAAATAGTAAATTACCAGTGACATTGAATATTAGTTGAATTAAATTACTATAATTCAGAAATAACAAAATATCTTAGATTTTATCCTAAAATAATACGTTTAATTTATCGAAAAAAGCTAAAAATGACACTTTTCGGTTTATGGTTTTTGAATGAAAATCTAGGAAAATCGTGTTTTTTTTTTAAAACACTTTTTAGTAAATGTTATTAATTTTCTAAATATGTCATTGTTATAAGTTTGTGTTAAGAAACATGGCAAATATCTTGCATCTGCGTAGAGCGTCGACCGCTATTTTAGCAAACAGCCTATACAAAAACTGTTCTAGTGAGAAAGTTATACACATATTTTAAAATATTTTTGAGACAAGTTCTAGATTATGAAATGCCAAATAATATGAATTCAATTATCTAATCTATAATTGAACACATAACTATTTTATGTTCCTTCGGAAATCGTAAATTTTGACTCAAGCATAATACTAACGCATGAAGCGCCTTAATGGTGATTGCGATAATACCTGCAGACTTATTCTGTCACTCGGTGCCTAACATAGAATGATAGCCACTGGCATATAATATAAATTAAAAAAAATACACAGCATCGTGATATTTTAACATTTATCATATCATTTATTACACCTCTATAACCTTCTTTCTTGCACGTTAGTTATTTATTTCTCCATTAATTTCCTATCTCTCAATCAGTTCCCAATCCGTTATAAATGACATTTAAACACTCTTCAATCTCATAAATAATAGACGGACAGAAAAAATGTGACATCTAATATCTTTGATATATTATTTAGTATTCGTATGAAAATATTCTACATACTTAAATATTACTTATAAAGTACAGAAATATAGGTACAGAAAAGTCTCTAAAATCTGTACTTGATATGAAAAGTTTATCAAGTGGTCATTACTTATTAGGTACAATATTGCACTGACTAAGGGTAGAAGGTAGACGGGAAAAACATTTTAAATTAGCATTAAGTAAATATAATTTTTTTAAAAACCTTCCATAATAATATTTTTTTTGTATAACTATTATGGTATCATAATATAAAACAATAAAATATAATCACCGCTTATTCGAATTGATGTTAAGACTAATAAAAATACTCGTATGGGCATTTAAACTGAAAACAACGTCGATTACACAAAATTTATATGCCAGTATCGAAGCTGGCAACACCATTAGACAAATATTCAACATTATAAATAAACCACGACCTAGCCAACGCGTAAAACACACAAAAAACTATATTATAAATTATGAAAAACATTACACACAGCCACACGCGCGTAAACGTCATGACGATCAGCTGATCAAATATATTGCTACTATAAAAAGTGAAAACGCGAACCACTCGCCCCCGTTGCTCTGTCCCTTTCCATCTTAGCTACGAAGTGTGAGCAAGAAAGAGACGGGGCTAAGGTAGGCCGCGCCGTCGCGTAAAATGATATATTAATGTCAGCTGCGTTTAGGACCTCGTGAGTCTACAAAATAATAGATGGTCACAAATAAATTACTCGCCGAGTGCATTTCTGAACGAAATTCGGGCGGGCGTCGACCTCGACCGTGGAGTGTAAATCACGATTGATAAACGGCTTGCGAAGGTCGCCATCTTGAATATCGCGTTCGAAATTTGAATCTCTCAGCGATACATGGCGATTACGACCGTTTTTCGAACGTGTCAACGATACGTTTAGCGGTTTTTCGTGGTTCCGACGGTATAATGTGTACGGATAATAAATAATATCATATGTTTTTTACTGCTACTCGAGTCTCGGCGGGTGTTTACATATTCCGGAGAAGGACATAATTAGGATCTTTCATCTTATACGGTCTTTGTCTCGATGTAAAGTCAGTGTCATTCTTACCCTTGAGCCAATTGACAAATAAAATTAAACATCCGTAGTTTTTGTTGCCGCAAATCCAGAATAGTAGTTTGTTATTGTGTGTTCATATGATAAGTAGTGTTTACCTGCACAGGTCAATTGTATACTGTAGGCCATATAGCACATAACGACGTTAGGAATTAGGACGGTCCAGTATTGTCTATTATTGGAATAGACACGCTCAATACTACCTCTCTACCTTTCTTCTCTCTTGCTACTTTTCTCCTCCCTGGTAGACTGTAACGTGGGTGGTGGAATGTATGTATCTATAGTACGGCTTACATTCAGGATCATTACCAACAGTGCCTCTTTACTTTGACGTACCTTAATGCTAAGTATCTATAGAGGTCACTGGAGGACCTTCTAACGTGACCTAACTGTCTAACTTGAAAAGGATCCATCTATCTTTTACTCCTATTCTTTAAGCCCGTTCCTTATTATGGACTCAAAATCAAAAATTAAAAGTTACTGGGAGCTAATTTAGTTAAGCACGAGTAGTTTAGTGAGATACAATGTTTGTATTGTAACATCTAGCGAAGTTTAAACTTTAGATTCATAGTAGGTAACAAGAATAACATGTTTACAACACACACGTAGGTAGTAGGTACCAGTACCAATAGTATTAAGTATACAGCCTAAAAGCCAAGCGAATGGCAATCAAAAAGAGTGCCGTAAAAACGTAAACAACATCGAAATTAGAGGCGAACTTTCTACAATCCTTATTTAGAGGAGTGCCTCAAAAACTTGCTACGTCGGAGCGCTGCGGGGGCGAAGGGGGACGGAGGGGGAGGGGGAGCGGGAAAGGGGGAACCCTCTGTAACTAAATTTTGAACTGTCACGTAGATTAATGATGCTAGGCCGGTGCGATACGCGCTAATGCCGCGCGATTATTGGGGATAAGACCGTTGGAACGCGGTTTTTAGGTTTTCTGGGGGTACTCGCTAAATCAGTGGATTTGACGTTTTTTATTGAAACGATTTTGGCAAACTGCAATAGCTTAAGTAAACACTATATAATAATTATATTGCTTTAATTAAGACT
The DNA here is from genome assembly GCA_036785405.1 of Coenonympha arcania. Lineage (NCBI taxonomy): Eukaryota > Metazoa > Arthropoda > Insecta > Lepidoptera > Nymphalidae > Coenonympha > Coenonympha arcania. Next base: position 438,684 of record CM072073.1, read on the forward strand.
TAAAATTTTAACAGAAGTACTTTATGGTAGGTACCTATAGAGTATAGTCCTATACTAGCCAACCTTTTATTGGGGTTTGGGAATACAAATTTTGCTAATCATAAATCTTGTAAATCATTTACCGGCAATGTTCAGTTTAGATAGACATTTTTTGTTTAACTTTATCTGAACTTTATTTGTCGAGTAAAATCTAATGAGAAGAACCCAGAACAACCCTTTGCTTCAATGGTTTATTTCCCACATTAAGCAGTTTTTACTTCAAAAAAGAAGATACAACTACCCATGCAAAATTTCATATAGATAACTTCAGTAGTTACTGAAATAATCGACTATGACAACTGACAGACAGACAGACAGCCAACAGATAAAAGGACGGATGAATTCGCACCATATAAATTTCATTTTTACGATTTTGTATGGAACCATGAAAAATAAACTACACTGATAATTATAGAAGCCTTACGTTCTTCTAATTATTAGTCATATTATGTATCTGCTTATATACGTCGTATGGGCTTATAATATTTTAGTCCCCTACGTGGCATTAGTCAATAATTTCTTACAATTTTTACATCTGAAAGTCATAAATGAGGACTTTAATTGAATTGGAATTATTTAATACCAGCAGATGGTTTTGATATTATTGAGCGAAACATGGTAGTGAAGTGACTCGAATCGATCATTATACAAATAAGCTCGTTTCGTATTGTATAATAATGTCAAATACATTTATAACTTTTGCAGCTTTTCGATATCTTATCCGATCAAATATCTATAAACTAAGGAATGTTGACACAAATGTGAAAGTTTCGTACCTAAACCTACCTATAACAAAAAAAATATGTGGGTGTTTGCGTTGTATTTTGATTTCATATTAAAATATTATGTTATTCGGCTTGTTTGATGTTTCAATCTATTTCGTGGCTTATTACGTGTTTTTAATGTGAATTATTTAGTCTAGTAGAATGAGCGAATGAGTAGGTATTAGGTACACTTAGGTACAATTTTATAAAAAATAGAGAAAGCAATTTCAAGTCTTCTCAACTTGTAATATCGGAAATTTCTCATAAAGCATATCAACCACTTACAACCACATTCAGAAAGCAATCTATATTGAGAAAATATTTAGGGCTAATTCGTCAATTTTCATAATTTACATTTATTTTGTCTTTAATACAAAAAATCAATTTTGAGTAGATTGAAGCGAAAGATATTTTCTAAGAATCTTTCTCATTTAGAAATTCATCAATAAATTTTATATCTTCACTCTCCGTTCATTCTCTAATAAATAATTAACTTTTTAATTACAGTCAGTACTTAATTACTTACTGAAATAATTATGATTTCAAACTAAAAAACACCCATCGACTACTTTTTACACTGAATTAAATAAAAAAATATACATATTTCGGAGTCGTATCCTGCATATTCCAAAGTACACGCGGCGCGAGGGTTCGGAATGGATTTCGGAAATCGATTGCCTCCAAAAATATTTACAGGGACCACGTGCACAGCAACACCCGACTCGCAACACCACACCGTCCACGCCACACCATTCAAAGCCACACCACGCCACACCACGCCACACCACGCCACACCAAATCATACCACGCCACACCACGCCACACCGCATCACTCAACACTAGACTAATTTTAACTACGATGCAAATGTTCGAAAATAGAATACAGTTTCGGTAACTAACTTTTTTCAGTTTGTCCAACCCTAAGCAGATATTATAATATTAAGTACTTCCAAATCCTATATTTCACCAAAATAACTTATTAATATAATAAAGTTAGAGTTGGTAATTTTTAATTAAAATACTTAATATTTATTCGAAATACTTTGATTATAATTACTAATAGTGTCAAATATGCCACACCGTGCGGGCAAGGATAGTCACCCTGGACTGGATCTTGCTGGTTTTAAGTAATTGTAATTGTTGTTAATTATTATGACAGAATGTTTGGAATCTTTGGAAATAATGACATTTTTAAGAACTTACAAATTGATGTACCAGAATAAACGCACACAGTGCGTCGTATGGCATTGCGATACTGTACTTGGGATGCAGTCTTAGCTCTTATATTTATTACATTTGTCTTACGAGAAGGCAGGCTTCTTTCTATGCTTGGCTTACTAACATAGTCATATTTAGGAAACGGGAAATTATAAACTTAGATGGGAACTTTAGCTTTCCCATCTAAGCTTTTAGGTAGAGCCAATTCAATATTTATAGGTTGCTATAGATTAAAGTAGGTAAGATGATGATACCAAAATTACCAGGGCAACATGAGCAGGCAGCAGGTTTTGAGAGGAGGCAATTAACAGTAGCGACATCTGGTGGTGGCAGCGCGGCGGGGTGTCTTGCTGCGCCTTGCGAACCCGGCTAATACAATGCTATCGCAAGCAACACCAGCCAATACTGTTAATGCTGGACAGTGCTATTAACTAATGTCTAAATACAACAACAACAAACAAGACGTACAATACAATACAATACACAACAACAACATGTACAATAGTTAGTAGTCCAGCGGTTAACATAACAGGTAGACCGAAATTTGATGGCCATTGCAATGAAACGCAAATTGCACCAGGTTTTACTTACAACTCCTAACGCTAGCTTGTACTACAGATCTTATTTATGTTCATGTAGGAGAATGAATAATTATTTGTATGTTTGTGAATTATTTCATTTGTTGTTTCTCTCAACTATTAAATGCACTCTTAAATAGATTGAGTAAATTAGTAAATGTTTTTATTAGATGCGAAAAAAAAAGGTTTATTTGACGTTATGTCCGTTATCAGCTAATAATCTAGGCATTAGAGATAAATCGAGAAAAAGTCCAGAACAATTTTAAGATTTCTTACTATCGACAAAATTATGCAGTATTTTCCACACCTCCAGTTAATTTTGATGCCATTTGTAAATGGAACATATAAGATTTATCCTCGTTAATTCTGAAACGTGGTCGCCCTTCAGTTTTACAATACGTCGCTAGGCGAGTGATACAGACAATTTGAGAGTGTACATAGATCGTAATCTCAACTGGAGCAGATTTGCTTGTTCTGCTGTTACCAGATAATCATCTCGTAATTATCTTTTTAAACTGAGTAGGGTTATGCATAGTTTTTGCAACAAATCTAAGAAAATACCCTACTGAAACATTTGTTTCTCACATTTCCATACATAGATTCTTAGGTTCTTTATTCATAGGTTTTAGTAATATTTTGTAACAAAATTTTCTTTTCGGAGGGTATCGCACTGAGGGCTAGGCGAAAGAAAAATTTTTTACCTGATGAAAATCCCTATGGTCTACTTCTCAATAAAATTTGTATGACAGAAAATGTGCATAAAAAGAAAGTTACTTTTTGTATGCAAAATTATTAATTCGGGATATGAAAAACAAATTCCTAGTGGCAATGGTTCATAAAAAACAATTTTATTTTTCTAGAATATTTCGGTTTTGGATCATGAGAAAACTTGATATACAGACTAGCTGACCCGGCAAACGTTGTTATGCCATACAAAGTATTTCTCACGTAGGGGTAAGAAAATAGATAACGACCTATTCTCAGACAAACCGAATGTAGCCAAAAAGTTTCATAAAAATCGGTCAAGCCATTTCGGAGAACTTTGGTTACAAACACTGTGACACGAGAATAGGTTACTCGTCTCATAATTATTATACCTACTTAACTTTTAATTTAAAAAGTCACGGACGCGTCTTCAATTTTTTTTTAGAAATATTTATTGGTGAGACGAAGAGCAACGACCTAGAAAGTGGGTCCCTTTATACATGCATACATATAATAAATATATGTATAATTTGTATAATTTAGATAGGTATGTGTGTAGTCGGGCCCGTGTCATACCCGCTTGTATATTTTTTTCAAAGTCGGCATGAATAATCACATTTTTCTATACGTTCCGCATTTATTCGAGCGTTTACAACCCGAACTCGGTAACGGCGTAAACACAATAAACGGTCGGTGGAAATCAAACCATAAATTTATGCTCATAAAGTGTATATTTAAGTGGCGGCGGATTTCGTGAATTTTACGTTAAGTTAGGGTTGTCACTATTCTTTGAGAACTCTTCCGCATTATCACAAATGTGCTTTCTTAAGCTTTGTTTATGAAATAGTGTAGCGTGTTGTCTGCACACAGAAGGTTCCTGATAAACAGCATTATTGATAAAGAAGGTATTCTTTAAATAAATTAGGTAGGTACATAAATATCTGGTGCCAATGCTGTTGTGCCAGACATTTCTTAACTAAACTAATTTGACGCTTCTGAAATACCATGTGGCATCATTTTGAAAATGCTGCTTATGGGAAAGGATACTTAGTTAGAGATTTTACACAAATTGGCACCAATATCTGTTTGAGATAAACAGGTACTTAAGAATACAAGTAATGATCTTCATTAGTTAGTTTTAGCTCCGTATCAATATTTAATGACAGCCGCATTACTGAAGGAATTTGACGGAAATTTTACAGGGCAGGTTAGGTAAGATTAGACTTAATTTTGCGTCATTAAGGGGTCCTAGGATAGATATCTAGGATACTCTTAAGTTAAAGATTGTCCAATAAAAAAATGAAAATGTGTGCGGTGGCAACCCTACGGCCAGGGCGCGCGCCGCTGCGCCGGGTCCGCCGATCCTCGTGACTGGCACAATTTTGCTCTGAAGTAGGTGTATTTTTGCTTTTTTATTACGCCCCGTAATCCCGCGCGGTACATGCTAGATTTATACATTTAAACATTATTATTATTTTTGCGAACTGCTTTTATATGTTAGGTAAAAATTAAAAATAAGAAGCCCAAGGTAGGCTTTATATGCCGCCCTGGTGATACTGCAGGGAGTGCCGACTGCCGACAGGAGTAAAACTGGAACAATAACTTGAGATGTCGGTTACAGTAACAGTGTGAGGTGTCGGTTACGGTAACAGTGGCGTGAGTTCAATGGTTGGTCAAAAAATTCTAAAGAGATTCGCACTCCAATTTATAACGAGGCACTCCTGAAGTGCCGACAGAAGTGATAACTTGAACAGAGTTGTCGGTTTCCGGTAACAGTGTCGCAAGTTCAATGGTTTTTCCCCATCTCCCCATTTGACGACCGAATGGCAAAGTGGTTGTGTCGTGGGTTCGGTTCCCACTACTGGTAAATGTTTGTGTGATGAGCATGAATATTTTCCAGTGTCTGGGTGTTTTTCAATATATAATATTTATGTATATTTTAGTATGTAGGTATGTATATTTATCAGTTATCTATAGTACCCATAACACAAGCTATCGCTTATTTTGGGGCTAGATTGCGATGTGTCAAATGTCCTGTATATATTTATTATTTAATATTATTATATATCTCAAAAATGCACAACGCGCAAAAGTAACGGATTTAAAATCGCTGACCCAAAAAAACCCAAACACTCACCCACCAATCTCGAAAATTATTGTTGCTTGTGTAGGTACCAATAGGTATATTAAGATACACATGCTTATAAAAAGCATTCTATTAGAGCATGCTCAGAATGATTTTCATGCTGAATAAGCATGCTCGTTACGTAGTAGTGTTATTATCTCGCTGCAGACTCGGTCATAAATCATTCGAGTGTTTCGCTTTTGTTGTTCTGCAGTAATGCACAACTCAACAAAGCACTACAAAAGCGAAACACTCGAATGATTTATGACCGAGTCTGCAGCGAGATAATAACACTACTATAACAGACACTTCGTACACATGCTAGTTAGTAGCAAACGTTCGAAACTGCTACTACTATGCTTAAGTGCTACTACTATGTTGCATTTGTATCAGTACCTTTATCTTTTTACTCAGATGGAAAATACCACCTTACATCCCTCTCTATCGTCTACCCCTAGCTGTAGGTATATCTCGACACTCTATTGTCGATCGCGTTACCGACTGCTGCTACCGCTGGTCCACGTACGATCGCCATCAAAACGTCATTACTAAAACACACCCTCCGTATTTTCCAGCGTTTTATATTCATTTGGACAAGTGCCCTAAGCTCTTCTTGCGAGGCATCGTAGCAAGAAAAATACTACCTACTTCAGATACTACCCTGATAGGTGTGACTTTCTTGTATTTAACATGTTTTAGTTGATGAGGCAGGAAGTTCTTTACGCATTTCAAAAACTATAAGAGGCCCTAATTCAGTAGATAGGTACGTATAATTTTTAATGTAAAGCTATTAATCTACTGGTACAGCTAAGTAATAGATAAATCGATAGAGGCATGTTATTGTTAGATGAACCTAGACCTATACAGAAACAAATTACACCATTATATGTTTGGTACTCCTTCACGCCGCAACTAGAGAACCGATTTGGCTGTAATTTGGAACAGAGATAGATTATACCCTGTATTAAAGGTTTCTTTATCGAGATCTTTGACATCTACAGTCTACTGTCCGTTTAATAGTTTATTTTTTAAATCTTTGCACAAGCTTTACACACTAGGTTAGAGTTAAAAAGTTGGTTTTTTAGAGTTCTGTACCAAAATGGTAAAATGGTCCAACTGTCACACTCGAATATTTTTCAGTCAATTCCCGTGAAAAGATAGATTTTGCAAAATATATTTACTAATAAACAACAAATTGAGCAGGTATGCTTAGCGGCGTACAAGCCGTATTTAACTGATTTTAAATGAAGTTTTATGTAAAAACTATAAAGACAATTACTTTCAAATTTAAACTTCATGTATTTTGGGTCTTTAATCTAAAATCGCTTAGAAGCAGGAACACGATTGAATAAAAAGTTCTCCCAAAAGTTGCTCCAAAATCTCAGTTTTCTTGTTTTTTATCGGAAACTACAATGGATGTAATTGTAATTTTTGTTTTAATGTGTCGACAATAACAATATCTAAAAACGCTTAGAAACCAATTTTTGATAACTGGCTTAGTTTTTGAGTAATTAGGTAAAAGGTTGTTTTTCTGTTACATATATTCTTCCGCGACGCTGCATGTCGCACCTACCAACGTATCCGTGAGTGTGAGAAAGACAAAATAAATTCAATTAATCCCCTTTAACTGTACATTTGTGTTACACTTACCACTAGTCATGACGGAGAAGTAAATGTATCTAAAAAATGTAAACACTAGAAAAAGCTCGCATAGAGTGAGCCACTCCAGGACAGGTGCATATAAAATAGTGACGTAGTATCACTCCGCTGCGGATGATCGATGGCGGGCTGTCAGGCTGACAGTGTCAAGGTCGAGTTTGACAGCTGTCAAACCGCCCAGACAACGGCTGTCAAAGTGGGGCGCGCTGAAAAACGCGGAGCTGTCACGCCGGGTAATGGATAGCCTTCCGCTGGCTGCGTCATGGTGTGACGCCATATTTGTTGAGGGGCCGACGAACCGCCCGATCGATATTATTGTTTTTTTTTTGTTTATTTAGAACTGACTGTTATCAGCTTACTAGGTTTTGAGCGCGGTTTCACCTGCTTATACAAATAGATAGAGAGATAAACACTTTATTGCACACCACAGAATAGATAGAAAAAGAAGAAATAATGAAAACACAAACTTAGGAGTACAACTTGGCGGCCTTATCGCTACATAGCGATTTCTTCCAGGCAACCAATATTTTACATTGGATACGAGGTAGGTGGTACCAGAATAAATAAATATAATAAATAAACTACTAATTATAAAAATTTAATACTACGCCAAAAAAAAATTGAATAAATAAATATAATACTACGCCGCCGCAATTTTTTACGGGAGAATACGCCAATATGATTCGGTAGATACATTGCACTATAACGCCTTGAATTTAAAAAAAGTAATTTAATTTAAAAATTAAAATAAGTAATTATAATTTGCATATTTTTCAATTATTAGGGTTCCGTAGCCGAATGGCAAAAAACGGAACCCTTATAAATTCGTCATGTCTGTCTGTCCGTCTGTCCGTCTGTCCGTCCGTATGTCACAGCCACTTTTTTCCGAAATAAGAGCTATACTGTTGAAACTTGGTAAGTAGATGTATTCTGTGAACCGCATTAAGGTTTTCACACAAAATTTTAAAAAAAGTAATAAATTTTGGGGGTGCCCCATACTTAGAACTGAAACTCAAAAAATTTTTTTTCATCAAACCCATATGTGTGGGGTATCTATGGATAGGTCTTCAAAAATGATACTAAGGTTTCTAATATCATTTTTTTCTAAAATGAATAGCTTGCGCGAGAGACACTTCCAAAGTGGTAAAATGTGTGTGTCCCCCCCCCCTGTAACTTCTAAAATAAGAGTATGATAAAACTAAAAAAAATATATGATGTACATTACCATGCAAACTTCCACCGAAAATTGGTTTGAACGAGATCTAGTGAGTAGTTTTTTTTAATACGTGTTGAATTGATATTCAACAAGTCTAATATTTTGTTTAACTTTGATGACGACAGTTGCATGTATTTAACTCGCGGTGAAGTTGTTTAATGTTGAATAAGTTAGTTATGCGGTTCAAGAAAAGTGGTTTTTATGGTTTTATTCCTCCGGTAGTAGTAGGTACGGAACCCTCAGTGCGCGAGTCCGACTCGCACTTGTCCGGTTATTTTACGTAGGTAGGTACCAGCTAATTCTAATTTCTAAGAAGGTACTTAAATGTATAAATCCATTCAAGTTTTTTTTCAACTTCTTAGCCGAATTTAACGTTAATTAATTCGGACAGATATTAAATTATTTTTTGCTATTAATAATGACGAACATACTTGTCAGTTGTTTGGCGCTCCAGTTGACAAGTTTTAGACCTACATGTATTAGTTATTATTAGATATAGGTCGAGATTGTTGTGTTCGTCTGAGCCTGATAAACTTTTTCTAATGGACATAGATCCCGATAGGAATATATTATTAAACCAGCTGGCTCAGAATGAGAATGCGTATGAATAGTCATAGCACTTTACCAAGGTACCTAGAGTGAGGGCTGCCAGGAGTGTCAGGCTTCACAAACATTTCAAACCATCGGACGCCCATGTCTGCATTTGCAAACGTAATCTCATTTTTCCTTACCGCATAGGGGTTGAATTTTCCAAAATCCATTCTTACCGGTTGGTCATGATTGCTATACCTACCAAGGTATGTAGCTACTTAGGTATATAGGTACCTACTTATGTCAAATTTAGTTAAGCCAGATCCATGATTGAGTGGTTTGAGCTGTGCGTATCTACAGAAATCCCTTTTTATATCTACAGAAGATTTCCGGGCAAGCACGCTCAGATGTTTTTCTTCACCGATAAGCAAATGACGTTGATTTCCAAAAACAAGCATTAAACTTCGTGAAGTCAAAGAGATTTGGAACTGGGATTTTGAACCCCAGCTGCCTGCTAAGAGCCAATTGTCTGAACCTCTGGTCTATGGCTGTTTTTTTAGGAGTTTCAATGCACATAATTTGGCTAGCAAGCTGACAGGCTATTGACCCGCGCCTTCAGCGGCGCTGTGGAATTCGGTGACATGAGCCATTAATCTTTTACGTTAATTAGATAGAGGGGAGCGGACGACAACATGCCCACGATCCTATCTGTACATGTATTTTTTTTTAATAAACTAGCGCACACATATTAATCTTCAGCTTCTATACACACATGTTTATAAATTTAAAAATTCAGTGCTTCTACATACGCCTGTAAATATTTCTTTTAAGTATTGGGTATGACCACAGAAATAGTAATATAATACCGCAAGGTATGACATAGTTTAATTTTTGGGTAAAGCATAAACTTACCTCTTTGTTCAGTGGCCATTGGTACCACATTTTGAAGTCCATTGTCGTTTTATCAAAAGCCCGAACCAACAATTTGAAATTAGAATATCTCATAATCCCATACTCTACTTAAAGACAGGTACTAAAATCATCTAAGATTGCGACCGAAGAAGCCTTGAATAAACTACAAAAAATATTCACGCACCCCTGATTTTAGCATACAAGTTTCCTCCCAATGTTATTCGCGTATAGGTACCTAGTTTTCCATTATAGCAAGTGATCCAAACCTCACATCTCTTCAGTAACAAGCAAGATTCTAAACTACTGCAGTTCCTTCCAATAAAAAAAAAACTTTTCCTAATTTCTTGCATGCAGTCCTTTTAAAGATTTAGATGCTATATACGAGTAAGCAGGTACATAAAGTAAGAAAAGGTACGATGTTAAAGGTAACAGTTAGAAAGCATTTAGTTTCACGTAGCTCAACGTTCGTGCGTCAACATTCCGTAGGTATAGGAACTATGCCAATAAATTAAGCAGCCGTCATGTATTCCCTGGGAAGACAGATATCTGGAAAATTCCAGCTGGCTTCGCTGCAAGATATTTTCGGCCGCAAACAAGGAACAGCGCCGTAACTTTGTAAGCTAAGCGGTTTTGACGTCGGCTAAAAACAAACACGACCTGAGTCCGACTAACCGTAACCGCTGTAGGTAATATAGGCACAGTATCGATCTAGGTTTGACTCCGTAGACTGTAGTTCTGTAGCCTCAGTCTGTACCTACAGATGATGTACCTAGAATACATCCCCCCAGGCAAGGCATCGACCCTGTCGCCCTCCGAGCGAATTTATCCCCTATCTTTCGGCGTTCATGCTCCCTTTTCCTTCGACAGTTGCGAACTTTCTTATGACGATTTTCCGTCTGTTGGATATCCCCCGTTTTCGATAAGAGAGTATAAGACGTGTCCAGACACGCGATAATGTTTCTTATTGGTGCAATGCTAAGGTGACGATGGGCGGGAAGACCGCCCTATCTTTGGGCGGGAGCAATTAGCCCGGGTTTTAAAAATGCATTTTTTTATTACCCTCTGTTTTCACGGACGGCTGGCTTTCGAGGCACTAATAACTATTGCTGTTATGATTTGTCTGTCTGTAAAGATACGTTATAGACGTTGTAGAGATGCGTTGCATTGTTAGGTGCGTTAATACTTACTGGACATCTTTGACTTTTCTACTTCAATGAAAGCTCGGCTAAAGTTTACAGTTAGAAGCTTTTCTCCATCCCTATTCAGCTGTGAAACATTACAAAATTATCTTTAGAAGGGCACGCTATAGCCGCTGATATTATTGGGCTTAATGCGACTTAAGAAATGATGTCTCAGAGATGACGAAACTACAGTGCATCGTGTGACATTGCAATGCAATGTTCCGGGACGCACTGCATCTGTAATTTAGCAGATGTTTCACTTAACATCAAGTTCGAGCTGTTCTCGTCGTTCTTTGCTATATTTAAAAAAATGGATGAGTGTCGTGGAGCAATCGGTTGGAACGAGTTATGATATACCTTAGCTGCGATGGCATGCTTGGATTAACGGAGACTTTTGTATAAACGATTGACGAGAATTGTAATTAATGAGTAGGGATTTTTATGGATTTTCTTCGTGTTGTGATTTTCGTGTCAGAAAACCCGATTTTCTTTTGCCCAGCTTCCTAAAACCGTCCGAAAAGGAACTTTCGTTCCACAAATACATTTCGTACCACGACAGACCATCAAATATTGTCTTCTCTCCTATATAATATTATCCTGAAAACACCTATTTTCTGATGAGTTCCAGGCTGTAATATCTCTGGGCAGGAATTTTTACATAAATTTAATTTCCCCGAGCAGTCCCACGCCGGGCAGGGTCGATAAGGGATCGAACCTCGCGGAGCAATGGGCGCACCATTAAGGAAATTGCTTTATAGACCTGAGGATATTGGCTCCCGTATATGTACATAGGTACCCATGTGTGTAGTGCCTTTCGGGGTTCCCTTGAAAATGGACGGCGAAAAAATTGATTTAGGTACTTTTTTGATGTAATAGTTACACTTATTGCTTCTTAGATATTTATAGGTATCTAGGTATACATATTTCAATCCATGAAGACGCGCCCCACTCTGTCAAAATCGCTTATGTTTCATGCGATTGGCATGGAGTTTGACAGAGTAGGGCGCGTCATCGTGGATTGAAATATCTATACTACCTGTGTTATTGCAGACTTTGTTTCTTGTTATTATGAAGTAGTGGTTTTCCTGCTCTTGTTTCGCTCGGGTTGTTCTTTCTTATCCCTTCTCTACATCATGCATGGAACCTCTGTTAAAACTTCAGCTTTCTAAGCTCAAGTATTTAGGCCGCTTGGAAAATAAAAAAGGAAATCAGGAATTTATTTAAAAAGTACCCACGTAGTGAAAAAAGTTTTGTACAGTAACGTGATATGAATAATCTACAAATTTTATTAGTACTAATAAGTTCATATTTGTAGTCAAATATTAAAAGGTTACTTACAAAGTCGAGTTAGGGACAAAGAAATTCTGTACCGTTTAAAAATTGATAAATTTTACACAAGAATAATATAGGTATATCTCAAGATATCATTGTTGGAAGAAATAATAAAACTAGGTAAGAAAAAAGTCTTGGAAAGAGACCCGCCAGTCCCCGTATAGGGCCACATAAAACACGGGTGTCTCGGGAGAAAAGAGTGATTTATCGTGAGAAGAGGGACATCGCGGCCTTTATATTATTCGGGTGCATCAGGTATATCCTGGCAGGTGCTGTTACCCTGGTATTATTTATTTCGCATCTCTGGAATTTCATCGTTTCGGAAAAATTTAAAAATATTAAAAAAAGGTGGTTATTACCTGAGTATGTAAATAAAGAACTAAAGATTTAGTTTTAGAATTTAGATACCAGGGGGCCTACCACCAACGCTTAAAGTACATAATATTATTGTAATATTGTTTTGACATTTTCATACAATGTCAGTATGGAGATTTTAAAACAATATTACATATTACTTTAGGCGTTGGTGGTAGGCCCCCAGGTCTTAGGAGACTGAAAGAGATACCTAGATAAAGAAAAAGAAAAGACATTTACGGTACCTTCTTATAAATTCCATTACATATCTTAAAATTGACATTAGTAATTATTAATTGCACATTAGTAGTTTATATTAATAAAAGTACTTTTAATGGTTATGTTGAGTAACAGCTAAAATTAAAAAGAGCCTTTCAGATAAATCGTGATATTTTACAATACAACAAAATAACAAAAACCTTAAAAACAGCAATTAAAAAGGAAGAAAACAATAAAGGCATCTACCAATCTACATATTTAAAAAAAAGGTTCACGAAAAACGAAACCAACAACCTCAGTCCGAAGCTCTGAGTGATGCGAGCGAAGAGCCGAGAACAAAAACAGCTCTCGGGGCGTTCGCTGAACGGGAATTAACGAAACAAAGAAACGAGGCGAAACGATAAAACAATAATTAATAGTGATTATTCCGTAAAAATAATTGTCGGTTCCTACAAATTATACTGCGGGAGAACTAATTCCTTGCGCTCTAACACTCCAAGAGCTGGTGGACTCCTTGAGCTACCACAAATCCTCTGCAAAATGCAGAGAACAAACGATTTTTTTGCGGTCGATATGAAAAGCTTTCTTGTTTCTAACAACTTACTTCGAATTACGACACAACTAAGATGACATTATTGAATGGAAGCAGGCGCTATATTTTGCGGAAATTCATAATTAGTAGGACAGATTAATAAAATATACGATTTTTTTTGCTATAATACGCTATTTCAAAAGTATCTGTATGGTTTAATATGCAGGAATACCCAACGCTTCCAAAAATTTCTTCGACGCAAGTTTCGCTCGTGACGTCCACAGGAGATGTTGACTTCACAATGCGAAATTGTAGAGAGCTATGATCGTGTGACTCTACGATTATTGTGAAGTCAAGACCTGCTAAGATGATATTTATTTAATATATGCGAAGTGTATAAAAAAAAAGATCTATCACTAAAATCGTAATGGCCATTACACCAGTGTTGAAAAACTCTTAACTAATTTCGCCATTACACTTTTTTAATGTCCGTTAAAGAAAACTCTGCAAGCTGTGATATAGCTCATTGGTTTAAACCTCTATCACTCATCAGGGGGTCCGGGATTCAAACTCCTGGCACATACCTCTACTATTTCACTTAATGTCACTCACAGTTTATTCACCGTTACGTTAAGAAATACACTGTTAAGAAAAGTATTCGTGTAACATCACAATGTTTTTAAAGGTGTATGAATTCCAACACGCACAAACCCCTCTCCTCCTCACTTTGAGAGGAGCCACGTGCCCAGCAGTGGGATAAGAAGGGGTTGAACTTGAGACGACAAAGTAGTTCACTCGCCCCTGTACTATAATTCCTTATCCACTGTTATTATACTCCAATCCGGCGATTCTGATCAAGAAACAGTTTTGGAAGCAACAATTGTTTTAATTCGGGAAACACGAAAAAGAATTATGAATGTGTAATCACCATTCTCTAGGGCTCTTAAACCGCTATTGTTGTTCTGTTTTTGTCGAGTTAATTATTGGTTAGGCGGCCATGTTGAAAAATATTCTGACACGTTTGATTATTATTAAACAAATTGTTACGAGTAATTAAAGATTAACAGATACATGCAAGGGACTGGTGTTGAATGTTAATTTATTCTTATATCATTCGTATGCTTAAAGCACAGGAAATTTAGATTTTGGAACACGAAATTACTTGTGTTTTACTACTCTAAATTTTACAAAGTGTTTACTTGCAGGGCAATTCTGACCCTTTATTAATTTTAAAAAACTGTTACTGAATCAATGAGATGATGGTAGTGAATCTATCTACAGCCACTTATAGAGTAAGTCATTAGAAATAAGAAATGCATAGGCAGAAACGTAGGTAGGTATACGAGAGCTTCCGGCATTAAAATGTAAAATCCTTTTATATTAATTACGTATAAAAGTACCTAGGTACTGAAACTATTTGGCTGAACTTAAGAGTATAAATAGCTGAGGCTCTTCACATGGCCAAATTTTTCTGGAAACATCCATTAGGTACATCCAGGCTATTTTAAAAATATCTAAATCCACGTGAATGAAATAGCAACCAAGTATGAGAATTTAAAAGAAAAACAAACTAAGAAAAAAGAAGAAACTAAAAGAAGTACCAATACGTAATAAATACGAAGGCGGACTTATTGCTCGTGTAATCTTTTACTGGCAACTTGTAGGGAACAGATAATGCAACATACGAGTAGCTGGCAACACAGCCCTCGCCGTCGACGAAAAAATAAAACGATAAAAAATCCCATTACAATTCCAGCTAATGTCCTACTAACACATGCGACATTTTTTCAACCGATGTCGATTCGAGGAGAAAAAAACTGTTACATTAAGCTCTTCCCGCCTATCTAATGGATTCGTCCAACTCTCCCAGGACCGCGGCGTCATTACGCGAAAAACATCCAGGGAAAAAGAAAAAAGAAAAAAAAATACACAAAAAAACACCTCCTGGGAGCGCGAAGGTGTTGCCACCCTGCTTTCTTACCCCAAAATAAGGGGAGGCAATATCATACACCATTAGCGATTTTGCCACTTTTTTAACGATGTCACAGTGCATAGGTAGATAGGTGTCATTAACACTCACTTGAAGATACGTTATTATTGTTATTGACAACGTGCATGTTTATAAATTTTATGAATACGATTCACTAGAAATAATTTCTAAGTGCATGTTCGTAAATAAATTAGAAATGAAACGTAGTTATGCAGTGTTAAGAAAAACATAAAAATTAAGGTAGACAAAAAACAATACGCAACGTAAACAAAGGTTACCTAACAGTTACAACAAAAATTGTCAAAATATTAGTTGTTCAGTTTAATTATTTAATTGAATAATAGGTTGGCAATAATGCAGTATTTTAGTGCGGACACCGCGTAGAGAGGGGAAATGCACAATTCGGAATTTGAAAAAGAACGCAACCGCCATAATTTTCCCGCGCGCTATATACCTTTTTCGAAATTCGTAATTCGAACAAAAGCGCTCGGCGCAATGGTGCATGCATGATTGATAGCGGAGCGATGACGCCCGCGACTCCGAATGAACATTCGAATTTCGATTTCATGAAAATAAAAGCCCTTGACCTCTCTGTTATTTTTATTTCATTAAAACATACTGCACTGTTATGTACTCCTGGTAATTTGAGGATGCAGCACTTCTTCATGTCCCATAAATCCATGACTCTGCAAACACTAAATCTAGAAAGGAGTTCCACACCTAAGCGGTTAATATACGTGGACTAAAAAGTTTCGTTTAACGTTCGTGATTCAAAGTGTTAGTAGATTTATTAATAACAGTCAAACATACGACCTTGAATCTACGTACCTTTGGAGTTCAGTCAACCCTCTAAGTCCCATCTTTAGAAAATTTATGATTGGGCTTTCTATCGTCCTTTGGATTTTGAGTCTCTATCTCTTCGTTGCCATTAACGTTCACAGTTACAAGAGACGATGATAGCCAATTTGCGTCTCCACCCCGAAACGAGGCCGCGTAATGTGGAATTACGTCGTTGAAAACCAAAAAAGCGACTCTAAAAAACAGCGAAAATTGCCCCGTCGGCCCCCGAAGAACAACTTAACGCCATAAACAAATACTAAAAATCTTGTAACCGAAATAAGGCGGCACTCTAAATAAGAATTAAAGTAAAATTGCTGAGGTGTGACTCCCTCGGAGAGGGTATTACCACCACGCGACTGTATTCATAAGGCGAAAAATTGTAATAACCCGGTGAATATCAGACAGGGGCGGGCGAGGTGGCAGCCCTGGCTTATTTATACGAGGGCGAGCCCTGCGCGCTGTTTGTTAAGGAAATCGTCTAAATCGTATGAGCTTTTGGGTTATCTAAAAACACCGTTGTTAGGGATAGTAACTAGTAACTACTATTGCCTCGTGTGATTGTGTGTTTCATGGAAAATGATGCAAGCATTGACCTCTATATAGAGACAGGGCAAACCGCGCGAAAAAATGTCGCCAGTTCAATGGGGAAATGTCCCCATTGATTGTCCCCATGCGCACTATTGTCTATGCCGCGGTCCCCGCCCTAAGCTCACGACGCTCCGCACGCACGTTTCCATGGAGACGGTTCCCGCCATTTTAGTAAGTACGCTTAGTAGCGAGAGAATAGTGGAAAATTTAACTCTAAAAGATAAAAATGCCTAATTGTGCGATAAAAGACTGCAAAAATTACACCAAGAAATTTAAAAAGAAGCATGGGATAACGTATCATCGGTAAGTAACATCAAGAAATATTACATAAAAAAAAACAAGTATTTCGCAGGATGTTTGATAGATGGCGCTAAATTTCCTTGTATGAAAAAGGCTTTGGCAAAATGTTCGAACAGGCCTATCCTTAGTAATGATCAATGGATGCAAGTCACAAACGTGACAAAGGCAGTCAACATTATGGTGAAGTTATAGTGAAAACTTCTTCAGGCGCGTTGGGCATTTTTGAGATAGAAGAAAACCATTGAACCTGCGAACATTGGTTTTCACTTCTGTCGGCACTCACAGAGTGCCACGCGTCCTTTTTTACATGAAGCCGAGTCTTTGTCTTAGGTATGAGGTGTTATTATTGTAGAATACATGTCTACACATGTACCTATTTCGTCAGCACTCACTCACTCACCTTCATCAAAGTTAATCAAGAATTTCAAGATTGTTCTAACTAAGATGAAAAACGAATAGGTAAGTAGGTTAAAAATCGGAAATTACCCATACATATCTTTAAACTTAGAATTACTAGTTGTTCTCATCGTGTTAAGTTGTTCTCATCTGTCCCCAGCTTAAAGAAAATTGTCTAGCCCAGCCACAGGAGTGACCCGGTCGTGCATAACGCGTTCCGTTGGGTACACGTGTAATTTTTATTATATTTATTTTACAACACCCTCTATAATGCAGGTCTAGCATGAATGTTAATCAATGACAATTACCGTATTTTATTATGATAGCGGTTATAAACGAAACGAAATGTTGTGAATCCCCTAAGGCGAAAGCCGTTGAATTAAAATTGCTTTGAAAGGATGGATGTATTACTATTAAAACCGGACTTTGATGAACTACATAAGAACTAAATAAGCCGTTGTTTAAATTATTATAAAAAATATTACCATTTATTATTAGTAAGTGTCACAAGTAGGTACCTGCTTAGGTATGCCTCTTTATTAGAGAGTTACCTACATATTTTTCCGGGGACATCGTAGTCCCAAAAAATTCTTTTGACGAGCTTTTCCGTGGTTTATAACCTCATTTGGTGACATTGGTGGCTCATGTTTTGCGCAACGAATCAGCCTAGCTGTTCAATGCGGGAATGCAACCAGTATACTTACTTATTCTAGGCACCATTCCGTGTGGGCAAGACTTGTATATAGTAATAATTAGAATGAGCTTGCGATAAGTTTCATTGTAATTAAAAAAAAAACTATCTAAGGTATGAATAAATATGTTTAACGGTGTAGAAGCCGTATTTAAGCGATTTTGAATGAAGTTTTATGCAAAAACTATAAAGACAATTACTTTCCAATTTACACGTCATGTATTTTGGGTCTTTAATCTAAGATCGCTAAGAAGCAGAAACACGATTGGATAAAATTTGCTCCATAGAAAGTTCTCCCAAAAGTTGCTCCAAAATCTCAGTTTTTCGAGTTTTTATCGGACACTACATTGGATGTAATTGTAATTTTTGTTTAATGTGTCGGTAATAATAATATTCAAAAACGCTGAGAAACAGATTTTTGATAACCAGCTTAGTTTTTGAGTAATTAGGTAAAAGGTCGTTTTTCTGTTATATTCTTCCGCGACGTTGCATGTCACACCTACCAAATCTCCGTGAGAGTGAGAAAGACATAAATAAATTCAATAATAAAATATGTCGAAAACGTCACGTTTTCACGTGTATAAAGAAAGTGAAAATGAACCTATAGGTACTTTATTAAAAATACAACGATGACGACACTATCCTTCATGCGGAATCCTCTCTATAATATCGCACACCAGGTGCAATAACGTCATAAATGCTAAAATTGCTAAAATTAGATATTGATCACAAATTATGTCAAACATGCGTCTACATCCGGTGCAGCAATATCATAAATGTAACTCCTAAAATGACCCACTGAGGGCGTAAATGTCGTAGTGGTTTTGGCGGGTTTTTGTGAACGCTAGTGCGAGAACGTTCTAATTGGTCAGTTGCGCGCGGCCCCCCGCAGGATGTGTTTGTGAGTAGGAGCAACAACGTCACAAAGGTAATTATGACAAATATTTTCATACAATTTTGGGGCAAGAATGTCACAAGTGAACACTTCTGACTTTGTGGTTCTATTTTCTATTACAAGCAGCAAATAATACTATCATTTTTTACAATTTTGGGGCAAGAATGTCACAAGTGAACACTTCTGACTTTGTGGTTCTATTTTCTATTACAAGCAGCAAGTAATACTATCATTTTTTACAATTATGTCAATATTGTCCCAGAAAATGTACTAAACATAACCTAGAAACCGTTTAGATTTAATTTTTTTCCATTTTAATTATAAATTAAGGAATATGATATGTACAGAACTTAAAAAATGTAAACTACGTTTTATTCTTATTTTTAGCTTAAATAAAATTATGGAAGGACGAGGTAAAAAATTAGTGCAGTTGGTTCTATTAAACAAAGAAAGCCATGACCAAGGTGAAGTCAGGGATATAGAGCCAAGTAAGTTTTTATGTATTTTATAAATTAAAACTTTTTAGTACCTAATTATTTACATAATGTTTTCATTTTTCATTCAGCTTTATCGATAGCACCGAGATCTCCTTCCATTTTAAAATCTCAAGATGGTGATTTAATAAAACATTCCATTACGAATGCTGTTGGATCTTCCAACATCCGTGATGATAAAACTCAGGTATGGTATAAGATTTTCTAATTCAGAATTATTAATGTTATTAATTTTTTTGTTTGTGTTAATATTTTTACGCAGTTAACTTAATTTCTTTAAACCTTTTGTAGCCTATTAGAGTTTCCCATGATGGAAACTCATCTGGACATGCCTTTTCTGGAACCGAAGAAGAGCAATATGTACCTAAACCGTCATCTAGGTCAAATATTAGTATAAATGCTGTTGAATCTTCAAACATCCGTGATGATAAAACTCAGGTATGGTATAAGATTTTCTAATTCAGAATTATTAAATTTTTGTTTGTGTTAATATTTTTACGCAGTTAACTTAATTTCTTTAAACCTTTTGTAGCCTATTAGAGTTTCCGATGATGGAAACTCATCTGGACATGCCTTTTCTGGAACCGAAGAAGAGCAATATGTACCTAAACCGTCATCTAGCTCAAATATTAGTATAAATGCTATTGAATCTTCAAGCATCCATAATGATCAAACTCAGGTATGGTATATTGTTTCAATCACAATGATATTTTTGGGTCTATTTTAATATTTTTACGCAGTTTACTTTTAATTTCCTAAAACTTATTTTAGCCCATAAGAGTCTCCTACAGTGAAAACTCATCTGGACAAGACTTTTCTGGAACTGATGATGATGAGCAATATGTGCCTAATCCGTCAACTAACTCGCATAGTAGCTCTAGCAGCAGCTCTAACAGCAGCTCTAGCAGCAGCTCAGAAAGTTCTTCGTCATCGGAATCTGACCATGAAACACTTACCACTGGAAATATCAACCAAGACTCCGGACCATCGACCATGAAACGTAGTAGAAAACGTACTCGCAATCCAAGCAAATGGAAAAAAAATGTTGCCAAAATGCTGAAAAATTCTGGTCAGCAATATACTTCATTAAAAACTGGTATGGTTAAAGCAGCTAAAATAATGGGTCCGACTTGTTCAGATAAATGCCGGCTGTCTTGCTCATCAAAATTTTCGACAGAAAAGAGAACTAAGCTATTTGATGCGTATTGGCAGTTACGCCAATTACAAAGGCAGCGTGATTATTTGGCATCTTGTGTGAGACTTTTAGAGTTATCGTATCGGAGAATAAAAGAATCTCGTAAAAATAATCCCAGGAAACCAAACACAACTTTTTATTTATGCAATGATGGAAGAGAAGTTAGAGTATGCAAGACATTTTTTTTGAATACTTTGGGTGTCACTGAACGAATTTTACGTACAGTTATAGAATGCAAGAATAAAGATGAAGGCCATAACATTATGAAAGAAGATGAAAGAGGAAGACATGGCAAACAAATCAAATTGGACGAAGAAATAAAGCAATCTGTGAGAGATCATATTAACTCGATCCCAAAGATAGAGAGCCATTATTTAAGAGCGAATACTAGTAGGCTCTTCGTAGAGGGAGATTTAACTATAGCAGAAATGCATAGAAATTACAAGAAAAAGCGTGAGGACGAAAATAAACCACAAGCTTGTTACGATGCTTATGCTCGAATTTTCAACACAGAATTCAATATAGGATTTTTTATTCCAAAAAAAGATACCTGTGACGACTGTGAAGCTTATAAAAACGCATCTATCGAAGAGAAAGCAAAATTGGAAAATTCTTATAAATTACACCTCGAAGAAAAAAGTTTATCTAGGATAGAAAAAGACGTGGACATGAGGAAGTGTAAATCGGAGCGCAATACTTTTGTAATAATATACGATTTACAAGCTGTAATGCCTTGTCCGATTGGAAAGTCGTCTGCTTTCTTCTACAAATCGAAACTTAATTGTTACAATTTTACGGTAAGTTCTTGCAGTCATTATTATTAATAATTTAACGGATAATCTATTATTTGATTATTACATTCATATATTTTTCATCAAGTGCGTCTATTTAAAATGTAATTTATATTTCAGATGACAGACGCCAAAAATTAAGAAACAACATGCTTCTTTTGGCACGAAGGAATAGGTAATCGAGGTGCCATAGAAATTGGATAGTGCATATACAACTTTTTAAGAGATCTAGCTGAGAAAAGCCCAGGTTGCGATGTCATATTCTATTCTGATAACGGCTGCGGACAGCAAAAGAATAAGTTAGTAAACTACCTTATTGTGTAAATGTTAGTAATTATTTTTACTGTTTATATATTAAAAATAATAACATTGTTTCAGGTTCATATTTTGTATGTACTACTATGCTGTTAACAAGTTACAGATAAATTCCGTGACCCATAAATTTTTAATAAAGGGCCACACACAGAATGAGGGAGATGCGGCTCACTCAGTAATTGAGAAATCTGTCACTAGGGCAAAAAAATCTGGTGCTATTTACGTACCAGACCAGTATATTTCTTTAATCAGAAACGCTAAGAAGACAGGAAAACCTTTTATAGTAAAAGAATTAAACTATACCGATTTCATGGATTTGAAGAAACTAGCAGATGACTTAAATATAAATACAACAAGAAATGTTTCTGGAGAAGCTATTAAAACGACTGATATTAAAGTTATAAGGTTTATGAAGGGCTGTGATATTTACAAGTATAAAACTACATACAAGACTGATAATTTGAATGAGGCAAACATTTACGGCCAAACCAGGACATTGCGGCAAAATACAACACGTCCAAGGAATTATATAAATATAGAAGAAATATCTTTGAATCCTGCTTATACATCTAATATACCGATAAGTGATAGAAAAAAACAAGATTTGTTAGAATTGATTCAAAAAAATATTGTGCCTCGATATTATGAACATTTTTATAATCAGCTTTAGTTGGTTAATTCTGATTTTTAAGATTGTTTTTAATGAAAACTGCACAAACTGATTATTAAATGTAAGAGTAATTAGGTACTTAGTACAAAGTTATGTCTATACAGTTAGGTATAGATATAAGGATGCTAGAATTATTATAAACTGCCACATAACTGTACCAGTATAAGCCTGTTATGGTAAAAAAACATTTGATTGTTTTTCTACAAATTTTATTTCTAGCCTGTTAGTTCCTCGTAAAAGTCTGCTTATGGGTACTTAAATGTAAGAAGTTTTTCATATTTTTTACATTTAGAGTTTTGATTTTTTGGTATTTAATACATTTAGAGTTTTGATTTTTTGTTTAGTTCGGACTTTATGACGTTATTGCACAGAAACGTTCTACTTTCAATTTAACTTTCTGCACAATAACGTCATAAATGTAGGTAACGTTTTTAAAAACATTAAAAATGTACCACTTAAATAATATTTTTATTTCTGAAACAACCTTAATTTCAAAATATAGAATATAAACAATATTTTGGTCATCGATATATAATAGTATTGTAATTACATTTCATTTTATTAAAACAACAACTTTAAAATCGATCTCCTGAAAAAAACGTAATTTGTTACTTATGACGTTGTTGCACCCGGTGTGCGATATGGACTCGTAATGTATAGAATGTCTACGAATCTATAAAAATCCTCAAGTCACGATGACAGTCAAGTTTAACCCGCTTAGCTCACAGTATTAAGCTTATAATGACGTAGTTTTGTGTACATGTTTTTTTGTAAAGTTTAATGAACCTTTGTATTCTTTATGAATAAAGACGTAATTTTGGATGAATTTAGTGTCTAATTCTGAATAACGCTTAAGTAGGTATCTATTTATATTATCGAAAGGTTTTGAAGTATACCTAGAGCGTTTTTCAATTAGTTATAACAATATTGTAATATTTCCACGCAAAATATGGTAAAACATAAAGGTAAGTAGGTAATTACTAGTATAAGCAAGGATTGATGCAGCTAGGCAAAATTAAAAGCTTAGGGAGCTTTTAGAATAAACTTGAAATCATGCAATGTCAATTTCACTTAGGTCCTTAGGACCTTATAGACCTTAGGACCTTATAGGTAACTGGCTAACATATTTTTTACAATTTACCTAAGGATTTTTTATTCACAAAACTCTATTTCTAAATTGGTTAGAAAATCTCTTAGGTATTGCTGAAAAACCTATCATTGCAAAACCTACTTTTAATTATTTTAACATTCATTAACAGTTTCACTAATTGAGGAGTTATTGAGTGCCAACCACTGATAACAAAACTCAGGATATGGGCATCCGAAAGATGTACAAAAACCTTTTTCGTTCAAGCAACAATCTGTCAAAATTCTATATGTCGCTGCTGAGCGAACTAATGCAATTACAACCTACTCTTGGTGGCAAAACAAGGATTTTTGGCACCGGTAAACTGGCGATATTTTTTCGCGTCGTCCGCTCTGTCCAGGGTATAATGTCTGTTGTGCCAATTCATATTCATATAAAACATAATTAGTAGGACAGATTATGTAGGTAATTTGTTTTGCTATAATCCGCTACTTGAAAAGATTCTGTATGGTACAATATGCAGGAACACTGCCCACATGAAACACCATACACAATTTTCCAAAACTTTCTTCGACCCTCATCGACTTTTCCTCAGGGGATGTTGTCTTCACAATGCGAAATCGTAGAGACATTCATAGAGTCATGTGCGGTATTTGAGTTTGTGGTATACTTACCTACTACCTAACTCATTTTTGACGTGACAACGTCTTAGAATTCGATAGAGCCGGTTGCACGCACGAAAAAACATGACTCATCCGGCGTTACCGGCGCTACCTCGCTCATGCGGCGTTACTGGCGTTACCTCGCGAGCGCGGAACGAGCGACAAAGAAGACGTTGTCACGTTCAACTATCGTCAGTAAACCGACTTTACAGACAACCAATTTTTTTTTGTGTTGCAGGCAAGTGGTGCGGGTCGCGACGGGAATGGTCCTCCCCTCCCGACGTGGCGCGGCGGGTCTACTCCTCAGTGTTTCTAGGAAGCCCCGGAGAATACCCAGGTATGTGATTATATATCTGCTAGACATTAGTTATCATTGCGATCCATGTACCGTATTCTTGTGCTGTTTTCTGCGACATCGGATTATGTGCAACCTCTTTAAGATACCTCACTGTGTCGAAATTGTAATTCTTAAAAAAAATAATGCTCACGCCCAGTTAACTACACGAAACAAATTCAAAAATATTAATGGTACTTAAACTAATTTAGTCGTAATCAATGTCAAAAAATGTATGAAATTTTGACATTTCTTGTGATCTAATTAGTTTAAGTATAGCTCTTAAATTTTTAATTTTTCTCTTGCAACTCGGGGTTAGTTAGGTAAGTAGGTACTTAAAAGTTTCAAGCGTTTGAATTATTGGAGTGAGTGTCTTCTGTCCTTTTCTTGCAAAACGAAAATTTATATATAGAGCTACTATGGTATTACAGATAGTGACGTCACTGTCCGATAA
The DNA here is from genome assembly GCA_036785405.1 of Coenonympha arcania. Taxonomy (NCBI): domain Eukaryota; kingdom Metazoa; phylum Arthropoda; class Insecta; order Lepidoptera; family Nymphalidae; genus Coenonympha; species Coenonympha arcania. The sequence continues at coordinate 463,751 of CM072073.1, forward strand.
AGGTATCTTTGTCTAATCAGAAATAAAAAAATTGCTTAGGTATAACTTTTTCGTTATTTGCTCGATTTCATTTGTTTTTCAAAATTTTTATTTACTTTTTAGGTAGGTTCCTACTTGGTTTCTAAAATTAATTAAATACTAAATCAATACATATTTTGATTTGAGTGAAATACCCTATTGTGTATCATACGGCGTACCATAGATATCTATAATCTAAGTATATCGGTCGGTTAATCGAATAATTATTACAAAACAAAGACAAATTTGAAAAGAGACTAGAAAGAAAAATACTACAAAATCTCACTAATAGGTATGTTTATGCCTCTAATAAGCATCGATTCGTGTCTCCTCACACGGGGCTTAAGGCTTTACATTGAAGAAAACGGATTTCAGATTTTATGAGTACTTCGTAAAATTGGGCGGCATAAATTTGCATAAATTACCGAGCGCACGCCCGCGGCGCTCCGCGATATGCGGCAATACGCGGGACTTTTACACTGTCACAAATGCCCATAGATGGCGTTATTCATAAAAGTAGGTAACTATGAAATTAAATGAAAGGAACTTGTTCAATTTTTATCTCTTACTAAGCTTTTGCCCGCGGCTCTGCTCGCGTTAAATTTGATTTTTTACTAATCCCGAGAAATAATTGAATTTCCTTTTCAATGACCTTTACACCTACTTTCAGGAGTAATTGTCAAAGTAATCTACCTATAGCAATAGCTATAGATTACTGTTGAAAATTAGGGTTTTTTTTAATATCAGATGGGAACTATGTGTTTTCAAGGGATAAAAAGTAGCTTATGTTTTAATCCGGGTTATAAGCTATCTATGTTCCAAATTTCAGCCAAATCGGTTCACTAGTTACGGCGTGAAGGAGTAACAAACATACACACTTACACACACACAAACTTTCGCCTTTATAATATTATAGTGTGATTATATAGTGTGAAGTGTGATAATATTAGTGTGATGATATTGGATAAAGAATTGAACCCAAAATATTTTTATTACATGCATGTTATACATTCGTAATTTGTATTTAAAGTATTTTTGGAACATATTTTCAAAAACTAGTTGACGACCTAGGTAGGCAAGTACCTCCTAAAAATACAAATTTAGAGAGAAGGACTTGCTGTGTGAGGTGTCGGTTACCGTAACAGTGTGAGGTGTCGGTTACGGTAACAGTGTGCGGTATCGGTTTCAGTAACAGTGTGAGGTGTCGGTTACGGTAACAGTGTGCGGTATCGATTACGGTAACAGTGTGCGGTGTCAGTTACGGTTACAGTGTGCGGTGTCGGTTACGATAACAGTGTGCGGTGTCGGTTACGGTAACATAACAGTGTGCGGTGTCGGTTACGGTAACAGTTTGCGGTATCAATTACGGCAACAGTGTGCGGTATCGATTACTGTAACAGTGTGCGGTGTCGGTTACGATAACAGTGTGTGGTGTCGGTTACGGTAACAGTGTGCGGTATCGATTACGGTAACAGTGTGCGATGTCGGTTACGGTAACAGTGTGCGGTGTCGGTTACGGTAAATTAAATTCGTATGGAGTATACGGGTCATCGTGGATTGAAATATATAATATTATATTTATCTATTATGCCTAGTACCGAATGATTTCCTGAGGTATTTTTTACACGCTTTTATTCAATTTCAACTGTCCCCATATTTGTAATCAAATTTTAAAATTTTGCATGCTAGTATATAATTATACTAGTAGGGCGCGTGGAGGCGCAGGCCACATGTGGCCCGCGCCTCCACGTGCTGTCTTCCCGCCTATATAGCCATTTTGAATTTTTTTTCTATCCATTGAATAGAGCTTCGGGTCTTGATCACTTCTCGTCAAGAAACCGTTCTTCCATCTTTTATACTTTCCGAGATATGGACGAAATTCGTATAGCGGCCAATTGCATGATGTTTCGGGTAACATTTGGTCGAGCACCCCTCACCTATCTTTAATACCCTGGCTGTGCTCTTTACCCGTCTCTGAAATTTTCAATTAGCTCTCTCCGTATTTTTCCTCCAAATGAATTTTTTTCGTCTACACGACCCGATCCGTGAACAAAAAAATTTTCATACAAATTTGTTCAGGAGAGGAGATCAATCAGTTAGTCAGTGAGTGAATCAGCAGTAAACTGTTATAACTAAAAAAAAAGATTCCGACGAATTGAGAACCTCCTCCTTTTTTTAGGTCGGTTAACAACCTTATCCACAACTAAAAAAAGTTGTAATCGAAGCAAACAAGACAGTCTATTTAAAACTTTATTACTACCTACAATAAGGTTTAAAATCTGTTGGCAAACACAAAAGGTGTTCCTTATATCTTAAGGGCGCGTTCTCATTGTGCGACAGATAATCGTGCAGTTTAAGTGTCGTGGCTTACATGTTTAAATGGAGGTGTTCCTAAAGAACGACACGATTTACTGTCGTCTACAACAGCTTGTTTTGTAGTGACAACAGATTGTCATGACAGTGGGAACGGCTAGCACCACAGTCGTAAAACAATAAAAAATCAATACGACTAATCGTGACCGCAAATCTTTCATATCATCGATAACAAATACCGTCTAGACGTTTACCCGTGTAGCTTGTTAATGATGTGTAAACAACAAAGCGACTGCCGTGAAACGATAAAATGTCGTCGCGATCTAATGGGAACGATTAGATACGATAGTCACTAAACGATAAAAAAATACCGAATAACGATCAAACAATCGTATTAATGGGAACAGCTAAACACGACAGTCGTCCAGCGATAAATTATTCGTTGCGACGCTAGTGGGAACGCGCCCTTACTGTTCAGAGAAAAAGGGGGCCCCGCGTTTTGGTACTTTTAAGGTTCTAGCACATTATGCCGGGCCGCAGCGGGGCGGAGCAGGCCGCAGCGCAGACAATTACTTTCAAATTTACACGTCATGTATTTTGGGTCTTTAATCTAAAATCGCTTAGAAGCAGAAACACGATTGGATAAAATTTTCTCGATAGAAAGTTCTCCCAAAAGTTGCTCCAAAATCTCAGTTTTTCTATATTTTATCGGAAACTAGAATGGATGTAATTGTAATTTTTGTTTTAATGTATAATAATATCCTAAAACGCTTAGAACAGATTTTTGATAACTGGCTTAGTTTTTGAGTAATTAGGTAAAACGTTGTTTTTCTGCTATATTCTTCCGCGACGCTGCATGTCGCACCTACCAAATCTCCGTGAGAGTGAGAAAGACAAAAATAAATTCAATAAATCCCCTTAATGCGAGCCGCTGCAGCCCAGCACAGTGTGCGATAATTCATACAAATTGTATTCAAGCGATTTGAGCGGATTTTTGCGCTCCGCCCCGATGCGGGGCCGCAGCCGCATAATGTGCTCGAACCTTAAACAGTCTTTTTAAAACTTGTGGTAAGTACGTCTTTATCTAGAAATCAATTACTGCCATGAGCGGTGTGTTTCAAAGTTCGAATCATAATCGTTCTGTTACGTACTAACAGATGGCGTGTTGGGAGTACAATAACCATTCATCCAGCGACTAATAGATGGCGCTTTTTTCTATATTAGTCGGACTTCGACGACATGCCACGAACGACTGCGAGTGTGCACATCCGTCGTTCGCAATGGCGTATCGCAGACTGAACCAAATATGGGTTGTCCGTGTGAAAACGATGTCAACATAGGTCCATCACATGTCCGAAAGAGTTAACGATATGGTTATCGCTTACCTAGTTTGTGGGCGGAATAATTAGTTTAGACTGATTTAGGTATTTACTTTATTTTTAATTAAGTATAGTTCGGATTTCAAAAAACTTCTAAACGTTTTGAGTAATCATCATTATCGACCCAAAAAATAAAAAAAAACAGAGATCTGCAGAATCGTTTCCGAGAATGCATAGGAAATATGAGAAGATAGGAGCAATTTTTGGAAAAACTTTCTATCGAGAAAAGTTTTTCCAATCGTGTTTCTGCTTCTCAACGTTTTGAGATTAAAGACCCAAAATACATGACGTTCAAATTTGAAACTAGTTGCCTCAATAGTTTTCATATGAGAGGTCGGTCAAAATCGCATAAATAGGCCTTCTAGGTCCTTAAACAAATATTTATAAAGCTGCCTCCACACCACTCCACACTGTCACCGACTCTCGACTGCAGTAATGAAGTGTTGAAAATTTCATCAAGTGACTGTACCACTAACCTACTTACCTATGTACCTACATAATGTGAACCTAGGTGTTATTTATCTATTTTTTACATACTTACCTATATTTTTATCAAATGTTTTTAGTTTGTATTCAGCCTTTGTGGCTATTAGGGACTAGATTTAAGTAAGTTGGCAGGTAGGAATACCCACAGTCCATTAAAAGTAGGTAGGTACGTACAGAGTTTTGGGCTTGCTAACAATTTCGAATAGATTAAGATAAAAATAAAAGACCGACGAAGATAATCGTTAGAAAGTTATTAAAAAACAAATGAACGTAATGAACGATCAATCTCCTCAGACTGCCATTGTGCGGTAATCAGGAGATCATAAACACTACGAAGATATTTAGAAAGAAATTAGAACCACGCGCCCGAAACGGAATTCAAACATCATTCTTTCACTTGTCAAATAAAATACGATATCGATATAGTAACGCCATCTATTGACTCATTCATAATAATAAAACTACGTGTCCACATCGACGACCTAAATTAAACTTTATGTGAATAGGGTACAGATACAAATTAGGATAACAGCGAATTGCACTTGCACCGTTACCGCGTCGCACGTGACTGCGCCATCCATCTCTTTTCCGCGCGTGCCGTTGACGTATATCTGTCTCGCGCGCGTTATAATACATCAACTCCATTGCCCGTTTCCATTACACTAAATCAATTACCGGCCGTTGCTCGCTAGACGGTCATTCTGATCCCGCAGGATGAGTGTCAATCCATAGTGACCACCCGAAGTAAAAACTGCATACTTTCAAGGTTTTCTTCGAAATTTTCAGAATGATCTCAAAAATAATAATAAAGTACTAAATCAGAAATGGAATCGGAAGACGCGGAGTCAATTTATTCGAGGCTTCGTTACAATTCCGATTTTTATCTAACGTCTCGAATGAATGCCGCCGAAGACGGATTACAGTGGATCGGTACGAAGGCATACAAAAACTGCGGTAGAGCGGGACACTGCAAGGCAATCGATGCCATCCTCGCAAGAAAGGATCGGCCCGCCGCGAGAGAGCGCGCGCGATCTCCTCTTTACGACGTGTGAAAGAGATAAAACAATTCCTTATGTCGCTATTCTTAAGTCATTCGCACAATCGAAATAACACTTAACTGGCAGACATTAGGGTCGCAATTTCATTGTTATGATCGCTTTGTGTCTATTGTAATGTTTTGTGACGAAATGTTATAACTTCATCTGCGCGTGGAAGCGATAACATTCTTAGTTATTAGAGTGGGAGAGTTGTTTTTGCTCGGCGCGAAGATGGATGGCGGGACGGGTTAGGCCGCGACGGCGGTTGCCATGGTGACCTGCTGCGCTGGAATGCATGTTTAGGCAAGCGGTGCAAGAATATTGGACTTGCTCCCATTACCGAGGGTTTTTAACTTTTTAATAAAATAAGGTAATCACGATTTTCAGATATTTCATCCACGTAAATCTTAGTTTTTTTTATACGAGCTGGGTACATTTTTTTCACGGGATCCAAAGATTCGATTTCCCTGTTTCTAAGATACCTACAGTGTAACTTAAAAATAATAAACTGAAAAAAAAATAGCAGACCCACTTTAAATGATATCAAACGCCTTATCTTTTTTCACGAGAAAATTAATATAATTATTTAAATAATACGAGTCGAATATCGATTAAAGCTGAAGCTTACCTACTGAAAGTGACACAACTCAAAATCTAATAAAATTGGATAAGTAGGTAGTATTTTAAATATCTTTACATTTTTTTTTGTTTATGCCATTTAAACTTTCTACCATGTCGAAGGTAGATATTTACTAAGTTTAAGATTTTTTATAAGTAGGTAAAGGTACTTATGTGTTAGTACTTAGATACGTATATTAGAATGACTAAAATTCTCAGTTATTACATTCTCAGTTATTACCCTATATTTTTAGTTTAAATAATTAATTTATTTCCTTTAAGTCTAATTCCTCTACCTCGTTCATCAACCCAACATAATGACTCAAACTCGAAATGAACGAACTAATTTTTAATATTCTCGTTCCCAATTCGCACTTAAGATGCTAAATTAGAAGACGGAGATGGGTATACAGTTACATTTAAGCGTAAGAGAGATGGAATGAAATTGCTCAATTTGTGCTCAGCTCATAAGATGCCTTCGTTCCTTTTTCAAAAAATCCAATGAGATCGATCGCTCGCCATGTCTGCAAATTAGAGCGGGAATCGGTGTTCGTTAGCGTGCTTCTCGAAGGCAAACGACGTAACCGCCAACGTTCGATTTTTCAAAAATCAGTTTTAATCTCGTGCGCTGTAGTTTAAATTGTTTTGCGTGTCGTTATCTTACATCTGCGGCAAGACTGAGTCAAAGCTCACCGCTCGAAAGCGCAAAGATGCATTTCAGTGTTAGCGGTGTCGGGCGCTCATTTCGCTTGCCTTTAAGCCGAAGCCCGAGGTTCCGTTGTCGACGCACCGATCGTCCTGTGGTGCCATTCATTTTGTCTTTCATGGCCCTGTCCAGATTCTGGTCTTTTACATAATTTTTTCCGATAATCTTTTATTTTTGTTGCTCAAAAACCTAATTAATATCTGTAATTTGAAAATATTTTATACTTTCATTGGTTTTTATTACACTCCAAGTTAGTCTTAGTACCTTCCTACTTGACTGCAATCTTACCTGTGATGCATATTTGCTAGTGGCTAAAGGGCGGTAACTAGCTGTGGCCGAAGTTTCCAACCAGATAAAACCACCAGGCCTCTTAAATCTATAATTTTGATACTTGTGTGTCACTGTCATGATCACTGTTATCTATGGTTCGTAATAAATTGTTGCTTTACTAAGTAAACTTAAAATAAGATTTTGGGTCAAATCTTCAATAGATACTCGTATATTAAATCAATGTGAATTCAGCTCGTTGGTTTTAAATTTTTGGAAAACACCGTTAAAGCATTGGGGGTCTGAGCCGATTCAGAAAAGCACTTTTAAAATGTCTCGTCCTGGATTTTTAAGGATTTGGCTACCATATTCCTTGGCGATGTGTGCGAAAATTGCAACAGCATTATTGGCGATGACTATAGTCTAAGTATACCTTCTTATACCTACTCAGATACTTCATAACTTCGTAAGGTCCAAAATAAGATTCATAAGTATGAGCCTAACTATCCAAGCACGGCATGCCGCATGACAATGAAAAACCTGACTTCTCTGGGGTTCCAGTATCTACCTAAATTTTTTGTTATTCGTTTTCTCGGTTGAGTAGCCAACTTACCAAGACTTACAACAGGTAGTTCTTACTAAAAGTTTATTAATAAGAAAATAAACAGTCCTATAGAAACAATCGTATCACTAAAGCTAACAACACTTTTGTTTCTATTGCGATTTGTGGGCGTAGATTATAAATTACCATCTGATGCCCCTCTAGGTCTAGTTCATGGCCATTCAAGGACATCTAGAAATTTTACTCTTGCTTATAGTAAGTATTTGTTTATTCTTGTAATGCACTTAAATAGTTATTGCTACTTGGTTAAACCTTATTCATGTAAGGTACCAGTTAACCTGGGTTCGTTTTATTAAAAGCACAAGTCACCTATAGGTAAACTGTGCAATTTAAATAATAGCTCTTGATTCCTTGCGTCGTCCTTAAGAGCTATAAAACTCTACTTTGTAATGAATAGCGATTGAAACGATACTTGGTCTTGATAACATACCAGTTTCTGGCTGCTTCAATGGTCATTTCACGATTGCTAACTAAGATCTTCTTAATGGTTAGATCTAGATGTGTGGAGATAGTTACCAATATTTGCCAAAGGAGAAATTATAGAATAGCATAAGACGTAAAATGTTTGCTCTAAATTAGATTTTATTCATTTTGACTCATGTAGGTCAACTCAACTCTCAAACATGATTCTTACTTACCTAACAGTTAAACATGATTCTTTATACGCAGCAGATATAGATAACCTAAAGCCGTCATGGCTTTAGGTTTACTATATCTGTTTAATCTGAGTGTCTATATCTGAGTAAGATTTTACTTTGGCAACTACTTACGGATTTTAAGGAAGATACTTACAGGTAGGCGAGATTTTAAAAAAGACATGGCAGTTATTCTCGCAGACAAAACTTATAAACAAAGAAATCTAAGTGTCAATTTAACTTATTAAAATTTGTAAATTGTACCCTCTCTGTATTCTGAGATTGTACCTTACGTAGGTACCTAACTACCTATACCTATAACCTACTACTGTAAGTGTCAACATTAATTTAAACTCAATTGAATTTACTTAATAAAGTTTTATGACAACCAGAAAAGTAGACACACAATAAACCGTTTAATTTACTGGTTCATAAAAAGACAATAACATGAGTAGTTGAGTAAAGTCCGAGCACTAAAAGTAAAGAGAGTCATATCGAGGAAGCGTTCGCGATCCCGCGAGTCACACTCGTCTCGTAAAATCTAAGATGGCCGCCGTAAAACCGGCGCGAGGCGTTATTAATAATGAGACACCATTTCCGCGATATCTTCGAATGTTACATTGACATATTGTTTTACGATTCCGTTGCGAGTGAAGATATCGGACTATTAATTGATGTAGTGTACAAATGGGTGGTCGCTAAAACGAAATGGCCTAACGGAAAATTATTTCGTTTTTAGTATTTATTAAAGAGTTTAGATCATAACTATAGTTAGAGCAAAAAAATATAGATACTTAGGTAGGTATCTAGTTACATAGAGCAAAGTACAGGCCCTGATGTTTGTGTCATTAATAAACTATATTTATTATAAATTTTATAAATGACCTATGGCATATTACCTACTCTGCGCTTTTTTACATGTCCATACTTTTTTTATTTTCGTAGACCAAATTATCCATAATTAGACATAATATTTCCTTGACGTTTCAGTTTATGTATGGGGATTATAATTTAAATATCATGTATTAGGTAGGTAAGTTCTTTTAAAAAAAAAAATAACTCAAAAATCTAAATTTTAGGCTTAGGTCACTTCAATGTAAAATAATTTATATTTTTGGTTTGAGTAATTTTATTCGAGCCGTTCAATCTCGCTTTTTAATGGAGACACCCGGTGGTCTGCGTGAGAGTGCAATTTGTATGTCTGCCCGTGTGTTCGGCCTGACCTCTCACCCCGTAGGCATGCGATGTCGGCGATTATATGCTAATACAAGAATAAGCCTCCATTTACGTAAACGGTATTTACCGATCGGTCTACCGTGCCGTGGAAACGGACTTTTGTATGTTCTATTGTTAAAACTCAAAGGAGGCCGTACCTTATAACTTACCTAGTCCTTCATGTACCTATCACTAAAAAATAAACAAACTTATCTCAGAGTTGTTTGAAGGGACAAATCAATCGTCTTATTAACTTTTTGAAGTTAACTTCTTTAGAGATGCAGTGGCATTTTTTAAGATGGGTTAAAACTTAAAACCATTGACCTCACGACACTGTTACGGCACCCACACCTCTGTATGGGTACATGTAAGTATCTATAGTATAATATTCGCTTTTACTGCTTTATTTCATAGCTCACTACCAAGACGCTAATATGGTAGGTAGGTACTTAGGTACTAAAATACCACTACTAAAGTACCTATGTGCAAATGGTGAAGGAAAACAACGTGTGAAACTACGAGATACCCATTTATAGATACCCATTTAATACGCATTTTTGAGAATTCTCATTTCACCACAATTTTCTCCAAGGTGTTTCAAGTCTGGCAGTTGTCACTTGGCCAGTTGTTGACTGTAATCATAATCATATCATTTATTGTAGCAAACAACATCCTTTACCTGAGAGAAGACCTGTGGTTAGTGGACCGGCAATGGGTGAGATATTTGACAGTTGACACCTAGAAAACTAGTAGGTAGCGAGTCCTAATAATAAACTAGTTCCTTCTTCAACTGCGCATTATTTATCTCAACCATCAGATGTGGCCTCAACGGAGCCGACTTGTTATTAATTAATATTATTCTAAGTACATACTTACCTACAAAAAACTGGACTTAAACGGCTCTTGCTTTGACCGAGCCCTGATAGGAACAAGTTTGAGCAATTACAGTTATCAAAGCTCAAGTCAAAATGCGGTAAGATGTCAGATGGGTAAGTTAATCAATCGGCGCCCACGCATACTTTGAATAAGTAAATACCTACCTACGTTTAAAAACTTTTGGAATTTTATTTTAGCTCATTTAATATTCAAATCTCGTAATATCGGTAAATACGTACATGGCTTTTTTGTCACAATTAATTATATTGTGTTTTTTACAACATTATAGACAAGGAAACTCCAAATGACAGGAGATAGACTATATGTACCTATCTAGGTACTTATACGTAAATGATAATAAATTAAGGTGCACAGTAACTAAGGTACTTATAGTAAAGTGAGTTTGCACAAAAATTGCATATTGAATCCGAGATCTTCTCGGTATTTGGTAGACACCTTGTTTTATTAGGTAACTCTCTACATTATATGCATGTCTACGTATCATTGGTCAATTGTTGGATCTTTGTGGATTTTAGTTAATATAAAGGTCGGATTTGAATCTACGACCACGTACGGCATAGGCTATAACCACTAGGCTATCATAACAACGACGAGCGTTGGCAGAAATTTCAAGTGCAGAGGCCATTAAGGCCACGGCCTACGGAGGCAGCGCCGAAGCGCGCACCGGGCAGCGGGCATAGAGTAGGTTGGTAATTGTTGGTAATTAGGGTATAGAGTTATCGCTAACCTATATTTATTAAATGTATGGAAACTAGCACCAACTGCAGATTTGTTCCTGAACTAATGTCACTACTAGCACGTTGCCTCCCTTCATAGGTACTAATTTTAATTTATTGAAATTTAAAGGGTTACTCGCTTTAGCTCTTTCTGTTTTTTTTTTATAATATTGTATTAATCTATGTAAACAGAATGAGCTAAACCGTGGCAAAGCAAAATAAAAAACTCAATTTATTTTTTTATTATATTATACAAACAACATTTTTCTCTGTTAATTTAAGAACTTTCTTCCATTATTTCCCTTCTTTTTTTTCGTTTTCCAACTTTTTGCAGCAAAGGTAACCTTAAAACCCACATTTACCGGAACCTGCAAGTGAAAAAATACATTTTCATCAAGGATAAAGCCATGACACAGGCTTAATTTAAAACTTAATATTTAAGTTTTATTATTTTTCAGAAATATAATAGTTATGTCTATATGTAAATTCAAACAGGGATAACCTCCTACTTTAACCCTTTTTGCTATACTGTGGCGGGTCAAGATAATATTATTCCCTGTCAGAGGACATAGTCGGGATATTATTTTATTTCCTGCTGTGTTAGGAAAAGGACCTTATTAAGGCGAGTGGACATTGGTTAAGATTCATCATTGAAAATGAAAATATTTATTTTCACATAGGCCTAAGTAATAGGCTCTTATGAAAAGTCAAAACTCTACCGCCAGGTTCGGAAAGCAGGTTTGCACCGAGAAGAACTGGCAAGAAACTCGGTACTTGCTCTTTTCAAAAAATGTTATTGTTATAATACAAAATTTTCTATAAAGTATAAAAAACTATGACAAATGTTTAAGATATCTCGTGAGGAGATGGCAGCATATTTCTATCATTCCAAGAATCTTTGTCGTTATGAAATTCTTCAATAGTATAGTAACCATGATTAATTAAATGTTTTTTGACAGTGTCTTTAAACCAGTGCAAAGGTAAGTCCAAAACAGACTTCGGGATCATAATATTGTAGAAGCGTACACTCAACCCCACAAATGACCTCTGTACCTTACGCAAACGGTGTAGCACTATAACCAACTTGTGTCCTCCATTTCTAATTGGACGATTACTTATATCTATCCGTTGCTTATAATTATTAATATTTTGACGAACAAATAGTAAGCAATTATAAATGTATTAAGATGCCACTGTAAGAATACCTATTTCTTTAAATTTTTGGAGAAGATATTCACGTGGCTTCATTTTGAATATGGATCTAATTGCTCTCTTTTGTAATACAAATATAGTTTGAATATCAGCAGCATTGTCCCACAATAGAATACCATAGGACATAACACTTTGGATGTAGGCATAATAAACAAGCTTGGCTGTATCAATGTCTGTAAATTGCCTAATTTTTCTCACAGCATAGGCAGCTGAACTAAGTTCACCTGCCAAAGTCTCAACATGAGCGCCCCATTGTAATTTATTGTCTAAGGTGTTAGTGTTTCTCCATTCACATTCACCTTTCTGTTGCTAACTACATTTTTTAGGTTTGGTAGTGCAAACTCAATGCACTTAGTCTTTTTTGAATTTAAAAGTAAATTGTTAACTGTGAACCGGTGCGAAACTTAAAATAGATATAGATAGTGATGATAACTATTTTTAATATTTATAATAATTATTAATGGTGATTATACTGATAAAATCAAAGGTACCATCGCTGCAAGACTCATGCTATGCCGTCATTTAAGGTACAGGTATATAGTATGCTATATAGTAGCACGAAAGTATCCTAGTTTCGAGCTTTTGCTCCTTACTAGCATATGTACTTATATAGTGTCAGCTAGTAATCAGAACTGGTGCGTAAGGTTTCAAAGCACAAACAAAGGCGCAAATATACATTATACAATACATCGTACTGTTGTTGATAGTTTTTCAACTTATCACTTAGTCACCAACATTAGTTTTCTTAATTTCGTATTAAGTAAAAATGGCACGTTGATTAATAAAGGTTCACTAGCCCTGATGTATATGTTTGCAGTAAGAACCCGCGAATACATATTTCTTTTAAATACATTGCATACTTACGTAGGTATTAATTGATTACTACGTAGGTTATGTAATGAGATAATATTATTGTACTTACGTCTTTTTCCGCAGTTGAGTCACTTTGAGGTTAACTTTTTTCCGCAGTTGAGGGTTAACGTATTCGGCATGTAAAATCAAAATCCAGTGAATGTAGCGTAGGTCAATACTTAAGTGCGGGTCTGTCGGTGTTCTACTAAAGTAAAATCGCGTCGAATTATGAAAATCTTAACGTACAAAAACAAAAGCAGCAAAGCGCAGTAAGATAAATTGTCATTTGTCAAAGTCATGACTGAAACGGAATTTGACAACTGTCAGGTGTATTTTAATTATTTTATAAAATCCTACCTAAAAACCTTTTACTTTTATTAACAGGGAATGAAAAAATAATATTACAATAGGCTTAAGTTTATAAAATACCAATGAAATTAATGTTATACTTTTGGCGATTAAACTTGTTTGAAATTACATAATATTTCGATTTGTTTTAATATAACAGCTGCGTAAAATGAAGCGTACCGAGACTCTATGAAATGGGGATACCGTTGTAAAAATTAGATTAGTGTTGCTATTTAATATTTATTTCTGAGGTTGTCTGAAAAAGATCGCTAGTTAGCAATAAGTCCGCCTCATTGTTACCTGTATCTTCTTTTTATTTCTACTTTAAATTGTTTCCTAAAAGTATTTACATATATTTATCAGCGCCAACTTTATATTTGTTCCCGAACTATAGAAAAACGAATTCCAGTCGGTTGTTCGAGGTGATAGCACCGTGGCAGCGGGCACACCCACGTCTTCATTAAAAGCGAGCTTATCGCTAAAATCGATCTCGTTACGAACAATGAAACGCGTCGAAACAAAAACCGGGCCCCGGTGAACGAATACGAGAAATGTTAGCCGTCGCACCAAATAAAATAAAACTTCAATCAAAAATCCTAAAGGCATTCGGGTATCATAACCGGAGCGGTGCGTCGACCTATACGAAAACACAGTGTGAGTTACACGGACGGGTTCGGATGAAAAAAGGCCAAAAAGAATGAATAAAACTATAATAATGTAACGCACTAAGTATCCGTCTTAAAAATACGTCTCGATCTTTGTTGCGCGCGACGCGGCATTAACGCGTCGGTGGAAACGAACCCTCGCGGCTGCAACCTGATTTGAACTCTAAACTGTGTCTGTCAAGGTTGACTGTTGCTTGGGGTTGGTTAGTGTCGGAGGGCGAGGGGTGCGGGGCGCGGCGCGGGACGCAGGGCGCGTGATGGATGGCCCAATCAGGCGGCTTGGCGGTGCCGCGCTAATCGAGCAGTGCGCCCCGAGCGACGCACACACGCGCACTCGCGCACTCCACAGATGAGCGTAATACGTAAAAGCGCATCGAAAGCCTTACCCGAGATATGTAATGTATTGGTCCACCATACGTCCCGGCTTGGCTGGGATCCGTCCCGAATTATGGCAAGTGTAAAGATTTATAGCGTTGACAACCCTATGTTTTGTTGGTGTTCCTCTAGACTTTAAAGCTTAGGCAATCGTTATTCAACGATTTGATTCTCTTATTTTGTGGTGCCCTGGTAGAATTTCAAAACTCATCCTGCACAGGACCAGTAAGTACGGCAGCCACGACAGGAGGGTCTTTTGCTTCTTATTTAGATAGGTACTACTACTACTTACTACTAATTTAGATTAGTCTGACACGGTCTTTGGTCGAATTGCTACCCTGCAGTGTTGGAAGGTCCTAGTTGTCTAATTCCCTGTCATTAGACTATCGCTAGGAGAGCCTTAAAGCTGGTACAACAGATTTTTTTTCTACTATGGTTCAATAACGTTTTTGGCTGGAACATTGCATCAATGGACGGTAATTTATAACCACAGTCGTCAATTATTTTGATTGCCTTTCATTGTAAATCTACTGTCCAACGGGAAATTGCTAAAACATATTTTAGTTGGGTAGGCAAACCCTTTGATTGGTACCTAAGGAGTAAAGACAGACTCATATAAGATCACAAGCAGTTGAAATGAGGAAAAACAGTTCAAAATCCAAACACTCCTTAAGCCTTATGGCTGTTATATAAGGTGTAAATGCTTTGAAGTATGAACTAAATACTGAACTTTTAATTTGAAAAATCACAGCGCACCACAAAGTTGACTAATGATGAGTTATAATCAATCATCTCTGTATCCTAATCTCTTAATATGTCCTGGTACTTTCCAAAAGATGCAACGCCTACTAGCACATACACAGTCCGGCGGAAAATCGATGGAAAACAGCCGAGAACGCCCCTCAAACAAATATGAGTAACGCTTTGCTCCGTGGCGATCGATAGGTACCAACTGGTGTAAACAAGCGGACGGAATTGGGGAAAAAGCCGCCGAGCGCTCGCCACCCCGCCACGGGCCACGTGACTCGCTTTAGGACCTGTCACTTGCAGAGGCGGGAACACGTGGACTTCTGCTCTGGATGTACACGGCTTTGGAGTACGTAGTTTACCTTCTGTTGTACCTACGGATATTGTGCTCTGTGATAGGGTTTTCTATTTCAAAGTGATCACCTATCCAAGCACAGTGCCCTCAATAACCATATTTTACACAGGTTATATATATGATTTGTCAAATGGAAAAATAAATCAATAGATTAAACATGACTACATAAAATGATACTTCGTCCTGAAAAATTCACTGAAAAACCCCGAAATCTTGAACTTTATCTCAAGCTCCCTCTCTCCCACTTGCACCCTGCAAACTCTCCTAGGACAAAGATGTACCGCCAAACGATAAAATGTTCCGGTGCGAATCTGTGTAGCAACAATCGTCAGGGGTTATACCTACTAATCCCACCTTGTGACTTAGTAAAATAAGTAGGTACCTACCTATCTCCTTCGGCTACATGGCATGATTTGTTGGTACTAGCTTATATTGCGTAAAAAAGGAAAAATATTTTGTACCCAAAGCTCATCAAGTTAGAAGCAATGATTCAAGTTTCCACCGACTGTATGGTATAGCTATAACTGGGTAGATATGTTGAGATATCGAGGGTTTAATTTAACGGAGCTCGCCGATTTCTCACGATCAATTCTGGCGGGCCTACTTTACGTTGCGCAAAACACCGGCAATTTGGGCCCATTAAACTTCAAAGTCACCTGTAACTCTGTAAAAAGCAGATAGATCCGCCAGCGATTCATTACTGTAGACGGACCAAAAACGGCCCGCATATATCAACGGACATCGCATTTTATCAGAGGCCTTTCCCCGCCTAATCCGGACTGAATTGAATCGAATCTAATGAAACTGAGTATCTATACGTTGAGAGTTGAAAAAAAAACACACACACAGAGAAAGATCCTCTCGATGCCCTACGATACAAAGTACGATCATTTTAACTTTTTTCCGACGTTCGCTGTCGAGGCGCGCGTTTTTTATTATTATTTCTAATTCTGTCTCTCGTCTTATTTCTTTCTCTCTTTTTTTCTCGTCTTGTTTGCCTTTTCATAAATATTTTTAAAATCGGATTCAGCCGGGGACAAGCGAGCCGAATGGATTAGGATTTAGATATTTTCGGGGCGAGTAATTTATGCTGCTCTTTGTTGAGATATGAATAATGTGAGGGAATGATAAATCTCGTCGGAGTCTGCTGCTTCGACGTCGGAACTCGTCGTTGGATTTAATAGTTTCCGCTTTGCGTCGGCTATCTTGATCCGCGCTGTTTGTTTTTCCACGTCCATTATATCTCGTTTGATAACATCTTGTTGGTGAACTTTCTAGTCGGATTAATGACTTCTACCTAATCTAATAGGTTCCAGGAACACTCGGTATCGATTCAACTCTGGTAGTCATATTTGATTTGCTATATTGTTTTTATTTTATGGAACTCTGTATTTTGTAAACTCTCCTTCACCTTTTTTGAGGTCAGTTAATCTTTATATCTGTGTTCATTGGTTGATGCAAGTTGAATGCTTTAACAGACTTTAAAAAGAAGATTTTTGAGTTCAATCTGATATAGGTATAAATGGCCTTGTATTTACACAATATTGTTTATAAATTACTTATCTTTAAATTGGTATACCTATGTGTTTTATGCAGTGCTTTATTGCTTTTAGTTTTTTACTAAATTGATGTTTCAACGGGCATTATTTTGTAAATAAGATACATCAATAAATTACCTACTTCAGTGTATGCTATTTTTGGACTCCTCAAAAGCAACTCGATTATTTGAGCTTCACAAAAAGCGAGAAAATCTCAAATGATTTTATTCACGAAATAAACCAATTAAAGCTGTTTAAAAAAGAAATGTTACAATGCAGCTAACCCGGCCGTCAAATACTTGGGATAACCTCACAGGATTTGAATTCTGGACCAATTTAGGCGTACCAATTTAAATTCCAATAAAAGTGATTCCAACCATAAAGTACAAGCTGGTATTTGAAACACGCGGTCCGTTTAAAAAGCCCTTAAAGAAATTATTAAGGCGGCAAAAAAGGGTCCTGCCGATGATTAACCGACGTCAATCCTGACAGCTCATAGTTTTGTTTGACCAAAATTATAGTAATTTGATAAAACAGCCATCTACTTAAAATAAACGGTCTCAGAAAAACGCTGTGTTTTTGTAATAGATGAGGTACGAATATGTTAGGAATGTAGGGCAGGAAGCAATACTACGTACATTCTTCCATTGCCTGAGTGCGGTGTAGATGGGCCATAGTAAAGCCGATGGTATCTCCTACCTACATTTTTTTATAAATTATACATATATATTTTTTATTCTATACAATTTAGTACTTGACTGCTATCTCAGCAGTCAAGTACTAAATTGGATGGTATCTCCTACCTACATTTTTTTATACATGTATATTTTTTATTCTATACAATTTAGTACTTGACTGCTATCTCACCTGATGGTAAGTGATGATGCAGCCTAAGATGTTATCGTACAAACTTGGAAGGGTAAGTACTTAGGTAAATTTACCTCAACGGTTTCTACAAGCATCGCACCGGAACGCTAAATCTCTTGACGGTGCGTCTTTGCTAGTAGGGTGGTAACTAGCTGAGCCAATTTGGATATTTAAAAATTCCAAATTTGGTCCGTAGCGGGAATCGAACCCGCGACTTCTCACCCGAATCCGAGCGCGCGCCACTGCGCCAGGGAGGTCAAAACTTATTCATATTTACTTCGTATATTATGTTCATGTGACCATGCTGCCTCAACATAATTATTGTATCTACTCTTTGCGTATCTAGGTATTTGCGATTCTCTTGATTCCCCAAAATTGCTCCAAAATCTCCATTTTTCTAATTTTTTTCGGAAACTACAAGGCATGCCATTGTAATTTTGGTTTTGATGTGTCGGTAATAATATCCAAAAACGCTCAGAATGGGTTTTTGATATCTTTTTTAGTAATTAGGTAAAACGTATTCTTATATATTCTTCCGCAACCAACGTATAAATTAACGACAAAAATAAATTCAATGATATGATTTTTTTTAATTATTATATACCTATTAAAAAAGAGTGAATCCTTTTAAATTAATGCAGCCTGATACAGACACTCCTTTTCTACGGAAGGCTATTGGCATCATTGTGGTATTATAACCTAGGTACTTGCGATTGAAAAAAATCACATCCTTATTAAATCCCACGCTGGCTTAGCCTTATCGTTGCTTATTATACTATTTTATTTCCAAAGTAGAAGTCCTTGTCATCCCACACGCTACGCAATCACCCAAAGCTTTTTTGTCATCAACCAATATTTTTGCATCGAAATAAAGACTTTTTATTCATAAGCGGCCATTTCGAGCCTTCAAAAATAATAATGAGTGGGGGATATAAAAATCGCGAATTTATTCGAGACCCCAGCCCGGCTTTAATAATACGAGTAATATGATTTCTTGTAGCGAGGACTGTCCTTATTAAATAAACTTTGAAAACGAAAATTATGTCCCCCGACCGCAGCGGGGCCCGCGGACCGCTCGCTCACAATAAAAACTGGGATTTGACGAGATTAAAATTGTAATTCAAGTTATTTTTGACGTGCGTCTTATTGCTTTTTCGCTACGGTCAGCGTAATCCTGTTTTTTTTTAAGTTTTTTTTTACAGCAACCCGCTGAGTCGACGTAATCCGGATTTCGAGATGGACGAATAAAAAAAAGCAGGAGGAAGTCGTGTGCGGAATATGCAGATTATTTTTAATGGTATAACATTTATTAATTGTCTGTAAGCTGACCGTTTATTTGGCATTTTTTCTTTCGTCGACAATCGCTCAAAAGTCAGTTTTAGAAATTAATTTGACTAACATTTTAATACTTAGTCAATAAAATATTGTAAAGTCAATAAAATTTTGCCTGTTATATCATATTATATGACAGATATCATATAGAGCCAAGTTTCTAATTCTATGCACCCTATCCCTAACTTCACAAACTCAGAATTATGTGCAGGTATAAGTTGCGTAGTACATTTTGGCGCATAGGTACCTAGGGTACCTAGATACACAAATACGATGATATTAGGCTGTCAGTCAGTCACCTCTGCCGTATATTGGCAGATAGAAAGGTTTTTTTATTAAATCAGTGTTACTTTACCATTGAACAATTTTTTAAGGACAAGGAAATTATATCCCTATAATTATGCTGCCCATCTTCTCAAAATACATCATAAAATTATGTACCTAATTACTACTATGTAAGTATGTGCAAAGTTGCAAACCTGCTTTTCGAGCTTGGATAGAGTTTTAACTTTTCACAAGAGCCTAATTAGCTATACTATACCTATTATTTGGCCTATGTGAAAAATAAAGATTATCATTTTAATACCTATAAGTACTGCCAAGAACCATCGATGATAGTTGTTGAAGTAAAACCGCGAATAAAATGACTCATAGGTATACCTTATTAGGTATACCTCAGTAGGTAAAGGTACAATAATATTATATGTAACGCTATAATAAAATGTCGCCTTCATAGGTACATATTTCGTTGATATCTACATTAACTTATGACTGCGTCACATAATGTAAATAATAAAATTTGTTAAACCGTCAAGAGATTAAAAATGTTGGATTGGTCATATTATATTGGCTATAAAATTACTTAAAAGGAGAACGTCATTTTTTCCTCGTAAACTTGAATGATTTCATGGCTTTTCATTCGAAGCAAATAAAATATTGCCATTCGTTTAAATTCGCCTTGTCTGAGTCAGTTTGAGCGAAGAAAAAAAGGATTTTCGACGGCCTTTGCGGTTCTCGCCTGAATGTCTATCTATATTATTATTTCATTTATCTACCTACCTAATTTTGATGATTCCTCAAATGTCCATACAATATGTAAAGCTGCTTTTTCAAATTTCTTTGAATAAAATAATACCTACCTAATATTTATTTATTGTTTTTGATCTGGGTAGCCTTTGTCAATATGACTGTGAACGTACTGATTCGAAGGAAACAGTTAACAATAAAATCAAAAGTATACCTATAGTCTAACAGTTATTAGGTTTTTTTTTAAATTGAAGATAGGCTTGCGCTTGACGACAATCATGCCTGATGGAAAGCAATGATGAGGTCTAGGTTGGAGCGCGCTTGCCTAGAAAATGCCTATTCACTCTTAGACTCTTGATGCCAGATTGTATTTGGCTGAAAACACGGAGGCTGGAAGGGCATTCCACACTGAGCGGTATAGCGATTAGGTATAGCGGTTAGGTGTTATCTTACAAAGCATTTTGTAGATAAATAATTGATTATTTCATGAAGTGGCTGACCTTTTCATGAAACACCTAAGTACCTAGTTGTATTTCGACGTGGCCACTTCTTAGATATTATGATATTATGCTTTCATCATAAAAATATTGTCATTTTTTTAATTATTAAACTTGCTTGCACTTTACTATAATCATTCCTGATTGAAAGAAATGATTAAGTCTAGGATGGATCGCGCTTGCTTAGAAAAAGCCTTCTCTTGAAGGCGCCCAGATTATCTATACATGGCTGGGAAAATGGAAGCTGGAAAGGTGTTCCACACTTTAGCGGTTCGTATCAGAAATTTTCGTCTTGAAATGGTCGGCCACATCATGAACTGATCCATTCTGTGGTAGTGTTATTATCTCGCTGCAGACTCGGTCATAAATCATTCGAGTGTTTCGCTTTTGTTGTTCTTTGTAGTGTAATGCACAACTCGTGCATTACTGCAGAACAACAAAAGCGAAACACTCGAATGATTTATGACCGAGTCTGCAGCGAGATAATAACACTACTATAATACAAGTGGGTAGGTACCCAAATCTTATAGGCATGTAATGTCAACAGCCTATCTAGCTAATACAGTATTAAACGGTTTTAACATTACCACTCGATGGCCTCGACACCAACGTCCCGTTCTCCCGGTGTCCCGTTTCCCACATTTCGCAGCCCGTTGCTCCAAACGGCAACACTGGCTGTAGAGGCGATCACAGCGCCATTACCGCGGCAGATTACCTCTAATGTGATGTGTCGGTGATTTGAAATAATCACGCGACTACAGAGGGCTTAGTTAAGGTTTATGTAAGAATTTCGAGTCGACTCGCATCGCACAAACGAATCGAATGCCTCTATACAGTTACGGTTAGCGCCATCTATTGACAGTCGAATACATCAGTGACTGTCCATAGATGGTGTTGGCTGTTCGCTCGCGCGGACAACGGGCCATACGAACACCTCCACGGGATCGCACCGCAACAAGATCGACCGCCAACGGGGCGTCCGCTATACCTCGCAAGATCTTGCGGTCTTCCTCCCCCGTGCGCGCGCGCGGACAGTGACGGAGACGAAGACGACGACGGGTTCATGCTACCGGATCCCAGCATCCCCGCGCAGGGCAGCATAAGGAGCGCTGACCGCGCGGGGCGACCAGACCCTTCAAACCATTAGGCCTCAAGCCATGAAGGCGAGGCCTTACTTACCGGGGCTAAAAGAACAACACCGAGGGAGCGCGGCTCCCCCGCGACACATCGCCCGGGTAAGGAGGCAAGCCTCGAGGCCCGTACCCCCGTGGGGACTTGTTCCCCATTGAGAAGACCACGTAGCAGTTGGCTGTAAATGTATAGAGGCATTCGATTCGTTTGTGCGATACGAGTCGACTCGAATTTGCACAAAAACCCGTACTAACCCCACAAAGTGCCTACAGACGCGCCGTGTATGCGTTTAATCAATAGATGCTATTGTATAATGGCATTGTAATAGCTGTGATTTGCATAATTTCAGTGAATAGCTGTTTCAGTGTGTGCGACATCGAAAGCATGAATTAGTGTTTTAATATGAAAAAAAAGATTAAGAAGAATTGCGAACCTCGTGTCCCGAAAGCGCAGTGTTGGCAGACCTCCGAACAAATAGAGACGACATAGAGAGTCGCGGTCCGCGGGAAATCGCTAGATACAAGTAGCGCAGAGCCGTGTCGGTTGGAAATCATTGCAGGAGACCTTTGTCCAGCAGTGGACGTCCGTCGGCTGAAACAAACGAACGAACAAGAAAAAATATATAATATGAAAAGATATATAAATCTGAACGTATTTAGTAGGTAGGTTACCTAACCCACCCTTTTTCAAGGCAAATAGTATTAACGCCATTTTTGACAAAATTCCTACGAACTAACGGCTATGGCTACGGTAGCTGCTACGCAAACAGGATGGTGGCCTCACTACTGGTGTCAAAACAAGCTTTTTGACACCAATGAGCTGGTGACATTATTTCGCCCAGTTCACCGGGTTATGTATATGTCTATTAGCGCCTAAGTATAAAATATCTCCGTATGATCATCATTGTTAGCGTGAAACCGCAACGTTTGCGGTAATGAGAACCGCCTGGTTAGACGTCGACAAAAAAAGATAAAATTGACAAATGCCCACAATAAAATAGGCACTAACGAGGTCTAGCAAGGCATAATAACATGTGGCCTTAAACTTGCGGTCGGACTCAACTATGCGCTCGACCGCAGGGCGTTTTGTCGCTGAGATGAAACAAAAAATAAGAAAAAATGAACCGCCATAACACAAGCATTCCATATTTAAATAACTTCGCCTCAAGCACCAATAAGTCGTCTTTACAGAGTACTTAAAGGCAATTGAATTAATTCTCCGCTAACCGAAATCGATTTTTCGCTGTCAAGTACCGCTATTCGATGGTAGATGGCGCTGTAATTAGAGCGAATTTAAAACCTGTGTTCATCGTACAGTAATTATATAACAATCGTGCTAACCAGTCTTGTGTTTTTAAAATACTGAATATTTTTTGCAATTAAAATTTAAATGAAAAAGCTTTAACTACGTCATTGATAATAAAATATTATGAAGTTAGTGGCAGTGCCTAATACTAATTGAAATATAAATTAAAAAGTACCTAAGGAAAGCTTTGGCAGATTAAGATTTACCTAGATAAGATAAAGCCTGAGGTATCGGGACAGCTAATTCAAATAAGATGAGGTTTATGAATTCTAATAAGTATGAAATTGTTTTATAAATGAAGCACAAACATTATGATTACAAAAAATAAAAATAGTCACGTAAACGGTTATACCCGAAAAGCATAACGATACAGGGAGCTGCTTATAATACATTCCATATTCCCGGATCGTAATTGAACATCGTATGCAAATGTAACGCTCGCCCGCCATCTCTTTAATATTTATAGTACCTTGGTATTTTCATCTAGAGCAGGTGGTTGTTTCGTGTTCTATTTTGCATTGTTCCCATCTTTTCTCTTTATCCGTACCCTGATAAGAGATAAAACAGGGCGGGACGTATGACGTATACGATGTAAAGTTGTGTTTCCACACAGGTAGGTAGATAACCTAACCTTTTGCAGTATTTTTCAGAATCTACGAGTTTGCTTCACAGATTTCTAACATGGCCATCAGGCAATCTGTTTTCTGGTATGTTTTCTGTGTCAGAGAATTGTGTATCGCAATAAAGCCTTTTAGCTTGTCTGACGTCTGGTTCTTCTACGGAACTCAAACTTCAAAGAAGGCACTGATATTCATCTAAAGAGTGGGCAGAATTTCACGAACTGTAATCCGCTGTAGGTAAGTCGCGAATTAGGGACACATAACTTTCTGGACCTTTTCCGAACTAAGAAGTGTTGGGGTATTCTGGCTCCAGCTAGGTCTCTTCTGTATTGCTAAACTTAAAGGGATTCTCATATAAAAACACAGTTAGACTGCAAGAGCTTTTTTTAATGTACATTGACTCACACGGCACACCGGACATTAGACAAAGACAACAACCAAGGATCAGGGTTGCCACTTACATTTCCATAGATAACAAGGAGATTATAACAAAGGAAATGAATTTGATGCCAACGCACACCAGCGACACAAGATTGCAACGACGAAATAACACAAAAACAGGTTAAGATGTTTAATTTTGGAACTGTCCAACATTGTTTGTCGTGGCTCTCCATCCAAGCGTTTGTACATCATTAGCTTCGTCGCATAAATCTCTATGATTTCGCATAAATTTGCATTTTAACGGGATCCGTCGCGGCGACAGCGACGAAAACATGTAGCACATCATAAAATTAGAACAAAAGGAACGCTCGACGTCGCCAATCAGGTCTCCGCCTTCACTCAAATGACACACGATCTCTCGCGATCTCATAAAACTGTTACTTTGAACGCTATAAATACTTTATTTCAAAAGATTGTTAATTACGATCATTCTGTTTATCGTTTGCTTATAATTTGGTAATTTATTTCGATTGAATGATCATTTGAATGAGCTTTTTTAAGTTCTGAATAGCGTGATTATGAATATAAGATACTTGATAGTTTGTGGAACCATAAATCGTAATAACACTCACGATTTGGTCAATATACTTAGTATTTATTAAACCTACTGTTTTAATCTCACTGCGGTGTAACTTATTATAAGACCTCATAAACTATTAGATGTCTAATACCTACCTATATACAGTACGTACCCTTTTAGGTCTCTTTCTTATAACAAAACCATACATACATATTTTCAGTACCTACTCAGCATTTCCAAACTTTATTTTTCCCACATTCAATAGGGCTCCTGGAAGAAATCTCTCCAGTAGAGATAAGCTGTACTTTGTGCACGTCTTTTCTGTGTATAATTTTAAGTTTCTGGTACATAAATAAATAAATAAAACCTTTCTCTTATAGGAAAGAGGGCATTAGTTGTCTCTGGAATATTGATAATGGCAAAATAAATTTTTTATGAAATATTTCTTTTCTACACAGTTTTTGCCAGTACTATTTTTAAAAGTCTTTTTAGTAATATCGATTTTGACCTAATATTATTTGTCAATTCCAAACAAAGCTTCAATAGTCTATACGCGTAGGCATATACCTAGTGCTTTATTCGATGCGAGTTTCACGGGCTCGCCGTTTCCGAACTGAGGCCGTAATTAAAAACAAACGGGCGTGCCATTGTTTACGTTGGAGCGTGCTGCCTTTGTGTCGGGGCGGGCTGTGCTCTGTGGACAAAAATGTGCACCCACGACCTGTACCTACACCCGCGGGGAGGGACGTGGGTGACGGGAACTGGGCTAAAGTATCAAAAATCCGAACTATACTTACCTCTGTGACCGAACATACACCTACCCTAATACGGGTGAACCTGTATTTATAGACAAATATCATTTAAAAAATATTTTTAAAAACAAGCTTTTATACGTTTAATCCGTATTATTCTCAGCACCACACCCACGATTTAGCACTAAAGTACCCGTCAAGACGAATCAACGTATAACTGGGTTTCTATGGCCATGTTCCAGCTCCACCATCAGACCCTGGTAACCACCTAAGACCAAAGTATTCATGAAGACAAATCAAACGAGCCCAAATTTGGGTGAGGCCAAGGTGAGGCTGTGTGGTTTAACTATTGAGTTTCTATTCCTTCCGATTCCATCATCAGATCAGCTCCATGTCATAACATTTTTTTTGCATTGGTTTAAATAAAAAATAAAAGTATCGGAGTTCGCAACATTCAACTGAAAGCGAGAGAAGATTACATGCCTTTCTGAAGAAATGAAGTTTGAATCTTTTTAAACAACTTCAATCAGTTTTAGGTATTCAATCAACTCAATCAGTCAACTCTACACACTAGATTTAGAATCCCGAAATAATAACGCTGCACTAATAATATTTCCAGATATCTATATGGGCCCTCAAATCTATGACCATTATAGAATTAGAATATGCAAATACTTTCAAGGTATTTTGTAAAACTACAAGTTTAAATAATTTGGTCTCATAATAATCACTCTAAATAGGTACTTCCTCGTCTTTATAAGAAAGTTTGAGATAAATCTTAAAGATAACCAATTCGAGACTTTGCACTCACGTGCTCCTTTATTCTTAGAACATTTAGTCAAGTCAATGTTTGGCTCTAAGTTAGAGATTAAATTAGGCATTCAGACGACAGACGTTGTCGCATGCTCTATATTTACCCTCCATGCATCACGCATAACGATGTGGGCGTTCGCTCTGGATGCGTTTAGGAGCTTCCTTTTTATTTTTTTTGCTCCTTAGTTAACTAATCTTGAACTAGGATTATAAACACGCCAGATTTAGATGAAATCTGACATGCCTAATGTACCTAGGGTAGGGAAAATTTTGGAAGTACTGTTTATGGTGCGACTTTATTATAAGAAAGGATGACAAGGTGATAAAACGTTCAACTAATATTAGGTGATAGGTACGTTTGCTCATGTCATAAACAGTGCATCTCATGACTTAGTACCAATTGGATTACAACAAATCTCAAATCAATCAAGTCGAAGAGATGAATTTAGAGTTTAATCCAGTCATCAAAGTCAAATACCTAGGTCTGCATTACATGGATGCATTATTGGATGCAAAAGTGTTGATCATCTAATTGTTTGGTAATGTTGGTTAGAGCTCAGGACGCTAAATAAGACGTAAGAAGTTAAAAAGTAGGTGAAATGGTATTGATAAATATAAATTGAGAAATAGCTGCTACAAACCAAGTCCATGGGCCAGTAGTTTCATTGATGATAAAGACTCAAAACAAACATTAGGCCACTTAAGCATAAAACTAAAATCACATACCCATAAAACGACAATATAATTAGTTTTGGGACATATAAACTTTCAGAATGATTTCCTCGTATCTTTTCTACTAGGCCAGTTCCGCCGGGTATTTTATGCCCGCAGCGGCCAAAGGTCCACGCGACGCATAAATAAGCGGCCGCTCTTAATTAAGCCGCAGTAAACAAGTACCAGGAAAGCATAACAGGCGAGCAATTACTATTTAGCCAACGCGTCGGGTCGGTTTACTAGGCTGGTCACACATCATCACAACAGCAACCGCACCCGCTGCAAATAGTGATCCGAATTGTTTGTTTCATTAACTACCAAGTATAACAAGGACTTTCTCGATAAGGCTGTTTGTCCACCGCAGCCGTAACCAAGACTTGACGTCTTCAGGACGTCATCAGGTCGAGCAAACGGTGGCAAAGTTGCGGTACATTAAAGTATGGCCGTGTTAGGGACGTGTGTCTTACTGCTAATTCGTCACTTTATATGTATTGCTCTGAAATAATTTCATTCTCGATGGCGTCCTGATAACGGCTGCTGTGGAGTGAAAAAGCGGCCTAAGAGTAACCACAATGGCACGAAGATATTTAATAGAAGATGACGTTTCTAGCTCATCATCATCAACGGCGCTACAGCCCTTTGTGGGCGGGGGCCTGCTAAAAAAGATTCCACCATCGGTCTCTGTCCATTGCATTCGTTTCCCATTTTTTTATTCCTACGGCTTTTACATCATTCCTAGCTAGTGCGAAATAAAGCGTTCGATAGGTTTTGTATGATTGCAGTGTCATTGTATGTTGTGTGATCTCAGTTTTTATCGTGACAACATGGCATGAATCGTTGCCTTAAATTGAAAGCAAAGAGGTTACTGAAAAATGTGTTGAATTATTTTCGTTGCGTGCGACTTGGCGGTTCATGCCTTTCACCTTTAAGCTTTAAATATTCGCTTATTTATACACAAGGAGCAGGAGCGTGCACCAAAAACGCTCTCCGACATCAATCCGCCACTAATCCCCGGATTATTTGCGAAATGAGCGAAACCGCATTTAACGACGCGACGCGTCGCGCGCGCAGTTATTTCAGGCGAAATAAATAATCGCGGATACCTCCGCCCGCTTATGACGCCCCGGTGCACTGACGCCTGGTATTTGTTTTGCACCTGATTTATATAAACCGCGCTAACTAAAACGACATAAAACATCATAAAGAACATAAAATAACATAAAACGGTTCAGTTTACGACCGTTCAGATGATCACCGCTCAATTGGTATTTGGCATGTGTTTGATTTTCCACAATATTTACTTAATTTTATATTTTCGCAGATTCACACAAGTTTTATCCTAGGGCACCCGTGGCTCTGCTCGCGTGACGTCTATATTATTAACCGACTTCAAAAAAAAGGAGGAGGTTCTCAATTCGTCGGAATCATTTTTTTTTTTTTTACTCCATCTATCTATAGAATTGATATCGCATAAATCCTTTCTTAGCGGATAGGATGTCTTCTTCATAATAACTATTATTTGTACGCCTTTCAACCCAATCCGTCTAGTGGCTGAAGTTGTACCTATATTGATACATCAAAATCAACCCTTAAGTAACCTTTTCGTTTCACATACATACTACACAGGTTTTATTCGGTACTCCAAAACCTACTACTTATACAACAACCCAAAGAAGTCTGGCGTGTCACCCAGATTTAAGCCCATATGTAATTTTAACCAATATAAAACGTTGAATCAATCGTCAGAATCCATTTTACGTCAGTCAAAATAATAAATTTTCCAGAACAATCTGTACCTACCATTTGATTAGACAGAAAGTACTCATTTATTAATTTCATAAAAATGTTGTACATCCAGATTTCCCGTACCAATAATAAAATAGTTGAATAGTAAAGTAGGTACTTTGGCACTGGTTAAAGTAACGGCGTCATTCAATTACATTAAGCTGTCAATTCGGAACGCTTTGACACCGTTATCTGTCTTGTTTTCATTAGCAAATGGCTATATCGCGGGTAATGTTTAATTGAGAACTTTATTTCGTGTTTCGATGCCACTTTACATTAATTTAACTTTGGCTCGTAATTAATATGTAAAAGCATGTGTTACTAAAATTTAATGAAATCTACAAAAATCTCCTTGCTCGTTGATACCTACAATTATGTATTTCAGACTACTTTATTATCATCACTTAGTTTTAAAGTCCATCACTATCAACTTGGATTTGCTGGTATAGTAAGGTTGAAATTATAATCTACAACTAGAGACGTTAGCTAGTTACCGTCTATCTATGATTTTTTTCTACAATTTAATATTTAATTGATAAGGTAACGATGCTGGGGGGTGCTAAGCGCACAAATTCGCGGGTATTTGGCGACCACTTCAGAACTGTGCTTCAAAAGTTAATATTTCCATGAGTATTGAACATGAGAAACGATAAAAATGTGGGTGTCAATATCACCAGTAATTCCTTAACTGCATTAGTTTATAATAATGTTTTTTTTTGCTATAATGTTACAATAAAACTTATCACTAGCTTATTCTAATTACTATACAAGTCTTGCTCGCGTGGAATTGTGGCAAGAATACTGGCTGCATTTCCGCGTTGAACAGCTAGGCTGATACGTTGCGCAAAAAATGAGCCAGCCCTTCTGTCACCAGTTGAGGTTATTAAACGCGGGGAAAGCTCTCGAATGAAATTTTTAACCGACTTCAAAAAAAGGAGGAGGTTATTAATTCGTCACAATCTTTTTTTAAGTTTTAACAGTGAAATAGAACGCAAGAGGAACGTATAATGACCGTTATTTACACACGCAAGTATGAACGAACACGTCCGAATGTTGCGATCTATTTAAAAAAATCTCCGCGCGCCATCACGACGGCCTATTAACACCGCATCGTAATGAAGCACCTATAAAGATTTACACACCATTAAAGCGTTTTAATAACCTTAAAAGCCTCAATATTCGCACCGCGTGCCAGTCGATGGCGGCTCGGTAGTTTTGTCACGTTTTTATACAAATAACAATTAGCCGCAAGCTTGAGTCGAGAGTTGAGTGCGTAGCACAAGCAACAGTATCTTTTTACTAGCAAATACAATAATATAAATAGTTGACGACCTCCCTGGCGGAGTGGCGACGCGCTCGGATTCGAGTGGTAGATCGCGGGTTCGATTGCCGTCATTGTCGCTTTTAATATTTTTTCCGAACTCAAAAAATACGTCCAAGACGCCCGAAGGAGTATTTACATTAATTAATTAACATTAACATTGTATTAATTAATTAACAAAAAAAAAACTTCTTCAATTAACTCTCGTCAAACTACTGTTGAACACATCCTTATCAATTAAAAGTTTAAGACTTATATGATTTTCTCATGGATACCATTATCAGAACTGGACTAAATTGAAAAGGGATCACGGGAAGCGTCAGCTTTCTAATAACAAAACAATCATCAAAATCAATGCACCCAGTCAAAAGTTATGAGGTAACAAAAATAAAAAAAACATACAGTCGAATTGAGAATCTCTCCCCTTTTTGAAGTCAGTTGAAAAGAAATGTTATGAACACTTAAAACCGTCACTTGCGAAAAGGAAGAAATCCTAAATCCGCAACTCAAAATCCTCATTCGCTAAACGGTGGTAGAGACCGCGCCGTGTACAAAATATTCTTGAGCCGTCTCCACGGTTAATGGTCTATAAAGGCACCCCATAACTTGCCTATCAGGCGGATCATTCCAAGTGTTATTCCCTCTTAATTGGCCGTTCCGGACGGAATCGTCAATTCGAGATATTAAACTAATTTTCAATGCGTTGTAATCGCGCAGACGTGCCTTTTGTAAGGGTTAAATTGTCATTTGAGATCTCGCTGTCATTTTTAATGGCTATGGTTACTTTTGGGACGTTTGAGCTCGTTGGGAAATGTTGGGAATTATGTAATGAGTTGGATTTGTACAAATAAAGTAATTTTGCTTACTGTTTTAAATAAGTTTCAAGTGTGATCGTTTTTCTTCTAATAAAATTGATATTATCTTTTTACTCTATTTCGTCTCTATTATTAGGTATTTCAATGGTAACTGTATACCAACGTGTCGATTATCCCTATAATTTGATAGATTGTCCTCATATAGAGCTTCCTTTTTAACCGACTTCAAAAAAAGGAGGAGGTTCTCAATTCGTCGGAATCTTTTTTTTTCTTTAGACTAGACTCTAATAGCTAGAACAACACTGTAGGGCTAAATTATTTTCGGTTGTAACGGATTTCCTCGATACATATTTTTATAGCAAAGAATAACGACACGAACAAGACTTTCACTTGGTGATCAGTGATACATTTGTCACGTCAGATGCAGGGCCAGCCCTTTGCAATGCTGTATCAAACGACACACTGCTCTGCACATGTAATCTTGTGAGCTAAGCTGTTTCTATACTATTATGCTTATACTCTATAGTTTAAGGTTTATCAGTACTTTGATCATTCATTAGAATCAGTGGAGCAGAAAACCAAATAGCACGCGAAGCAAAAGTTAAAAACGTTAAAGTAATATGCACAGCATGTTTAAGATAATCAACGGATATATTAATATGCATAATGAAGTAGTCGCGACGGGCCGAGCCCCACACTACGCAAATCCCGTGTCGCAAAACGCATATTAAGGGATTAGGAAAACGCGGAACGCTATACCGAACGCGAAATGCGGAATGCGGACTCCCCCACGAACGTTCATCCGCGCATTGATTTCAATTTGAATTTTAATTGCGGAATATTATACAAAATTTCATCGCTTAATATTCACCCCGGGCGGTGATTTTTGCATATTTTTAACCCTGTCCTTTCGGGGGCCGATAAAAATCGCATATATTTAAGCGAGAGGGGCCGGATTTGGCGAGATACGCGGGGATTTCATTAAGGCGGATATACGTCTGATACGCAGCTATTTTATTGCTTAGGTGTCCCTGCGGAAAGCGGTTTTTGACGTCTCGGAAGATGTGTTGCGGTATTAAATGGGTTTGGGCCTTCTTTGTCTTGCGTAATCCGATGAGTATATATTTTCTTGGAATTGTGTTTAAGATTATCTTCTTTAACATTACAAAATGTCGTTCTTGCATAATATATTAATTTAAGGATGTTCTTCATTTCATTTCAAGTCTTGTAATATTATAGATTAAAATTGAATTGAATTGGCTGTCTTCGTCTTCTTAGCAACATTCAGGTTCTTAGCCTGTGTCAGTACGTAAGGAAAACAATTCATTAATCCATTCCCTCTATCATTTGGGTTGCAATTTTATTGAGATGTTAATTGACGATGCAATCAAAGTCGGTGTGCTAACTTCATGGAAGAATATCCCTCTTCTTGCTTAGTATGGTAGGTACCGATTTTTTTCCGGGTGTCACTTTTACTTCTAACCCTATTTTCTCAAGTACTCATCATTTATTTTTCTTTCTGGACCTATTCTACATTTGAAGTCTTTTTACGCATCGTTCTATACTATTAGTGCTCTAAAATTTTAGTTATGTTATGCTCATTGTGGCACTATGCTCAACTTTTCATCCAAAAGTTTTCTTTGAAGTTTACTACTCGAAATTCATATTATTCGAGATTGAGGCATTGAAATCTTCAAATCTCATTAGACTCATTGAAAACATGTAAATAAAAATCTTATTGGATTTTTCATATATTTTCGTAATGAGTTCTTTGCTTCTTGGTCTATTACTATACATATTTTGATACTGCGTTGGAAAGCCATTTATTACATCTATTTAGCTTTGTATGCCATCACCAAGCCCGGTAACTTCATGACTTTCGTTTCAAATAGATCGATATTGATGATTCTCTAATATACATTCATATTCATAAAAGTAAAAAAAATAACTTTATTAAAGATCGGAATATAGAGGGTTAAACCGGGGGCGGCGCGTAACGAAGTAGAGCCGATTTGATTCCCATTTGACACATCGTTAAAATGCAAATTCCCTAAATTGAATCCGATGTTGTGTAGAATTATTGGGTTTTATTTATGCACCTAGCTGGCCGATAGCCCATAACTTTTACTATGTACCGTTTGAGTGTTAAAATACGATATTTTACTGCGCAATACCAGTTCACTGTTAAATCATGAAAAGCATTCTTCAATTAGATTTATTTTGTTTCAATTGTATTTTTTTTTATTTCTTTGAATTTAGCGCGTTCTTTCCAAGGTTTTGCGCGCATACTTTCGAAATTTGTATTTTGACTAACTTGATTTTGCTTCAATAAATACATGATTACTGTTTTGCGTCACAATATTTAACAATCTGTTATTTGACGAATATGTCTGAATTAACTCATAAACTCAACTCCACCTCCGGGATAAAAAGTTATATTTTAAACACGTATTGTGTAAGAACACGTATTGTGTAATAAAAAAAATATTTGTTTTTATTTATTAATAGTCAGTTTTACAACGACATGTAAAACTTACTTTTGCTTTTTTGAGATCTTTTCTTCTTTTGAAACTTATGGCACTCAGTACCAACTAATCTGGAATCCGCCTACGCCTGGTAGCGACAACCGGTTGGTACCAGGGAACATTAATCCACAGCGTGTGCGGCCGTTCATATCGCGTATTTATGAACACCACCGTACTCATGGGCGCTTGGTACATGCCTGTAATGTAATACCCACTTGTTCGGGGATTAATCCGATGTTTGTCTCTCCTGTACCTGTGACTCGGCCATCTTTCATTTGTTACTAATACGGAATACCTACATATTTGAGATTCTGTTTCTACCCCTTGCATGAAGCCTCAGGCATTACAAAATTTATCTTCAAAGCACAAATAAACTATTTTAACACTGCTTTATACATTTTACGACGTTAGAAGACCTATGTTGGAACTTCCTTCGTTTCCTTAACAGATAATAAATATTATTGGTATCATCACCATCCTTTTAAGGAACATAAAAAATTAAAAAAATCTCTTACAAAATGAGCAAAAATAAGAAAATACAATTATTGCAAAAAAAAACCTAAATGTAAATATTTTTAATGGTGTCTAACTAGTATAGCTGATCAACCAAAACAAGTTCTGTCGCATATTTCTAATTATATTCCGCTAAAGACAGAAAAAAATATAATAAAATCACGCAATCTCAGCAGTTACTTAGCAGGGGGCTCGCAAGACCGCAGGATAATATTATGATCGGATGGAAAAAAAATGCAAAAAACGTGCAAAAAATGCAAAAACTGAGCACGACCGCACCCGTATCATCTTTGTATCGCAGGCGAAAATTAATACTAAAAACAAAAAGCCCGGCTTTATCGAAACAAGACGATGTCATCGTCCTTAGTTGTACACACTGATCCCTCGATACTGGACACAGCCAAGACTAGCCATCTTACAGTTCAGATTCTTACTTAGATTAAATCGTGTAGCTGCTCACGTGAAATTTTTCATATTTTTTATTATATTTTAGTTTTCATAAACTGATAACTATTCGCTATTCGGTGAGGTACCAAATTTTAGGTACCAAAAAAAAAATGTATGCTATTTTGGGTAGAAACAAGTGTAACTAATAATACCTAGTAAAATAATTTTGATATCACTTTTTTAATGGTTGACATTTATTGAGAATCTCAGCGTACGATCTCAAAAGTCTGCATAGAGAAAGTTTTGAAAGATTTGTCAGGTAGCTTCAACTCTATGCATCACTTGCAGAGTACCTACACAAACTTGAACGTTGTAAGTATTAAGTTTGTGGTCTACATGCGAAGGTAGACTTAAGGATAGTACTCGTAGAGGTATACAGAACTATGCTATGCTACGCTTTTTTTAAAAAGTTTCAACATCTGTTATTTTTACTCCCTAATTTTCACAATAACCTTTTTAATCAATGCAACGACGCTAGAATGCAAGATTGAGTCCGTCCTCTGAATTTCTCCGGTATCTTTTTGGTAGGTACATGTCTCCTTATTATGACCCATTATAAGTACCTATGGTCAGGCCCACTGTATAATTGCTAAGCCATGACAGAGTGTACCTCGTGCTGATACAATCACATACCTTTCCTTAACCTCCCGCGTTTAAATGCATTAATATCAACCTTTTGGCTCTTAATTTGTGGTTAAAGATCTTTATTTCTCAAAAGAATACAATTATTCACTTACTGAGAAACAATAGTTTTTAGGAAAAAGATAAAATAAATTTAAAACTACCCTCGGCCTACGATTGCTCGACTTGCCGCGAACCGCTCGGTCCGGCTGGTTCATAAATGCGTAATCGTTGCCACAGTGTAGCTCGTAGCAGTAGATCAACATGTATTTAACATTGTAATTTTTTATCGTTTAGTACGTGTTGCTTTAACTTGGATTTGAAAATATGGATCGATTTTGCATTCTTGACCTCCATGGGAAGTGTATTGTACTGTTGAACACCTTCAAATTTTACATTTCTTCTTCCAAGGCAGGTTCGTATGCGGGGAAGTAAAATATGGTCTTCTCGCCCCCTACGACAGGCTCGACTCTGCACTTGGTGTATTTTTGTGAAAGTTATGTGTGTGTGAATGGATTTGTTAAGAATTTTTCTGATTAGAATACATGTGCAGTAGGCATGTAACTGTTTGATGTTCATGAGTTTAGTGTCTTTATATAATTTAGTTGTAGATGTTAGGTAGTCATAGTTAAATAGCATTTTAATTATTTTATTCTGAGTTATTTGTAAGTCCTTTAAGTTGGTCTTAGCCGCGAATCCCCAAATTTCGATAAGATATAGAAGATGTGGTTTTACTAAAGAGTTATAAATTAGTTGGCGTATTCGATGCGGAAGACAGTGAACAACATTTCGTAATGATCCCATTAACGAAGAAAGCTTATTTTGAATAAATTTAATTTGAGTTTTCCAATTTAGATCGCAATCTAGTCTAAGTCCAAGATACTTTTCATGCATTTTTTGCTGCAAAATTTGGCCGTTTATTAGAAGAGGTGGGTGATCTGGTATGTTTTTGTTTTTGCTTTTAAAGATGACGTAGCTGGTTTTTGCAGCATTGATGGTCAATAGATTTTGTTCAAACCAATTGGACAGTGTGTTTAGGTCTTGTTGTGCGAGATCCACCATTTGTGTTATGGAACTTCCGTAGTAAAAGAGACAGGTATCGTCCGCGTAGAGTGATAAGTGGCCATGTAGGTTGATCGTATGTATAGAGTTTATGTAAATGAGAAATAGTAGTGGTCCCAAGATAGATCCTTGGGGTACGCCGAAACCTAAAGTGATAAGAGTTTTGCTTTGATATTCCCCGATTTTCACTATTTGACGTCTGTTGGTTAAGTATGACTCCAATATTTTGAATGCTTCCCCCGATATGCCTATATTCTTAAGCTTTTGCAACAATATTGAGTGGCTGACTGTATCAAAGGCTTTTTTTAAGTCAATGAACAAGCCTAGTGCTATTTTTTTCTGGTCTATATGTGTATGTAATTTAGTTACTAAGTCTACTGTCGCAGAAAGAGTATTAGACTGTGAACGAAAGCCATATTGCTTCTTATAAAGGAAATTTATAGAATTAAGATATTTTTCTAATCGGCTGTAAATTACTTTTTCAAAAATTTTGGATATTACAGGTAGAACTGAAATTGGTCGATAATTGTTAGGATCTGCCTTCGAACCACATTTATGAATCGGTGTTACTTTAGCTATTTTTAGTGGATCTGGAAGTATACCTCTCGCAAGATGTTCATTAATACAGCTAGCCAGTTGGTCGCTAACAAGTTTATTAATTCGTTTTATAGCTTTAGTAGTGATTCCATCAATGCCTGTGCTACAGTTTGTATCAAGTTGGTGGATCAATTTAGTTATTTCGTCTGATGTACATGGTGAGAATACATTAAGTTGGTTATCGAATTCTTGAGAGTGTGTCTGGTTGGATGTTCTGGATTGTTGCTTAGTGAGTATGGCATTTGCAAGGGCCGAGCCAATCGTGGAGAAAAAATTATTAAATGTCTCACAAATTTCGTTGCCTTGCGTTATTGTGCCCAGTTCGGTGATTAGTTTGGGAGGGGACACATCTGATTTTATTTTATTTTTCGATAAAGTGTTAACGAGGTCCCACATTTTCTTCGGTTGTCTTATGTGTTTCATGAATGCGTCATAATAATACTTCCCTTTCGTATTTTTTATAGCCCTAGCAGTATCCATTCGTTCTTTTGAAACATATTTTTTTAACTCTTCGTTGTCTGGATCGTTTTTTAATCTATACCAATTTTCATTTCGTTTTTCAATTTTACGAATTATGTCTTTACATATCCAATCTTCACAGGGTGGATTTTGTATCTTAGTTTTTATAACCGTACTTTTACTAATGGCATATTTAATGTGTTTTTCGAATTCTTCGTATGTATTATTTGAATATTCTGTGTTTTCCATATGTATGTATAATTTGTCATAGTTGATGGCTTCGTATTTAATAAATTTCTTTTTCGGAGGTTTGTATTTCTTCATTTTCAGGTAAATTTGTTTATGATCAGACATCGGAGAATCTATAATGCTCATATGAAATTCTTTATCTTTTAGGTTGGTGCAAACATGATCGATTATTGTTTTCGTTGTTGGTGTTTCACGCGTGGAATAGTTTTCATGTATGTTGTTAATGATTTGGTAACCAGACTCCTGCAAGGTATTCCGGTAACGTTTACTATTGCGATCTTTTGTGAGAAGATCAATATTGAAATCCCCAAATATTATAGCTCGCTTCTTGTGAACCAATTGTGTCGAAAATACTTCAAGGAATTCGTTGATATTTGAGATTCCGGGATTGTAGATCACTCCTATATTTAGTGCACATTTTTCAATATGTACCCAAAGATAATTGACGCCACCAGTGTATATTTCTTCATTTAAACTGTGGTTTACGTTGTTGTGTACGTAAATTGATACACCACCACCCCTTGAATCTGTTCTAATATTATAATAGTGTGTGTAATTAGGTATTTGATAACGTTCAGCTTCTTCGGGTGATTTTAACCATGTTTCGGTCAGTAGTATGACGTGTAGGATGCAATTGATTGATTTGATTACGCACTTAAGTTCGTCAAATTTTCCTTTGCTGCATATGCTGCGGACATTTGCGTAAAATAAGTTGAGACTTGACTTGGAGGTAGAGAGTTCATGGTAAGTATGACAAAGCTGATAAGTGACCGTTTCGGAGGAATTACTTATATTCATTGTAGCTGTTATATCTAGTTTTTTGGATGCGTTCTTACGATTTTCGGTATACCTTTGACATACTTAATGGTTAGGTTTACTTCTCCATTATTTTTACGACGGTTTAGTTCTTGGCTAAGTTCCTGCATCATGATTTTTTGGGTGGGGGTCTGATCAGAGTATATTTTTAGTTTATCTGATAGTTTATTTCTGTTTCTCAAAATTTCTCTTACTTCAAATTCGTTTTCCAGGAATACTTTAAGTGGACGATTTTTTCCAGGTGTATATTTGCCAAGTCGAAGAGTTTTAATTATTTTGTAATTTTTAGACATTACACTCTGGAGAGTCTCTTTAAAGCCTTTAAAACGCATAAAGTATCACGAAGATATACCTGCAAAGTTTTTAATTAAGGCAACTTCACAACGCATCACTCAAGATACGAACGTCAGAATGTTTTGAGAGCCGCGTTTATTTTTTGGTGATTAACTCTGCCACTTGAAAAAAAAAATCAATTAACAAGCTGTTTTTAATAAGTATGAAATCCGGTATTTTTCGAAACTTATCTATCTACATATAATCGTTTTTAAAGTTTTCATAAAAATATAGCGTCAACAAAAAAAATACGTTTACAATTTTTTATTATTTTTATTTTATACAAATTATACTTTTTTTAAACATTTTTTTAAATTATTTTGTTTCATTAAGTTAACATTGAGGTGCCAAATTCGCATTATTTTGTGACACCTATTATAATGGATCGTGTGTGTGAGTCGTGAGTTCAACAACCCTGTTGTTCTCTGTTTTGTGGACTATACCAAAGCATTTGATTGCGTAGTATGGAGCAAACTATGGTCGGTTTTGGAAGAGATGGGAGTGCCAAAACATCTTACCGATCTTATCCGTAACCTGTACTGCAGCAACCGATCCTTTGTTAAGGTTAACACCGACTGTTCTGATGTGTTTGCTACGAGCAAAGGCGTACGTCAGGGCTGCATCCTTTCTCCAATGCTATTTAACATATACGGAGAATACATAATCCGAAAAGCTTTGGAGAATTGGGACAGAGGATTCCCCTTAGGTGGAAAACGGATATGCAACCTAAGGTATGCAGATGACACTGTTATTGTCTCTACTTCACTGGAAGACATGCAAGAACTTCTGCGAAGACTGGAAGCGGAAAGTTTGGAGTTGGGCTTAAGTATTAACAGAAGCAAAACCAAGATCATGATAGTAGACCGCGCTGAGAAACTCGTAAAAGTTTCCCCTATTCCATCTATAGAAGTTGTGGAGGAGTATACTTATCTAGGCTCCCAAATTTGCAGTGACGGGAGTTGTATTCCGGAAGTTAAGAGACGAATTGCAATGGCGAAAAGTGCCATGACACGACTAACTGGTATATGTAGGAATCGTGGCATAAGCAACACCACTAAGAGTCGTCTGGTCCGTGCTTTAATATTTCCAATATTTATGTACGGAGTGGAGACATGGACCATAAAGGCAAGAGAAAGGCAAAGGATAGACGCGTTCGAGATGTGGTGCTGGAGGCGCATGTTAAGAATTCCTTGGACAGCCAAGCGCACAAACGCGTCTATCCTGTCACAGCTAGGGGTAAAAACACGACTTTCCTCCATATGTTACCAACGCCTGCTCTCCTATTTTGGACACATTATGCGACGTGGGAACGATAGCTTGGAAAAGCTTATTGTGACGGGCAACACCGAGGGCAAAAGACCGAGAGGCCGCTCACCAACCAGATGGTCAGACCAGTTGAGGGACTCCAAGTGCAAATTTCACACTATTGCAAGACTGGCCTCCGATAGAACCCGGTGGAAGAATTTAATCCGCTCGAGGTTGCAAAATCCCCAGGACCACGATCTTCAGTAATGAAGGAACGACTGGAGAGAGAGATTATAATGGATGTTCTATCAGATTCTCTGATCTAACGGTACAGATTAAGCATTACTTGGTCGTGATAATAGCTTCGGTTTTTTCTGCGTTTTTCTCAAACTCTATCGCTACCTGAATGTCATATAAACGTTCGATAGTGTGGGAGCGAGCGCGGCAAAAGTGAGGAGTCAGGGCCGACGCGGTGGTGATTAAGCGTGCGCGGCAGTTTCCTTTGACTCCACTCCGCTCCGCTGATGTCGCTGCGCGCTCGCCACCGCCTCGCCGCCGCGTCGCTGACACTGACGGGGTGGCTTGTTAAAAATTAACGATCAAGGATTGGTTAAATTTTAGCTACCATCTCGTGTAAAATGTATGAATAGATACCTAAAATATTTTCTAAAAAGTGTTGAAGTTTATTTACTTTGATAGTTTTTAAATAAAGATCGGGATTAAAATGTCAACATATTAAGGAAAGGATGAAAATCAGTTCTTGATTTAAAACAGGGCAAATTTTTAAATTAAAATAATTAAACTCTAATAAAAAACGTGCAAAAGCAGGTGTCATGATTTTATGACTCGATTATTATTATCACCACCTCTCTGTTAGTCTTTCTGTTGTGCTCAAAACTTTATTTATTTAGTTCGTACTTCAAGTATGTGAATCGTTGATGCAAAACGAAATATTTTATTCTAAGATATTTTATTTATAGATAAAGGAAAATATATTATTTTGTCGACGGTACTCGATACATAATAGCGTATATTTATTTATATTAATTATTTTATTTTATTTACAAGTATAGCTTATTCCTTTACTGTGCTTGTGCTGAAATTAGTAACAACGGATATTTATGTAACTTTATGTGTTGGTATTCGTAAATAATTGAAGGTCAAACTACGTAGGACGTTAGCTATGTGCCGGGTACCCTCAGTGCTAGTGCAGCGCAAATGAGTGCAGGTTATCGATTTACACCAATCAACTGAAAGCACGCGCCGCTAGTGATGTTCCACTGAGGGAACTGTCGATAGTCATCTTATATAAACTGTTTTATTAACCAAAGCCGTATCTATTTTCATAAAGTACGATGACATTAATATTATCTTGTGAAACATTGAAACCTAAATAAACACTCTAAAACTCTAGGTTAGATAACGAACAAAGAAATCATCATCCCCTAAACTTTTATAACTGAAATGCGTCGTGGTCATCGTCGTCGTCGTCGTATAACATAACTGCCACGACACAAATTACGCTGTGTTCTGTAATTAATGTCGTAAGAGTTTTCATAATAACCATAACTAGCTAACTATCGGGATGTTTTACATTGTCACAATGTGCTATAGAGCTTTACCCTAAAATAGTGTTTTCGGTCTTTGAGCGTACACACTCTAACGCTAATCTTAATTAACTTCTAACTTAAAGATAAAAATGTTCACGCTTCTTACTAATATTACAAAAAAAAAATGGAATGTAATTCAATTCATCGATAACTGCTAATAAAATCTGATCCGCAATCCCTCTAAAGCGACAAGCGGTGTCGTAATACGCTCACCATTTGATGGATTGGCTTCTTCAGGGCTATTTGCAAACACCCTCATCTGGGTCTAAGGGAGGGGAGGAAAAGAGGGGCTAATTAAAATCGACACCCAAACTTCTATCACCAATTCCATTAAGTTGCGTAAGCCTTATAGTGCTTGTTTTAGAGGTGACATTGCCTTGCAATTATTTGTTCTTGATAAAGCTTTTACAGATGCTCCAACTCGTCGGCAGTTGATATTTTATAATAGGAGTAAATATAGTATGAGTAGTACCTAATGAATATCAACACAAGCAGGAGCCAGTGCCTGAAATGCTGGCTCTCCTATTTCTAACACACACGTTTTGTGCAGGGAGCCGCGAGGCCACGCAATTTACAAAAAAACTTTATTTTTGTGTTTAAACCAAAAAAAAAAATTAAAGAAATATCAATTTTGATTTATTTTGGCTGCTACGTACTCACTTCAGTCAACAGGCAAAGGTACATGGTCTACAAAAAATAGTTTTTACGTGCTACCTGTTTTCAAATGAGGTTTAGTTTGCTAGAAATTACTCTTTGTCGACTCCAGCACGTTATATTACAGTAGTATCACCGTTAGCCGCTCGCCATTTCGTCACTTTTTCGGAGGTAGGCAAAAGAAAAAACCTCGACTCTGCATAAACGACGGCCGGAATACCTCATTCACAGTTTAGTGCATCGCTGTTTCGCACGTTTTAAATCATAATTAATGTTTTGTTTTTCTCTCGAGATAAGAAGGAGGTATATAGTTTTTTTTATCATTCCGAAAAGGAAGAATCATAAAAGTGGTGTTTGTGATTTTGATTATTTAGTGAAAATACTGTCGTCGAGCATCTTCACCGGATAGCGTTAGTACGCAGCATAACCCGAGCCGTGAGTACCTACTCAATTATAAAATGAAAGTACTCGCTTCGGCAGTACATAATAAATACTAAAATCGGAACGCCCCTGCGCAAGGATGACACGCAAAATCGTGAAGCGTTCCACATTTTTAGTACCTAACAGCATCTGATATGGTCATAGTGACTAGGATATCTGACTCTCACTCAGCAGGCTCGGGTTCGATTCCCGGCAACGGAAACAGATCACAAGCAGGCTGCGTGTTTCTCAACTAGGAGTTTCACATACACCTTTATAATAGAGGGTTGCGTGTTTCTTATTCAGGAGTCTCACATACGCCCATACTATACAGGGTTGCGTGTTTCTCATCTAGGAGTCTCACATACACCCTTTACTGATAACCGAAGCATAACTGCTACGCAGACAGCGAGCCAATCGCCGCCATTGATGTCGACGTCACGAAGGATGCTTTTACTGGAACGAATGTAAGTAGGTACGACGTTGCTGACATCGGCCCCGCTGCAATATCGGCTGTTTTGGTCTCCAGCGTGCCTCTTGTCCCAGTTACCTGTTACTAGTTGCTGTACGATTGCTGCTGTGACGGATTTACCTACAGAATATTAGACCCATTCTGAGCATGTTTAAAAATGATCCGATAGGATAGAAAATAAGCAAGTATTAATTCTTCGTGCGCTGTCATCACCATGCGTAGCTATTAGGTACTTTACTCTTATCCTGTAAAGATGAAAAATCGATACCTGCTTAAGCGGATTCTGCTTAAAGTGATTCGGTTTGAATCTTAAACATAATATTATATTCTACATATCGACTCTTCCTGAGGAGACTATTTTTTTTTTTTTATGACAATTTGACTGAAACTTTAAGTCAAGCGCAGATAATTAAGATCTACAGCAAGATTTGTAGTGCACAGCCACCAGCAGGCAGCCGTTTTTGCTCGGCCGCTTGCGCGGCAAGGCGGACGACGAGTCACGTGACGCATCGACGCAGCTTCCCGCTTCCTCGAAGAAGACATCGTGGCAGCAGCTTCCACGACACACAAGGAACGGTAAAGCCGGGAGGCCGCTTAATTTATTTCTACAATGGCTGACTATTAATTTAATGCCAATCATTATTAATAATTATTTCATGTTTATGATTTAGTATCAATAATTCTACAATTTCATAGTGGATATCAGGTTATGTCATGTCATAACCATTGCCATACTTCGTGACTATATATAATATAAAAAAGTAAAATATACTACTAGACAGAATATTAAATACCTATTGTTTTAAAGTAATCTGTAGATAATCTTTTTACATAGGAGCATTATTTCAACCATTTTACTTCCAATATGAAGGAATTGGATAAATAAACTCATAAATACATAGTTTTTCTAAAGTAGAAGACCTTAAGAACAAGTATTAAATAAATATCAAAAAATAGTTACGTCATGTGTACACCTTGAATAAAGATATAATAATTTCCTTTTTAAGTAAATAAATATTTAGATAACAATTAAAAAAAAAAAAAAAAATTAATGCTTTCAGGGAAATAGCAATCTCTGTGAATTTAATGTGTTACCATTTGGATTCAATTCAGCTCCAGTATTTACTAAAATTAAGCCTGTTGCAAAAGTATTGCGACCCATGTATACTTTGTCATCTTTTATCAAATATTCATTTTTAATGGGGTTTAAAATAATTGTTTACGAAACGTGGCCGATACAAGATCCGACACTTAAATACTAAGGATTTATTTTCTATTTATTACAAATAAAAGTGTGTTAACTACAAATTAATTCTGTTAATAATTATTCAATAAAGCCATAACATAATATTTAAAAACAATATATAATAATAACAATGTGACCATTTATAAAGAAATTAAGAATGTCAACCGTAGATACCTACTGCTGGTGTTACACAAAATATTCCGAGCGCTGTGAATGTTTAAATCTACACGAATGCTGGTTAAGTAATAATATGGATGAAAAACAAAAGGTAGTACTTATGCCATGAAAACATTTACTCGTGGCTCAATAACTGGGGATCATGCTTGTGGACCATAGAGAGAACAGGAATGACAGCTACACGCACACAGTCACCAGGACCTCAGACCAGGACTTTGGACAGACTTTGGACTCAGAACGGAAAAAAAAATTGCGCCTCGTATTGACAGCGCGATTGTAATATGAAAATATCAATAGAATGGGGACATCTAATTTTCAAATTTGACAAATACACAGGCACAGGAATCATAATAATGGTGAAGATTGTATAATATAACGGTCTATGGGTCAAAGATTCAAAAGACTTATTTCATATAGGCCTGGCCTACGGGCACTTTTATACATATAATCAGTAAAATATAATTACTCTTACTTATTAGTGATTAGTATAATTGCACATGCTGATTACTTATGCAGTTCTGACAATAAAATCGCGGATGCAGAATCACAAAAACC
Organism: Coenonympha arcania; assembly: GCA_036785405.1. NCBI lineage: Eukaryota > Metazoa > Arthropoda > Insecta > Lepidoptera > Nymphalidae > Coenonympha > Coenonympha arcania. The sequence continues at coordinate 508,692 of CM072073.1, forward strand.
GCATCTTAATATCTAATTATCGCTTTGAGCTTATACAAATAAAACAATCACGATGATAATAATTGGTACCTAATCCCTCGACAGATTTGTTTGCAAGTAGGAAAAACCACAAATGTATAAACGTAATAATATGTGTCATGGTGTTAGGATTCCGATATCTTTACAGTTAACGCATATATACTATATCGTGGAGAGATTATAACAAATAAATAACATATAACAAATAAATTTTGAATACAAATCTAACTAACGGTAAAGATCAAGGATTATGTTATGGTAGTGCCTCAATGGCCTGCATAGCTGTGATACCCCCTCTATAAGATATCTACTTATAACACCAATACTTAAGCATTAATTTTAAAATCACAAGATTTTTTGATAATAATAATTATTAATGTAACGAACGCGCAGTGTTCTGTTAAACCACCGTGATTGTGTGGAATAGGTATCTTATCCGGATTTCACTACTCCGAAGAGGAGTCTTATTTAGTCATCCATCCTGGATGATGACACCTGTAGACAATACCTACTCTTAAACAGTAGGACCCTTGTGGTATAAAACGATTTACTTATGGCTGCTGAAAGCCATAAATAGGGGATTGAATTACTTACTGTAAAACATATTTTTAATGATGGAATTTACATATTTTTAATGATGTGATTAAGAACATATTAGGTGTTCTATTCTTTTGTTCCACATGGCTAGACACGGAACAACAATGACTTCTAGATATTTTGTTTTATTTTTGTTAGGTCAAGATATAGCTAATGTTTCAACTTCTATAAAATACTTAAAGGTTTAAATTGCTTTTTGTTTAAGGCCAAAAATGTTTTTGTTGAAGGCCTGAATTGCAAAAATGTCTAATTTAACACTAATTAATGTTGACCAAGTTTCGGACTGCTCATCAGATGTATCGTACCTTTATGAAAGTACCTCAACCTATATCAACTAAAAATGGGCACCTACTTGTTGCAGCTCACAGAGTTAAAACGCTGTCTGCGATATATATAAATAATATTAATTTCACAAATACTGAAGTAGTAATAAAAATTCCAAACTGTATAAAGACCTCACGGCTGCTAGGTGCAAATATCACAAAGTTTATATTTAACTTTAATATATCTATGGTAAAAGAACTAAGGACCTTCGAATCTATCTACGTTATTCATTTCATTCAAAAAACTTCATGGTAAAAACTCTTCTTAAACATTGAGTAGTTGGGTCAAAGGTACCATTAATAAACCTTTGGTAAACTTGAGTAATAATAAAACCCATATTCACTGCACATTACTAGGTACGCGTCGATTTCGAAAGTCTGCAGTTAGTTTTACAGTACAGGCAGTATTAGTAATACTGCACGATTGACATTAATTTTTTTTTGGCTTTTGGAAAAATACTATACTAGTATAGTATCACATGAAGGTTAATTAGAGGATTTGTTTAAAATATATCAACACAGAATTTAATTCAATTTGTTATTTTACCTTCATATTATATTTTACAAGTGGTTATAATAGATCATTCGTAATATAGGTACTTAATGTAGAGTTGTTTACAACCAATTCTAAGACCATTGTTTCGGGTATTACTTACGTGATTTTGCTATATTTCTGTTTATTATGAAAGTAGCTGTTATTATGAAAATACTCTGGTTTGTGGTTATTATGAAATGTTCTTTTTCTGATAGAAATACTTTGTTTGATATGCCAGAAATTTATGTTTCACGATACTATCTTTCTCTCAACATCTACTGTAATATAACGTGCTGGAGTCGACAAAGAGTAATTAATGATTAAACGAACTTACCTGTACGTGAAGTTCAATCATAATTACTCGAAAGTCGACTCCAGCACGTTAGCGGCCCTCCCTCCCAAGATGGACATGCCATTGCCCTGGGCGTGAAACATAAGTTGAAAAATAATCAATTTATTTTACGCACAGATTCTTTGAAGTGAGGATTTGATTTGTTCTTCAAAGAATCTGTGATTCTCAACAGCTCTGCTCTCTCTAAACTAAATGAGGTATTCCGGCCGTCGTTTATGCAGAGTCGAGGTTTTTTCTTTTGCCTACCTCCGAAAAAGTGACGAAATGGCGAGCGGCTAACGGTGATACTACTGTAATATAACGTGCTGGAGTCGACTTTCGAGTAATTATGATTGAACTTCACGTACAGGTAAGTTCGTTTAATCATTAAACTGTCGCAGTATTTTTAGAAGACAGAATCTTTGTAAACATGCAGATGTAGTACCGACCGATAACACATTCGTTGATGCTGCAGTAGCAGTCGATGTGGCAACCAGCATCTATAAAAGCTGACCGATCTTGTTGGGACATCCACAGCTGCTTAAAAAGGGGCTACTTTTGCACGCCGCGAGCCGTGGGAGCTTATTGGGTGACGTAATGACGCGCTGGGTGCGATAGGAATGCGTCGGTAAGGTCCTCTTATTGGAAATCTGGCGGAATTCCATAATGTCATTAACACAGGCTGTCCCTTTGAGCGATTTTTATAATAATTACCGATTGGCTTTGAATTTTTGGGCGGTCGGTGTTATTTTGGGACACTTTTTTGGAACGTAATGTCCTTGCCTTTACTGTGGATAAAATGGACTAGATTTTATTCAAATACCGCTGTCCCCATCACTAGGGGCAACGGGAAGAAAGAATTTTCCTTCAATGTTAAGTAAATGGTATTTAACTGCCTCAAAAATATTAGTGGAATGGTGGTGGTGCGTGCCTGATTCTACCCTCGAATCTCTTTCTAGAAGCAATCTAGGCTCGTCTATTAATTTTATTATTTTAGTTCGAGAAAAGTTTCGTCTTAAAGTCGTTAGGGCTTTTTTGAAGAGTTTGTCCCACAATTTTGGGTACCACAGCAGTCAGAACTCAATAAGAAACTAAGTAGGTCATCATCATCATATCAGCCTGCGGACGTCCACTGTTGAACATAGGCCTTCCCAAGCGCGCGCCACCACACCCTGTCCTCAGCCTTCCTCATCCAGCCGCTTCCCGCCACCCACCGGCGGTCTAACGGGCTGGAGGTCGCCCCACACTACGCTTACCCGTACGCGGTCTCCACTCCAGGACTTTCCGGCTCCAACGAACATCGCCCCTGCGACAAGCATGACCAAACTAAGAAGGTAACAATGCAATAATCTTACACTGTTGACTATCTGGATGATGAAATCAGGACGTGGATAGTGGAACTCCTCAACGGTGAAGAGTAAAGACCAGAAATTTTGTAAATGGAATTATTTGTTTAATTTTGAATCTGTGGTAGAAGTTCGAGTTGTAGAGTTCAACGAACGCGCACCACACACGTAACCCGGCGTTCAGCGTAACGTTTTAACCGTGATTAACTGTTCCGAGATAACCATCGACGGGGACGTGTCAGTCTGTCTGTGCCGTACGTTACTCCGTATACCTACCTACTTCGTGTGTGGACGACTTTCTTATTTATCGGCTTGTTTGTGTTTATTTTCGGGCTTTCTTCGTAGCGGCTCGTAGCGGCCTGGCATGCTCTGCATTGTAGGTGATTTTAGGTGTTTTTTTTTATTCTATACAAGTTAGTACTTGACTGCGATCTCACCTGATAGTAAGTGATTATGCAGCCTAAGATGATAAAAGGGTCTGTAACTCTTTAGGTACGAAACTACGTCTTTGCATTAGTGTGTGTGTTCATTTTAACGGGGTTTTCAGTAAAACTAATACATAAAATTTTCGTGCCAATTCTAGTTACTAAACTCCTCCGAAACACCTCGACCGATTGTTATGAATTTTTCTGAGTATGTTCGGCAGGGCTGAGAGTAGGCTGTTATTTTTTTTTTTATATGCCTAATGGCAAAACAACGTTTGACGGGTCAGCTAGTATAGGTATACAAATACCTACCAGGTTATAAAGTACAAGAGATTATTAAGAAAGAAACATCCTGCAAAAGGCTTGGTTTTAAGGCTCCTTACCAAAACGGTATAAATGAAACCATTATAACTTCATCCATCCGTCTGTCTCTCATGGTCGATTATTTCAGTAACTTTAAAGCCATCGAAATGTTTAGACAGTTGTTGTAGGTGCAGAATAGTGGCCCAATGTCATTGCGATTTTATTCATTTTTAAAAATACCTCAAACCATTACTGTTTCCCTCTGTTTAGTTTCAAAGTTGCAACCCTATATCCCGAACCCTACGTGTTTGATCCCCCATGTTTGGTGGTCGCGCTTTCGTACAGGGGCCGCGAGTTCGGTGTCGGGTTACTGCAATCGGCTTACAAACGCCATGGGAGCAAACACCACACCATGGATGGATTTGCTCTAATGAGCAATTTTGGTCCCATGGAAGATACGCCTTATTGTGCTTTCCCATCGATAATACTATGTTTCTTAGTGTTTACCATAATGAAACAAGCCAAGTGCGAGTCAGGCTCGCGCGCCGTGGGTTCCTTACTATCGTTTCGTTTCGTTTCAGCCGACGGACGTCCACTGCTGGACAAAGGCCTCCTGCAATGCTTTCCAGCCCACACCAGCTTTCCAGTTCCTTACTATACGAGGAAGTAAAACGTTAAAAATCACTTTTGTTACACACAAAGTAAATGAAAAATATAGGTACGGCTCTACTGATCATAATAAAGTATTTTAGATTATCGATTGCCAATCTATGGGGATAAGAGGGAGGACTGTATTTTTTCGACATTTATCCATATAAATCAAAAAACCTCATCAGTTTTATGATACCTATAGGTAACGCTCTGCACTATTTCGTATATCGTGGAGTCTATTTAAGAATTTTGTGATTTTATTGAACTTTAGACTGGGTGGTTGATACCTACTACATACACCAAATATTGCACACTGCTCCGTCGATTCACACCACTACACCTAAACACATTATGACGTAATATAATTGAATACAGCAAAAAGACAGTAAGACGACACTGGCAATTCCATTACATTAAGTTAATTTTCATTCTCTTGACTTTTCACACGCGTCCCCATCTGTGTTTGTACACTCATTTGGGGTGTGTCGGTGTGCGGGAGAGGCGGGGAGGGGAGGGGAGGCGGGGGAGCGCGCGTGTGTGCGTGCGCGTAAGATGAATTAGGGGATTAGGCACTGCATCATGCAACTGCACTCTGATTTTGCACGCAGATAAGTGTGTACAGGGTGTGATTTTTATGTGATACGCTATTTTTATTTATTTATATTAATATCAACTAGACTGGGCGCTTGGAGTGGAAACGGGGGCACTTAGAATGGAAAGGTTTTGGCTATAAGTACGCGTGTCAAGTGGGGTTTGGCAGGCTTCACTCCCACAGAAACACGAAGTTTTAATGTCTGCAATGTACTGCATGCAATAGCACTACATACCTGACCATGTCAGACGCATTATACATCCAAGGACACTGCATTGCAATGCCATTTGTTGCACTGCACTGCACTTGTCATCCTGAGACACAATCTTGAGATCTATGCCCAATAATGTCGCCAGCTACCGTGCCCTTCAAACCGCAACAAACAACAGGATTTATATACCTGACACTGATGGACTTTACAAGTAGATAATGACTTAACAGCCGGGACGGGAATCGAACCCGGAACTCAACTCACCTTGGCTCAGAGGTCGTTAAAAAATATTTCCTATAACGAATTTTCATGTCAATGCAAATTATTATTTTTGACGTATCTCCCAGCATGGCGTTACGAACTTCCTTAGTGATTAGTTATGTCGTATCTATCATCTTAATTACACTGAAGTCATATTTTAATTTGTCGTAACACTGCACAAGTAATAAATTACTTCCTAAGTAATTGTTCAAGAAGTTGGTTGGTAGTTGGTACATGGCACAAATTAACATAATTTTATTATCATTATTAAGTATATTATAATAATCGTCGAGTGTAATGTAGTAAGTTATAAATTATCAATCCTCTTATGATAAAATAAATAAAGTAATGTGATTCATAAAGGATACTTACCTACTTCAATCCTTAATGCAAGCTATCTCTTTCCAAACGTGAATGAATGTGAAGTGATTTTGGACCTAGCTAAGTGTTTTTTAAATATCAACAATAAAAACACCTAAAGGTCGTATCTTCAAGGCACACCCATTAGATACTCTATAGGCAAATAATTAAAAGCATACACCAACAAGAAAGGTTTCTTTATATCTAATAACCGACATTTAAGACCATAACCATAGATACAATAATCACATTGTTAGCTGTCAAATTTCAAATTATACACCGAATCATCCTGTATAACCGAGTGGCGCAACGGCGAGGGGTAGCGGGTAATGGTGTACGAGTAATTTTATTAGTTTGCCCCCATTACCATCACAATGCAGGCTACCAGTACGCAGGCGGATGGTAATACGCAATACGCGCGGAGTACGCACTGCTCCGATACTCGACACTGTGCGTACTCCATCATTGTCACTGTCACTATCGATGTCGGTCTCAGCTTGAATATTTTATGCGTATTTATTTATTTTTTTGTAACTTCGCGAGTTGTACGTGTACGAGTCTGATGGAAATGAGACTCATATCATGTTTAAGTCTAATTTCCATCACTGGTAAAATTTAAGTATTTTGAAGGCTGAACTATTTAAAAACTGTGAAAAAAATTAGACTAACACAATTTTTCCAGTTTTAGGGCTGATTTTTCAATAGCCAGAATATAATCGTTAACTAAGGAATAAATCATATAGCGACGAACTATTATAAATCTATGGAATGAATATAACGTTTTGACAGATTTTGTATGGTAGGTATGTATAATATGTTTCTTCCTCAGATAGTTTATCAGATGGCGATTGAAAAAATCGACCCATAATGAACTAAGTTCATATTGAACAATTTTATGATATCAGAGAAATTATGCATTTATTTTCAAAATGTATGCACAGCAAATCTTATGATGAGTCATCCTCATTAAAGCGATTACACTCCAGCATCTCAGACTTATCTCCAAGGAGTCCTAGATCTCTGCGAGTGGTAGGTAGATCTTTCTAGATCCAGACAGACGAGACAAATTCGTCTAGCTCATTATAATAACGTGCTAATCGCAACACCAGGCGGGCAGGAACCGCGAGAGATGTCTCGACTCCGCTTATCAGGCTTGCGTCTGGCATATTAATTAGAAACTACGACTAGTATTTATTTAATCACCTGCCACACCACTGATTCCTATCTTGAGTATATACGCTTAATTAATTCTTGGTGCGTCGCGTCATGGAGTACCTACACGTCTAGCTGTGCCGTGTACTCGTAGCGATCCGTTGCAATGAGGTTTATTCGCGCGGAAATTAAACTAACTCCTTTAGCTTGTTATCTCTGAGATAAATTGCGTAGAAATCCTATATCTTGGCTGAATTTTTTTTTATAATATTTTCTCACAAAACTGCAAAACAAATAGGTACTTACATATAAATTTTTCAATCTTTATTCGTCGTATAATATCTAAAATATGAAATTTTGGATGATAAAGAAATTGAAAAGAAATGTCATCAGCTCTATAAGAATCTACATCTTACCTCACCTCAGTCTGTCACCCAAATTCTCTATTTTTGAATGAGAGCATGATTAGGTAGGTACACTAACAGGCAACAGCCATTGCCAACAGCAAAATAAAGATTCTGTTAAAAGAAGAAAAAACAAAGATGGTATCAATTAGTTTGTTAGTGTTACGAATCAAAGCCAAAATTTCCCTCGAAAAATAAAGTATTTTTGAGAATCATTCGCACTAGGATTTTGTGTTTCGGTGTAATATGATGTACAAAAGTGCTTTTCTACTCCAGCATCGAAATATTCCAATTTTGATTTTGACAGCTGAATCGTTAGGAACCCTCTTCCGGTTTCGCTGCTCATAGAATAGACACATACCCCGGATTGGGTGAAAAAATGTCACCAGTGTACCGGTGCCATAAATGCTTGTTTTGTCACTAACAGTAGTTTGTTCCGCAGCCACCTATAGAATTTTGACAGATGGCGCTACTGTTCGCTTGTACGAAAAAGGTATAACTCGTTCGGATGCCCATATTTTCAGGTTTCTTATCGGTGAAGATTTGAACACTTAAAACACTTAAAAATTATGACAAGTAGCCAAGACATTGAAGAAGAGTTGAAAGGAAAGAGCTTACATCTGAGTAAATCACAAGACCCCCTGTCTTGTGATTTACTCAGATGTAACTACTACACTAAGAAAAGCACAAGTATTTTTAACCGACTTCAAAAAAAGGAGGAGGTTCTCAATTCGTCGGAATCTTTTTTTTTTTTTTTTTTTTTTTTTTTTTATGTATGTTCCCCGATTACTCGAAGATGCGTGGACCAATTTCGAAAATTCTTTTTTTGTTTGATAGGGTATAGTTCACAGATGGTCCCATAGTCATGAAATCAGGATCTGATGATGGGATCCTGGAGAAATCGAGGGAACTCTTCAAATTTTATAGGCACACTTGAAGTGATTTGGGTATTATTTGAAAGAGTAATTTTTCCAGGTAGTCTTATGGTCATCAGGTCGGGATCTGATGATGGGATCTTGGTAAAATCGAGGGAACTCTTCAAATTTTGCTAGTATACTTGAAGCGATTTAGGTATTTTTTATAGTTACTATTGCATTTCCTTGCAGTCATCAAGTAATGACTGTATTCATCAAGTCAGGATCTGATGATGGGATCTTGGAGAAATTTAGGGAACTCTTCAGGTTTTAGAAGCATACTTCAAGCGATGTGGGCATTTTTTCCAATGCCTTGCGCATTAGTTGTTTTCCACTAAAAAGTATAAAATAAAATGGAAAATCCTTTCCAAAAAACCAACTTCAAATGCCACTACAAAGAATGAAATAATTTTTAATGTACACCAATTCGAAGTCGGGCAATGTTTCGTTCATTCAATAATAGTCCTCCGTATTGTCGATAATTTTGTCGTTTCTTTGCACATCAAGTTTTATAATACGAAGGACTATTAATGATTGAACAAAACATTGCCCTACTTCGAATTGGTGTACATTAAAAATTATTTCATTCTTTGTAGTGGCATTTGAAGTTGGTTTTTTGGAAAGGATTTTCCATTTTATAGTCCCTATCGCGTGTAGGCGTGTACTCTACTGAATAATTAACGTGAAATTCACTTTGAAAACGCTACGTGTATAACAAAAGCTAACACGATAAACAAATTAGTGTGCACTGAGCCGCATCAAATATTTATCGGGACAGGAACAAATCGAATCAGCACCGAGCACCGAGCGGGGTGTGTCTGTGAGCTCCTTCTTGTTTCTGTGCTCCTTGTAAATAAAAAAAATCCATGTGTCTGTACCTAAATGAAAAAGTAAGATATTTATGGCAATTTCGCTGTATAAGCATGTAGGTGCGTGTAAGTCTGGCGATGTGTGACTTTACTAAAAATAAATCACGAAATTAGCTCGACTGGTTTTGATGAATTTTTCAATGCACCATCAGTACATCACTGAATTTAATCACAAAAAACATTGAAATAAAGAAGGCAAAACAACGTCTAATCGACAGACGATAAATCTTTCTCTATACCGAATATACATTCCCATATTGCATAATTAAACAATTCCTCTAAAAACTTCTTCGTAAGTATCTACTTTTCTGCGCCTAACTGGAGCATCATCAGGGGCAATACTTATGCTTGTAAAGTGACGCCGTCTAAGGTTGGCCATAGATCGTCGGATGTTGCAGACCACAGCAATATTATTTTATAGTTAACCGATTACCACAGACTTCCTCAATAATTCCTGCTTCAAAAAATAAACATAATATTCGTTGTGGGGTTGAGTGTACGCTTCTACAAAAGGATCCCAAAGTCTGTCTTGGACTTACCTTTGCAGAGGTTCAAGTCAGTGTCAAAAATCATCTAATAAGTCAGGGTAACTACACCATTCAAGAATTGAAGGACAAAGATTCTCGTAATGATGGAGATTTGCTTCCATCTGCTCACGATGTATGCCAGATCTTCTCGATGCAGACCTGCCTTTCGAACCGGCCGGTAGAGTTTTGACTCTTCATAAGAGCCTATTATTTATGTGAAAAATAAAGGTTTTCATTTTTGTTTTGTTGTTTTTGTTCCAGGTGACGCCAGTAACGCAAGTATCGGCTCGGGAGAGGGCACGGGGGAAGAGGACGACGACACGAACGGGAAGAAGAACCAGAAAAAACGGGGCATCTTCCCCAAGGTCGCGACCAACATCCTCAGAGCGTGGCTCTTTCAGCACCTAACGGTAAGTCGCATGGACTCTTACACTACACGCCGTTATTGATTAGCAATAACGTCGTAAAACTGAAAATTTTGGTTTTCTGCGACGTACTTTAAAATCTTAATTAAAAATTAAAGTGTCCAAATCACTTGAATTTCAATCGTTTTTTGACCTTCATTTTGAAAAACCTGGTGTCTAAGTTGCAAATCACAGTTCTGAAAAAAATTGCAAAGGCTGTCTTCAGAGCGTCTGTTAAATTATATAAATTGTACCGTACTAGGTGCGGACAAGACATCTGAAACATAAAGATTTAGGAATTATGTAGTGCGGCCCTTAGATTTCTAATTTTAGAACACTATTGCTGCAATATCTCTCTACATACTGATATTTTCAAAAAAGGAGACAATAAATGCTCAAAGTCTAATTTTGGCTGACTGATTTTTACTTTAACTGATACGTGTTTTTAATTTTGAACCTAAATGTGCACTAAAATAATTCAAAAACAAACGAAGTAGCTAAACCGAAACCCATTGAAGATAAGGCAAAAACATTAAATGTATATAGGTCGAATACCAACAAACTTTGGGCATACTGAAATCATTAACGGAATAACCCTATCTCTATACGCAAAGTTTGATTCGCGTAACCAATGAGTACTAAGCCAACAGGAGATGAATGATGAGTTTTCTGCCTATTAAAAGTATTCATTCACTTGACGTTGCCATACAGTGATAATAGTTTTAACGCGACAGTGTTACGAAGTGTCTTATAAAAAGCAGTGATATTCTCAGTAACCAAATCTTTGGTCTCATATTTCGGAGGTTTAGGGTTCGAAGCCACACGTACAAACAACAGTTGTAGGTACGTGTACATCTGAATTTTCGGCGTTATGTAAGTTTTTAACAAATAAAATACACTTAACTAGCAGTATTGAAAAACATCCATGAGGATGCTTACCTGGGAATTCTCTAAAAAACATACTCAAAAGTATGTAAAACCTATCAAACCGCTCTTGGCCAACGTATAGGGCTACGGTCAAACACTTTTTAATTTTCACCTTGAGAGGGGTGAAAATTGAAAAGTGCCTAGAGTATGGTGTAAAATAGGTCTTGAAAGTAAATTAATAACATTCAGTGACAGTGTCTTTTTCTCTAGCAGGACAAATTAAATTGCTTTGTTATAATCCGCAACTTGAAAAGAATCTGTATGGTCCAATATGCAGGAACACCGCCCACATGAAACACCATAAACAGTTCTTCCAACAATATATTCTATGCACGTTTCGTCCCGACACTAGGACATCCTCAGGAGATGTTGGATTTCCGAAAAATAACGCCTGCTTCCATTCAATAGAATTTCCTCTTCTGATGGTACTTGGTTGAGTACTAAATGCGTATAACGCAATGTCAGTGGAGGTTCGAGACAATAGTACAGTGAGTGGAGAGTTTTCAATTAAAATTTCCCAGCAAAAGCAATAAATTTTTCATTGCGTAGACAAAGACCGCTTCTGAAAGAGGGCCGTTTCTGCCGGAGCAATTAAACTCGACTTGACGCCTCCAGTATGGGATTCGAAGCTTTTATCAATGTGATTGATGGTAAAAAAAACCAAACAGCTAGTAAAGTGCGTATTTCGTGTATGGTGGCCAATCTCTATGAAAAATAAAAACTAGAGAAAGTAAGACTAGAGAAAGACTAGAGAAAATAAATAAATCATTTAAAGGCAATGGGATATGCTTTTGCTTATGACAACAAACTCCCTAATGAAATATTAAACTTATCCCTCAATAAGTTCAAAGTGGCTGTAAAACGAAATCTTATGAATAAAGTATTAAGAATTATTTACATGAATTAAATCCTTGGGAGTGAATGAACTGCTGTAATTATACTAGCTCATTGAATGTTTGTAAAAGCCTTTGTGAAGTGGTGATAACAGAAAACAAAACCCGGCTGAGTTTGTTGTGGGCTTCTTCTGAGTGCAGGGCGCGTTTGAAACCTCGTAAACTTTTTAGTTACCATACATACGCGACAAATATCATATTGACGTTTTACAAGAGCCTGTACGTCAGGCCTATGTGAAATAAATATATTTTGAGTTTGGAATCTAGCCAGGTAGGTAGAGATTACTGCAGACAAACGCCTATTTTAGTTTAGAAAGTGTCCGAATTGAACTAGTTTGCCAAATGAAAGTACCGAGTTTCTTGCCAGCTCTTCTCGATGCAAACCTGTTTTCCAAACTTGGCGGTAGATTTACCTACTGACTTTTCATATAAGTTATCAACTGTCAATGAAACATAGAAAACACTAAACTAGAAACCTGGGAACCGAACCAAGGACTCGATGCTCCACAGTCGATCAAGTTAACCACTAGACCGTTATGTCGTTTATTATCATTTGTGATTGATGGTAAAAAGTAAACATTAGCATAAGACATTAGAACCTGCTCAATGCCACTTCGGTGTTCCTCATTGAGTATCTATTCAAAAAAACAGGAGGGGAATCGTGTACTAATTCTTAAATTAAAACGTCTGCCTGAGCAATTGACAGTTTAATTAGTGTTAAATACTTACGTATAGAATTGACGTTTTTTAAGCAAATAGCCTGTGTAGGCTTCGTTGCTTCAACAAGTTTAGACCGACAAAGATACACGTGTGTTTCTAGTAACTTTAAACTTTATAAATATTATTAAAATAAAACCTTGATAAAACGGCATTTCTGTGAGTTCTTCATTATGTTTTCTGGGGGTGAGTGAATCTTTCGAGTGGAGACCAGCGCCTTGCAAAAGGAAGACAACAAGTCAAGTTTCTATAGACTCAGGGCAACCTTATCTTAAAAATATGTATATACCCTTAAATCTTAGAGTATGTATGATGTCCTACTTAACGAAAAAATGTCTCTATTGATCGAAAAACCACATTCCTTACTTTGGGTCCCACATTAGGATACCTGTAGTGTAACTGAATTTAAGATTTTTTCATGTTGTAACAGAATGCCAAGCTCTTTTTTGGCAGCAAAGTAGGTCTATGTTCCGTTCAAGCCGGCCGCGTACTCAATGGTGTAGCTGCAGTGTTGCGTAGTAATTTCTAGAATGGATCCAGCGAGGGGGTAAGAAGGGGGTGCAATTTCATTACCGGTCCGGATCCGCGTCCATAAATCACCCCCGAGCGAAGCCGCCGCGACTCCGAGCGGGCCCAGGTGACGCTCCGTCCCGGACCGTTCCTGTTTCACTCCCGGAATCCTACTTTCTTTATAGCTCCGAATTCCGCGAATTCTCCTCGAACGAGTTTTAATTGGCGCCGCGAAAAGCTTTCTCTGGTAGCTCTGAAATTTCCAGCGCAAATTTATTTCTCAAGTTCTCGGAAATTCGCGCTCCTGAAACTCAAAATCTGGTGCTCCCGCGCTTGTTAGTTTGGAAATTGAAGTTTTAAAAAGTGGGTCGTCGGGCAATCGAATTAGGGAGCTTTTAGCGTACCGTTCCGCGGGTTTTTGCGTGTCCCCGTCCGAATCCATTATGGTGCTCCGAATTACTTATAATTGCTTCGCTTAGTGCTAAGTGCTTTCATTACACGAGCGTAAAACTGTTCCCGACTCCAGTGCAGGCAGGGACGTCGGGACGAGTCGCAGGACAGCGTTCACGGTTCATATTATGTCATACTATTCCTTGTTTTAACATACTTTCATTCAAAATTAATCATATCTAGAAAATTCTGAACACACCCCTTAAAACTCGTGTGACTGATATTTTTTTAATTTTAATACCAAATTCTCGTTTCAGGGTGTTTGTATAAACAAAACTCCTCTGAAGCTTGACCGTTATTCATGATTTTTAGTTCTTATTCAACGGGTCAGAGAATAGAATGTAAACTTGTTTTTCATAACTACGTCTAGGTAAGAAATAATTTATATAAAAAGTTTGACGGATCAACGTAGATGGTTAGAAATCAATCATGGATTAGGATTGGAACTTCAGTAATAAAAAAATATATCTCAATCTCGGTGTTGTCCTTTAGCCAATCGGAATGCATAATTTATGCCGTGCAAAATCGTATTTCACCGCGGTGTTCAACGGCTGAAATTGCTCGGTCGCGCTATGATTGGTGCGTTCGAAATGCGGTCGGACATAGACCATACTTCACTTCAATTCATATCGGCGGACGGCGTCAAAAAGCGCAGCGGCCCGCACGCGAGCTATTGGTTTAGTACAAGTTTTTATATACAACTTTCGAGGCGACTCGTTTCGAATCGTACAACCGCCGACAGCTTAATTCACCATGTTTCCGCCTGGATTCCGCTCTAGATGTATGGAGAAATCCGTTTCGTTTCGTTGAGTCGAGACGTACAAGAACCCGTACTAACTCTACTGCTGCGGCTGTCGGCGCGAACCGTGATGTTTGTAATATTCATTCGATTACGGCGAAATGGACCGACGCTAGAGCGGCGACAAGTGACAAGTGAAAGCGACACCTGTGCGAGTTCAAATATAGACGCACGGTATGATTGAGAAGCATTTAGCGTTTGAGAGCAAATTAATTCAACGTATCATGTAGTGTCGCAAATCACAACTGAACTAAAAAAGGCTTTAAGTGCTAAAGTGGATAAGACTCCGTGATTATTGTAAAATTCGTTCGATTACGAGAAAATGCACCACTGTCAGAGCGACGACAAGTGAGAGCAACACCTGAGTGAGATCAAATATAGACGCACGGAAGGATTGAGAAGCATTCAGAAGCGTTTGAGAGCAAACTAGTTCAAAGGATCATGTACGTGACAATAGATGAGGAAAAGACTTACTAAAATGGATAAGACCGGCAGTTATGTTCTCGTCTTTATGAACTTGTAGCGCACTGCAATTACCTGAACGGCAGACTTTATATTCCTCAATACATTTTCCTAGTTCCCAGTTTATGATTCGAAGACACACTGCTAAATCTTCAAGTATTGACTCCGAAAATTTCGACCTGTGATAATAAATAAACAAACAAAAAAAAATTTGAGATATAGAACAAAAGGCACGAACTTAGAAAGGGAAGAGTTAGAAGCTTTGAGAGCAATTAATAGAGTTTCAAAGTCATTAGGTATGGTCAAATCTTCAGCTACAATCGAATATATGCACGTAACTGGCAAAAATTTATAACACAAATCAACTTCACTAACCTCACCTGAAAGATCAGTATCAATGCAAGAGAAAATAAAGAAGTTAACTAGAGTACCTTTAGTTTCTAAGGCCAGGTAATGAATCAGCATCGTACATCGTTGACAGATATGCCTGAGTTCAAATAAAGTCGCACGATACACCGAAGCGTTTAGAAGCGTTTGAGAGCAAATGAACTCAATGTCACAGTCGAATCTTCAGGTACACTCCATACACGGCCAATTGATTTGCGATTAAGCAGATGGGTGTCGCGGATGTCGAGTCGACACGGCGGGATTTCAATTCAATCGCATAGCTAATTCGGTATTGCTCGGCCGTTATACCAAAAAAGGAGACCCGATCTCGCTAGTTGGAGCGCGGCCCCATTTAAATTCAGTGCGGCGCATACAATATTGGTAACAATCGCACTGTCCGTGACTGTAAACGGTATGAATTTTAAAACTCCGCGATCTAGTCCATTCCGCGTCCGTTTGAATTTGAATTTCATTGATCCGGGTGGGTTGCTGGTTGGTTTCGTGTAATTTTACCATTTCCAAACCGGTTTCGGGCGTGTGAAGAATGGAAATTGGTCGGATCGTTAACTGAATAAAATTTGCCTTTTATTATGAGAGTAGACTTGATCGCGCGCTGTCTGAGGCTTTTGCTTAGGTATTTGTGAAATCTTTCTAATTTTATCTGTTGTGAACTTCTTTAGCTTGAAACTTAAACTATGTTTTTACCTGGCTGAGTTTGTTGTGGGCTTCATCTCAGTACACGGCATGTTGAAATCGTATTAAGTTAGTTAAGTACTCTTCATTAATGCGCTGTCTGAGGCTTTTGCTTAGGTATTTGTGAAATCTTTCTAATTTTATCTGTTGTGAACTTCTTTAGCTTGAAACTTAAACTATGTTTTTACCTGGCTGAGTTTGTTGTGGGCTTCATCTCAGTACACGGCATGTTGAAATCGTATTAAGTTAGTTAAGTACTCTTCATTAATTCCTCTATACGCTACAGTAGGCCTATATGATTTTAGCTTTTTTAGCCTTATCTCTCATGCGTCGATTATTGGATCGTCTTTTTTTTCGTTTTCCGCCGAAGTATGAAGAATACGATAGTCTATAACAACAAAAGCGTGTCATACATAATCCTACTAATCATCAATCTATCCTTCCCGGCTTCACGCACTGTACCTGCGTACGTGTCGCCCCGTTCCCGGGGAAACACCAAGGAAATAATATTGAATAACGGCGCCTCACAAATCCCACCTTGGGACTTTAAGCCCCTTTCTTGAGGGCTAAAAATAATTATAACGCGAGGTAATCCCGCTACAGAATCCCGCGGCGCTGTGTCTTAGCCCTATTGTTTTTGGATATTGAACATCTGTTTTGGATCTGACAAATTGTTTATTACTTCTTCCAATAAGGATACAATCTAGCGAACAGTCTCAGCTCAGCCCTTTGTGTGCACCATGTTGCTAATTGATATGTTTGAAACCACAGTTTGAAACTAATTTTGCATTGCTACATGGGTAAAGAGTAGCACTATTAGTTAATTTCGGAACTTTTTAGAATTAATGCTAATAAGTCTAAGGATTTTAATAACAATAGATTTGTGACCCAAGTATACAATACAAATATTTGAGATGATAATTTTAAATTATCCTAGTTTAACAACCTGTCTTAAAGGTTAAGATTCTCGGATCTATAAAAAAATAGATGGGATTTTTCAGGATGCCTGAAAGTGCAATTTTAGATGAAACTGGCTAACCTTGATGTAACTAAAAATTGGTTTGGATCTACTTGTTCAGTAGGTGCTAGGTACCTGCATAATAAAATTACTAAATATCATCTTAGTTTTTTTAAAAAAGCTAATTCGCGTGCAATGTATGTTGAAACTACGTACCTTTAATAAATAATAAACCTGCGCAACATCACAGAGTAAAAATAGAAAACTTAAAAACGGTCTTTTGTAATCATGCCCCGCTTCAAAACACGCGATCGTAATTTTGTGTGACAAGCTCACATAATATTAATAGAGAGCAGGAGAACATCCTAGCTGAGGAGATATGGCGAAACGCGGAATTCCTAGCGCGGTGTAGAGTTACGTTCATATCGGGTTCGCTTTGAGAACCACCGCACCGGAATGGAGCATCGCGAGCGCCGAAAGAATTTATACTTTATTTATGCTACGCTAGTACACTGTCTCCTTTGTTATGCCCGCCTGGTATTTTACGATTATTATGGGAGCATGTCAAGTCGATGGGAAAATCTATGGCTAATAGAATCGTTGACCTGATGATGTTGTTTATCATAATTTCAAAATAAATGCACCTTTAAAAACTCCTCAATATGAACCTTCAAAGTTCAAGTATATGTACTTATTACTTACATAATTTCTAATGCGGGACAAATGTGTTCTGCCACTCTTTTACTCCAACTTTCTTATTTCTTGACTTTCTGGGTTCTTCTTGAATCACCTAAACTGAAGACAATTCATGCGGTCCACTTTTTAAATATACAGAATCACAAAACATAAATACAACCTTTTTATGACGATCTTCTCTTATCGCATGTCCCCAAAGAATTAATCTCTATCTCTCTCTCCTGTTCTCCAACTAAGTGTGTCTTGGACCCAACAATGCTTGTAAACATGCAAGGTATAATTTGAAAGAAAACGCGGTTTTAAATATTATTATCACCATCACTCTTTTATACAGAAGAAAGTAGAAGAGGTAAGGGTTATCTATTAATATAACATCAGACATCTACTAAAAGTTGGTTTTTGCTTGATCTTTTCCTTTTCTTTTCCTTTGCCTTTTCTTTTTATTTTACAAAAGTAATTCATGTCTTTTACAGACCATTTTTGTTTTTTGTTTTATTATAATTTATGTTAAAAGTTTTAAAGTGCCTTCAATATTTTACCCATCAGACATTTACTGAAATATACACCCATCTCTTTCCAACCCGTGGTGCAATCTCTCTATTTCACGTACACACTCTATTTCCGGCAGATCCGAATTTCCTGTCCGTCCCTGTAAGGCATTAAGCGGCGACTTAAAAAGTGGAATCTCCAGGATAGCGGAAATGACTTCTGTCGCCCTCTGGCGGAGGATAGCGGCGTTAAATATTTTTGGAAAATTTTGCTTGCGAAATCACGTGAATTTTTCCGGTCAGTACTAGCATTTAACATAACATTTTGGCGATTTTAAGAACTGAAGAAGGTCATATAAAAAAACATTTTATACTTCCTATTTTGAAAAAAAAACTTAGGTGAAAATAATCTACAAATCGATCCAAATTCCAACCAGAGCTCGACAAATTTCGTCAACAAACCAGACTTTATTTCGTCTCCAAAAAAAACAGCTAGCAACTTAATTCTTGGGAGATACGGGGATGTCGACTCCAATATTAATAAATTCTCATTTTCAGGATTCGTATGCAATTTGCCCCATCTCTTGCGAGTGGAACTTACGGCTCGCCCTTACCCTAAATAAACCAATGGCTCGGGCGAGATACGTTTTTCAGGGAAACGAACGAAATTGAACCATATTTTGAGCCATCCACGTTGCATGGTTATTGGATTAATGGATAGAGTGTCAATAACTCAGCAATTTACAGGGATTAATTTTTTTATTGCAAAGAATGACGAAAGGAGCAAGACTTTCGCCTGATGTTAAGTGATACACCTTGGGCAGGCGAATGAAAGTCAGGCACGTTTTGCATGTATTGATATTGTCTAAAGCTATATTTGTAAAGTAGCCAATGACAAAGTGGAAATTGTTTCATCCTACCATCAGATTCATAATATTTAACTGAATATTTCCCGCTTGGACTTATTTGGTCTTTTATGGGTCTTTTTGCCTAATAAATAAAACATTATTATTATATTATTTAGGATATGATATTCTCAAATGAAAACTTATGGAGCTTCTATTTTAATATACAGAAAAAAAAATTATGACCATGTCGGTATAAAATATCCAGCAAAATGTTCTTTCCAAATGTATTATGAAAAACACCCTTCTCAGAATGTTGAGATGCAAACAATCGACAACTTTACCGAAGTAATCTCACGAGTGCAAATAGATTTTCATGTCAATATTGTCCCAGCATAACCCTTTAATAGCGAGCGCCAACATGGCCGCCTATGCAAACTGATAAGGGGCGAAAGGGACCCCAGTAAATATGACTATCGAATGACAAGTATTAATTAAGGGAAGAAAAAGTACAAACTTATCTTTACACTTGGCACAGTGTTTGACTATCGGGTTAGAGAATTTTTGGGGTGGCAAAGACCCGACTCCTGTTT
Source organism: Coenonympha arcania (assembly GCA_036785405.1). Taxonomy (NCBI): domain Eukaryota; kingdom Metazoa; phylum Arthropoda; class Insecta; order Lepidoptera; family Nymphalidae; genus Coenonympha; species Coenonympha arcania. The sequence continues at coordinate 528,333 of CM072073.1, forward strand.
GTCATGTTTTATGGGTAAAGCTAAAGAAAGCGTAGCGTAAAGCTAAAGAAAGCGTAACAATTTCTGGTAAAGAAACTTTTGAATTTTCAACACGGTAAAATTCACCGAATAAAATAGGCACTTATTAGTGCGTCAATTTAAATGAACTATCTACAAATACACTCAGCTTAACAAAATGTTCAGGTTACTCCCGAAGCTATTCGCAAAGATATTCTTTAATTTCAGCATCAAACGAATCGATAGCCAACATACATCAAACAACCCTTGATCGTCCGAATTTCTGGACCCCACATCCTGTAACCTGAGACCGTCCACTCCCTGATATCTTATCTTAACGACCCACCCGCGGGGGTCACTCCGACCCCCTAGATCCACTACGTAGATATGAAACGGGCAATTTTGGTCAACTCGACCCACTATACTCGGCGGAACGATACTTGTTGTTTATAAGTAATTGTGTGTAATACAGACTATTTAATCTTGATATTATTCGGGCGATATTACGGACGCTCGATTAGACGAAATGTTTATAAGGAAAATTGGTCAAGTGCTTTTGTGTTGTGCTTTGCGGGATTCTGTTTTCGTAATTTGTGTATCACTTTTGTTGCTTATTTTGCGTCCTATTTATGGATTGGTAGTTTTGCATAAACTTTCTGTTTAAGTTTTTATTCCATGTTTTAAACTCTTTTTCGTTGTAATTGCAAAGAAAGACCCTGAAGTTAAAACAAGAGAGATAGGGGAAGAAAAATTACGTCACATAATAATTTGTATGGTCCATTAGTTTTCAGAACTCTAATAAGTTTTATTATTTTTCTTCCAAAAACCCTGATTACCTACTATGGACACTATAAATAAAAACCAAGGGGGGACGACAGGCGGAAAGGAAAACATAATCTAAACGGTGCGTTATGAGAGCGTGTACACCAGGCCACCATAACTTAGGAGGATACATAATATCCACAATCCTCGAAAGAAGTTCAGCCTCTTTGATTAATGTATGCCCGTGTCACGGTTATATTGCAAGAATTTATTCCCAAGGGAGTTACGAACGTCACAGGCGTTATTGCAAATCTAGGGTATATTAAGGTATATTAAAAGGGCGGGGACGTATACGTTGTGACACCTGTGTTTAAAGGGCTTTGGAGGATGTATTCTTTCCTTTATTTGCAGCCAATGAAAGAATAAGAACATCGAAAGCGACAGTTTTATGAGATACTTTAATGCGTCTCCGATGTTTGATCGTAATAGATTTTTCACGACGTACGTAAAAGGATCACTCGTACGGTACGTAAGGCGTACTCGTATTGGATCATTAATAAATGTTTATGATAATATCATTCGTGCGTTTAATAAATAATTTTGTTTTTTGCATTCAATGTTTTGCGTGAAAATTGTGGCTACAATCGAAAGGGGTTTAAAAAATGCACCTCGCTATACCACATCCCACTGAGACCCTTCCTAATAGGTTTGAGTGTTTCCACCGATGAATGTTTAATAAGGAAATGAACCCTTCAACTTATGGTAACCTGGTGCCTGGTGGCTGTCCGACGGTTTTTTAAACGAGGGTAGTTTAACTGTTTATGGGATAATGGGGATAGAAAGGGTTGGTTTTTAATACTTAAACGAAAAGAAAATATTGAGTTTTTTCGGGAATGGATACTTGTTTTAAACCGAATAGGGAGAGTGTTTCGGTTATGAGTATGACTTATGAGGTTCAAAATTTCCCCTTTAAATTCGCTGAAATAAAGAAAAATCTTTAAGTTTGATGTGAAATACGTTTTTTTGTATAAATGGGCGAAATTCTTAAGACATTTCTTGGAAAGCAGTATTAGACGCATAGATGCAACGCAACCTTCACAAAATAAAGTAAAAAGTTTTAGGAGAGAAATAAAAATACATCATTTTTCATCTGTAAGTAAAAAGAATGCGATCCTAACCCTTAAAAAAGATAAAAGCGGTAAATCCTCCTAAATAAAATAAAAGTATTAGCTTAAAAACCTCCTTTTACAATGTAATTTCCGGCAACATCGAACTTGTGCAGTAAATTTGAGCCGAACTAAAGGGGGATACCCGGAAAAATTTTCCCCGGGACTTGCTTTACTTGCTTTTACCCGGGAAACTGGAAAGTCGGTAAAGTTGGTGCAAGTAATCTAAAGTTAGCTACTAGGACGGCAGAGGCTATTTAGATGCACATCTTAACTTGGCAATATATCTGGATTGTGCGCAACTCGCCCGGGCAACTCGGGAAGTGTTTCCCGGATGTTTTTGCCCGGTTTTTCTGGAAACAAAGTGCTAGGAACGCTATATCGGTAATGTAATAAGCGGGAACTCTATCGGGAATTCCTTATGCATTAGTTTGTGTTTATTTTCCATTCACCGAGTTGCCCTGGCTCCGTACGTGGATCATTAAATATTAATAAAGAACATAGAGTAGGTATCTACCTACTCTATCTTCAGAAGCAATAAGCAATAAGCATTTGAAGAAGATCTCCTTTTATTTTTTGATGAAAAATTTACCAGGATCATTAAGTATCTTCAAAAATACAAAAGGGGTGAGTGGACATGTCTGCATTCCTTTGAAAAAAATTTAAAACAAAATTTTCCTTAAAAGCTGCGACATTTTCTTTATTTTACATAATTTTAGTTATATAATATAAGTTACTTAATTAAAACATCGCGGTTATTTCTTCGTCTACTAGTTACCAACGTCCATTTGTATAAATACTACAATGGCTTTCGGAATAAATATGCAGTTAGTAAATAACGGCGGAATGCAGTTACGTTATACGAGTAATGTTGGGCCGTTATATCGTTAGTCGTTACATGGCTATTGCCTAGATGTAGTCTTCATTTCTTAGTCTAAGATATATGTATAGGCTTTTATGTCTGTTAGATGTTTGTCTAGTTATACCTACAGTTTATGCTTAGGGTTGATGACGAGTAGAAATACTACCTATCTGTCTTAAAATATTTTTACCTGGCTTCAAATAAGGAGGGAATAGTCAAATGAGTGCATATTACAGACCAATTTTTTGATAATTTCGTAGGGGTATAAGTTTATACAACTTGTCTAGGATAAAAAGCACCCTTGTATAGATATTTCAATCCACAATGACGCGCCCCACTCTGTCAAACTCTATACGAATTGAATGAAACATAAGCGATTTTGACAGTGGGGTGCGTCTTCATGGATTGAAATATCTAAATGCCAGCCAAATCGTAGTAGTTCAGCATTTGTGAGGTCTGAGAGTAATAAACAAATAAACGTAGTACACACACATACATATACATATACATACACATACCAACCTAGAAAATCGTTAGATATACTTTTAGCGGACTTTCACTAGTATTTCTGACCACAGTTTGTTCAAACAGCAAGAATATCCCAGCAGTCAACCCTACGCTTGCAGGCCGGGGTCGAATTATTTAATTTTAATAAACACGCATTAGCATACCCAACACCAACGCCCAACAGCCAGCGGCCAGCGGCGTGCGGCGCGCCTGATAATATAATGAACCATTTGCATCCCGTGACTTATCGCGCAGGTGCCGGTTGACATTCGACGCGGCGCGATGTGACCAACGGTGGATTTATGCTTATGAGCGAAAATATTAGCAATATTATGTGTTGGATCTAACAGAACCGGTCGTCTGCACTTTAGTGTTAGAGTTAGGGCTGTGAACATTTTTATCAGCTTTTGATAGTAACGTAATGGCGGAGTCGTACTATAGTCGCCTATTTTACTCAAAAATTTGAGTTTTAAGCGTTGGAAGTTGGTTCGTTGGAAGGATGAAAATGCATTTACTTGGAAATTGTAAAAAATCATACTTAATCTAGTATCTAGTAGGTAATATGACTCCACAAGAAAGAGTGACTTGTGTATTAGAACTCTCATTATTTTTTGGTAAAACTGTGGCTTTAAGCTGTAGCCAAAGCCGAACATTGTGGCTTGCTAGGATATCGTTTTTTTTTAACCAAGCTTACCTACTATATCTTACATTTAAACCCTTTCAAATCTTTCAATACACTCCACAATACAACCAGACTTAATCGGCAACCATTAAAATCGTATTAATTCTGTATTAGCAATCGATCGGTCCCTAAGTCCGGCTCGAAGTACCGTTTTTATCCCCACTATCTCATTTCCCTGGAGCAAGTCGTGCCTACATAATTCCTACCCTACCGGGAGGGTAGCCAAGGTAGGAGCTTAGCTAATCAGTGGCCTGCGATTACCCCAGGCGCGATAAGACCGTACGTGCGATTGGGCAGGCTGACCAGTTGACCACTTCTATGCCCCTGACCGCCTGGTATCTGTTTAGAGTTTTCCTAACTTAATCCGATTTGCAAATAAGGGGGTTCTCGTTAATGGTTCGTGAAATTAAAGTGGATATTAGAAATCAAAGCTAGTCCACCCTTATTTGTAAAACGTGTTAAACTAAGTTTTTACCTGAATTGTAAAGTAAGAACTTATAAAATTACCAAAGAAAGCTCATAGCTCAGAAAAGCATAGAAAAAGAAGTACCTACTACACTACACCTTTCACACACTACCACACACTACTGGTAGAAATCAGGTCTATGTAGATTGGTTTGGTGATATCTAATAGTTCAAAGTTCTGTAGCCATACTACATAATTTGACTCAACACACACCCTCATACATTATTATGTACGTGAAGTTAAATAAAAGATTGTCGCAACTCGTAAAGTAATATTAGGCACCATGGGCAACTTATACACTCCAGATTTCATTCCCTAACTACCGCATCTAAGAATTTTTATTGCAAAACTGACCCAGAATTTCCTTTTCCATTCAATATCACTCCATAGCTCGGCCGGAATAAGTAAACTTTAAGCCGCCATTAGCGGAATTGGACGGAAGTGACGTCAGAGCGGATTTACGCGGCGCGCCGTCAAGATGGTACTTACCTACTGTTAAATTTAAAAGCCTTTAAAATGGATCATTTTAGGTTTTGCAAATTTTTTAACTTTAACATGATTGTTGGCTTTTTTGACTTGCTGCAAAAATACGTTAAGACATTCAATTCTAACTTTTATGTGATTGTCAAAAATATAATTAGCTCTAAATTCTTCTTGCGTATTTTTTATGAGAAAGCCAGTCTGTTCTGTATTTTATCCTCATTTTTCCCATACAGTTAAATGTAAATACAAACCAATTAAAGACTCCATATTCGTAATATACCTACCTAGATTCGAAAACTATTACAAGAGAAGGCAATTACAAAGAAGCTAGACTTATATGAAACAATTACTTAGTAGCGCGGGTGTGCCTACAGTGGGGGGTGGTAAGGGGGGTAGATAGCGGGAGGGGGGGTCACCTGAAGCCATTTTCATAATGCACCAGTCCGCCTTAAAGTTTTTACTTTAAATAATTGCCGCCGACTGTAGCGGGTCGGTACGCAGGTGCAGTGCCGTGCGATTGTTGGGTAAAAGATTATATTCAGTGCTTGGTTTTAATGAGAATTAGGAAATGAAAAAATCCTAAGAAATATCAAGACTAGAACCAGTGTCTGATATTAAGATCTAATCGCCTGAACATGGGAAAATTCGCTGTAACATGTTCGCTGCATCGCGGTAATAGATAAACTCTTGGTATAAGATTAACATAATATAGATTATATCCCGAAGAAATCCCTTGTTTCTCACGAAATTTTATGAAGCAGGCAAAATTTTAATGGGTTAAAAGACTTAAATTTTTCACATTTAGAAATTTCCTGTTCTACGTGTCTAAAACAGTTTTATCGGTTTCCACGAACAGCAATTTGCGAAGGTTTTACGATGTGTCAAATTTGTTTAGTTTCACCGATAAGAAACCCTAGGATATGGGCATCCAAACGATTTACGTAAACCTTTTTCAAAAAAAGCAGTCAGTAGCGCCATCTGCCAAAATTCTATAGGTGGTTGCTGAGCGAACTACATCGTGGCCTTACTGTGAAAATGAAAATGAAAATGAAAATGAAAAATTTATTTTAGTATATATAAGTCTTTTACAAAGGTTTTGGGGATCCTGGAGTAAGTTTATCAAAACCTGTGTCCCAGGATCCTCGCTCTTCCTGTTTGTTACATCAGTTACTTATATACCGACAACAGATAAGGGTATGTGTGTGTGTGTGTGTGTGTGAACATGAGTGCGCGTGTGTGTGTGCGTGTGTGTGTGTGTGCGTGTGTGTGTGTGTGTGTGTGTGTGTGTGTGTGTGTGTGTGTGTGTGTGTGTGTGTATACTTATGTGTATTTGTATAATTTTCTAATAGTTGATCAAAAATGTAATTTTAATAATTGTTCGGTGTCATTGTAGTTTAGATTGTGTAGCCAAGTTGTTACTATTTGTTTGCATTGGTGTAGTGGCTTGTCATAAATAGTGAGTGTTTTGTTAACCGTCTTATAGATAAAAATTGAATTGGCCTTATGCTGACGTTTGGCGAACTCAGTATTGCATGGAATAGCATTTAGGACAGGTAGTTTACGTCTTTTGTCTTGATTGGGTTTAATGTATTGGACATTACGGTGAAATCTTAATGTACTTTGGAGTATGTACAATTGCCTTATAGTTAATAGTTTGGCTGTTGCATATAAACTATGTGTTGGGTATCTATATGGTCTAAAATACATAACTTTCAGGAGGGATCGTTGCGCTCTTTCCAACTGAAGAAGTTGTGTTTTATATGCACCGCCCCAAGCAGAAATACAGTACATTAGGTTTGACTGGGCAAGGGCTAAGTAAATGTTCTTCAATGTTCTACTGTTGGTAAAACAAGCATTTTTGGAGCACCGATAAACTGGTGACAATTTTCCCGGCCCTCCATCCAGGGTAGGTATATGTGTATTTTTAGTTTAGAGATTTTCTAAGCCGGAAAAGGCACTAATCTCGTATGACCAGAACTGTCAAAAAAGATCTATTCATGAACTGATTGTGGAATCAAACCTGTAAAGTTGCGAGTCGTAATGGTTTCTTAATGAAATAAAGCGAAGTGGGTATATATTTCAACAAATAAATTCAACGGCAGCAGTTTTAGCCGGCTCTGAAGGAGAGCTGAAATATGGCCCGGCATTTACTTTTAGTTAAAATTTCACTACAGCTTCTCTTTTCATAAGTTATCAGACTTCAAACTTTTTGAAGTTTTGTTTAAAACCTTGTGAGTCTTTACCTTTTTAACTACCTCGTATATATTTTTTAAAGAGACAATGCCCTAGGATTAAGGATACGATTTCCAGGTTACTTCCAAATCAGTATAGGTATAATTAATGAATAAAGAAATCTGCTTTAAGTTGCCGATTCCAAGAACAAGTAGCAATCATTCTAATAGTGCGCTTACTTCTATAAAATTGCATGGCTGATTTTGATAAAATTTTCAGAGAAAAAGTTTCGTATATTTTGTTTTCAAACATAATTTTTAAAAATGAGACAAAGTTTCAGCCATTTCACGGAAGGTTTTGAACTTTTTCATTTGTTTGAGATACTTAGATACGTATTTTACCGGGATCTTCAACGTTATATTATTTATTTTCGAACTTTCGTAATTGAAAAAAAAAAATTAAAAAATTTCATAGCGTATGCTTCACTCTATAGAGCTTTTATTTTGTCCAAAAGAGTTCATAAAGCATTAACCTGGCGATCGCAAAATGGCGGGCCGCGATATGTAAATCACATGCAGTTTTAATAGGCTTAAATTGCTAGATTTCCAGCGCGATTTTTTAAAAAGGTTTCGTGTGAAAAAGCTTTGCATATCGTATTCCTTTGTGCTTATTATAGGTCATTGAATTAATGCCTGCTTCATTTTTTTTTCATGATTTTTTTTTGTAATTGGAACGAAAGTATTTGATACTTCGCATTTTTGTTTTACCAAAAAGTGGTGTTATAACCGACTTACAATGAAATAATTCAGGTAATTGCAGTATAACAAATATAGGATAGAGACAAACATTTAAATTAAATTCAATTTTATCAAAAATCAAACATTGACTTTTATAATATATTAGTTCAAATGTTTTGCCCACACTCACAGATAATAAAATACAAAATTGAATGTCACATCATAAACATGTTATTTCATGAAATTAATCAAGCGGTATGGAAAACAAGTTTTAGCATTAAAACTCGTTAGTTGACGTGCGCAAAAACTAAGTACGCCATGATACCTACAACTCTGGCCAATCAAAACTTAGGCAGCTGTCTGGCGGACGGCCAATCAGATTCACGTGATGCCAAGGATGGACTGGCCTTTAGGGAGGTCTGGAAATGTATAGATCTACTATAATAATTCTGTTACAAAGTTCAATTTCAATATCAAAGTTGGATTTGGTTGTGACAATATTGTTATAGGAACTACAATTTTGTGATACGAGACTAGGTACTAACTCGTATAATCTATAACAAATTCTACCTACTTTCTGTGATGAAATCAGAGTTTAACTTTCGTCTTGAAAAAAAAGGCATTGATAGTCAAGCTCAAGTAGAAAAGAATAGAGATTTTGAATGTTATCTCTCTCAATGATAAATTACAAATTTTGTGTGTGAAACCTGCTAAATTGCAGGTTTTCCAGGGTGATAGTTTTTTTCCAAACAGTGCCTCATGAGCCTTAAATAAAACTTCTCATTCTGAGAGAGAGTTCTGACTAGTTACTAGTAAGTTAGCAATTAGGTGAAGATGACTATGATTTAGTTAAATGAAATAATAAATAACCATTACAAGATAAATTAGTATCATCTTAAACCCACATAAAAAATAATATAAAAACCCCAAAAGACAATAGTCTTAATTATCTGATAAAACACAAGACGTACAATTTCCCAGACGCAATTAAAATTTCCCCTTTAAAAATGGCAACACTGGCATGAAGACGTCGAAGGGTACAACAATGGCGGACAATGGGTAGATAACGCGCCACTCCATCACGCCGCCGACAGGGTTATCGGCGAGGCGAGTGTGACGTAAGGCAAGAAAGATGGCGGGTTACATGACGCAAAACGTCATAATGTACGAGTAAAATGGGGCGTAGAAAATGTAGAGCCGCTAACTTGGTAGCGGTTATTTTCTTAATCACTTCATCAAAGTATACTTATTGAAAACTTATGTTTTTTTTTATTTGGCTGTTTCCCTTCCTCATAAAAATAGGCAAAAGTTATCCTAGATGTGGGTAGCCACATAATCTTTTGTTGTTTAAATAAGGAAGCGTGAAATCATAGTTTTTGTACTGACTTTATAGATGCCAATACTATTATATCTCATAAATGTTTCTGTAATATTTTAATAATGGTAGTTAATTTTCAAATAACAAATTAAATTATGTCACTACTTCGTTTAAGATTGTTTCATTTAGTACGAAGTATACATATTATAGAGGTGTTTATTTATACGGCATCGATTTACTAAGAAGACGAAGATGTGACTTATGAGATTAATTATCAAAAGTTTTCCAAACAATTTTCGCTTGTAAACTATTGCTCAGCTGTTTCTTTTATTTCTAACGCGTCGCTTGCTTCTTGTACCACAGCCGGGTGTAATGTATTGTTGGGCTGGTGGAGGCTGCGTCTTTATGTATTGTCTTTTGATTGGGTTTATCGTAGGCTGTGTCGGGTTGTGCGCAACACCATAGCAACCAGTCGCTGCTGTTATCAGCTCTATATTGTCTCATTCTTTGTATACCAGACATGAGATGTGCTTTAGGCAGACCCATTCTGAGGAATACATACCGAAACAAGCGTATAACGCCTCTCTTGTTCCAAATTCGAATTAACGCATTTGACACTAGATTTGTTAAGATATAACGTTACAACTATTAGTGATAAATAGGTAAAACGTTTGAATTCATAGTTATTAAATATTAAATCATATTATTGTTAAGAATTTAAAATAATAACAATATTAGGATCAGAAGTGGGATAAGGATATTAGAACGATATTAGGCGAAGAAGAAAAAAGGTTTTTTCCGTCACACGAAAAATACCCATGAAAATCCCATAGTTGTTAGTTACAACTCGCGTAAATCGTTTATTGTACTTACAATAAGTATCCACTGATACAAGCATGCCATTAGCTGTATCATTTTATACCAAAATTCATTGCGAGCTAATTTGACACAGTACCATCTTTCAAGAAGATGAGATGAGAGAAGAAACGAAAGTTCACCAACCGTGGTGAACTTTCGTTTCTTTTAATCACCTCAGATATGAGATAACGGTTTACAAAAATTAATGTAGGATGCCTATGAAACTTGTATTGGTTTCCCTTTTGAACATCCGTAACAATTTTAAACAAATACATGCAACATTTAGAACGAGAAACGTCTACTGGGATTTCAGGAGAGCAGAGGAGACGCTCCAAGCGTTCACCTGTCTTGGGCGAAACAAACGTTTCTTTACAATATCAGGCGTGACTTCAAAGAAACTACAACAAAGTGGGTACGGGACTTCTCTCCGTTTGATTAGGCGGTCTTGTAACGCGCCTCCGGGCACACTTTGTAACTCAGCGCTTTGTGCGAGCGGTGCCTGATTCGCAGATATCAAAATATACCTATCAAGGATTATATTTGATGATTTACTAGTTATATAAATAACATGTTTAACACATTTTAATCAGTCAAACCTGATTAAGTGAGAGCTCAAGGGACCAAGATCTCTTTTTCCCGTAGCTATAGAGGTTTCTCACTAACCCGGATTTCAGAGTTAGGGGCAAATACTCTCATTTTCTCGTTTACCCAGTTTTCACTTACTCAAATTCGACAGTATAAAAATCAACGGGATTTGAACCAGAATTTTATCGGCTATGGCGGCTGAGGCGTTTACTAATTAATCCACGAGAACTTTGCCGCAGTTACGAAATAAGATGTCTTTTTGTAGCTGAAAATAATTACAGATCAGAGAATGAGTTTTATATTGGTGAAAGTAATAATAGTCTACTTTCAAAGACCCATTTTTTCAATAAAGCTCTTTGGCCAAAAGAAGACACCTTGCAATCAATTCATTGTTTGGTTTCTTATATAGTGCTTGGAATCTCTTGTTATGCACCTAATCACTCCAGACATTAAGTACCTTAACCTACAGTTACCTACATAAATATTAAACGATGCTTAATAGATGCGGTAGCATTTGGTAAAACTAATAGTTCTAATAACAGATCGCTGTCTTCATTTCAGTATCCACCGGATTTCGATAACCACTTTTTAAATATTCATTTGAATATAGAACGATTGTCGGGTGCAATCCACGAATCCGCGAATTTATACAGGCGTCAATAAAATGGGGCTAAAAAAAGTGAAAAAAAAATTGCAATGCAGTGCAAAAAAATGTCGCACGCGGCGCCAACGTCAATAAAATTTGATGTTTACGCCGAGCGCGATATCTCGCCGAATAAAACGTGAACTCTTTTAAAACTCTGTTTTGTTTCGTTCGGAAATCATTTTTAAAAGGCCTTCGTAATCTGGCACTTTTTAGAGAGCCTTTTTTACTCGTATTTAAATTATTTTGACCTGTTGTTCTAAATCTGTGGCGTTACCATGCGCATTTCGAGTAAATTCTGTCGATCTCTTTTGTCTAATTAATTTAATAAAACATAGATTGATAAAAGAAATCTGAATACATTCATAGTTTAAAAAAAAATGCACCCGATAACGAAAATCCTACAATTTCAGATGTTAGGATTTTTGTTCCGATACAAAATTCAAAAAGTCACGTGGCTCGGTTACTAAAACATCAATGAACAACAAACTTAGAAACAAACACACTATCGATAGTAAAATTTGTACGATTAAGTTGGTTGATAATCTGAAATGATATGTTAAGATGTCTAGGCATAGATAAAGTCTTGCACATTATAATTCCATGAAAACTAACATCTTCATGTGAAATCTCCCGATCTTTGACTGTTGTTCGCATGATAAAACCATCTGTAATGTCCCAAATGTCACAATACTTATAAATAATTCAAAATCAATGACATTTAATTCGATTTACATGAGAAATCTAGTGTATCATGTATCTACCTAGTATTGTATTGAAATCCTGGGCATCAAGTATCAACTAGGTACTAAGAGACATAAATCTTTATACCTGCGAAGAAAGTAACAAAGTTTCAGTTCCTTGGCCAAATTAATTATCCATTTTATAATAAAAACCTAAGTGTAAGTTTGTCGAAATGGATAAAACCTTACAGTAATGCCTTATACATTATAACATAACACGTAGATTTTTCCGTTGTGTCTATATCTGGGGACACGGTAGTGTCCCCGCCAAGAGGAGCCATGGATTTTTCCGGGATGCAAACTATTTGTTTCCATCGTGACCTTGCTTAGCTAGCTCGCCGGTTAAAGTAAAAATAATGGTTCTTGAAATTTCGCATCTATGATTGAGATGAGTTCCTATAGCAGGACAGATTAAGTAATTTGTTTTGCTATAATCCGCTACTTGAATCCGCCTGCTAATTATGGATTTCCGCAAAATAACGCCTGCTTTCATTCAATATGAGTCCCAATAGTTATAGCCATAATATGTGGAGATCGAATGCTCGTTTATGGAATGTGCTCACTTTTTCCCTCAAACATATCTTCCATTTCTTTGAAATTTCGCCTGTCAGTTGTCAGTTGTCACATTCATTTAACTCTTAAACAATGACGTCTGCTGCTATTTCCTTTTATACGATTTTCCACGTTTAAAATCTGAACAGTGCATATTCGGATAGCTTACCATCAGGAGTACATGAACACGAGGACACTCTATTTTAAGCGCTAACTACATTTTGTGGTTTTTTTCTCGCTCCAGCTACGCGATTGACAGGTCTGTCGCCGGTTTTTTGTCCGCCGTGGCGTATATTTTCTGGTCTAGACTTGGTGATTAGTCGGCACGTGTTCACTAGACAATTTCGTGTCTCTTTCGCTAGTTAAAACCTCTAAAACGATCCGAGGTCATTTGACACCGTCTACAGATGACAAGGGAATTTTGTGTATCGGTGTAGAAAAATCTCAATGTATTTTCTTTGGCTGCGTGATGTAAATTTTAAAATTAGTTACATTCAGAAGCAGCCAATTAGTGAATATGTTTTTGTTATATTGGATACTTTTTAAATGAAGCTTTATCATTGAAATTAAAATGTAAGTAAGTACCTATAATAGAAAAGATGTATTTATTAATAGACATCTTCAAACCCGCAAATGGCTCGGATTACACACCATACCCCAAGCTCTTACACTAAAAGGTGCCATTATAACTAAAATGGCTATCAAAATTATAATATCAATTACCGATGCATTAACAATTCACATCAGAAGTCAGACGTAGCAGAAGCGGGTGGGAAAGGGATGGCAAGACACCGTACCAGGGTGTAAGGGGGATGGGAGGCAAGGCAGCCGCCGTCGGAGCTGAGCGTCGGAGAGCTGTCAAAATGTCAAATTTCAGAACGTAGCTCGGCGCAACTTCAAACGTGCCCCTACCGCTGGCATGCACTAGCTACCTCTAATATAGTTATGGCTGCCTGGTGCTCCGTGTTAATATTCATGCATCTCATCCGGCTCCTAGACACGGAGCCATTTTCGTGAAAGCCTCTCTCTCCCGTTCCGCCTCTATGAATATGAATAAATGGATTCCCCGTTCATTTCTTGGATTAACTTTTTAAACATGCATATTGTATTTGCCAAGTTGCAATTGATACTTATCGATTCTAAAGCTTTTCCGACTTGCGCAAGTTTTTTTACTTTTTTAAAAAACATTTTAAATTTTAGTTGAATAATCGCTAATGTATTTGATTGCAAACATTAAAATTGGCTAAACTAACAAACGTGCTATTTTTAGGGTTCGGTAACTAAAATACGCGCCCTTATATTTTTGTCATGAAAACCGTTTGGATCCGTTTGTTAAACCTACAAAATATTATTTATGACGTAACTGAAATTTGAATTCTCTATTTCCTGTTAAAATGGTTGGTTTCATCTACAAAAAGCCTATGTTGTCCACCGACTGTCTACCTCCCTCTTGACGTGAAGGATATTGGAACGGACGAAATGAGGAGCAAAAGAAACGCCGATGTTTGACGTTTCAATATGCACTCATCTGCACCGCACGGGGCCGCCGGTTAATTAATATCATTCCTGAAACTTTCCCATACGAAAAAACACCCTAAAATTTTCGAGTTTGAAATCGGAATCGCCCAAACGCGCGCCGACGCGACGACTGGCGAGTGACATCGAAAGCTCTCTGTCTTAATAATATCGTTTCTTACGTTCCCGAGCCAAGTAACGAGCTCGTACTCGACTCGTGGTATTTATGAACGTCAATCACAACTGTCAGAGGTGACAGTAGTCAAATCCCCGCCCAGCAATAACGGAAAAGGACGCTCCCAATTTGAAAAACACACGTTCGGAAACGCGCGCGTGCTCGATTTGGCGATTAGTGTTTTTGAAAATGGAATCGTGGATCGTGTCGCCTTCGGGTGCGCCCGCCTCCAAGATGGCGGCCCTAATCAAGCGTTCGCGGGGAAAGGAACGAAATGATATACAATTTTATTGAAGCGATGTGTTATTACCGAGTTGAACCTATAATTACGTGCGAACATGGCGCGTGGGAAGATTAAAAAAACACATCTTTCGGCCGGCTCGTGCTTTGTAATTGGGGTGTTCGGAGTTACGGCCATTCATGATTTTGATTTGATTATAGAAATTAGGGCTGCAAATAAAAACGGCACGATTCCTCATTACCTTATTAGGGATAACGCCGATTATACTAAACGTCGATTTTTTGGCAATTTAAAAACTAAACTGCTTTTTTAGTTGTCCACAAATTAGAAGTTGGAAACTCTTATTGGGTGATTTATAGATACAACATAAACATGTTAGAAATTAGAAGCCATTAACCCCATGTGCTGGGGCATCAGAAGTGCGTAGAGCCATCCGTCATGGCCGCAACACTCTTGCAGTGATTTATCGAGTGTCGGCCGAATGTCCGGACAGACGCGCTGCGGATCAGAGGTCGACTGATCAGTGATCAGATGCTTTCTTGTACTGATAATGTACTGGCATAAATTCCGAAAATTCTCTATTCAATCGACCTTTACTTTACGAACCGTTAAAAGCCTAATCTTGGTAGTGTATCTACATTGGTTTGGAATGTTACTTTATCATGCTCCTCGTTTCGAAAGCCTCCAAACAATTCAATATTGAAACGAAAGTGCATTTTTGGATGGTACAAAAGGTAGGCAAACCAAAATGAGTTTTTTTTTGTCACTAAAATTCCGACACAAAGAACTTTATGACTATAGAAAAAAAAAATCTATAAAATCTATCATTAGTTACAACTCTTATAAATAGTTTATTGTATCCACGTACAAAAAAAAAAGTTATATCAGTCATGTAAAGTAATCGCTGTTTCGGAAATAAAGGCTTTTTTATTTTTTATTTATTTTATTTATCCACGTGCAAAAAATCTACGCTGATATACCTATATAAGCATGATGCTATCATTTGATATTAGAACTCATTAGCACAAGCTAACTCGACACATCGATTTATCGAGTGGTGCTTGAACTTCGTTCCAACCGAGTGTTCCACGACACTCGCGCTTTTTTTAAAGTAATTTTGTGAAAATAACAGGAGAATTGGGATGATCAATTATATTTGTCACCGTAATTTTGAGTTCACTTTTACAGTAGGCAACAAACTTGAACAACGAAGCTGTCCTGTCACTAGTGACCTTGCAGGGTCACGCGCAAGGGTGCTCCGCCCCTATGCTCTACACAGGTTTGGCGGGACTGCTGTCATGTAGCGAAACACCTTACTCATCGAGCGAAGCGCTACGTGGCGTTCAAGTGATTGATCTCTGTGCTCCTGTTGTTTCTTCAACCCTAGTTATAAAATATTTACCCGACTAGATTTTGACTATAACAGGAAGGATTTTAGTTTTAGACTAATCTCTATATCTTTATGTCTTATGAGTTACATGCTACGTGGCGTTAAAGTGATTGATCTCTGTGCTCCTGTTGTTTCTTCAACCCTAGTTATAAAATATTTTCCCGACTAGATTTTAGTTATAACAGGAAGGATTTTAGTTTTATACTAATCTCTATATCTTTATGTCAGATTTATGGGATTAAAAACCGAAAATTAATTCAAAATTCTTTATTGCGAACTTGGTTACAAAAGATCTTCATACAATTTAAAGGTTCAAAAATTAAAAGGAGTGAATAGACGTCATCTCTTCTTGATAAGTGCGGTCCAATAATCTTCGACTACATCGTCACTTCCCATCAGGCGAGATTATGGTCCAGCGCAAACCTATACTTATTGAATAAAAAAATTGGTTGTCTGTAAAGTCGGTTAACGGACGATAGATTTACGTGATAACGTCATTATCGTGCCTCTCTATCGCTTGTTGCGCGCTCTCGCTTGCACGCACAGACTCAGGTGGAACGTTACGCGGAACGTTACTATTTTTCATGTGTGTTTCTGGTGTTCATCAATTTATAAAACGTTATCACGTCAAAAGTGTGTTAAGGGCCTTACAAGCTCATGCACCGTGGTGTCACACTGACGAGAAACTATGTACTTGTAGTAGATACTAGTAGGGCGCGTGGATGCGCGGGCCACATGTGGCCCGCGTGCAGTCTTCCCGCCCATAAAACTATCGCCGTCATCTCCATCGCCAATTGGAATCCGATTGGCAGTGGGCTGAAAAAATTACCTAGGAGCACGGTCATGGTTTTAAAGATAGTTAAGGGCTGTTCCAACAAAAAATACCGCTGGACCTCATCGGATGAGGTTCAGCGTATTTTTGTTCGAGCAGCCCTTAACTATCTTTAAAACCACGACCGTGCTCCTCAATCATCATCCAAATCCTAGATCATCATCTTTTGTCATATTTTTTCTGGCGGTTCTCCGTAGAACTGCGTCAATGACTTGCATAGTTCCCTACTTAGTGGCATGTACATTTTCCATCGAAAAATAAATTCCGCCACTTGGAATTTTTTTCCATTCATCCCGTAAACCTTGAGGTCCTGATCACCTCTTGCTAAGAAACCACTCTCTTATCTTTTATACTTTCCGAGATAGAACAACACGAAAAATGTATGGCGGCCATCTTGAATCCGCCATTTTGGATTTTTTTTTCAGCTCACTGCCAATTGCATGAGGTTCCGAGTATTTTTTGTTTGAGCAGTCCCCACCTAACTATAATACCTTGCCCGTGCTCCTCGACAGTCTTCAAAACCCTCAATCATCATCTCATTCCATATTTTTCTCTGAGAGTCCTCCAAAAAACCGCATCAAAGTACTACATGTTTTACAACTTTTCAATAGTCTCTTCAACATTCGCCATACATTTTCTATGGCAAAAATAAATTCCACCATTTTGAATTTTTTTTCTGTCCATCAAATAGACCTTCGGATCCTGATCATTTCTTGTCGAGAAACCATTCTTCCATCTTTTATACTTTCCGAGATATCTCCGAAATTCCTTTGGCGGCCATTTTGAATCCGCCATTTTAAAATTTTTTTCAGCCCACTGCCAATTGCATGACGTTTCAAATGACATTTGGTCGAGCACCCCCCACCTATCTTCAATACCCTGGCTGTGCTCTTCATCCGTCTCCGAAATCCTCAATCATCAGCTCTCTCCGTATTTTTCCTCTTCATGAATTTTTCCCCTCTATACGACATCATCCTTGAAAAAAATTTTTTTCATACAAAATTGTTCAGGAGAGGTGATCAATGACCCAATCAGCACAAGCAGCTTTATATATATTAACTAGTAGGGTGCGTGGGGGCGCGGGCCACATGTGGCCCGCATGCTGTCTTCCCGCCCATAAAAAATCCCTTCAAAATTCGCCATACATTTTTCTATGGAAAAAAATAAATTCCGCCATTTTGAATTTTTTTTTCTATCCATCGAATAGACCTTCGGGTCCTGATTACTTCTTGTCAAGAAACCGTTCTTCCATCTTTTATACTTTCCGAGATATCGACGAAATCCGTATGGCGGCCATTTTGAATCCGCCATTTTGAAATTTTTTTCAGCTCCCTGCCAATTGGATGACGTTTCAAATGACATTTGGTCGAGCACCCCCCACCTATCTTCGATAC
Organism: Coenonympha arcania; assembly: GCA_036785405.1. Classification (NCBI taxonomy): domain Eukaryota; kingdom Metazoa; phylum Arthropoda; class Insecta; order Lepidoptera; family Nymphalidae; genus Coenonympha; species Coenonympha arcania. The sequence continues at coordinate 546,413 of CM072073.1, forward strand.
CCTCCCCGTGCTCTTCACCCGTCTTCGAAATCCTCAATCATCAGCTCTCTCCGTATTTTTCCTCCGAATGAATTTTTCTCTTGTATACGAAACGCATAGTGAAAAAAAAATTTTTCATACAAAATTGTTCATTATATATATTAATGATCAGATTCTTGTAAATGATCTTGTAAATTGTATAGTGTTAAGTGTAGCCACTGCTGACCTTGCAAAGGTCATATAGGGACTGGGGTGGTCCGCCCTCAAGTGCTTTCGAGTTTCGACACAGGTTTGGCGGGCATCCCGTCTTGTACTGTAACACCTAACTACTTACAGTCGAAGCCCTAGGGCGGCCGTTACTCCCTTTGACCCGCGTAGGACCTTTGGAGATTTGTATCGGTAGATGTACAAGGTACCTATTACAATTTTACTTATATTATCTAAGTTTTCGCTTTCTCTACTCACGGATTTGGCGGTAGGTACCCTTTTAGTTTTTCCTAACTAGACCGCGATACACGCGGGCTTCATTTCACAGATCCCGTAGAAAATGTGTATTTTCCGTAGCCTATGTTAACTCCAGGGTATTAATCTACCTCGTTTCGATATTTCAACCAAAACGGTTCAGTAATTTTACCTTATAGTAGGATGCGTTTAGTAGTGTAAGCTACATTTTACAAACTTTCGCATTTATAATATTTAGTGTGGTATGAAACCGTACCAAATTCTATATTTTTACAGTTTATATTGCGTTAAACAAACGCAATATAAACTGTACCGATCAAATACAATTAACATTAAAACGCGCATCCATGAATGATAGCCAGCTGAAACGGCGCGGGCATAAATTAAACTCGCTTCAAATCGATTAGCGCCGCTGGCGATAAATAATAATCGAGTCGTTCAGAATCGGAATCGAAAATAAACTCGAGTGAGCGAACGAGTTGACACGCATGGCTTCAACGGATATAATGAACGATGTCATGTGCTAATGTCGTATGTATCTGTGATATAGTTTTTTAACCTCCGACGTAAGAAGAGGGATGTTATAAGTTGAACGTCGATGTCTGTCGGTCCGTGTGTGTGTCTGTCTGTGGCATCGTAGCTCTCAAATGGATGGACCGATTTTGATTTGGGTTTTTTCATTTAAAAGCCAGTTTCCTTGCGTTGCTTCTTAGCTATGTTTAGTTAATATCGTTCAGTATTGTAAGAGTCAGCTTTTTTCCAAAATGATGTAAGGTGTTTTTGGAATTTAAGTGCTTCACGCATTCCACTCTTAAAGTTAAAATGACAAGCGAGGGGCGTTTTAAATTTTTTTATTTAATTGCTAGTTATTTATGTAATGTATTTTTATGAAGTTAACGGAATATATAAACGTAGCTTTATCAGCAGACGCGAAATAATTTACCTGTTCCTAAGACGTTTTATCACTTTTACTGCATACTTAGACCTTTCGTTTTTCCAATAGGTTTTGCTTATAAGTCGATTAATGTTTCAGGCAGTATAAAGTTTTTCTACTTAGTTCGATGACTATACCTTAGAAGAGGGACCTTAGAGTAGAGTGGAATTTTCACAACCTAAGCACCAGTGTGAGTTGCACACTTTACCTCTATTTTACAAACTTAGGCCACTTGTACATGTATGAGATCAAGATGAGGGAACTGGAGCGTAGTGGACACGGGTATGTAGGTACCTATGTTCTACCATTTCTTCAATACACTACTTCGGCTCCATTAGCTTTCTGTCTGTGACGGCTAAGGTGGACAAACGCCCTTACTGGCTGGTTGATTTTAAAAAATCCTTACGTACTTAAAAACGTGATATTTATTATCATCCGTCTCTGGTTTGAGCTGTGCACTGATAGATCTGTCGTTAGCCTATCAGACAGCCTCACCTGTACCATTTTATGTGTACAGATTATGTTTGAATTTGTCACTTTGAATAGTGAAGAACTTCGTAAATCAAAATAACACTCACAGTATAACTCCGTACGTCACGTATAAAGACGGATTCACACGAGTGACTCCGCCTCGATATGACGTGTCGCGGGATTTGTCACGCTGTCTGTTTATGCGACGCCGTGTTCGGATCGCGATGATTGTGCACGAACACTTGTTTTAGTGAATCTTGTTTGCGTTTCACCCGAAAAAAAGTGCATATTAACCACACACTTCAGTAACATTCATAGAGGATTCACAGAAACAATTGTCCGTATCTCAGAGCGCAGTTAGCCAGTAGCAAAATTATTTTTTGACGTGACAACGTCTTATAATTCGATAGAGCCGGTTGCACGCACGAAATAACATGGACTCATCCGGTGTTACCGGCGTTACCTCGCTCATGCGGCGTTACCTCGCTCTGAGGCGTTCCATGTAAGGCTTGAAGTGCAAGCGAGAGCGCGGAACGAGCGACAAAGAAGACGTTGTCACGTTCAACTATCGTCAGTAAAGCGACTTTACAGGCAACCATTTTTGACGTGACAACGTCTTATAAATCGATGGAGCCGGCTGCACGCACAAAAAAACATGACTCATGTGCCGTTACCTCGTTGCCGTTACCTCGCTGCCGTTACCTACCTCGCTCTGAGGCATTCCATGTAAGGCTTGAAGTGCAAGCGAGAGTTGTCACGTTCAACTATCGTCAGTAAACCGACTTTACAGACAACCAATTTTTTTTGACGTGACAACGTCTTATAAATCGATAGAGCCGGTTGCACGCACGAAAAAACATGACTCATCCGGCGTTACCTCGCTCATGCGGCGTTACCGGCGTTACCTCGCGAACGCGGAACGAGCGACAATGAAGACGTTGTCACGTTCAACCATCGTCAGTAAACCGACCTTACAGGCAACCAATTTTTTAAAGGAAAATATCAATCAATCTAATATTTTTTTTATTACTTTGAAAGCGAATTCGTCACGTCTAAAATTGTGCTACTCCACGTCGATGTATATGGAGTCAGGAATCTGTCACGCTGCTTGTTTATGCGGTGCCATGTTCCGATCACGCTGCCTGAGCACGAACACTTGTTTAGTCCGCCTTGTTTGCGTGGCTCTCCGTTGATGACGCGATCGATTTGGGCCATTTAGACACTATTGATGCCACTAATTATTGGGTAATTTAAATTGGTATGCCTGTATCGAAGACTCGAGAATACTCTAAGCCGTCGATCCTGTATCAGATTGTCTAGTTGTATGTTGTCCATCAAACATTCTTGTTCCTACTTCATAATTTATATCGCACAGTCTGTGAAATAAAAGGTATATTTTTTAAATAACTAGTACCTAGCTGTACTTAGGTAATCATCGTTGCCGTAGTCTCAGTCATCCATTGCTGGACATTGGACATAGGCACGCTGAAATGATCGCTAAAAACCATGATTTCGAACCGCCTGAAGCCAGCTATTCCCCGCGACCCTCTTGATGTCATACGTCCACCTTTTTTACATTTACCTAGATAGCCATATTTGCCTGCGATCTCACCTAGTGACGATACAGTCGGAGATATTATCGTACTAACCTGGAAAAAATAAGTAGCCCCTAACAGGTTCTACATGCTAAATCACAGAATCACTTGACGGTGCGTCTTTGCTGGTAGGGTGGCGACTAGCTAAGGCCGAAGTCTCCGACCAGACCAGACCTCAGCCAAATTAGAAATTATAAAATTTTTAATTGGTACGTGGCGGGAATCAAACCCGCGACCTCCCTCGAATCAGAGCGGGCCACTGCGCTAGGGAGATTTCCAAAACCTGGTAGGGCGTCTGCCAAGACTTTGTTTTATGCTATAATAAATAATGTTTAAAAATGTATTTAACATTGCAAGTAATTACAGTGTAACCTACTTAAAAGTGAGGTATACACGGCAGATCACCGCCAGGCCGGTGACGAGGACACAATGGCGGCGGTTTTCAGAGCCGCGGCTTATTTATTGCACGAGCCGCATGCAAAACGGGCTAAATTGACGCACTGTAGGGCTGCCTACTTTTCATTCGGCCATTTTACAAGCATTTATTTAACTTAAATTGTTTGTTCGGATGGAATCTTGCAACTCAGTTTTCAAAGCACATATCTTTAACTGACTGAGCTGAAAATTATGTTGTTATATGTATAGATAAACGTTTAATTTGGATGAAAATACGTAGTTTGTTGTGCCACGTTATTCTAAATCGAATATGGCGGAACATGCAAGATGGCAGACTATTTATTTCAATGTACTCGTTAAAGGTATTTAATGAAAGGAATGATTGAGAAGAATACCTAAGGGTTTATGTATAGAAGCTTGTTTTTGAACATATTTTTAAATGATTATTTATTCAGTGTCAGTCCGCCATATTTTATGGCAATCGCAATTGACATATTTTAATAACAATGAATGCTTTGAAATATAAAATCTTGATGTACATAGATTATGATAAATGAGGACAGAGTAAATAGTTAACACTGCAGCATCTTTAATCATCTCTTTCTTTCATTATATCATTTGTTTTACATTTTATCAGAGAAAAAATAAGACCTTCTTTATTTCGCAATGATTTAAGTTTGCCCAACTTATGAACCACGCTTATGAAAAGTCAATAAGAATATTTGATTAATATAACGGTGATAATGATTTATTAACCGACTTCAAAAAAAAGGAGGAGTATTCTCAATTCGTCGGAATCATTTTTTTTATAGAATCTCAAATCGTCGAAATTTTCTTTCGCCAGCCCTAAACTCCTACGAGTATCCAATAGCATCTCGTGTACATTGTCTTTTTTACCTCACTTGATTTCATTTTATTTCAGTGTATTCATTTTATTTGATCCAGCAACCGCTTGTGCTGCGCCCGCGCCGCCTTCACCTGCGCGGGGCACGGCGCCTTTGATGTGCATTGATATGCAAAGTTTATAAGTGAATACTTTACTCTCCCTCACTACGGCGATGCAGTTTTTGCGGCACACAATGCGATCTCTGGTTTGAGATACGGTTTGTTTATTTCGGGATTTGGGTGTTTCTAAACGCGGAGTCTTTGTTGCTTTCGACTTTTTAACCCCTGTTTCATCCCCTGTTTAACCTCCTTAGGGATAAATTGTTCAAAAAAATTTGCGGCACACAACATAATACGGTGTGATCTCTATTTTGAGATATTATTACTTTGTTTAGTGGATGAATTGTCCAAAAGTCCTTTCTCTGTATCCAGCGTTCACCTACATTAAAATCTTAAAAGTCTATTAGTAGTTAGTAAAATTATTAGTTTCGACTTACGAGTAAGTATAATGTCTGTATTGCGTACAGACCAGATCAGAAAAAAAATTAAATAGATGTTTGGTTTAATTACTGAGAGGAAAACATATTAGCATATTATACTTTTTTCAATTATGTTCTAAATTGTTTTTTTATGCACACGCAAATCATAGCTTTACCTATAAAAAACCAAGAGAAGCTGCCATATTTGTCTTGCCTAATTGTGTTACCAAGACCACATGAGGTACAAGAGGTGCAGGAACACAATGAAAGGCATTGTAGGTAACCTTGCATGACGTCCCAATTCCATCATCAACTCACGTCTGAATGGCGGAGTTGCGAACTATCTCATTTCCCAGCTCAGTTCTGCTTCCGAGCGCCGTCACAGCGTCCGGCTCCACAGATTAGCATCAACGTTTGACGTTTCGCCGGCCGCTATTGTCTCCATTGGTCCATTCATACGCTGTACGCTACTCGCTTTAGTAGCTCCGATGAGAATCGATTTTCGAAATTAGAACGGCTTGTAGTTGTGGGTAGGTACATCAAGTGTTTTTGAGACTTACCAATGTGATTGATCAAAATCGTAACATGCTTTTTAAACTACAATTGCAAACATTCCTAATAACGAACTGGCAGTATCTTTCTTTCTATCCTATAAGAAGTAATAAGAAACTTACGAGCATCATTCACTTGTAGAATTTTGAAAAATGGTCGACGAAACCTTCCATTACAATCACTCTGAAAAAAAAACACCCGTCAATGTGCCACGCAGCAATACGAAAAGGATTAATCATGGATGTTTGCCAAAAAAAACACAATTTAATCTCGCGACACCTGCCATCCTGCCAATAACCGATACATTTTTGCTCGAGAGTGGGGAATAAAGAATTCATAGGGCAACACCGCCGCAGCACGCGGGTTAAATTATGCAAATCTGTAATGGACAACGTCCACACTCTGTCGGAAATAGTGAGGCTTTTACCACTTTTTACGGTCTGACCACTTGTATTTGTCTTTTAACTCTTTGGGATAGCGGAGGCATGTTTAGACACTTTTCCTGCATTCAAAGTTTTTCTTTTGTATTCCATTCCATATTTAACCAGAACAGTGGTAAGATATAAATAAAGTAACTTTTACTTTGTCAATTACATTTATATTATTTTTACCATTTGTTTAAATATGTTTGTCCATTAATAATGTCCATAGTCGATATTTATATGAAACCATTTCAAAGTTACCTCGACAAGTTTTAAGAATTTTTTTTTTCATAACATGCCAGGATCTGCTCATCCAAAAGACGATCCACGGGGCGATACGTCTAAGTTATTCATAAAAAACAAACAACAGCAAAAAGCAATTCTCGCTTTGAAGTGAACTAAAGGGAAATATTTCGCACATAAACTAGGGGTGGCGTAAATAAACAAGGCGCTGGCAACAGTGAAATACGGCCGGCGGGTAATAGTGCCATCCATCCGGTCACATCTTCGATAGGGTTAGTACACCTCCGCACCTTTATGCGTCCCTGGTGGGACATAACGGCCCCATAGTCGAGAGCCCCGGTTTTTTGACGTCTATTTGTGGTCGCCCTTTGCCCTTAACGTGCTCCTTCTGCCCCTGAGCGAATGAGGAGCAAGATTTGAATTAAATTTCAAAATTACATCCCTAACATTTCCGTAATTGAATTTCTGGGTAAAACTTGTTCTTCATTACTTAAACAAGCCCACGTCTTAAACGGAAATTATTAACAGATTAAGTAGTATCTGCATTAAATATGAATTATTAGTTAGAATTCCCGAAGGTATCGTATTTTGCATAAAACTGCAAAGTAAACTTCTATTGGCAGCTCCTAGTTTCTACACTTGTAATATTTTTCGCATGTAGAACGAGGTAAAAGTATGCATATTTTAAACATTACGTCTTGCGAAGGAAAAATGTAATACATCAAATTGTCTTGCTTAAACAAGAATTAGGTGTTCTTACGTAAATTTTATTTACAGTAAAACAACAATGCAATAAATCTTAAATCAAAGAACAGAGTTGAACAGATAGTTACAATAATAATAATAAATAAAAAAAACAAATTTAATTCATGCCAAATATACTCGTATATCACTAGACATCTCTTTGTCTTGGATCTTTGCTTGTCAGCACAGAGTTCGTATAGTTTTACAGACTCTTTCACTCTTGATTTATCTATACCTAGGTACATTCACAGGTATAGGTATAACTTTTGTGTATTTATCAATGTTTTCTCATGTTTTATTGGTGTACAATATAGAATTTTCTATCTATCTATCTACATTCAACATTGCTATCCAAACATTTCTTCGTAACTAGCCTATAAAATACATTCTTATAGCCTTCTTCTTTAAAGCAAGAAGATGAAGCTAGCAAGAAAACACAACTTTCGTTACAATTATTTTCATCTTTTTTCTTGCGAAATCAATGTTCAACTGGGAATAGAAGGAAGCCATACCTACCTGTGTACTTATTTTGTCATCGTCATCTCAGCCGATGTATCACCCAGCAGCAAAAAGGTCTCCTTAGGGTGTAGGGGTCACGTATGCGTGAGGAACAAATTGCTTTACAATTTTCAATATTAGAATAATACGTCTATGGAGTTGATTTTCCTTTGTAGTGTAATGTAATGTCAATACCGATTTGAGTGCAAATCTTCTCAAGGCATACTGTTAAGTAGGAAGTTAGTATTAAGAAATGGTTTTAAAGGCTTAAAGCTCTTTCCTTACATCACGATTTCTCCCATAAAATCCCACGAAAGCCGCATTACTTCATTACAAGAAAAAACTATATTTCACGATAAAATAATCTCGGGGTGGATGTTGAAAAATTCAAGCCAACACTAAAGCGACGCGAAGCGAAGTGCAAATTCCCTAATGATATGTGCCGCGGCATAATTCACGCGGGAGTGTGTATTTCACAATTTCCCAGCTCCTTGCTGCTACCATAACAATAATAATATATTCAGGACCTCGGTGATTTTCGAATGTCGTAAGAATCATCGCGCGTGTCTCACAGGAGCATGGAGGGTGGAATCTTTTTTCTCCTGGAAGGAAATCTATAATTTGAATGGTAAGAAATTGTTTGAGCGTGGAAGGAATGTAGTTTTTGACCAGACGAACATTTCACAAGCCAAGTTTATCTTCGGTTGACTATGATTTTTAAAACAAAGTTTCTTTTCGTGGGTAGACGCAAGAAAATGGACGAAGAAATTCTTCGAAAATCAAGACTGAAATTTTTTCTTACTAGTCAGCAGGATGGCCACGCATGCAATTACGCTATCATTTGGTATAACGAACTCGTAAGCACGATCTAACTGAAACAGTGCCATCTATCGAGCGATGGTTGAAATCACACATGGAAATATAAAATGAAGTTTTTTAGTTTTAGTTGAGTCTTCGACTACACTCACGTCTTTTTTATTTCAAGCGAAGACCCTTGCTAAATATTGGCAGTCCAGAGGCAGTCCATTATTGTTAGTTTTTACCCATTGCTTGGCACGGGTTTCTTCTGAAAATGAGGGAGGTTTGCCCACAGTCCACCGTGCTAGTAAAATACGAGTTGGCGGACTTCGCATACCTCTGAGAACATGCTACTTCACTCTCAGAATATGTGCAAGATTCCACTCAATGTTTTCATTCACTGTTAAGTCAGAGGGTATTACTATATATATAGCTACTCGTGCTGATTCACTGACTGACTCACTGATTGATCACCTCTCCTGAACAATTTTGTATGAAAAAAAATTTTTTCAAGGATGGTGTCGTATAAAAGAAAAAAATTCATTCGGAGGAAAAATACGGAGAGAGCTGATGAGTGAGGATTTCGGAGACAGGTGAAGAGCACAGCCAAGGGTATTGCAGATAGGTGGGGGGTGCTCGACCAAATGTCATTCGAAACGTCATCCAATTGGCAGTGAGTCGAAAAAAATTTCAAAATGGCGGATTCAAAATGGCCGCCAAACGAATTTCGCCAATATCTCGGAAAGTATAAAAGATGGAAGAACGGTTTCTTGACAAGAGGTGATCAGGATTTTAAGGTCTATTCAATGGACCGAAAAAAAATTCAAAATGGCGGAATTTTTTTTTCATAGAAAATGTATGATGAATGTTTAAGGGACTAAAGTTGTTAGGCAAATAGGGGGGAAGACAGCACGCGGGCCACATGTGGCCCGCGCCTCCACGCAACCTACTCGTTACTATATATATAGCTACTTGTGCTGATTCACTCACTCACTGACTGATTGATCACCTCTCCTGAACAATTTTGTATGAAAAAAAATTTTTTCAAGGATGGTGTCGTATAAAAGAAAAAAATTCATTCGGAGGAAAAATACGGAGAGAGCTGATGATTGAGGATTTCGAAGACGAGTGAAGAGCACAGCCAGGGTATTTAAGATAGGTGAGGGGTGCTCGACCAAATGTCATTTGAAACGTCATCCAATTGGCAGTCAGCTGAAAAAAAATTCAAAATGGCGGATTCAAAATGGCCGCCATTCGAATTTCGTCGATATCTCGGAAAGTATAAAAGATGGAAGACTGGTTTCTTGACAAGAGATGATCAGGATAAGAAGGTCTATTGGATGAATAGAAAAAAAATTCAAAATGGCGGAATTTATTTTTTTCCATAGAAAATGTATGGCGAATATTGAAGACTAAAAGTTGGAAGGCAAATAGGGGGGAAGACAGCACGCGGGCCACATGTGGCCCGCGCCCCCACGCAGCCTACTAGTTTTTCCTATATTTGAAAAGTGTTGTATAAGAAATTTCGTAAAGAAAACAACATTTTTTGTTCAAAGAATTAAATGACATGACATTGGAAAAGAAGTTACCTAATAAAAATTCACGAACCTGGAATTCTTTCTCTCGCAATATGTTAGGCTTACAATACATTTATTGTAATAATATTTTGCTCGGAGATTAGATATGATGTAATTTTATTGCCGGCATAAAGCCTTCTGCTAGACAAGCTATTTCTAGACGCTATTCTCGCGAGATTATTTGATTAAAAACGCCTATGTTTTCTTAAGTAGCAGCTTTGTTTGAATTATTTTATTGGCAAATGGCAAATACAAGAGCTTGGATATTTTTTTTCACCCAATATATAATATTTTTAACCCTGACTTTTGTGACTAAAAATTCGTTATAATGGTTTTACTTTTTAAACGAAGTTTCTTTTCGGACGGTACGTACCTATTAAACGAACGAAAAATATTTTTTCTGGATACGAAAATACTGACATGAAGATAATCAGGCAAGTTTTTTTAATTTCCACATTAGTAGAGCTTATGCTTAACGGCCTACAAGCCGTATTTAGGTGATTTTGAATGAAGTTTTATGCAAAAACTATAAAGAAAATTACTTTCAAATTTGCACGTCATGTATTTTGGGTCTTTAATCTAAAATCGCTAAAAAGCAGAAACACGATTGGATAAAATTTTCTCGATAGAAAGTTCTCCCAAAAGTTGCTCCAAAATCTCAGTTTTTCTATATTTTATCGGAAACTACAATGGATGTAATTGTAATTTTTATTTTAATGTATCGGTAATAATAATATCCTAAAACGCTTAGAACGGATTTTTGATAACCAGCTTAGTTTTTGAGTAATTAGGTAAAACGTCGTTTTTCTGCTATATTCTTCCGCGACGCTGCATGTCGCACGCGCACCTACCAAATCTCCGTGAGAGTGAAAAAGACAAAAATAAATTCAATCAATCCCCTTAAATCCGAAAAATTAGAGGTGTTTAATGTTTACCTAGGATTATGGCAGCGTCGATCACTTGCCGAGACACAGAGATCTATAAACCAATGCGTTAACATTACTTATACAGTTCGTACTTATTATTATTTTATAGAAGGGTAATATAAAAAAAAAATCGTAAAAATAAAAATTCGGCTTGCACTTACAAATTCCCATATCCACGCCCTAGTGGCCCGTTGATTTAGGCGCTAACAAATGGATTGTTTCTCTTACCCGTAGCAAAACAAAATTTATAGTTCGCCCACTTCGCCCGCGAATTTCGTGCCTCTTTTTTACTATGGGGGCTCGTGCTTTTTCCACTCCCGATGCCGGATTTATTGCTAACTTATGCCCGGTATAATCGTGATTTTAATGCACTTGTGATTTATGAGGGTGGAGACTACGGGATTGGGTTCACGAAATTTGATATCTCAATAGAGTTTATGACGCCCTGGTGCAATGGATGTCGATTCACGATACGTGTTTATTTTCTTGTGAGCGTTTGATGGATTTTTAGTTGTCTTTGTATTTACTACTCTATCATCTCTCTCTACGGTTCCTGATAATAATAATGACTGAATTTTAATTATGTACTCTTAACTTATTGTACTCTTATGTTAACTTAACTGAATTACTCGCTGCAGCCTTTATAAATAGCATGTTGGTTCTATGGAAAACGTAGTAAGTTTCGATCTGTCTATAGAAACCAATTTTATGAGTATACGCAGCTTCTGCCATTATGACTTATCTCTTCGATTTGTTGAATTTCGATCGAAAGCGATGCGAAAGCAATCTTATAGAAATCGAAGAGATGAGTCATAATATTAAGGCTTAAGCTGATGGTTCCTTAATGACGTTACCTAATAGAAAAAATGCTACAATATTGTTGAATGGAAGCAGGCGTTATTTTGCGGAAGTCCATAATTAGGAGGACAGATTAATTTGTTTTGCTATAATCCGCTACTTGAAAAGATTCTGTATGGTACAATATGCAGGAACACTGCCCACATAATTTTTCACCACTTTAACACCACACATAACTTTTCAACACTTTCTTCGACGCACGTTTCCTCCGTCGTTGACACCGGGACATCCTCAGGAGATGTTAACTTCACAATTCGAAATCGTAGAGATCTGTAGATTTCTACGATTTCGATTTGTGAAGTGGGCAGTGTTCCTGCATATTGTACCATACAGAATCTTTTCAAGTAGCGGATTATAGCAAAACAAATTAATCTGTCCTCCTAAAATGCTACAATATAGTCTCGCTATTAGACGAACTGTCAACACTAACAACGCAGTTTTTGCCCCATTCTAAAAGGTGGTCACGAGCCAAACGTTGCCAAAATTAAAAATAATTGACGGATGCCGGCAAAAAGCTCCGGGGTCCCGTATAAATTTGACGAGCACCGTTACCTGGCCGGTTCCGAGGAGTTTATCATTTTCCTGTTTTTATGTACACCGTAATAGGCATCATAAATTTTTGATAATGTTTTTTCGATTTTCGGCGCGGGTCCGCTGGCGAAAAACGTGCGCAAAACCCGATTGCCGCGGCCGCGGTGCATTGCTCTCCAGAATAAATACAAGCCATTACAATATATTACACTCCTTTAACATTACGGGTACAACGAGTTAGGAGATCGAAACCTCTGGAGCCTTGAAGGTTAAGGTTGCGCAATATATGAGCAATATTTTGAAATACAACTGTGGGCACTGACATAAGTACCTACTGAATGTTGTACAATTATATAGATAGTTCATAGAAGTATTAAAATTTCATAAAATTAATCCATTCAGGGGGTTAAATTGGGAATGGAATGTTAAAATTAGATACAAGGTTTGTTTATGACGTCATCTATCTTGTTGCATCCGACTATCTTGTTGCATTGCAATAGTATCAAACAAGTATTGAAAGCGTACTGTAACATCATTGTTTTGATAAACAAAATATTCCGAAACATTACTGAGCCTTTGTACTGTGGGTTCAATAACATTTGAACACGCATCAAGATCTTCAAGACATTGTATACATCCCATTGAACACAAACACAAAGGTATTCTAAAAGCCTTAACCCACCAATCTTTATTCGAGTACTTTGGCGAGCTCCTCGAAACTTTCACATCTCGCCTCGGTGGTCGATTTGTAAATCGCTTACAAACATAACTTGGTCGTGGTAATAAATAAAAACCAAAAAGAGGCGACGCGAGATGCGTCCGATAAGGCTCCCAAAGAAATTGATACGTCACTGGTTACGAGTGCATCGGACGCATAGCGCACCATTGTCCGCGTGTGGACACGGCTTTATTATGATTTATGCGGACAACTCGGGAATAAATGGTGGATTTGAGTTACCTTACTCGCAGAAATAATGTAATCTAGCCTTATCAGATGAGAGCGCACCGATACATCAGTCCGCGGCTTGAGAAACTTCGTCTTGACTTGTGCAATGTATAGTTATTTTTTTTTTCTCTAGGAAGTCTCCTATATTTTTAACATTAAAAATTACTTGGCAGTTATCATACCTGGCTCAGCTTTTCACCATGCTGATGCAGACTTATGCACTTGTATATGATGACTATTTAGTCTTGACTTTCTTAGAAGACTATTTGGTATTAATTGAAGGTGCATACCCATATTGTATGTGGTGAGAAAAGAAGAAAGTTGATAAGCTTAAATGAAGAATCCTAATAAGACCTAAAGTCAAGTCTTCCCTAGCTCATTAAGGTGATGAAGTAGAAATAGTATAAGAGTCAAAGAAATTGGAGAGCGATAGAGGAAAGAGTCCAGTTTCAAACTGCCAAGAATTATCACAGACAGTAACATAAAGAAAATGTCGTTGAAAATGCAAAGCATATCGAGAAAAACGAATGTAAAAAAGGAACGTGAAATACCAATAATTGAACAGAACGTCACCCCATAAAAGAGGCGCGTCACCGAAAAACAACATCAAAATAATGCACCCGTAGTGAAAATTACACGTAAAACGATATTGCAATCGTACGGAGGGTTCACGGGGCGAATTACAGCCCCGCGCTTGTTTTATGTCGCCGTAAAGCAATGATCTTGAGTCGCGGCTGTTTGTTTTAAAGCTTCATAAAACTGACAATATTGTGCCTGAGTGCTGCAGACGTATGCTCCTTTGGTGCGCTAATTTTGATGCTTGTACTGTTTATGAGTTACTATGTAAGCAGTTTTAGTAAGGGTTATGCAAAAACATCTCTCTCCTCGAATTTAAGTACAATTAACCGTGTTTAATCTATCTAAACGTTAATTCAATCAATATGTGTACATCCAATAGTTGCAATCTGCAGTACAGTTTCTTGTAAAGTGATAACTAATAATCTTTTGAGAATGTATGCAGATATTGAAGTTTTGAGAAACACACTTCAAGACTCCTGTAGATTAGATTCGCAGCTGCCAATGCTTGTATAACATAGAAATTTAGTTCATAATCCATGTTTAAAAACCATTACACTTACTCTTAATATCAATAGCAATTAACTTAACGTCAATAGCAATTTTTACATGGAAACTATTTTGGGGCTGACGATCTAATTTAGCAGCAAATTAGCATCCAAGATAGCAGATGTGGTACGACTGAAGAGACAGGCTGGTCTGAAATCAAAGAATAACGGCAACGTGTTAATAAAACCAATAAACGTGTAGATTCTGAAAATACGTATATTATTCCAGTAGTACCTACGCTGGATGAGCCGGCACGGTTTATCGTCCGGGAGGTCTGTTCGTCTGTTTGTTATTCCAATTGATCGCGTTCGGCACTAATGCATTAATGCGACGCAGCCGCAGGATGTTTATGAGCTTTGTGTAATGTTTGAGCCTTAGATGGACGCCGATGAGGTAATTATAAATCATGCGATTGATTTCGGTTGAATAGATATCGCGTATGATTTGTTTGTGATGTCTATTTTTCTTTTTCAACCGACATCAAAAAAAGGAGGAGGTTCTCAATTCGACTGTATTTTTTTACCTCATAACTTTTGACTGGGTGAATCGATTTTGGTGATTCTTTTTTTTATTAGAAAGCTGACACTTCCCGTGTAGTGCCATTTCAATTTAGTCCAGTTCTGATAGTGGTATCCATGAGAAAACAATATAAGACTTAAATTTTTAATTGGAAAGTATGTATTCAACAGTAGTTTGATGAGAGTCGCTTTTTTGTTAATTAATTAACGTATATACCAAAACTATTGAGATAGGTGTATACTGTATAGGCATTTAATTTTCAGTTTCATAAAGTGGAATTTTAGGGACTTACGTAATTTTGGTGTAAATTTTTTTCAATTATGTTTCTTATTCATTATTTCATACCGTTTTTGTTATTTAGAGGAAACACAAGTCACGTTACCAAAACCAGCCGGGTATCGACCGGGGACTTGGGAACTGGTTAATAATTTATTTACACACACGCTACCTGCGGTTGGTACCAGAGCAACATGAAATACAGAAGGTCTCGCGGGGGCCTTCCCTTCTTGCGCGGCAAAAACCGATGTCATTAGATACGTGCGACGTACGTGCACCCATGTCGCCCTTGTGCTTGTACCGAGTTTTTTTTATCTTTATCACACAAGATTACAAAGCATCCTCTTCTAATCTTTTCTTATTTAATAGAAACAAAACAATAAAAAATAATAACTAAGAATTTTGATTATTTCACAGAATAACGATCATTATACTCGTGTACCTAATTGCATTTCTACTCCACTCATGCGCAGTCTCTACATAACATA
Source organism: Coenonympha arcania (assembly GCA_036785405.1). NCBI lineage: Eukaryota > Metazoa > Arthropoda > Insecta > Lepidoptera > Nymphalidae > Coenonympha > Coenonympha arcania. Next base: position 562,117 of record CM072073.1, read on the forward strand.
ACGTACCTACGTAACTCACGGAAATAAAGTAGTACTAAGTACATAGGTTTTAAATTTTATATATTGAAAGTTTTTCAGTCAGCCAAAATATTTTTACCTTCTAAAGACAAAACGAGCATTTAATTTAGACCAGAATACTCCTTTCCTAATTGATACCCTAAAAAGTTGTCCATAAAAGGCAATTTATTTAAATTCCCATACAAAGCGGGGTCGAATTAAATTAGTATCAGATGGGTTTGTGTGATTCGATTTGTCTCATTGAGTTCGTTTTGTTTGTTGCAGCATCCGTACCCCTCGGAGGATCAAAAGAAACAATTGGCACAAGATACAGGGTTAACGATACTACAAGTAAATAATTGGTAAGTAACATTTTTTTACCTTTTCATAGAATAGATTAAAATAAGGAATCGAATACCGGATCGAGGCAGATTTGACTTTGCTGCAGTCCATAGTAACTGGTGAACCGCAATGATGCTCCCGTGTTGGAGCGAAACATACAGAATATAGATTAATTTGATATTAAGGACTGCAACAAAATAATTTTGTGGTTTCGATTATATCAATGTGGACACAAATTTCGAAGTCTTTTTTGTGGCCTGAGGGATTCAACACATAATTTTAGCCAGTTATCTCGTCGACATACAGTGCCCTTTAGAACAGCGTTACTGCTTCACGATTGAATAACTGACACTTTGGTGGTGCTCACAAGACTGACTCCACAAGAAGTGTCCTACCATTAGTTTATATTGATCTCGAAAATACTTACTTCCATTACTTCCTATGAAGCCAATAAATTACTAATAAAGATAGGTAAAATCAAGTATCGTTTTTCGCATTAATATATTATTTCAGTCATTAAAAATAAGCTCCTATTCCTCTCTATTATTACATCTACAGATTTTATAGCGGACAAAAATAAACATCGAAACAAGCCAGCGTGTAGTGAGAATTGCAAATGCCCTGCGTCGTATTTTTCTAGTAGGTATATTCTAGTATTTATTCCGCAGGAATCCTCATTAATAAGCGCATTTATTGCTGGACGCTGGGCAGGGGTCGTAAAGTGCGATATTTTATGTCATTCCGCGTAAGATAATCATGATATTTCCATACGTACCTAACTTTAGAGAGGCTGCAGTCTGAGCGCTTCAGACGAACAGCGGTCACGTAGGCTTCCTTTTTTAAATAAAAATATATTCCTGTAAGTACAAAATATTTCACAATAAAGTTTACGGACTAAACGGTCAATTAAGCGCTTTTACTGGCCTGTAGTTTTAAGTCTATGAGACTAACTTTAAAGTTAATGAAACTTCTTGTTCTTTGGGTCTTTAATCTGAATTCGCTCAGAAGCAGAAAAACAATTGTTTTTCTGCTTTCTGAAAGAAATTATTTCGATATAAAGTTTTCCCCAAAACAGTGAAACACTGTTTTCAGATAATATTATGTCAATTTTATCTAAATGCAGAACTGATAAACCATCTTTTGGAACTTGGGGCAAAAATGTATTATAGGTATTCAAATCAAAGAGCCATATACTTGGAGCAATATCTTGCTGCCTGTGATCTAATAAAATATGAAAACAGACCGGCTGTTGCGCACTTCGTTGCACTTACTGGTACGTGGGTAACAGTCACCGTACTGTTTATTTTATTGCACTATAGGCAGCGAGATATTGCGACCACTAGGTAGTTAAAGTTTCAGTCATGTCTGACAGTCCTGTCTTTTGAAATGATCTTTCACATTTCGTAGGTACGGTACTCTTAAATCTTCTACCTATCAATTCATAGGTGAAATGGCTAAGTACTATCTAAACTTTTGACCATGAGAATCTCAAGCCGCCGAAACTTCAACTCACAAAAATCGTCGTCAGTGTGGAGGGTCTTTACGATATCGCTAAAGGAAGATCCGAGTCAGGTTACAGTGACATCTGACGGTAATGCGCGGTGCGTTGGCGAACGTTGGCGAACTAAGGGATTTAATAACGGCCGAGACATCGCCGCTCTGTAGGACGCAACCTCTTAAGAGTCACCTATCTGCTTGGATTTACATAAACATCGACGCTCAAAATTAGTTTTACATTATGTATATGATACCATAGAAGCTACGGTTGTACGGTATGTGTGTAATCATTGAAGTAGGTACTTGCTTTAAAACTAATACGTAGAGTGAGCAAAACATTTACAAATAGACAAACACTTACAAAGGATCAACTTTTCGAGAAAAGTTGTAACTACTTGAATTTACAAAAGGTCATGCACTTAACTAATAAACTTTTTGTTTAAGATGTTCTTGCGTCCTCCCGGTAGTAACTGCAAGGATTCGGGTTTGATTCCCAGCATTATTCGTTTCCAACTCTCTAAATCTGCTCAAGTTTTGTATAAAAGAAGCTAGGGCCGCAATAGGTTTAAAATTCAACTGAGGTACTTCTTACCGTTACTAACCGTGAAATTCGAGCGGTGTAAAATTTTGGTTTGTTTCTATTCTAAATCATAATAATTATTATAATAGAATCTAAGTACATAGATATCAATTTTAGACGGAACACTAAGGTTCCTTGCGTGTAAGTAACATGAAAAAATTCGGATAATTATTAAATTTATTCGCCAATATATTAAAAATCTTGCATGTTTTTCAATAGGCGTTTAGAGTTAGCTGGTCAAAAACATTCTTAAAGTAGTTTTTCAAAGTCTATCCACTACCTCACCAATACCATGTTATGATTGCAAAAAGTGTGATTCAAACCGACATGCGACACGTACTGGTATGAGTGGTACCACTCGCGTCGGTGTCGCTGCGCGGGCGACGGCGTCATGGCCCCCAATAAAATGTCCGACAAATTGCCCATCCGCCCGCTGCCCAGATATGGCCGGGCCCTTTTTGTTTTGCAATCCGATTTATTTATTATTTAAATGCGGAATATTCGCGTGTGGGTTTCCAATTGAAGCTTTTTAGAAATAAGTATAGGTAACATATTATTTTTGCTATGGAATGGATATGGTAAACTTATACGTTGACGTAATAACAATATGTATGTGTTTTAACGTACTTACGTTCCTACTTACGTACATTTTACGTGGACGTAATATCAATGTGTGTTTTAGTTAAGCCTCGTATACGCATTGTGGAGAGAGAGATAATAAATAATAAAACTACCTTACCAATTATGGGTAAAAATTGGAAAGAAGTTGGTTGGCACAAGCTACTTTTTATACTAGAAAATTCATGGTTCATCTATCCATGCACAAATTATGTAAATGTCCTGAATTCAAACGGGAGAAACCGCGTGCAAAAGCTATATTTAATAATGGTCCTGCGTAGAACTGTGTGCGTTTCAAGAGAATTAGAGAGAGATTTAATACGGATATGTATTTTGAAATAAATATACCTAGTGATAGTGTACATAATGCTAGTTGATTAAGAGATTTCGGCGTCATGCTAAACGTCTAGGGGTTCAGAATCCAAATAGGTGCATAGGTACTTTGTTCTGTTTTAAAGGTATCAATGACAAACCAGAAATGTATCATAGATGCAAATAGCCAAACAATGTTACGATACAAACACGAGCCTCGCCGTAGAATCGAAACCGCCCATGGGACCCTGTCGAATTAACGGACGCGCCCCTAATTGGTATTGTATGAAGATGCAAATTCGAAGAATGGTAACAGCCATCTCGCATTGTTGAGCTCCCGGTACATGTAATTGATAAGGCGGCCCGGATTTGAATTTCAAATTTTATTTTTCGTTCATACCTCCAGGGAGTTTCCTTCCTAAATTTCACTTCCTTCTTTCCACTGTTTTGTTTCGCTCCTTTTGTTCGGAAAATGAAACAACTAAAGTGTCTGAACACAAACAATAATTGAAATAAGTTTTATCTTATAACCATTGCCTGCATAACCGTCTCAGATATTTCTCAGCATTAGGTACCCTGTATTTAACGACACAAAACAACTTCACTCTTTAAGCATCTAGCAACCCTTCTTGTCTACCTTAATGTCGTCCATCTATTTGATATGAAGGTCTGCCAAAACGAATTACTAGCGACTGTTGGTGATTCCAGAATCTTCCAAAAAACGTACCTATTTATTTTTATCGTATGCAGTTATTGTAAACGTGATGATTTGGCCGAATCCGCAGTTTACATTTTATTCATCCAATTAGACGTGAAAATTTGTTAACATTTACGATGACCATGATTAGGTTTATCTTACTCAATTGCTTAGCTGATTCTTTCATGTCAAATTGTCCTTTTGTTACCAATGGTATTTGACGCCTTTTAACACCAGCAGTACAACTCTGCTATGATTGGCCGGTGCGTTCGAAATTCGATTATAAGACCATTACAGCATTTCCCCAATGTTATCAAAACATAATAGGGCGTATAGTGACACTAAACCAGCCTCGGTCAGCAATTGACAGCGCACAATAGGCTAAGGCTGCTAAGCTCTAAGGCCAGGCTAGACTAGCTCGACGTAGATTAGCGGCTCAGGCATTACGCTTGATTAGTGGCCAATAGATTGTAAGTGAGGATAACCCGCTCATTATAATAAGCCGCCCGGTCGCTTGTGATTAACTGTTATGCTACGTCTCGTAGAAAATTACGACAATAATCACGGTCGATATAATGGGATATTCAATAATAGTCCTTGTCCTTAATAAATAGTACAATAACATTGCGTGAAGATGAAATGAAGGACAGAGAAGATGCTCTATAAGAATTATTGTGTGTTAGCCGATGCCCACGGCTTCGCTCGCGTGAATTTCGGATTTTCACGGATCCCGTAGGATCCAATCTGATAATATAGATCTGGCAAGTGACCAGTAGCTTTTCGGTTCTATTACACCTACATAGTGCGTAGAAATACAACATTATTTGTGTATAAGCTAGCTTTGTAATATAAACGAAGAATGGGTAAAAGCAATCAAAATCAAAAGGTTTATTCTTTCACATAGAACTTATGAAAATGTCAGACACTACTGGCAAATAGTTATTAAAAAAGACAGTAAAATGTATACCTACACCGTTTAAGGTAACTTCATAAATATAGGTACTGAAACGTAACACTTAAGTACGTAAAACGTATACGGTTTCCTAACATGTTCCTAAAATCAGGCTCTCCTAAAAGGTTTACCTTTAGTCATGTTAAACCATTCTGACATCTAATGACATAAACGCGGTAATTAAAACAAAATAACTGTTCGTTAGTGAATCAAGTCAAGTGCCATAAACTAATAGCCACGGAAGGGTTGAGCCGCCCTCTATGTAAACAGGCTGTACCCCTTCTGATAGCGCTCAGCCACCTCGGTAGCGGCCTCGGGAGAATGCTCCGTGTAAATATTTGGAACACCAATCTCTTCCTGTCCACGCGTTAATCTTTTCAACCAAAAATCAAATAGGTACCTACTTGGGATTTTCAACAAAAATCAAATCGGTATTTTCAACCACAAAATGTTTAGTCTTTCAGATATTTTTTTGTGATTTACAGAAAATAATATCAGTCTACTCTGATTCAAGGGTTAGACGTTTGTGAGTTTTTAACGACATTTGTGAGTTTTTAATATCGCTTGCCTTAATTCAGATCATGAAGAGGAAATGAATAAAAGTTAGGTCTTTTAATTCGTAATTCTTTGATTCGTCTTTATTCATTCTTCTCTGATTAGTTTTTTGAAAGTTGCTTTAAATTTTTAGCGAAATTATTTATGATTTTCCTAGACAGACGAAGGGAAGTCTCAGTTTTAGTTTACAAGTTCTTTCTGGTTTTTGGTAATTTCGATTGACTCCTTTAAGATCCTAAAGACAAAGATCTTCGGACATATTTAGATAACAAAACTCCTCAATGTTTGTGTAAAAACATTTATTTTATTTTAATTTTTTTGAAGATGTGAAGGTTTTTATGTGGTGTAAAGTCGATTTCTCTTTTCGGTAATGAAACATCTTTGCTAAGGCTTGTTTCTAACATTTTATCGTCTAAAATAAAACCCGTGGGAATAGTCGAAACTCTTCTAAGAAAAGCCTAGACGTGCTTACACAAGCCCAGTGCATTCTTCACCCACATGTCAAGTTGGACGTATAAAGGCGTCAAGAATGACGTGTCGGGGTTAAGGGTCGTGAGGCTGTGTCTATTATCTTTGTACCGCTGCGCGCTTATGAGGGCCTGGTACCGGCGAACATAATTACTAGGTGTAATTAACACGTAGGTAATTAAATATTACACTCGTGCTGTAAAAATGACAGGAAATTATTAGAAAGCTACACTTTGTCTTTCCAATGAATAAATGTGATACCAGAATTATATTCGCTTAACCTATGTAATTTTCAATGGACGTGGAGGATAGATAATGCAATAAAAATGCTACAAATGAAGTTTTATGTGTGTTCAGTCCTTGGACCAAACATATGGGTGAGGGCCCGATAGGCAGACCCTCGGATGATGTTGCAGGTTCGTGATTTAAGGGAAAAATAAGGAAGCCAGTGTAAAGCTGCGAAGTCTGGTGCAGAAGTGATTTATTAAACGTTTCACATAGTTTTTCTGACATTTGATTGACAGTTCAAAATTGATATTCATTCTTTAGACGTTGACGTTGACACTTTAAAATATGTTTGATCACAGATAATCAAGGTATTGTCCGCACTTGCAGAATATAAATAATTGGCGTAGACATAAATTCCCCCCTCTGAAACGCGAAGGGCGTTTAAGAACTTTCTGAGTAGAGGGGACAAATCTTGGTCAATGATCTCCTCACGACTCCTCTGGTAGTTTTTATATCTGCCACTCTTGTGATGTTATCAGGGCCTGGACATAATCCAACCACTCTGCCCATCCGCTAGTGAAGGGGTGCGAGGTTGTCGTCTTTGAGGATGACTAAATCTCCAATATGTAGATTGGCCTTGTTAGTGCGCCACTTGGTGCGCTGTTGAAGCTCGCTGATGTATTCGCTTTGCCACCGACGCCAGAAATGCTGCCTGATGCTCTCTATTCTCGCGTAGCGGTCCAGACTGCTGGTACTGAGGTCTTCTATGTGCGGAGATGGCAAGCCTGTCAGCGGCCGGCCGATCAAGAAGTGCCCTGGGGATAGAGGGAGCATATCGTTAGGAGAAGAAGACATAGGATATAGGGGGCGACTATTTAAGATAGCCTCCACTTGCGCAAAGAGTGTACTCAATTCTTCAAATGTTAAATTGCTAGTTCCTATGCTTCTTTTGATATGATGTTTGGCGGATTTAATACCCGCTTCGGCTAATCCTGCAAAATGAGATGCATATGCTGGCAGAAATGAAAATTTGATTTGTTCGTCAGCTGCAAAGTCAGATATGACTGGATTTGTTTTTAAAAATTCGGTTATTTCTCTAGCGGCGGCAACCAGGTTTCTGCCATTATCGCTAAAAAATTCCGCTGGTTTCCCACGCCTAGAGATCATGCGACGCATCGCTAGAATGAATGCATCTTTGGAAAGATCAGTTACGGCTTCTAAGTGAACGCATTTGTAACGGAAACAAATGAATAGGCATAAATAGCACTTGATTGTTTTTGCACCTCGACCCTTCCTAGTCAACATCTGAAAAGGACCCGCGAAGTCAATACCGACAGCATGAAATGGAAAAGCAGGCGTCACCCGCTGCGCAGGTAAGTTTCCCATCATGGGAGTCAAAGTTCGACCTCGATGTCGCCTGCATGTTACGCAATCGCGGACCGTGCGTCGCGCTAAGCATCTTCCCCCCAGTGGCCACACTGTTTCCCTGACTGCGTAAAGTAGTGCCTGAGGCCCGGCGTGTAAAAGTTGCATGTGTTCGCGGTGAAATAATAATTTCGTGAAATGATGTTTCCCGTCTAGTATAATCGGGTGTTTCTTCTCGTAACCGTATGACGATGAATCGAGTCTACCGCCTACACGCATGACTCCGTTTTTATCTAAAAATGGGGAAAGTGCTGAGAGTTTGCTCTTTGTGCTGATGGGTAATTTATTTGTAAGGCAAGTGTATTCCTTTTCGAAGGAACTCAGCTGACTAAAAATTACAAGTTTTGTAAACGATTGATCTAATTCTGACGAAGTTAGATTACCCGAACGCTTAGAATTCGGATTTTTGCAGTTATGTATAAACCTTAACACGTATGCAAAACTACGTTTTAATTTTGTGAAATTAGAATGATTTTCAAAGTTGATCAAATTCGGTTCAGTAGTGACTGAGTGAACTTTTAATTCCGGTAGCTCTTGTACTACGTTTGAATTGAAAGTAGGCCAATGACCTTCCTCTTGAAGTAGGAATTTAGGACCATTCCACCATAGGGTGGAATCTTTGAGACGATTAGCGTCCACGCCCCGTGATATAAGATCCGCGGGATTCAAATCCGTAGGTACGTAACGCCACGATGTACTCTGTGTGTTTTCACATATTTCCGCAACTCTGTTTGCGACAAACATTTTAAGTTTGGCGGGACTAGTTTTAATCCAGCCGAGTACGACGGTGGAGTCGCACCAATGTATACAATTAACTATAGTTGCACGTATAGATGTGAGGCATGACGCGCACAGCTTGGCAGCGAGAAGCGCCGCGCATAGCTCGAGCCGCGGGATCGTCATTGGCTTGCCGGTCGGTGCTACCCTCGATTTCGCGCACAATAATTGAACGCTCGACCTACCGAACGCGTCGATCGTTTTACGTAGATCCATGTCCCGTATCCGACTATAGATGCGTCGGAGAATGTATGAAGTTCTGAGCAATGACCTAAGTCTATATATTCTTTAATAAAAGCAGCGTATGCTTGTTTTAATTCGAGTTGTTTGAGAAACCGCTTTTCAAGATTTAAAAATCTTTTCTTTGCCTTACTGAATGAATCCCCTAAAGTTGAGGGCGAATCCTTTAAAGGTAGTCCGACGCAAAATCTACCTGATTCGAGACGAGTGGTGTGAGTCTGGATATGCTGCTCACATGCCTTCTCGCTGTCACTCAATAGTGACTGTTTGGGTATGTCTTCTATTTCCCAAAACTTGGATAATTGCATGTCTAAATGATCATCTGATGAAAAATTGGATAAAAAATTGCATTGTGTTTGTTTGATATCACTATTTATTGAAATAGGACCTGAGATCACCCAACCGAATTTTGAGTTATGCAGAAATGGTTTGTTTTTGCCTAGGGATGTAATGCTGTTCCCTATGACCTCCCAAAATAGGTCAGCACCGATGATTGCATCGACGGGCGCAGGTAAATAAAAATTGGGGTCAGCTAATTGAATGTTGTTTGGTATATCTATTTGTTTATGATCTATGTAAATTTTAGGTATGTTATCTGTTAGCTCGGGCATAATAAGACAAGATAAGTTTGCATGATAGTCGCCCTGTAACGAACTGAACTGAACGAAACATCTCTCAGTGACATAATTGTTTGTGTTATTACCTATACCTATAACGTTAATATTTGTAGGCATCGTGTCTAAATTTAATTTGTCTTTGACTCGTTGAGTCAAAAAACTTGACTGACTCGCGCTGTCGAGAAGCGCGCGAATGATTTCGGATTTTGAATTTTTAGGATTCGTGACTCGTATCCTAACGGTAGATAGCATGACGTGCGACATTGATTGCCTGCAAATATTCACGCTTACCTCCTCGGCGGATGTTTCAGCCGCGGCGGCTGTGCTACTTGGAGCCTGTGGGGGTGTAGTGGTTTTCTGAGCAGGCCTAGGTCTGTGTAAAATCGTTGCATGACGTAGGCCGCATTCCCGGCAGGTTCCGCCTATGCAGTCCCGGGTTCTGTGGCTGGATCGGAGGCAGTTCATGCAGAGCCGAAGCCTTTGAGCCTCAGCTATCCTAAGCTCAGGGGTTTTTGCCAAAAAGGAAGGACAAGTGTAAATAAAATGATCACCCTTGCAGACTACACACCGAGCGCGATACCTGTTGGAGTTATTGTTGGAACCCGATTGCGTAACACAGGAGAACACCCTATTTTGTTTAGAATTACTATTTTTATTGATACCACTAGGGCTGGATGAAGTACGCTTGTTTTGCATTTTGTTTTGATTAAATGACTCTAAAACATCAGCGCGGTCCTTAAGAAATTTGTGAAATTGTTCTAAAGTAGGTATATCACTTAAGGTGTTGCGATGCTCCTCCCATCTCATACTGGTTTGATTATCTAATTTAGAGCTCACCATATGAATAATTAAAGTGTCCCACTGATCAGTGGGCTGTCCCAAACTAGACAAAGCACGTAAATTTTTGCTAACGTTGTCTATTAATGAACGCAATGCTTGGTCTGATTCGCGAGTTAGTGGATCGATGTTGAATAAAGCGTTGAGGTGACTATTAATTAATTGCCGTTTATTATCATACCGCTGGCATAATAAACTCCAGGCCTTGCTGTAATTTAAAGCACAAACTTCAAGGTTGCTTATGACACGCGCGGCATCCCCCTCTAAATAAGAAATTAAATAATGAAATTTGTATATGGGTAGTATGTTTGAGTTTTGATCAATAAGAGAGGTAAAAATTTCTTTAAATTGCATCCAACGCGCTGCTGCCCCATCGAAACGAGGTACTTGGATTAGGGGTAGTTTAAAACCTAAACCCTGGGGGCTGCCCCCGCACTCTTGATGCGTGGAGCTACTTTGAGCATCTTCAAAGCTACTATTTTTTGAAAAACGCGATAATGTATCCTGTGCTAGTGACAAGAGAGAATCAATCTCATTTTCTAATTCCTCTCGAATATCGAGTTCCTGATCTATCTCGTCGGCACTCAAAGTCTCGATCTGACCTTGCAGCTCGTTGAACTCATTAGACAAGCCTTCGAATTTAGTTAATTTAATTTTTAGTTCGCCTAACTGTAAAGAATCTAGACTTGTACATTGACTAAATTTTGAAATGTAATTTTTGAATTTAGTTACGCGACCTTTTACGCTACTGCGTTTTACAATCAATTCCTTTATGCTAGTCATTCTAAATAACAAAATATTGATGTAAAAGAGATTTGTAAAACGATATGAATTATGTAGGTAGTTGAAATTATTATGAAGGAAGAATCGCGATAACAAATTAGCCTACGCCTTATGTACGTTAGCTAATGAGTCAACGCTGCGCTCGCGCTGCACCGAGCTGTATTACTCGCTACTTGCTCGAATTTACTGCGATAACTTGTGCGCGCGTACAAAATATGATTCCGCATGAACTATGAATGACGGTAATTACGTATGAATAATGTAAAAGTGCAATGATAACATGCAAAGTTTGAAATGAGTGATGTGTGAAGTGCAAAGCGGAGTACTATAGAAATAGTACATCCCTGGATGAATATGGATGCAGATGGATGAAAATGGATGTGTGAAATGGATGGATGATTGGATAATTGGATGAAAGTGAAGTGATTGTGATGTATGAATGTGATATAGGGGCACTTATCTTGAAACGTCCGACGCGTTGACGGCTGCTGCAGTCTTGACGTGTCCGGGCGCCGATAAGTGCTGTTTGATTCTTCGCTACTGGCCACCTTCTTCCGTTGAGGACTGTTGTCCCGTCCTGTCACGGTCGCCAAAATATATGTTCAGTCCTTGGACCAAACATATGGGTGAGGACCCGATAGGCAGACCCTCGGATGATGTTGCAGGTTCGTGATTTAAGGGAAAAATAAGGAAGCCAGTGTAAAGCTGCGAAGTCTGGTGCAGAAGTGATTTATTAAACGTTTCACATAGTTTTTCTGACATTTGATTGACAGTTCAAAATTGATATTCATTCTTTAGACGTTGACGTTGACACTTTAAAATATGTTTGATCACAGATAATCAAGGTATTGTCCGCACTTGCAGAATATAAATAATTGGCGTAGACAATGTGCAATAAATAAAATTACTTAATAAATATGCCCGTAAATAGAGCAGATGTTACTAGTATGTCTCACGGCAAAATCCTGCCCATAATTTTGCGATGGCATTTACTTTTCTTTTCACATACTTAACATAGACACATATCTCAATAGCTAAGTGGCAACCCTTGCTTTCAACGCGAGGCACGCAATAAACCGCCGTTGAGTCGGCAATTACTGCACCTGTGACGAAATGAAATACCAGGGCGGCATAGTAACGAACGGTCAGGCCTCCCCGGTGTTTCTGCCCGCCTAGTAATTTTACGTGGCGCTTTGTCATCCGTGTTCGCCTGGTAGTTGGAAAATAGATGTCCATGCTACTTTCGTTTTAACCTTGTGTACATTTTTTCATCGTGACATTGCAGTAAGCGTTTTTAACATGTTTCCTTAGTTCGCTCGATCAATTACGTTTTTAGGGTTCCGTACCCTTTTACTCTTCCGTCGTACGTTCACCTGTACGTACAGGCTGTATCTACTATCTAACGAACTGTAATAGGTAGATCAAAATTTTCCACAAAAAGTGTATTTTGGCCGTTACCATCCGACTCGCACTTGGCCAGCTGCAACATACGATTATTGTCAAAACAAGCCTTAATATAATATTCGTCAAACAGCAACCTCTTTTTTCAAAGATGTTTAAGATGGTATAGAGCTCCTTAGTGTTTCTGTGAACCACAGATTAGTAAAAGAGCTACTAATCTGTGTAACAACACAACCAAAATTATGATGAGCGCCTAGTACCTACTTTAACTCTACTTACCATATTAGGTATATGTTTCATTTTAATTTTAATTTTATTGTTGTTCTAAATATTTTAGGTACCTACCTACATTTTGATTATACAAGTGTACTCGTTGTCTTGTCCACGGATATAACTTTTCTCAAATGATCGCTAATCGCCACGATATCACGCTGCCTTTTATTAATTTAAAATAAATAATGCACTCATATTCATTTGTCTCATACACATCAAGTTATTGTTACAAACACTAAACACCACAAGTGCAAAACCCCACTCGACTAAAAAGCGTGTTAGTTAACCTAAAAGGTCCACAGTAAAACGTTGTATCGGCAGTAAAATGATCGCACTGATCCCCCCGAGGCTGAAAACTCTCGCAAATTGTCCATCAAAACAATCTTTGCGGGCCCGAGTTTACGAGCCCTGCATAAAACAGCTCGAGAACACCCTGAGTTTAGTACCCCTGGTTTTTTGTAAACTCCCGACCGTTTGATAAAATCTTTGCTTAAAAATGCGGTTACTTTCCTTGCTTAAAATCTCAACCTTTTGAGCGAATCTTTTTTTAACTCAAACGTATTTTCTTAGCTACAGAAAGTTTAAATGTACTTAAGTACCTACTAAATTAACGAAATTATTAGTATATGTGCGAAAATGGATATCGATCTTCCAATTTACCTACCACCTTGCTCCATGATATTAAATTGATGGGCTTCTTTTGCATTTTGATTTTCCATTAATCAGAGTAATTTATTTGCATTTTTCTTTCTTCTATCTTTTCTGCAGGTAATTTTGAATCGTTTATTGATTTAAATACCGATAGTTTTAGAATAGATACCTGAACGGCAGAATACCGGAGACTACGTCTGGCTGGCTTAAAGGGCACAAAGGGTATAGTCGGAGAAATTACTTGGCATAATGATCAACGGTATAACAACTGCCTAGTGCATTGCAATACGTCGGTTGATATTGCAATGCATGCAATGCAAAATCCTGGGACGCGCTGCATCTGGCATAGGCAGGCGTATCACTCAGCATCAGATGAACATCTTGCTGTTTTGTCATTCCCTGTTACAAAAAAACTGAGTTAGTATTAATACGCCCTTCTTGCATCTTACAACAAAATAAATCATTTGTCTTGAAATTTTTAGCTACAGCATTCCTAAGCAATGTTTACGTCAGAGAATCAATATTCCGTCCCATTTGCACAGATAAAAGCAATTCCTTAAAGCTAAACGGCGTCAGATCGTCAATCGGCGGATCCGAAACGGCGCATAACGGCGACGGCTCATTCCCGCCGATAGGCATCTGCTAAAAATTCCCGGGAAATGGCTGTTCTATCAGGAGCACGGCTTCTGTGTACGTTCCACACGGGTTCCCGGCAGAACCGCAAGCGCTGCTGTTTTTGTATTGCATCTACCTACTAGGGTGCCCGGTTCGCCGTAGTTGCCAGCAGACTAAAATTGACCTACAGATTTATAAACGGCTACAAGGTTTTTTTATTAATATTTATAAGCCCTTTAGATTGCTTTGAAATATAATAAACGTACTTGCGAACTATGCAACCATGCACGTGCAAACTATAGAACCACTACCAGCAGCAGTGCTCTCTCATAGATATAACATGGGGTTATTCAAAGGGTGGATAAACAAACTCCTTAAATAAAAAATGATCAACGGTATAACAACTGCCTAGTGCATTGCAATACGTCGGTTGATATTGCAATGCATGCAATGCAAAATCCTGGGACGCGCTGCATCTGGCATAGGCAGGCGTATCACTCAGCATCAGATGAACATCTTGCTGTTTTGTCATTCCCTGTTACAAAAAAACTGAGTTAGTATTAATACGCCCTTCTTGCATCTTACAACAAAATAAATCATTTGTCTTGAAATTTTTAGCTACAGCATTCCTAAGCAATGTTTACGTCAGAGAATCAATATTCCGTCCCATTTGCACAGATAAAAGCAATTCCTTAAAGCTAAACGGCGTCAGATCGTCAATCGGCGGATCCGAAACGGCGCATAACGGCGACGGCTCATTCCCGCCGATAGGCATCTGCTAAAAATTCCCGGGAAATGGCTGTTCTATCAGGAGCACGGCTTCTGTGTACGGAACACACGGGTTCCCGGCAGAACCGCAAGCGCTGCTGTTTTTGTATTGCATCTACCTACTAGGGTGCCCGGTTCGCCGTAGTTGCCAGCAGACTAAAATTGACCTACAGATTTATAAACGGCTACAAGGTTTTTTTATTAATATTTATAAGCCCTTTAGATTGCTTTGAAATATAATAAACGTACTTGCGAACTATGCAACCATGCACGTGCAAACTACATATAGAACCACTACCAGCAGCAGTGCTCTCTCATAGATATAACATGGGGTTATTCAAAGGGTGGATAAACAAACTCCTTAAATAAAAAGGTGACATTCAACTTCTTTTTGATTTTCGGTTATACTTTAGCAAGTTGACAATACGCCTATTCTCGCCTAACTCGCTGCAGCCCATGATCTAGCATCAATCAAGTAGACACTCGATATCAAAAATTGGTTCAAATCATTGAACAATCACGCGCACATTTGGACAAGCATAACATAATAAAACGGTGGCATTGGCGACAACGGCGTGGACGTTCGCAATTCGGGCCCGTACATTTTCGCATACGGTGAGGGAAAACCCCCGACACCGTCACAGAGGTGCAGTAAACGGGAAGTAAAACGCGCAATAGTGTGTTTTCTTTTACGGTATGTAGATCCGGGGTGTGATTGTGATTGTTCCCGCGGAATGGATTTCAATGGCCTCCTATGAATACGTACGTGAGGGCTTCAAATGGGGCGAGGTATTGTTTTAAAAGTTATTTTGTGTCGGTCTTTTTTATGTCAGACTGTTTTAACAACTATAGTACAATAGACATGCACTTCTGACGTTTCGGAGTTACGTACCTATCTAGTTTTGAGGCAACTAAATATTCTTCGAACTAAACCATGAAGAAAATGTGCATGTATACATGTGTGTCTTTCTGATAGTGTTCTCAAGGCATGTGCGTGTTGTCACGGAAGATTCGTGACGATCAATATCAAGACCCATCCTTAAAAGTAGGCCTTTAAAAGAAGTAAAGTGTTAAGACACGATTAATTCTTAGTCTTTCTCTCCCTCTTCACATCGCGAGCTGTGCTTGGAGTATTCCTTGCGTGATTCAAGCCAAAGTCGAGACGCGGCCAGAAGATATAGCTCCATCCACATAATATTATCCTATACTGCTTAAATTGAGGAGAACCCCTCGACTCTTCTGATGTCTTAGTAGGTTGTGGTGGAGAGAAGAGGTTGCCGTGGTTTCCGATGCATAAATACCGTTCTAGAACTTAGGACACTCGAAATTTAAGAGAAGGTAAAGATTAAGTCAGAAAATTGATACTTAAGAAGATCATGTACACAGATGAAATCGGTTAAGAGATTTGTCCTCAACTCAAGGCCCATCGGCTCAGAGTCATCGGAACACTTAACTAAGAAGCGTAGGTAACATCTAATTTACATAAATACGCAACAATATAGACAACAAATCCAGCAAACTATAACATAAAATGAGATTACACAACATTAAGAATCAATCGCGCCATTACAGAGTCAGTAAAAAGGAATTAGTTCCCTAAAAACCGAATCACCGCATTAAAACGTCCGTCCACTATGCAAATACGGGGCCGCTAACTCAATTTTACGGCGAAAATCGGCCCCGGCAATAACAGGTTAGCCCGCCTTAATTACGACGAAAACAAGGCCCCGAATTAAACACAAGAAAAACAATTACCCATTATGGCACCATAACAATTCACCTTCCGAGGCCTCCCGTCCCAGGATCCCCTTATACTCGTCAAAATAATTCATTTTAATTTTCTTTACGGCCTAGTAAACCTTTATTTTACGATCGGAGCAACGGAGATAAGTCGGGGACTCCCTTAAAGGCTCTTACTGGGGCTTGCCTTACCCTACAGATATACCCCGAGATACCGTAAACGTAAGACGGTTTTGCGGGAGTTTTGGATGTCCTTGCGAATTGCGAGAGGCCGAAAATTTGACTCGCTCCCGCTTTTATTGGCCTCTTAAAAATTTACTGTGTATCATGGTTTATGAGCGCTCTACGAGCAATCAAAATGGAAGGTTTAATGCTGTTAAATGGGCAAACAATTTAGACAAGACTTGTTCAGAATTGTTGTTAGCAAAATTGTTGTAAAGATTAATTAAACAACAGGTTATCACTGTTAAGTGGAACCTTGGTTAAAATTTGATCATATAGTTGAGGCTTCTGACATGCACTGCCTTTCCAAGTCGAAGCTCAAAGCCGAAGCACAAAGTCGAAGCTGCTGCCTTAGCAAAACAAACGCTCTTAAACACTCATTGCTTATCAGCTACATGAACCGAAAAAAAATGAGAATGGCAGCTGTCTTCGATAGGTCACATACTCAATTTGTTCATCGGATATGTCATTCTTACATGATATAATGAGCGATTGATAAGATTCTACGATTGCACTATATAGTTCCTAGTGTATAGAAAGTACATTCGCATATGAGGAGTGCAGAAAGCTAACATTACAATTATAGCGTTAATATGATTATCGGTTACTTATTTCAAGCTCGGTTCTAAGTGGACATTTAGTGAACTTGTGAAATGGTGATGGCAAAAAGACACTGCTGAGTTTTTTTTTGGTTTCCATCCAGTGCAGGAGCGTTGGAAACCTCGTAAACTTAGTTTTAAACCGCTTAATATTTATCACTATCAATTAATCAAACTTACAGACTCTTCAATCTACATAGGTGCCTGTAAATAAGGCCTTAAAAATGTTAAAACTTGAATATAATGAACTAGAAAACCATGTAGGCATAATTTAGTTTCAATCGTGATTTTTGTAAATCGGTGAAACTCATGCCTTCACTGTCATTTCACTATAATTTATTTTCATTTGAGATAAACATTCCTCGAATAAGATCTCATTAGGTGTATTTTCAGTAACTTAAATATTCTTGAGGCGGTCCCTTCGTTATTTTTCGTCTTGTAAATATTAATTATAATTAAAAGGGCTTTCCGAGACTAAATAAATTATCATGAGCCACTTTTTCATTGTGTATTTTAATTAAATTTTTCCTCTCTTTGTTTGCAGGTAAGTGGCTTTTTCTGTTTTTCTGCGTCTTGTCGGTAATTTTCGGTAAGTAGTATTATTGTCTGATGTACTATTATCTTAATTACTAAGTTTTCAAAGCACCAATTTATCCGTATTTTTTTTTGTTAAATTTTATAATATACGTACTTAGTCATAACCAAATTCAAGAATGTTGTTTTTGAATACTCCTGACATGGGTTAAGAGTATCACTTAACATTAGCTGAACGTCTCATGACTGAGGTTATATTTTGCCCCTTCCAACTAAGTTAGTACGATAACAACTTCGACTGCATCTTCACTTACTTTCAAATGGGATTGCAACCAAAAATCTACTAAATGTAATATTTCAAAAGTTCATAACCTATCCGAAAAAATAAGTTCATCTCATATTATTAAATCTTTTTATAATACACTTTTAAAAGCAGTATAAGAAAACTCAGATGATAACAAAGTAAGAATCACTAAAATAAGTTTTCACAATCTGAAAAAAAAACCTGTTTCTCAAAGATCCCAAATTAAACTCTTTACTAATAAACAAAAAAAATCGTTGTCAACATCACCGTGGGTCATTAAAAATGTTTTCAATAGCCCGCCAAATAATTATGGCTGCGGTAATTTTCGTGAAAAACGAAAAAAAAAAAACAAAAATCCGCCCAAACGTGGAGCGCACAAAAACACAAAGGCTTTGACGATCGTCGAGCCCTTTTCAGTCTTTACTCTTTCCGCGACGCTGGCAGAACGGCACAGATAATGTGACCATCTTTACCGATTTTTACGAGACTGTCCCGCTAATATACAAATATAGGTAGGTACAATAAAATGTATGACTCATTTTTTATGGTCATAAAAAGATTTTGACGTGACAACGTCTTATAAATCGATAGAGCCGGCTGCACGCACAAAAAACATGACTCATCCGGCGTTACCTCGCTCATGCGGCGTTACCTCGCTCGCGTTACCTCGCTCTGAGGCGTTCCATGTAAGGCTGGAAGTGCAAGCGAGAGTTGTCACTTTCAACTATCGTCAGTCGTCAAGTCGGTTTGACTTTACAGACAACCAATTTTTTTATATCCATAAAAAACCTGTCGTACATTTTCATACTCAATCTAAATTTAATTTAATTTGATTTTTGTTAGGATCGCCTGAGCTGCTTTGATCATTTTACTTAATAATAAGTGTTAGGTAGGAATTAGGGGGAAAAAGCCATAAATGATTGATTATGGAATTTATTAAATGAAAAAACAAACAAACCTTCTCTTTGAAATGTAGAAAAATCTCTGTTCAGATTATTTTATAAGTAACTTTTGAAAGTTTCTACAATTCTTTAAGACTTTTTGGCTCCTGCTTTTCTTTTGTTAAGGACTTCAAAACCATGTTCCTTTTCATTCCTTTTACCATATTGTCGTCAGCCCAAGGAGGAGCATTGGCAGTGAATTGATAAAAACCAAAATCCTGACCAGTTTTAGTTTTCTTTTTAGGAAATGATTTTAAGGTTTCTAACAGATGAGTTCATCACAACCTATTGGCTTACTAGCTACCTCGAATACTGGCTTGTGCCCACCTTGAATAAAAAAAAATTGGTTGTCTGTAAAGTCGGTTTACTGACGATAGTTCAACGTGACAACTCTCGCTTGCACTTCAAGCGTTACATGGAACGCCTCAGAGCGAGGTAACGGCACATAAGTCATGTTTTTTTGTGTGTGCAGCCGGCTCCATCGATTTATAAGACGTTGTCACGTCAAAAATTCAGTCCTCGTTGTCCTATCGCCATATATTTGTCCCACTTCAACCGTCAAAAAGCGTGGACACTTTCGCCACAGCGTCATTTTTCACCGTTCCTCCATTTATTTTATCTGTGCACCACACTCAGCCCGGACGATAGGGCTCTGTTTCGAATTTCGAACGAACATCAGCTGTTGAGACGCAGAGATTTATTGCCACCCATTCAACTAGAATACAACTTCGATTTGAATTTTTTTTCCGCTCCTTCGAATTTGGAACGTATTTAATGTGAGTTTGGTGCACAGAGTATTCAAGAATCGACACGGCTTAAATGTCAAATCTAAGTGAAAATTAGCGTATTGTATTATACCTACAATAATAAATAAAAACAATGTGAATCCATAAAAATACATACGGGGTTTTTTTTTACCAAAAAGACAAGAACTATAAATGTGCTTTTTAATAAAGCACACAGCTATGTGCTTGAATATGTTTCCGACTATCTGAAAAACGTAACTATTCTATTAGCCAGTTCACTATTGAAACATTTTATTGATATATTCAGAAGTATAACTTTTTTTCTAAATTACCGATGAAATTTTTAAATGGGATTAATTAAGTTTCTTTTTGGCTAATAAGTAATATTATAAAAACTAAACACACTCAGTAAAAACTAAACTAGCCACATAAAGCAATTTGAAAGAAAATATAACGAATTGAACTCGCAGATTGCATCAAGCAAACAGAGAAAAGCGGCTTTCGAGTCAAAAGGGATGTGCCAATAACATATTGAAAATTTATCAAAACACTTTTTCCAGCCTATAAACGAGTACATACGCTTACGTTTCTAAGATCACACAAGGAAAGAATAGAATTAGGATTGCATATTTATTCCTTAGATATTTTTGTCGCCTAGAACTTCTATACTTCTCTTCTTCTTCTCTATTACCTAATGAAACATCCATAAATTTCCGCTGGTCCATCCATGGCTTTAAGGAACAAGGCTCCGATCGTTTTTATTCAGATTACCTATTATTAAGATGATATTTTATCGACTATTCAATTTGAAATTGCTGCAACATCACTTTAGCCACCGGTAGAGGGATTTTCCGGCAATAGATAACAAAGGGACATTTGCTAGTGTTGTATTTAATATAAGATTTCTATTTTAAACTATATTTGATATTTATATATTTAGAAAAATTAAACACACTTGAGTCATTTTCACATATTATATTTTTTATAGACTTACACAGACTACTCATGACAACTGCTATTACAGATTATCACCATAGACTAAGCAACCATAGAACAGAAACTGTTTCATGAAACTTTTTTTGTTGTAATAAATATTTTGAAGTAAGTCAATCCAAAAACCATAGGGTCAGTTCGTTCAAAGTGACCGTTTGCAGTAACTTTTCGCAATAATTTCTCAACATAATTGATCAGAATTGTCACTGCGAGTGCGGAAGCGTCCCCCAAAATTCGGGGGCCCTCAGATTGCACCCCCCTCGCCAGAGCCGGGGATGTAATGATGTTTGTCAAATGGAAAATGAGATAGGGAAATGTGGCCGGGGCTGAGTTTGCGACCTTTTTTGCTGACGGTATCGTGTTGCGCTGGTAGAGAATAGAATGGCTGTAACGACGGCATTATTAGCTTTATAGATTGTAATTTCTTACCACTATTTAGTGTCTTGGGCTAATAATTTATTTTGGGAAATTACCCCAATAAGTACTTGACAACCAGCTATTTTGTCCCGTTAAATCATTTCGCTAAATCCTCTCTTATTCATTGTCAACAAAAAATTAAAATATTGTGAAAAATTTGCTATGATACATTCCACTCACGGTAGTACTTGTACGTATAATTTTTTTGTTATGGGAAAACTCATTCAACTCGCGATACCGTTACAGTAACTGACAATTTACACTGTTACCGCAACCGACACCTTTAGTAATTGTTCGAGTTTTGATTTCTGTCGTCACTCCCATCACGACATTGTTTTACCTCCCAATAAAATAAAAACTGAATTACAATAATCCCCAATAACAATAATATAAGATATGTTAATTTATACTATAACGTTATGATTTATCGAAATATTCATAGATTACCTACAACGTTTAAGATTAATTAATGTATTAGGAGATATCATTCAAAATGGTAAACTATAAATGAATAATCAAAGTTGTACCAATATGAATAATTAAACTTCTTGCTAATAAGCGCTGCCCTTTTCGGTTTCTGGTATGTTGACATTTAATTAACGCGGGCGCTTCTATTAAATACACAGATTTAACGTTTTCGATTTAACGTTTCGTGAGAGCTGATAAATAATATTCTTGTTTAGTTCTGTGCGTTAACAGTTTTTGACATAATAATGGTTACTAGGGTTCCGTAAATCCGTGCCCAAAACGTAAAACGGTACCTTATTTTATTACTTAGACTTCGCTTCGTCTATCGGTCTGTCCGTCTGACAACAGGCTATTTCTCATGAACCGTGGTAGTTAGACAGTTGAAGTTTTCACAGATGATGTATTTATGTTGCCGCTGTAGCAAAAAATACTAAAAAAAAAACAGAATTAAATTAATATTGAAGGCTGCTCTTATACAGAGGACCAGAACTTTAATACTATTGAGAATTGATCCTGATAGGTAGTTCAGAACCCTCATTATGCAAACCCAACTCGCATTTGACCAATTTTAAAATATATTCGTTGATTTGATCAAAATTAAAGAACTGTGATCTGTCCCTTGAGAGATTAAACATACATTTTAAGTACAGTACCAAAACAGTTTACGCGACTCATATTTTGTTGACAACACCAGAATAGATGGTAAAAGCGGCAGTAACAACTCGAGATCCGCGGTGACAAAATTCACCCTACAATTTCAGTTTATGAGATATTAGTGAGATGTCAGACAGACGTTTACGGCGTCGTAAAGCGACCTCTGCTCACTTGTTGAGTTTACGACAGTATTATGAAGACAACGTCTGAAACGCCCTTATTTTTATGGGGCTAAGGTCTGGCGATACTAGGAAAGGAGGAGTGTTGCGGAGTTCATTGGAGTGCAGGACAATCACTGGGAGTAATGAAACACTTTGACCCCCAGTTACGCAAAGTTCATGAAAAAAGTTACGTGACTTCCGCGTTGGTTTAGTGTTTTCCTCATTTATTTCGCCTAGATATAATTACCGTAAGAAAATGAAGATGCCATAACGATACAAGCCTTGCAATGCTCAGTGTTGCATGTACTCAAATTACTATCTCTGTATTGCTTTGTAATTAAATGCACCCACTAATGCGTACCACCTTATAACTTATCTATACACTCCTGGTACCTCTGCACGTAACTTATGCGCTCCGGGGCGAGGTTAATAGCTAATATCGCCTAATGACCGTCGTCTCCGTGTAATGTTCCACATGGGACGACCTACGAATGCCTCGCGCTTATGCTTGCTTGGTAATTTACGCTCGATCTTTCTCTACCGTAACTGCTTTAATTGTCCATTCGAATAGGTATTACGTTGATTTGTTAGTTTGATCCACAATTAAGGTTTACCTTTTATGGTAACAGCCTTGAACTTTTGTGATTCTACGAACTCTATGAATAAATTATAATACTTATACGAATAAATTACAACTAAACATAACCTTTATCGATACCCTCCCCACATTTCTTCACTGTAGCTTGATTTTATTAATTTTTAACAAACAAACGTGTAAGTTAGGGCAAAAAAAAAATTCTTTCTTGAAACATAGAATAAGTAAGTAATTCCAAAATTAGTTGATGACTTTGTATAAGGACGTAGACAGACCTGACTCATATGGGCAAACTCAAGTCACAAACTCGAATAAATTAGTTTCACTTAAAAGAGTCGCAGCGCAAATAAAATCTATTAACTCGAGTCCATAAATCACTTCTAAATTATATCCCAACGGCGCCTGCGCCTTGCCCAAGATGGCTACCCGAAATAACACGTCAAACGAGACGTTTTTACGTTCAGAAATTTAATTGCCTATACGATTACAAAGGATTCGTTGTTTTCACAAACACGATGATTTACAACGGTGAAATACTTTAAAAACTAACTAAAAACAGTTGTGAAAATATTTATTTACTACCGTCCGTGGTGATTTAGGGCAGGATTCCTTTGATTTGGACGGATTTTTATTATTATTTAATCTCGCAGCTAATGTCTATAGTTAATAAATCTTAGCGGCGTGCAATAAAATATGCTGACGCGTTTAATTTTATCGCGGCGTGAATGAGTCGTAATAAACTATTATAATTTATTTATTGATCTCCGTATAGAGCATTGTCTTGTAATAGAGATAGCTTTATTGCGTGTTGATTAATTAATAGCATTTAATATTGTCAAGTTTACGTATTTAATTCAATTTATATCGAGTTCTGTTCTTATAGGCACATTTAAATTAGTCAAAGTATTTTTTGACTGTAGCAGGTTGAATGACTTTATCGATGTTATGGTTTCTTGATGTTCGATTTTTATTCTTTTATTTTTATTCGGTCTGACCAATAGCCGTTTTCTTATTACGTTTCAATCTCAGAACTGCGTAAAAATTATACCTTCTAGGGGGAAGTCCCCTAGTGGCGGACACCTAAGGTTTTTTATGAATAAAATAAAAAATATTTTCAGGAATGTATATTTATTTATGACTTACAGTAGGTAACAAAGATAGAAATCACACCAAACTAAAAAAAAGCAACCTCTGCTAAAAACATAATTAATACCACGAATCAAACTTGGGTAACAAAAAATATAATTTTAAAAAGTGGCACCTTGTACCGGACGGGTGTTTGTGCCATACCCCTAGCACTGGATATTTCAGAATAGTCTGCATCAATCGCATATGTAGCCATCTCCACACTCTGGAACGTCTGCACATGCTTCATGTGCACACCCAAGACACGATGAGCATTGGATCCAGTCTTTGATATAGTTTTCTAAGCAAACTACACAAATTGTTGTGTCTGTGTTAGATGTTTGATCTTGTAGTTCTACTTTTTAGCTTTATCTCTATTTTCTCTTTTAGACTTCACGGCTTTAGATTGTTTTCTTTTCTCTGAGCTCTTTCCTTAGGTTTGTTTTACATTGCTTTCAACCGCTACTTTAAACTTAGATCCTATTTCCCTCTTTTTTTTACGATATTTTCTTTTTCGTTTTCATTTTCTTCTACTACTTTTTTGTATGGTGATGACTTTAAAATCTCACTTCGGTCACATTTCCTTTTTCGAGCTGCAGTAAGCATGTAAAGTGCTTTTAAGAACTTGATGAACCATTGCGGCTTATCTAACACTAATTTCCTTGGACAAATAGCTGCTTGCAAGCTCTGTGTCTTCAACGATTCTTTCTTTTTCTTGTCTTCCATTTCGTTTCTCTTCCTTTGTCTATACCTTAAAAGAAAATTAAAGTAATTAATTAAATAACGTAGATTGTTACAAGAAATAAATAAAAAAACATTGTCCGGTGCTAGGGGACGGCTTAGTGTCCGGTACTAAGGGACAGACAATATCGTACATTAGGTAGTACCTACCAAAATGGTTTCAAAAATCAAATAAAATGCTGTCGGTTTACCGATAACAATCAAATGCTACTTCAATTATCGACTACCATTAAAATATAAATGCATAAATGTGCCAGAACTACTTACGTCGATCTTATATGACGCCGCGCGTTCCCGCCAAGAACTACATTCATCCTCTCCCGCTGCGGCTTTGCGCGACCCTGGCGAGCTGCGGCGCGTGATCCTGTAGCTATGTACCCCCCGCACCCCTTTCACTAGTAGTTCGAATCGAACAGGTTTATACTTTCTTGGATAGTACCACTGTCCGGCGCTAGGTGCCGTCCGGCGTTACGGGACTTCCCCCTACGTATAATAGTGGAAATATACCCTGAAAATATTTAAACAATAGGTATGATACGTTTTGCGCAAAACTCTGCATCAGTAGAATCACACGTTTTTTATTAGATTATGAAAAACAAGCGATTTTATTGATTCGTTTGACACAAGACTGTAGCATAGCAATTAGCAACTTTGATGCATAAGCAGCCTAATTGGTTTTCTTATAAAAGACGATCGAAGACAGAAGACTGAAGAGGTCTTATCATCATTTGGATTTCGAACTAAAATACTTTAAAGTAAGATGCAGAAAGAAAAACAATGGACCGCATATTTAGTGGTTAGGATCCTCGTACCATATGTAAATCGGCAACGATAACAACAGTACTAGAAACACGGTAATACGCGGCCCATTCAGGCGCGAGCCCTAGAAGGGCCGGCCCGCTGCGATTGCAAATTGCGACAAGTCTTTGTTCTGAGACTACAATTATTATAGAGTATCGGTACGCATCTGGTACATAGATACTAAACGTAGATACGCGAGGTTGATAATGATCGCGTATTCGGTTGTAACTTTTTTTATGATGAAGCAATCGGGACTTAGAGCTGAAACGCGGTACTTTTCTTTCTTTGTTTAGCGCTTGACTATCTTATGAGACTACAATTATTATAGAGTACTAGCTTTTGCGCGCGGCTTTGCCCGCGGTAATTTCGTATTTCCACAAACCCAGAGATTCAGATTTTTCAAAAACCTAAATTTCCTTTTCAACCTTGGCCTTTATACTTACTTTCTAGAAAGTAGCTTATGTGGTAATTATGGGATATCGTCTACCTCCATTCCAAATTTCAGCCAATCATTCCGGGACAAAAAGTAGCCTTTGTATTAATCCAAGTAACAATCTTTCACCACTTAAATTTCCAACCAAATAGGTTCAGTAGTTATGGCGTGAACGATTTTAATCTGGCGTGGAATTCGATAATTCAAATATCCCGCAAAAACCGCGTAATTTTCCGAGATAAAAAGTAACCTAAGTGCTAGATCATTATATAATGGACCTCTTATTCAAATTTTAGCCTAATCGTTTCAGTAGTTGCGGCGTAAGGTAGTTTTTCTCCCGCAGGAATTTTGGTTTTTCACACATCCCGCGGAAATCATGTTTTTTTCGGGATAAAAAGTAGCCTATGTATTAAACCGGGATATAATCTACCTCTATCCCAAATTTCAGACAAATCGATTCAGAAATTGCGACGTGAAGGAGTATTTCCCCCGCGCGTATTTCTATTTTTTACAAATTTCGCGGGAACCATAGATTTTTGTGAGATAAAAAGTAGTGTATTTATTAATCCAGAATATAATTTAACTCTTGTTCAAATTTCAGCCAGTTCCGATCAGTAACTGCGGCGTGAAGGAGCATTTCTTCGTAATATCTTTGGACCCCCGTTTCACCCCCCTAGGAGGTAGCCTCGTTAGTAGGGGTGGAATTAAAAAAATCGAGGCACTTTGTTATTTTTATTCAAAATCCTACTTACCGATTTTAATGAACGTAACTTGAAAATTGACGGATTCCCATATACGTAAAATAAAATTCCTTATTTAACACCCTTAGCGGTAGAATTTCATAAAATCCTTTCTTAGTACACATCTAGGGTGTTAAGAGAATATTCCTTCAACCGTTTGGGCAGTAGCTTGTCCAAAGGCCAGCCAGCCGGGACCAAGCGTTTTCTAGTTTCAACCCCCTTTTTAGAGAGTTAGGGGTGAAATTTCCAAAATCCCTCAAACATCCACTCTCTTATTTTTATTCAGAAGTCTATATACCAATTTTCATGAATCTAACTTGAAAAATGAAGGACTTTCATACAAACCTAAATCCCTTATTTAACCCCCTTAGGGGTAGAATTTCAAAAAATCCTTTCTTAGCGAGCGGTTTGGGTTCACAAAGAATCTTCCCCGAAATTTTCAAGTCACTACGTTCAGCCGTTTGGGCTGTAGCTTGTCTGTCAGTCAGTCACTCAGGACAAAGCCTTTTATAGTTATAGATCGGTACGCATCTGGTACATAGATACTAAACATAGATACGCGAGGTTGATAACGATCGCGTATTCGGTTGTAACTTTTTTATGATGAAGCAATCGGGACTTAGAACTGAAACGCGGTACTTTCTTTCTTTGTTTAGCGCTTGACTATCTTAAAAGTTATTGCCAAATCAAATTAAATAATCGCGGACAAACATACATACATACATACGGGTCGAATACAGAACTTCCTCTTTTTTGAAGTCGGCAAATAGCCTACGCTCAAAAGTTATTTTAAGCTGTCTGTTTATACAAATTGAATGTCTTTATAGTAAATTAGTAACTCTACCATTGCGTAAATGCCTGATTCTTAATACTTAGCAGAGCCGACAAGAAACTCAAGATTTGCTTGATAACTATCTAAGTATCGCCTAATTCAAGTTTGCAAGCAAAATGCTCATTTATAGGACTTTAAACGATGCCGATATATACTTAGTCAAAATATGGACATTTCAAAGTATGGAAATTTTATATTATGTGATAGGTTTGTCAATTACCTACCTATTGTAAAATGAAGTAGGTATGCGTATGAAGACACAAAATTGTATTGATGTATACATAAAGGACCTATGACACATAGGCACGTATGAATACCTACTTCAAGTAAGTACCTACATAAAGAACACAAAATCATTATAAATGCAATTTTCTATGTTCCTCTGGTAATCTACGTATAATTTGCCAGATGATGGCAAATTAGGTAGTTAGCCTCACGGCTCACCTAGATCCAACGTCGGATATATTACGGTAATTGACTCTATTACATTGATTACAGCTTGTAATTACCACGCTTTTGCTATTACAGTATTACAGCGCGGCGCGGATTGTCAAATCGTGCCGTGATTGGTTTCTATTATGAGAAGTGCGATTGAGACTTTCAATAGTGTGGAGTGATTGATGAACCTCTTAGATGTTCATGATGACCTGGTGCCATCGCGAAACATGTTAGCCAATTTCATGTATGTTTTTCCCACGACTGTAATAAATAAATGCATTAAATACATAGGTATAAGGTAGGGAATCAGTAGGTTACCTTAGTACCTACTTACTTACATATAGGTAGGTGCTTACCTAAAATTGACTGACTGACCAATTTATTAACGCATAGCTTAAACCACTGGACCAATTCAAGCGGTATATATACAAAGCTATATTGACGTAGGCAAACGATAAGAAAGGATTTTTGAAAACCTCCTCAGGGTAAAATAGAAGTCACACGAATTAAGCCGCGGGTGGGCTTCTTCTTGTTGATAAAATACTTGAAGAAAAAACTTATTATGTATCCTTCCATAAGCCATAAGCACAAAATTAACTTTATTAAACTTACTACAAGTTTCGATTACGCAAGAAACTTCGGATTCACCTGTCACGTAGGCGGTAACCATTAGCACACCATTGGCTGCAGACTACAGCACTACCCCACTCTGATTACGGCGAATTACGGCGAATTACAGCGAATTACGGCGAATTACAGCGATTACGCGGGCCGTAGTGACTGCGAGGACAGGTGGTTGTGTTCAACATAATGGCGTGGTGTCGACGGACATTTTTGCATTCTGCGGTTCTGTGTGGTTTATTGTCTCCCAGTTTGGAAGGATTGTTTTAACAATGTCGCTAATTTAGCATCTCCTCACTTTCCCTCCTTGACTTGATTGAGATTCCGAGAGTGATGTAATTTATGAATTATATGATAATAATATTAGCTTGTACTTGTAGGCTGTAGCCCCATTAGATGGTCCAAGTCTTTGGCACATAGGTACCTCGACACTCATTTGTGGAAACTTAAATAATATTGTCACAAATCACTTGTACTTCCAACTGTGAAGGAAGCCTGCAATCAGCGTGCTTGAGACTTTACCATATTTTTTTAAATGTGTGCAGAGCCTGCCAGCCCGCACCTGGCCAGCACGCTATGTAGACAAACCCCGAAAGACTTGTACCCAGCTCAGAGACATAACTAAAGAACTGAACTGAGTCACATGATATGACTTACGATGTTAGTATATTCTGCTTCAAGTTACGGTAACTGCATCGACCACAGGCATCGACCATAGACACTTTCCATCGTATAAGATTACAGTCAAGTAATTAATTGCTGTTATTGATCAAAAAAGATTTGTCGCCAATCTTAAACTGATCTCAAGCGAACGCATTTTTAATCTCCAGTTTTGTAAAACCAAGACCTAGGTATTACGGTTCGTCGGACCATCATCAAGCCTTTTCATAATACGTGCGTATTAAAAGCATGACGAAAACCGTTCCGTCGCAATCTACGGGTCACGGGATAGAAAATTAGAAGCCAACCCGAAAACGGCCACTCGACGGCGGGCGACGAGCGTGACTCGATATGACACCGCAGCGACCGCAGAAATTGCGCAATTACCGAATGAGAACGAGCGCGTGCGCAATCGAAAACAATCGCTGCTCGCCGCGCGCAGATCCTGCGCTAATGTCGCTACTCACTGCTGCGAGCACTGCCGTCGCCGCAAATTGCGCCGTTGGACGCAGGGCTGGCGACCATAAGCTTATAGCTATTTGATCTATTCTATCAGTATAGATTTTTTTTTATAATTAATAGGCTTGCGCTTCACTACTATCAAATCTGATGAACAGAAATGATGAGGTCTAAGATGGAGCGCGCTTGCCTAGAAAATGCCTATTCACTCTTCTCTTGAAGGCACCCAGATTGTATTTGGCTGGGAATACGGAAGCTGGAAGGGTGTTCCACACCTTAGCGGTTCGTACCAGAAATGTAGAAGAAAAATGTTTCGTTCGAGTACGCTGGACATCAACCACATATGGATGCCACTTCTCTCGACGCCTCGCGGTTCTATGGTAGAAAGGTGAAGGAGGCACAAGGTTGTGGAGTTCTTGAGCATACTCTCCAAAATATATCCTGTAAAAAACTGCTAAACAGGCAACGCTGCGTTGGTGTTCTAGACTGAGCAGTTAGATCAAATCCCTTCATAACACAGGATCTAATGTAAAGGGGTATTACATAGAAATATTTTAAACTTAATGATGTTGTCTTGAGGCACGTAATGATATTGTTAATAGTTTACGGTAACATACGAGTAGGTTTTGAATAGCGTTTAAGTTACGTATAGCTTTTCGAAGTTTACCGTAGGTAGTTACTTAGAAGATAAAATAGTGAATGTTTGTTACTCCTTCACAACCTAATTAAATGGCGTGGAAATAATTGTTACCATACCAAAAGATGCACGGAAAATGTTGTTGCTGCAATGTTTATGAGCATTTAGCAATGATTCCATTTCGAGCAGCATAATTTCGCAGTATTTTTTTCTAGCTAGCGGTAGCCCTGTGCGCCACGGACTGCAGTGCGGACTTTACGCCAAATGTCAAGTGCGTAGTTTTTCCGGCGAGCGCCTGCGGTCTGTCGATTGTTACGACAATGTGGTCTAATTATTTATATTTCCGATTTTTAGACGGACGCCGCGGCCCCATTAGCTGCTGGGAAAGGTTACGGGTTAATAATTGTGTGCGTCACGCCATTTAATTCTTAATGACAATAGAGGTTATTAACTAAAGGGCAGCCGATGTCTTGAACCAAGACCCATTCTAGCTTTTTGGTTTACTGGGTGCGTTTCAAATGGTCGAAAAGGCACCCTTATTGCTCTCACCCTGTCGTTTGTTTTTGACGTGATACCGTCTTATAAACACCAGCAACACGCATGAAAAATAGTAACGTTCCGCGTAACGTTCCACCTGAGCCTGTGCGTGCAAGCGAGAGCGCGCAACAAGCGATAGCGAGGCACGATGAAACAAACGATAGAGAGGCCAATTATGACGTTATCACGTAAATCTATCGTCCTTAAACCGACTTTACAGACAACCAATTTTTTTTTGTCTGTTTATCTTATTTAGCGTCCGAATCATTATGGAAAACTCTGGAAATAAAATCGCCAAAGTTATCAATTTACGACTGTCAAATTACTTAGTTTATTTGTAAGTAGGTATATTTTAATGTTCATACTGTATGACTTCACTGTTTTAATGTCGCTGGTTCACTTGATAGAAGCGCGCCATAATGCAGCTCTTCCTGGCGTGAGTGTGCCATTAAATATTTCGATCGGCCATCAAATATTTATACGTATTCCACCTCCATAGCATCGCCGTGGTAGGCAATTAACACTAGCGTCATTGCTTCGCTCTAGCGTAGCCTTGTATGAATAATTACTACTCTAATCGATTCTCTAATAGCTTGCTGGGGTATTGTATATCATCTTGTTGTTATATTCCATGTTGCCAGTATCGGATTGTAATGCTTCGGTTTTGATACTTGGGTTTCACGGAAAATAAACGCCGACTCGAAGGTACTTACTCCCCAAAGATAATTTTGCTGACTTGAAGTCTGAAAATGTGTTTGAGAATCGTATATTGGTTTCTTTTTTCTAGTTCTGTGTAAACTAAAGTACCTACTGAAGTAAACGTTCTACCAATTTTATGTTGAAAAGTCTCCTTTTTATTAGTTTGGCAGAGTTTTTATTGTAACCCTCTCAACCGATCGATATTTAGGTAAGTTTTAAGGTCAATCGTAAATAAAATACAGTTTGCTACCTAGAAAGCAAATAGTCTGATATACCTACCTATCTGATCTTATTATAATGTTGATTTTTGGATCAGCGTATGATAGGAATTTTGAAATCACTGTTGTAAACACCAAAAAGGACGCTACCTATAGATAAAAAAGTTACCACGAAAATCTTTGAAAAAGAAAATGGCGACAATTTTCTTTAATGGCCCGCAGCCACAAATAGACCACGTACCAGGGTATAAGAAAGCTGCAGGTGTGTGCTCCACGGGACGGAATGTGCGGTAAATTTTCCGGTTGCCTTCCCAATGATTTCCTCGGAGACCGCCCGCGCCGGCCAGATAGCACGGATTTCGATACGATAGCGCTCTTCAATTTCTGCTTGCCGGGATATTGTGGCCACGCCTATTGACTCTTTAAACGACTTAAAAAGTTAACCCTGCAGGCTTACCCTGAATTCCCAGTTTACATTCATCCGTTCCGGATAAAAAACTTGGACAGAATTTGCACTAAAAGTGATCTGCTATGTTTTTGAATATAAAATCGTCTCAACATTTTCTTGCGGACTATAGGTACAATTCACGGTCTCTTCTCAGAATAAGAAACGTTTTGTCAAAGTCCATCAGTGGGCTGATTCTGTATCTTTAGTTAGCAACTCACGCTGAGTTATTAACTAAGAAAAAGGTGGCAAAAATCCTATTTTTGTATTATTTTTACACAAATTAGCACATTGCATGGTATGTTGACATGATACCATACCAACCTAAGTTGGTACCTTGTGCAAAATAGGATTTTTGCCTTCGTTAACCCAGTGCGAGTTGCTAACTATCTATCGTTAGTTAGCAACTCGCCACATCACCTCACGAATCAGGCCACAGGCTGGCCAACAAGAGGGTGGCAGACTTCACACACACACACACACACACATTTGAAAACATTATGTCCCTAGTATACACTATAATATGCAAGTTTTGTAGATATATTTATGCATGTTTCTAAATGGCATTTAGGAAAACCGAGTGTTTTAAAAATCTTCAAATGTGCGCTTTGAGTAGACAAAATTATTTCTAAACAAACAAACATCGTAGTCCCACTGAAGATGTTTAAACCACTCGGTTTTCATGCTTTATATCTCCATTGCCAAAAAATTGTGATACTTTACTATTTTCGTCCAAAAAATCAAATACCCGGTCACGGAATAATATCCGGGGTATTTGTAAGATGACTGCGATCGCCGACCGCACCCAATATCGCCGATTGATACACTCGGACGAGATCCCGCGGGAACCGGGAAATATTACTTGCTCATGTTCAGCTCTAGTTATATACGTATCTGGTATAAAATACACAGGTACTCCTGTTATTAGGAAGACACATACATTATATTATTACGAACATAGTTATAATTAGGGTAATTCCATACCAAAACTAGTTAATTTCTTTGTCCGTCTTTCTGTTTGTAACAGTCGATTATTTCATCAACTACCTAAAGCTATCGATGGAATAGTTATACCTAGGTACCTAACAGAAGTTCAAAGCAATAAAATAAAATATTGAAAAAAGTTTTTAATTTTCTTTAAAAAAGGGGGGAAAACTATGTTCATGTCCACTTAACAAAATGATAATTATAAATTTCAATGAACACGCAAGAAAAATTTTCTAAAAACTCAGATTTCTTTGTAGTGTATCATTGGTGCCAATTCTGTTATGCAAAATCTTTAAACTAAACTTATGTGAAGCGTCCAAATATTATAGTGTTAAGCGCTTTTTTCCATGGGGAACATTTAAGGGTATAGATATAGGACTATAGCACAATTTTTACGCGTCTAATTAGTTTAGCAATTTTGCACAACAGAATTGGCACGATTGTCTCTAGAAATGCCCTTAATTCCTTACACTATACGAGAACGAGAAGGTTCCTAGTCAAAGTTACAATATCTAATAATTTTGGATGCCTTGATACTGGATACAATCTTTAAATCACTTTCAGTTGTCACTCTTGTTATTATTAATAGTATTGGCGTACATTCAGCCGCGACTTGTGGAGTTGTGGACGGTTTTAGTGCAGGTGTAAAATATAATATTTATGGGGCAGAGAGCGCCGGTTTGTTAGGGATAATGAGGTGCGCGCGCAACGATAAATTCGTTCCGCCGCCCGCCGCTGGGGGCGCGGCTCATTTGCATCTTTATGTATTGCACGAGGATTGCTAGTGCTTTTCTTTTTTTTATTTATCAACAATCAGTCAGCGGGGTCAACGACATTTCTAATTTTGCATTTCAAACAGCTGATTTTCTATTTACGGATTTTTGACTTTGCTTGACCCATGGAGTCAGTGGACGCAGTTGTTAGTTTCTTACAGACAATGAACATAACTCATAAACACGTTGCTTGCGATGCGTCCGATGTTGTTACTACGTTTATCTTTAAAAGGCTATCCAGGCTTTTAGATAACTATCGGTCCATACAGGTCAGTAAGTGTGGGTTAAGGTATGTATGCCGTATGCCATTGAAGTCTGCGGTTTTAGGATGGATTGAGAAACGCAAAGTAATGTGTTTCAATTTCAATCACACCCAATTGAACAGTGTCTAACTTGTGAAAGAAGTATCACCTACCTGCCTAAGTTAGCAGTTTAGCACTCCTATCCTACAAGCATTATTTTATCTACGACTCTTTAGAGAAAAAACTAATTGTTTTCTTACTTCAAAAGAAACGTTGGGACCCATGCCTTATGACTCTGACAGAATTCACGCGACTATTCATCACCCTGGCGCAGCACAGCCCCCATTGGAAACAGGGGTGTGAAGCGTTTGAGCCAACCACTAGCGTAAAAGTTCTTCTATCCACCGCTAGATGGCGCTGTCCCCAACAAAAGTGCGTAGTCAGGATGACTGCCGGGTTCGCTCTCGGCTCGTTAGCCCGACACGGCGGCTGTCACGTTTTTGACAGTTTTTGACATAGACATCGATAGTGAGGCATCGTTACCGTCGAGGCGGGGTTCCTTATCGGCCGTTCTGTTAGTTTATACGCTCATACCTATTTGATTTGGCCGTGTAAGCGTATTGTTGCGGGGTAAGGTCTTGTTTTTTTTTCTCGGGTTTGATAGCGATCGCTTTTTGGTTTGGTGTTAAACTTATTATTATGTTTTAGCAACATCTTCGAGGTAACAAGGGAATCCCTATATTATATGCAGTTTTGTTTCGAAGTTTCTGACGAAGAACACATAACTCTTCAATGATATAACGTAGGACTTACTTATCTAATGTTATTAAGGTAGTACTTAGTCGTATCATCAATTCCAATTAGAAATACAGATAGATAGACAGAAGATATTAAGTTGGTTATAGTGCCACATCGATTACATAATTATGTAAACTATGTGGCACTATAACCTAAGTACTTTGTGGGGGTTGAGTGTTATACGCTTCTATGACCCCGAAGTCTGTTTAGACTTACCCCTTAGCACAGGTTTAAGATTTTCATGTTTCATTTTCATCAGATCGTGAAGTAGGTTGTGTTTTCGTCACATGCGGTGATCTCGCATTCATGGCGCGATACATCACGAGGGCGGGCGCGCAGTTTTCCGCGTTTTCCGCCTTGACGTGCAATTATAAAGATAATAACGTTTTCACCTGGTGTCGCGGCGCGGCGCTTTGCGGCCGGTTTTATTTGTCCCGATGATTTATAGCCGTGGAGCGGTGGAATGGAAACGCGCAAGTTACGCTTTTTTTGGTATTACTATCTTTACTCCTACGTATTTTGTTTTTGTATTTAAATCGGTTATTTCGGTATTCAAAAACGGTTTACTTATTTATAAATGCATAATCAACTTTAGTCTTATGTTTAAAAAGCGAACGTTTATATGTTTATGCACGTGAGTGTGTGTTTATGATTCCCGAATTTCTAGGAGAGGCGGAGACGCGGGAAATAGAATAAATCTGACAGTGACTCGACATAGGCATCCACCTACGTTAAGTTATATGTACAGGTACCGTGTAGAGTCAACATCTGATATTACTCTGGTATTAGAGCGATACATGCCCTTACTTATCTCATATAAGACATCATTTTATGCATCAAAAACGAAACTTTTAAAGTGTTGAATTGCTAATGATGCCAGTTACGTGTGTCTGACAGTTAGAGATTACAACTATAAAATCACTAGTTGTCTATGGTGAAACGAAAAAGCGAAAAATCTCAGAATTAAGATTTCAAGGCGAGCGCGGAATGGCGGCAAAAACCGTTGACAAGTTGGGAAAGAACACGGCAGAATTTTTGGCGGGATTGCATTCTCACTTCATTCTAATCAAAATAGTTTACGCGTTGGCAGCCAGG
This sequence comes from Coenonympha arcania, assembly GCA_036785405.1. Classification (NCBI taxonomy): domain Eukaryota; kingdom Metazoa; phylum Arthropoda; class Insecta; order Lepidoptera; family Nymphalidae; genus Coenonympha; species Coenonympha arcania. The sequence continues at coordinate 598,405 of CM072073.1, forward strand.
GCATCTACGCCATTGTTTATTAACCGACTTCGAAAAACGAGAATTGAGCAACCCATTCTCAGATCGACGGGTGTTTTTTTTTTCGTTTGCGATTCTGACCACTCTATCGTGGGAACTGGGAACGGACTTTTTTTGACATCCTGTTGGTTGTCTTTTAAATCGACACCTATTTTTACGAACGGATGCCTAAATGACAACCGCGAACGTGATTCTAGGAATAGCTGTGGTTCTTGATTTAGCGTCAGATCTGGTTTTGGATAGGATTATTATCATTATTATTTGATTAAAATCCCGATAACTCAGTGGTTATGGGGCGGTCTGAAATCCAAAAGTTGCAGATTCGATCTTTATCCATTGAGACAGGCTGTCATATTATAGGTATTTACCTCTAGCACAAGTTTATCGCATAGTTTAGTCATTAGATATCTACTTATTCTGTGTAAGTATTATCCATAGGTATAAATCGTACTTTGTAAGTAAGCCTAAGTAGATTAGTAGATACCACATTGAAGCTAATTATAGAGCTCTGAAACCCTTTTCTTTATGAATAAGAAGTATGGTGATACATAAGTAAACTTTTTAATTTTGCCTAAGTATAATAATAGCCTTTTATTTTATTTTCTTTATTTACTGCAATCAACAGCGTTACAGACAATTATTAACAATTAACTTAGACTATAAATAAGGCCAAATAAGATTACATTTTGATAAAATAATAAAAGTATAACCATATAGCAAGAACAGAGAAGTTACAACTTACAAGTACAGTACTAGTTACAATGACGTGAAGATTGAACGCAACATTATAGGAAAAACAAAACAGCCAAGTAAATAATGCAACATGAAATAAAAATTTTGCTTTGCCGGAGGAACAAAAGTTTGCCAAAAAGTGTATGTTTGATGTGCGCGCGCGCGCGTGGTTGTGTGTGTGTGTGTGTGTGTGTGTGTGTGTGTGTGTGTGTGTGTGTGTGTGTGTGTTATGTGAGTGTTGTATGTGAATATAAATCAAGAACAGGTTTTCAACATTGTCTTTAACTTTGTAATTTTTGAATCTCTCTTTTTAATTGCATTTTAGTTAGGTGAAATAGATCTAAGTTGTAATAAATTTTATTGTAGGTTTTAGCCAGACGTAGAAGTACAGAATTTTGTGCATAATTAGTTTTAACTTTGGGTATTGCCAAAAGGCGTCTCTGACGAGGCCTAAAAGAGGAGGCATTAAGTGAAAAACTCGCCAGCAGAGAGGGGCAGTCAATTTTCCCAGTAAGGATAGCTTGCAGCAGCAACATGTCGCTCATTCTCCTTCGCTTCTCTAAGGTGTCAATTTTATAATGTTTGCTAGCTTCCTCATAGCATGAGAATTTTTTAAATTCTTTAAACGCAAGATATTTAAGAAATTTTCTTTGAACTGATTCAATTCTTTGAGAATGTATGATATAGATCGTTATTACTGAACATTTTTTAACAGCTTTTCTTTACATGTTTATGCTTATCAAATGCTGAATGCTATTACTTACTCAGAAGATTCTCTATCAATAGCTAGGTAATAAGTTAGATATATTGCCCATTTAAAAAAAAATGAATTGTGTTCGAAGCCGTAACGTAGTACAGGACATTCGCTAATCATAAAATTCGCGATAAACGCTCAAACAAAACGCGGCTAACTCGTCCGAGTCACACAGATCGAGACATTATCACAATATACACCCAGTTAAATATCGCCAACGGTCCGTCCGACCAACGCTCGACCGAGGCTCTACCTAATCGCGCCGCGTTCCTTTTTGCGGACACTCGAAGCAGAAAAACAAAGCATCCATCACCGCCGTTCACTCTCACATAAATCAGACGGACGTGAAAGAGACAGGTGCAAGGACGGCCAGTCGATTTTACAAATGGGCGGAGCGCTCGTGTCGACAACGAAACAAAAGAGTGAAAAGGCAATAATCGCAAGTGCAGCGTGCAGCGCGCGCGAGCGAGAGGCGGGATTTTCCATTTTCTTTTTTTTTTACTTGCAAAGGAAACGCTAAGGCGGTCGGGAAATCTAGAGAAAAACGTGAAAGGTGTAAGTGGGAACTGGTTGAGAGATTCCGCGTCCGAGTGTTTGTTTTATTATTCACGTGAATGCACCTTTTTGAACGCTTTCCAATGGGTTTCAAGAGCTATTGTTTCACTTAATTATGTAATTGAAATGATGATAAAGTATAGCGTATTAGAAATTATAAACTTTGAAGGGTACTTAACAAATAACAGCTACTTATTGTACAGTGTCAAATGAAATGACTTGTCATAAGAAACATTGTATGCTATGAAATAAAGAATTTCTTTCTCTATTCTATTCAAGTTATCGGTACCTACTTAGACTTTTCATTGGGCCCGAAAAACTTTTACTTACTTACTCACTAAAAGTTCCAATTCCATGTCAAAGATATAAAACGATATGTTGTGATTTTTTTTCTAGAAATTAAACTTAATTCTAGCATACCTGCAGGTTCTTTCTAAGATTTTCTCGACATAAAAATCAGTACATAAAAGTACTTATCTACCTAACAAAGACTCGATCTGGGTAGGTATGGAGCCCAGAACTTTTTGATTCGAAGTCGAAAGTTAGTAGGTATAGGTACGTTTGCGTTGATGTGTAACGGGAACTTCTATCTAAAGCGAGAGACCAAAACTATTATTGGAGGCCCTACCCCTAGGTACAGCAGGATACTCGGCCTCCTATAAAGGTATCGATCGTTGATCTAGCAGAAACTAGGGGAGCCCTAACGAGACTGAGCGTGAGGCCTAGGGCAATAACCCAAAGTGCTCAGTGGAAGTTTTCACTAAAACTTCTATTCGCATGTCCAATCTCAGACACACTTCTGAGTTTTCGAATTTATGTGCCACTAGGTATACCTACTTGATTAAACGTGACAAGAATTGGCATATTGGAGACTGTATCATTCATAAGGGGATTTATTGAATTTATTTTTGTCTTTCTCACTCTCACACATACGTTGGTAGGTGCGACATGTAGCGTCGCGGAAGAATATATAACAGAAAAATCACCTTTTACCTAATTACTCAAAAACTAAACCAGTTATCAAAAATCGGTTTCTAAGCGTTTTTGGATATTGTTATTAGGTACCGACACATTAAAACGAAAATTAAAATTACATCCACTGTAGTTTCCGATAAAAACAGGAAAACTAAGATTTTGGAGCAACTTTTGGGAGAACTTTCTATCGAGAAAATTTTATCCAATCGTGTTTCTGCTTCTAAGCGATTTTAGGTTAAAGACCCAAAATACATGACGTTCAAATTTTAAAGTAATTGTCTTTATAGTTTTTACGTGAAACTGCATTCAAAATCACTTAATTACAGCTTGTATTCACGCCGTTAAGATTTTCTCTCGAATCAACCGTCATCAAGTCTCATGTGTAGACCTCAAAACACTTGAACTTATCGGTACATCGTAGGATGTCTTATTTACCATAGACACACAGACATAGAGATACAGGCTCTATGGGCTGAATTGATCGTGACCGTGGAGCGTGACGCGCCGCGCTGTCACTCAGCCGTCGGCGCCGTGATACGAAAATTGCTCAAATTGCTCGATGTGCTCAAATTGCTCAAAACATGTTTAATTAACCAATTTGTTCCGTTTGTAACCGATTCAATTGTGAGCCGCGATTCGGTCACGTGATGCAGCCGTGACCCATTATGTAGACATAGACAATGCGTACGAGCGCCTACTGCCTGCCTGCTAGCGTGACAATACTCTGTGGGAAAATTATATCTTATCATGTATACTTAATACATAGTATTGTAGCTGTTAAAGATATTCTGTCCTACCTTAACACTATGGTATTATCGTTAGTAATCATGAAGTTTTCAAAAAAACGAATAGCGTAAGCGGTATAATATTCTTGTTTGTCTTGGAGGTCGAATTTGAGATAAATAAGATCAATGTAAGTAAACGTCATGTAGGGAAGACGGTCATACCACCAAAAATGGTTCATATACTTGCGTAAATACTAAATATTTCATGGACACTAAAAATTGGAATGATGTAGGTACCTATACGAGTAGGTATCTAAGTACCTAGTATTATTTCTTCTTTTTTATATTTTTATTCTGTGGTGTGCAATAAAGTGTTTATCTATCTATCTACCTATTTCAAATTTCCTTTTATGTTCTCTTGGATCAAAAGGAGTTAGGTAAATGTGGATCACGTTTTATTTGGCTAAAAATGTTATCTTGATTTATTTTAAAAAAAGTCCGTTAAAATTGTTTTACAAAAATTTAAACTAAAATTTAAAGACAGTTCGAAAGTACTTAGTTGGTATTTCTTAGAGTATGGGAAAAACTGTAATCACCCATAGCGTGTTACAACAAATTATGACGAATCAAAAAAGAACGTACTTACGGTTAATTTTTCAAAATGACACGTCAATTTATTGGCAATGATTTATCCCTAACAACTAGCTGTGGACTAGCTATCAGCAGTTTTACAAGTCATCGTCAAATTGCATGGCGTTCAGTTAAAAGCACATTCTGAGAAATTACATACGTATCTATCAAACTCGGAATTGTCGACCACTTAGTAATGTGATATGACTAGATGGCGAATGATTGGAGATCCGTAGGCCAAAAGAAAAAAATATGTGGGGAACCAAAGAGACAGGTACTTTTTTCACAAAGAAAGCTATATGAGGGGAATAAAAATACCTAAATTAATAGTAGTTTTATACAGTATATTTTTATTAAAGTTTTTCATTTTTACTCTTCAATCCTGTATAATTGTATTATTTTGAAAACCGTTCGTTAGAAAATCTAGGCTAGTAGATTTTAAAACAACACTGAAGGCAGTCTGCACGAGCATTTCACAAATACACAATACTAAGACAAAGAACACATGCTTTTTGTAAACATTAAGTAAGTATATTACTAACGTAATATTTTGTCTCACTTTAATTAAAAAAAAATTGTACCTATTCAAATTGAACAAATATGGCTTGGCTTGGATCTATACTACGCTAAAGAATTTGAAACTTACTTAACCCAGTTTTTAAAATGTGCAGAACCATCATGTAAATGGCCGTTTACGCTTGAGCATTTTATTAAACTCTCGGTAAGTACCTACCGTACACTTTAAAAAAATTGAAAAATCATGTAATAAGCTAATGACACCGGGTTGCAATGACAAAACAATAATTTGCGCCGCGGGGCCCAATTTTCGCTTGATATCAGACAATTAGTGTTTTATTGGAGGCGCGGTATAAATTGCAAATTGCCCATATGGTGTCGTTCTGGTTTTGATTATGATTACCTATGATTTGTTGGTCATTGCGTTTTGTTGCATTTTTTTTTATTATAAGTTTCATATGTATCTAGTATCTACCTATTCCAGACTAAAATTAAAATCAATAATGGTCGTTCATAGAATCATAGCCGAAGTTTCCGCTTGAAATAAGTAATTAGATTATTCAGTTTCAATTATGGGAACAAGGACAATTACGGGTCAAGTTATGTCAACTATGAACTTTTAGTGCCAAAGAGGACTTCGCAAAAGCTCTTGATATTAGGTTTTTTATAGTTAAAAGTATGTAAATATGTAAATCTCATGGAAATGTTATGGAGACCTACTCGCATCTACCTACTTAATGTTATTTATGTACCTATAGATTGATTTTCATCTTGATTTAAATAATGATAGGCATGTATTGTAATCATTTTCTTTCCATTTTCGTTTTTTAATCACTTTATAATAATCATATCATTTTCCTTCGTTCCAGGTAAGTTCAGCACTGATTGAAACCTACAATAGATACTTGTATGGAATAAAGGTAATCTTAGTTTTATATTTTAGGTACCTAAAGCAGTAAGTACGATTACAGATACCTATGTGTGTTAATCTTTTATTAAATTTTGTATAGCTCAGCTTAGCCTGCAAAGTCGTGCGAATGGAATTTCTGATTTCCTCAATAACGTTTCCTATCTTTTCAATTACCGTTAAAGCAAGCCATATATCATAACTATTAAAGTAAACCGTTTATCTCGCGTCTGAGCTAGACAGAACACAATATCTTCTCACGCGGAGATTTTTATCGGACGGGCGTGATACGGCCCGCGACATCCGATACGATTCGTTCGATGCTCGATGACGAACGAAGAAATCGAGTAGGAGAATCGATAAGATCGCGATATGTCGTGAATGTTGCTTTGTCTTGTTTATAAACGGACGGGTACTTAATTACCTACTGGTAAATTGCTATTAATTCATGCATAGCTTTACATTTTCTTAACCAATAATTTATTTGTGTGTGGTTTGTATTTGGTTAGCTGAAGTGATTCCATTGAGGTTTTATAATAACTGTTCCAAGAAAACCATTTTATTTAAATCTTAACTGCAAATATGATATTATACCCCGTGACTCGTGACCAGACGCGTGAATTTCGGTTTTTCAAAATTTCATGGATTTTTCTGGGATAAAACTAGCCTGTGTTTTAATCCAGCGTAAAATCTATCTTCATTCCATATTTCAGTCATATCGGTTTAGTAGTTACGGCACGTTAGTTACACACACTGACATACAAACATTTGTCTTCATTATATTAGTGTGATTTTTACTAAAATACTTTAAGCGGGAAGTCGGAGATGGATAATTATTATATTACCTTTTTACCTATTTAATTATAAATATTGAATGAACTTCGCAACTATAGATAGTGGTCATAAATTAAAAAAAAATTGTACCTATACCTAATTAATATTAATTTCTTATGGTAAATGCTGAAAAATGTGAATGGTATAAGTAGTTGATGACATATTGTGTATTAACCAATTACTCACTGGGATCAATTAAACTTAGGTACCTTTACAATGCGCTGCGAGACTTCATTGCTTGGTAATAAAAATTAAAAACAATTTCACTTTCAACGAGACCAATCTTGAACGATCTCCAAAAGAATATATTCACATAATGACATTTGATTCCTTTTGATTCGAATTTACGCGTCCATGGCTCGGGGTCAGAGTATTTCTTTCTTTTTTCTCTCTCTCTTTTTTATACTTTTTATCCCTCCCGATGGTTGAAGGCTTAAATTTCTGATGTGATCTCGACGGCATACCGAACATATTTGATGTTATTTCGTTATTTTTTTTTCAACCGGCCGGTATTATGTGATATTTTATTTGTTCGAAGATAAATTCGAGGCAACAGAGGGTACGGTTAGGCGATATTTTTTACCTCACTGAGTATTAAGGTTGGGTGTACACGGAAGCTTTGCGATGTTGTGGAACGAGAAAACTGTACTTACTTAGCACGTAGGTACTGCTCGCGCCTTCGTCCACAAGTTTAGTTTGTAAAAATCTAAGCTGAAACTGACTTTTTTTATAGACAGAAAATGCCTTACACATACCCTTCCGTTAGGGGAAACGGAAGGGTTATGTGGGGCTTGCACCCACTAAAAACTATCTGTTTCCACGACGGACCCGCCGGCGGGAGTACGGGATTCACTGTCTTATTCACTGCGCTTCCGAAACTGCTGCTTTCGCAGGTACTTAGCCAATACCATTTTTCCAGGATTTTCAACATAATTTCTGCGATATTTTTATAAATCGCATTTATTATCCCAACCTACCTTACATAGGTACACAAGTGTGGCTAAAGAAAATATCATAAATTTATATTTCCACAACCAGTAGAAATCTCATGGATATGGGCATCCGAACGATTTACGTAAATATACCGTTAAAATAATTCTACTCTTGTTAATTTCATTCTTCTCTTGCATTATATCTTACTTTACTGTATAATCATTTATGTCATTATGGCTTTATTTTCAGCGTCTGATAGCTTCAACTAGGGTATCCTTTACGTTTTTATGGTAACGACCATCCCGAACTTAACACATGCGTAGCAAAGCGTTGTTCGCCACCGCATTCTGCTTTGCAGTGTTCCAAAAAGACTTATCGTATGCACCACCTCTTATGGACACTGTGCATAAATTAAGCGTTAAACGACAATCGACTCTGCTTTTAAGTAAATGAGTTTTAGAATCGCGTGAATGTAATACACTACTAATGCCGCATAAGTGTAGTGAGGTTGTGACGCCGGCTTTCTCAGCGACGGAACAAGACAGGCGGGTGAGAATTAACGCGCTTTGAAATTGCGATCCTTCGGAGTAAACGCCGGGGAATGTACCCGGACCCCGGATACCGGTAATTTTGTTAACTTAGATGAAGATCTGAACGTAAGCACCCGGATCCCTTGGAACGGGTAACTCGTTTTAATACGCCCCGGAATTGCGTTCGAACAGAATAGTTTTAGAGTTTAGTGTGATGCCTAAATTCTAAAAGCTCCGATGAACGAGCCTAATAAGTTATTTTTATGCTTTGTCAGAAAGGAAAAGTCGAAGAATGTTTGGTAATGGTTACATATCTAAAGTTTTCTCTTCAGCCAGTGGACGTTCGCTGCCAGGCATAAAGCTCCTGATTTTGTGGGACCACATACAAGGCTAGATTACTCAAAAATATGAATTTTAATGTTTTGTTGGGTATTGCTAGCTCATCTACTCATTCTCACTTCAGCTCAAAATTAGAAGCCTTTTCTGATTTTTTTAGGCTGTATACAGTTAGCTTTCGCTCAATTGATATCTAGACTAGACCAGAGTTACAAAAGTTCTGAACTACTCGACTTGAGAAGAAGACTGGGAGAGAATATTAGGGCTATCTTGTCTTGTCTATGTTAGAGGAGAACTAGCCGCGTCTTGTCAACTGCCACGATAACAAGAGCATCATTCAAATTCAATATTCATGATTATTTATGACGGCAGTAATAATGATAGTTTGATGATTCGTCATGAATTTTCTTCAGTTTGAGCGCCGCGCTGCATAAACGGGGGCACTGACGTTTGGTGTCATTAAATCTCGTAATAGGGTATCATAAATCGCAGGAGGCGGCCTGAGCGGGCGGCCGGGCGGCTGTCATCGTTTGTCAGGGCATTTCACGCATTGTTGGACAATAACGCAGGCGGTATTGTGCCAGGCCGGCTGACGTGACGCGAGTGCCGCTCGTGTCATGATGCCCTGGTGATGCACACTGTGTCATGAGCGCTTGACGTCGCCGTTACTTATGACGTATAGTGTCATGTGCCCACGTAATTTCTACGTATCACGTATCCGAGATTCTGTTGTTGTTTAGAATTACAGATCTCTATTTATTACTACGTTCCTAGAGTACTTACATTATTTTACAGCTTGGTCTTTCGGTTTAACCCATGTTTAACCCCACAACAACCGTTATATTTCCAAGCAAGGTAAAGCAAGCTCTCAATGAAGTTTATCAAAGTAAAGAAAGCCATGCACTTTTCAGAGTTGATAATATAGTCGTTTGTGAGATCTTGTATAGAAATATGCTTGTCTGATTGTTGGAATTTCTAATTAATAAGTTTTTTTCAACCACTTGGATTTGTTTTGACTGCGACCTCATCTGATGACAGTAGCTGGTATTCAACCCATTTTGATTTTTGAGTACATATCAATTCAAAATGAATGAATTTATATGAATTATTATTTAAGCTATTTTATTAGGTAAAATCACGTCTCCTAAGCAGTGGAGCGTTAAACAGGCAGTCTTCGTCAGCATCGGGGTAGCCACCCGGAGAGTCTGCTCGTCCAAATATTTGCGGGCGTCTCATAAATTCAGGCGCCCGTCCCACCAGGATAACATACATAATGCGCCGCTCCACGGATCGGTAAACATATTGTAATGGAAAACGCCATCATTGTTTGCACTTTATGATGTCCTGGTGTTGTAAACTGACGCTTCGGACGGGAGAGAATGATAATTTCCCAGGACCAAAGTGGTGGGAGTTTCCATAGCTCCTACCTCATAACCTCACTATATCCATACTAGCACCGTTACTAGTAAAGGGTACGTCACTTTGTGAATTATGAAATAACCTATTACAGTTATATGTTGACTTACAAAAAGCCAACACGATTAAGTTAAGTTCTAATAATGGGAAGGTTATCATCTGTACTTACTTACCTAACGTTGAATTTTTTGCGCCTGTACCAATGTGTTACACTAATCCAAAAAATAGTAGGCTTATTCTAGAGAACTTATATAAAATCATAAATATTACAGTGTATAGACCTAAGTCTAAAAACGCAAAATTACGATCGGCAAGCAACTCGCTCGTCGCGGCTAATCCGTTAAAATATTCTGAGGACACGTCATTTCGTAAATCGTGACCTTTTGTAGCCGACGCGATGTAGGTAATGGTACATATAACTACTCGTATTAAGTAAAGTAGAATCAAACATCGTAATATTGTACTCTTTTTATGTACCTAAGGGACTTTATGAGACAGTACCTACTGAGATGACTAACACATCTGTGGTCATTATAGCTGATAGGAACCATCTTCGCAATATTCTTTGATATTTGGAATCGTAAACAATATTCATAGTCAGTTTGCAGAGCTTTCAAAATGTACCAAACCATTGTATTAATTACCATTTCGGGCATTTAGAAGTTTCTATAAAATAGTCGACTTTAGGTTTCATTGGCGTTTAAATGAAATTTTAAACGCATTATATAAAAGAACTTACTAGAAAATGTGGATGGTTCGCGACATTCAGCATATCTATCGACAACAACCGACAAGAAGTTGCGTCTAGAGAAGGCGGTACCTAAACTGTGAAATTACGATCGGATCTAACTCCTAAGACGCGATCAAAATTCTAATCTGTTAAAATATTCGGGCCGCGTCGGTTCGTAAATCGCGCCCTTTTGTGCCCGGGTATATACAGGGTGCAGATAGCCAGAATTAAACTTGAATTTAAAACCATTTTATATTAGCTAAGCTTAGATCGCTCGCGCGCTGGCGCTGCAGATAAGAGAATTGGCCTGTCAGGCGCCGCATGATATATTTGACCAGCATTTCCATATCCCGCGCTCCCCTATTTTCATTTTGTACGTGTCTGCCCCGCTATGTTATGTAGCGAGGTGTATTCTGATAGGAATTCTCGACTCCGCCACTGTCAAACCGTTGACAGGGATGAGTTTTTTATTGAATGCGTTATAAGAAATGTAACACCTCATGCTAAACCTTCTTCTAATATCCTATTTCTTGGCACGGATTTCGGATCTACTCTAACCATAGCTGCAATGCAAGTGTCACGCATGCAGTGCAACCTTACAGAAAAATATAAAGAATTTTGTAGGGTGCTTTTCTTCTGCTGCTATAGATTCTCACGACCTTTCTATCACCGAGCAAAGCTTATTATTTTATTTGAATTCTAATTTGACTTTACTCTTGAAAGTTCTGAAAAACTGTGATAGATACTGAGTCAATAATACAATTCGACACCTTAAGTTCAATTGAATTATTGAATCTAAATCTATTAGCTCCTAGAATCTAGAATTTTAGTTATATTTTGGTTATTCTGCATCTAGAATATAAGATATTTTTTGTTCACTATTACGAACAAAGTCATAAATATTATCTCAGATTATTTTTCCACCACAAATCAGTACTTATTTAAAAAAATTTAAAAAAAGCTTTTTTCATAAAACTTTTTACTTCTTTATAAATAATCATAGCCAAAAAACTCTTTGTTGTTTGCCACGTCTTTCGAGTTTGGCGTCCCTTTCGTTACAGCGACGGCTCAAAGAGGCGGGTCGCCAGTCGGGTGTCTGCCCAAAATTTTTAATTATTCCGAAAGAGCTATAAATTTTCCACATTTTAACGGGTTGTTTTGCTGTGTACTTTTTTACAAAGACACGAAGAATCTATCGTCAACCAAAATTATGAACGTTGTACGTATGTAACTATACCATCTGCGTTATGAACGTTTAAAAAATACCTCGTCTATTCTCATTGATTATCAGAAAGAGATAAGAGATCTTATTAATTCTAGAGGTAAGCTCTGTCCTTACCTCTTTTATATTTTATTCACACTAATATTAAACAGGCGAAAGTGTTAGTATATGTATTTGCTACTCCTTAACGCCGCAGTTTCTTGACTAGAATTTGGAATAAAGACAGATTTAACCCACGTGATACTTTTTAACCCGGAAAAATTCTCGGTTTTCGTAAATTTTCGGAAAATCGAAAGGTATAGGCAACGTGGGCTGAAAAAAACTTACTTTTAATTTTGCTAAAGTTGCTTGATGATAAGTACCTAATTGTTAAAAGAACAAGCAGCCTCTGGACCACGAGAAGTCTTTATATAGGTAAGAGTTAGTGTATGGTATAGTACGATTCACGAAAGATGACCACAAATGGCGGGTCTTTTCTTCATGTACACTCATGAAGAAAAGACTTAAGCCAAAATAATTACCATATATTAGTTAAATAAGACCATATATATTAGTTAAAATAAATAATATTAGTTAGATAAGTCCAAAGAGACCTAAAATAGGCCCGCCATTTGTGGTCATCTTTCGTGAATCGTACTATACCTGCAGAGAGCTAGATACATATCCAATTATTATGTCCAATGTCCATTGGATGTTATAGGGTAAAAAATACGATAAAGACGAATTTTATTGACTCAGAAATATACAATCATGTTTCTAGTAGCCAGTTTCTGCTCGCACTAAGGTATGTTTTGATTTGTTATCGCTCCAAGTTATGGGGTCTGATGATTGCGGAATTAACCCTTGCCTGCGATACGGAGGAAAGCGCAGGCGATGGGGGAAAATTGACCAATTTGCGGCGATTCATAACAATTACCTATAGAGCGAACTTTAATCAATGGGCGGGGTAATTATTGCGAGGTTTAATTTTATGCACTTTTTGCTTTAGTTTTTTTTAATGTTAGGTACTTTTGAATCGGCGTTTAATTTGTTTCTTTTTAAAGGAAACAGGCTCAGAGACGTTAACATTCTTTTAGTTCAGCTTTATTTAAAACTTTATGTGCTTTTACTAATTAGCTTAAAAGAGGAAGGCTTGTTTGGAAGGCTTGGTTTAGTGATAGCTTATCAGCATTTGCTAGAATCGGCATACCAGTAAAAATGCACTGCCAAGTGATTTTGCATTTCAACGCAATGTGAATCAAGTAAACCTTTTTCGTAAAAGCAAACAGTAGCGCCAAAATTATATCTGTCAAAATTCTATAGGTGCCTGCAGTAAAGCATTTTTAAATTAAAAAGCACCTATGTGATCACAACTTTGACCGCATTGTCACTTACTATCATTCAGGTAGTTATATATCATGGTGTTTATAATTATTTGACAAAATTATTGAAAAATTTCGAGGTAACACCAGAACAGTTTCATTTGTATCAAAATTCTGGCAATAGGTACAGGGTGTTGGAGTGAGCACTGGAAAGCGAACGCATCTAATGCTGTAGCGATTTATATATAGCATTAGCACAAAGCTTTCACGAAGCTGCAGCTTTTAACAAAGCTCTTGGCACCGCGCCAGCTTCGCGGCCCTGTCTGATGTCTCCGAAAAACTTTGCGTCATATACCTACCAGTATAGGTATACCTACCTACTACCTACATACTCATACATACATGGACATACCTAAGACTTTTCAAAATTCTTTTTAAAAATCGTTTAACGTACTTCAAGAAAACCCAAGCTAACAATCAATTACTTAACCATGGTTTAGAATACCATTATATAAAACTCTCCTTTTTGAAAATCGCATAGTATAAGTCACTTTCCAAAAAGATATTTGACCACAAGTAGCATGCCGTTATAAGATTACTTTTTATATAAGTATAAAGTTATTTTTTATTGATTTTATAAACTACAATTTATAAATATGTATGTAACGTATTATTTAATTCATAATGGTATTTTTAATAATATAACTTCAGGGGATAAGTGGTAGCAAAGCTGCGCTGTAAAATTATAATAAAGTTACACAACTAATTATTTTATGCTGTACCACAGAATACATATTATGGCTATAACCTTAAAACTATAATATGACGATGGAAATGAAGAAAAGCTCCATCTTTCCATAATATTTCTTCCTCACAAGAAATTTTTTCTCGTCATACTGAATCTTATTAAAAAGAATCTGCATGGAGATTGAACCTAACACCTTTCAGACTTTACTTTAATCCCTTTAACCCTCGAGCCATTCAGGGCCTTAAATATATAAAATTCAACTTCACGACATATCGGAAAAGTATTTGTCTCTAATTTTGCAACAGAAGCTAATAACAGAAAAGCTCCGTTTTCGCTGACGCTGCAAATCATAAGCTACACTCACTTAAATATATTTTATTCGCTCACACGTGATTCATTTGTAGAAGTTAGAAAGTGATGGCCAACAGATCGTTTAAATTACTAGGAACATCACTGAAAGTATGGTTTATGTGCAGATTAATAATTTAGTAGATAGGACGTTAGAAACTCAAATATCTAAAATTCTCTCGCTTTTCTTTGTTACCAAACTTCTCCGAAACGGCTGGACCGATCGTTATGAAAAATTGATGACCCAGTGATGAGTGAGTCCCAGTGAGTCTGGGAGCGTTTTCATACCCCTATGGCGTATGTGGCAAAACAACGTTTGCCGGGTCAGCTAGTAATTAATGTAAATGTTTCACTCAATATCTTTACCATAGTTAATTTATCCTGATGTAGTGCCTATCTTTTAGTATAATTTTGTGTGTGGACCGAAAAAGAATGATCATATAGGGACTTGTATTATAATGCGTTTGTTTCTTTGTTTGTTTGTTCTATAATGATGCCAAATATCCAAACCAAAAAAAAAGGAAGCTATGATTTTATATTAGTACATATAGGTATGGAAACCACGGATTAATCGGTTAATACCTAGTTTTAAAAACACAAAAATCAAAAATACCAAAAAAAATCGATCCACCATTATTTTATTTCAATGCTCTTCCCAAACGATCAGATTGTTCAAACTCTATTAAAACTTCTTGACGTACCTTTAAATTCAAACGGTAAGCCATCTGATACGAGATAAGAAAAAAATAAAAAAAGTTGCCAGAGTGCGCTCGACTTTATCTGTGAACGTTAATATCCAATTGAAAAAAGAAAGTGACAGCCCGCCTTTTTTAAGCTATGGCTCTTTTTTTAAATAAAGAATAGGATACTACTTTCGTCTGTTGTTTTTGGATTGAAGAAGTTCAAGAGCCGGAGAACACTTTTATCGATTGTTTTGCGATTCCCATGATACTCGTTAGTTCTATTCTACAAGTTTACATAGAACTTTTAGTTCAGTTTCAGTGTTCTATAGCTTTGCGTGACTCCATAATCATCATTATGAAGGGAATGAAGGAGTTTCCAACGCTTGCTTTAACAACGATGTCACGATTTTACCTTAAACAGTTACACCGAGCTTAGAAATGGCAGCCAAAGCGAAAAACTCCCGCTGCAAGGTCCTAGGGGCTTAGAGGGCAGTTTTTTAATTATTTAAGGGCTCAGGTGGTTAACGCGGGCCGCTTGTCATTAGTTGATAAGGGTAGCCCTCCGTTTGTTTTGCATTCAAAATAATTGTGGACTTAGTTTTAAAAATATATAATTCTAGAGGGATTTAGACGTCTTGTTGCGCGAAATGGAACGTTTTGTCGCATTTTAAATCATGTTTTGGAGGTTTTATTAAATTAACGAATGGTAGAGCCTTCTTGCAGAGTCCTCAATAGATACGACCGCAGGATCAGACGATATTCTGTTATGAAGCAGTTATCGCGAAGTATGATTGTTTGTCCGTGTGAAGGATCCTGTACCCCGTAAAACAATGATAGAAAGCCTTACCTTAATTAACCCCTATCGCATATGCACCGGTAGGCTTTACAAAGCAAGGGTAGGTTAGACTTTATAAAGCAACTAGCTGATGCCCGCGACTTCGTCCACGTGGGATAAAAACTATTCTATCTTTTAAGTTGGACCAAATGACAGATATTCACGAAGTTTGAACTAAATCGGTTCAGTAGTTTAGGAGTCCATCGCGGACAAACATTGTGACACGAGATTTATATATATTATAAGATAAGATAAGATTACTAACTCTTAAACTTGCCCTTGCTCGGGTCATTCGGCTTACGTCTCATCTTACGCTATACCTGCACTATGAAGGTAGTCAACCATCTAGATAATTTTTCTGTAGTCTTGATCTGATACTATATTATGTCATGTCACTCCTTGTTAAAACTCAATCAAGAAATGAAAGTGGGCACACAGTGACGTACCAAAGACACGTACGAAGTGGTTTGATTCCTCGTTCCTGATACTCACTGCAAAGGTCTGGAATTCACTCTCAGCCACCGTCTTTTCCACCACCTACAACTTGGGCACCTCAAAATCAAGAGTGATTTGGCATTTCCTATAGGTAAGCGCGCTCCAGCTAAGACTGTATCATCACTTTCCATCAGATGTGATCACAGTCAAGCGCTAGCCTACAACCACAGTTAAAAAAACTCTAGTGACATTTGCGTCACTCAGAAATATACGAGTACTTCCGACTTTTTTGATTTTTTTTGCACTTGCTCCGAAACAGTTTAAATAGAAAAATAAAACATTTAGAAATAAATAGAATTATTCAAGCGAATAGTAAGTACCTAGCTTTTGTTTTAATGTAAGGAAATAAACACGGCAATTCTTAATCGGTGTTCTATGCTAAGTAGCTGGTACGAGTCCTGGTACAAAAAATAGACTTGCGTACTTTTGCCATGCGTAAAGTTGTACTTTAGTTTTTGATTTACATATTACAACATTCTATCGTACCTAGTCAACGTTTCACGCAATCAGGACGCAAAAAGCGTTAAAAGCTTTTCAATTGATTTATGTTTGAGTTAAGATCGCTCAATTAAGGGCCTCTAGGCTTTATGTTACTTAAACTATAACAAGCGGAATGCCTTACCTATTTCTAAATCTATGTGATAGTACGTACTTATATTGCTTGCGATTGGTTTGAGGGCGGTTTTTAGGGTTCCGTACCGAAATGGTAAAAATTATACCTTTGTGTATAGTGCGACTTTATTCGTCTGTCTGTCTGACTGTCTATTCAATCGTAGTGTTTGCTTCATTAAAAGTGTAATTTTGTACACTATTGAAAAATAATTTTGGAGTGAGTCATGTAAATTTCACTTTCAGTTCTTAAAAATCAGATATAGATTATACTACAACTTTTAGCTTTTAAAAGGTACCAGGAATGCATAAAATCAACAAACAGTAGATGCAAACACTGCGCGCAGCACGGCACTCATAAGACCTAAAACAATAGACCGTATTCTTCACGAGAGGAAAACAAAAGGCTGCCGAAAATTTACGTTTAAAAACAACGTAGATACCTTAGCGGGATCCGTATCTATCCTATTTAGATATTAATCTAAACGAAAAAGCAAAAGCGATTCAAAATAGGCAACAAGCTAACAGTAGGGACGGGGCGGGCCGCGCTGTAATTGGCCATTTATCAAACAGTGAAGGGGTTAGCTCCTGCCTTCTCTACCGCCCTGGTAGGCCCGCGGCACGGCAGGCTTAAACGAACAAACATACGGATTGTATGTTGTATGTATAATTTTGTTTTATGTAAGTAAACCTCGGAAAGGCTAATCTGAAATTTTAATTGTGCTTGCTTTGGAAATGTATAAGCTTCCGAACAAAATTTCAGCATTTTTCTTTTCCCTCAATAAAAAAAATATTATACCTACATTCTACTCAAAAAGACACACGTAACAATTATTTTTAAAGTCTGTTGCTCGCAATTTCGTACGCTAGAATTTTTATTTCTTTATTGTTTTGCAATCCCAAAGGAAACAGTGTTTTCTTAGGATATAGAGTAAGACATGCCAACTGTCTAGATCTTTAATTAATTTCACGCTAGGACTAAACCTAATCCATTGCTCTGTTCATAGCTGAACGACAAAATAGCTAATATACTTTCACACTAAGAGCACAGTGTTATGAAAATTATTGCTAGAAAGAACTTTTCCCGCAGTTCTGCATGCTAATCCAACGGGAAACATGGATTTTTCCATCTTAAATAACTTCAGTGTTAGCTGTTAATTTATCTCCATTCCAAATCCGTTCAGTAGATGCGGTGTGGAGAAGTAGTAAACATATACCTCATATCACTTCAAACACACGTATAAACTTTTGCCTTTACATTATAGTGTTTTTGAACTCCAATCGTACCTAGTAAAGTAGTAGGTATTATACACTAAAGCTCTTCGTCAAAAAAAACCCACATCATACGCATATTTCGCATACAATTTTTCGTAAGTTTAAGGGCTGTACCTGCCTATCCTCGTCCCTTTAATTTAAAACATAAAGCAGGGCAAGCGCGCGATATTAACGGAATTTTCGCAAAATAATCCGTTCCCTAAACACACAGGTCATCCCGGCCGCTTGATTTCGGATAAACCCCCATAAAGCTGATTAAGCCCGGTTTTAAATTCAACGTTCGGGTAATGAAACTTTCTTATCAGCGCGGCTCCTTGTTTTGAATTATGGCCACGGCTTATTTAAATGCGGCCCCTACCACTAGCGAACTTCTAATATCCTGGTACCGGCTTAATTACCCATTATTCTAATTATTTACTGTGTCCCCGTGGATTTTCAGCGCGAACTAAAATAACGCAACATCACCTATCAGCTGAAACAAGGTTTGCTCCAACTTTGCTTATTGACACGCTCACGGCGTGAAAAAAGAGAGTTTTGTTTTTATGATTCATGATTGTATGTATGGGTGTGAATTCCTTTACTAACATTATTTGTCTCATTTTTCAAGACAGTTCAATGAGAAATCATTAAAAGATAGAGCGGGTTATAAGTGCGGGATTTACTACATTACTATTATCCTTTTGCTTGCAACTCAACCGCAAATAGATGTAGTTTTTAAAAGTTCAAGGGAATCGTGCGGTTTCCCGAGAATTTTATAATACTCATAATCCATATGCAAGGAACCACGATCCTTGCATATGGATTATTACTTATACCTTATACAGGGTTATATAAAAAATACCAAAACGCTCTCGGCCTGTATTTGTTTACATAAAAACTAACAACTTTTGTTCTACGATTTTTCTTTTTACTCGATATTTTGAGAAATATCCAATACTCAATATTTTTCAGAGATACTCTACTCGTTCCTACTCTGTAATGTAACATCGGCGCGGCGGCCGGTGCGCGAGCTCGCGGCGCGAAACCGCAACAGTGTAATGTCACTTTACAGAAATAACATTTTTTTGTATGATATAAATTAATAATGAATTTTGAAAAGTCGCAGAACCAAAGTTGTTAGTGTTAATGTAAACAACTACAGGCCGAGAGCGTTTTGGTATTTTTTATATAACCCTGTATATGGATTAACCTTTACTTATTAAACCTAAAAACACCTTTATTCAAAGCCGTAAGTGAAATGGTACATACCTATAAAAAAACTTTTGTAAATAAATTCAAACCGAGATCCATAAAATAACAGCCCATTTACCGACCGCAATGATGCTGCGAAGCATCAAAATCTCAGATTAAAACGCATTAGTTTATAATATAAACAAAACAACAGCCAGACAATTTGTCACCCCACTTCACTCGTCACAGGGGTGAAGTGGTTGAGTGTACGCGGCGCCAACCCAGCCGTGTATAATTTAAGCCTTTTGTCTATGGTGTTGTGATCGGAAAAGTTAACTTGTAATCTCCATCGCTGCGCTTTTGTTACGGGGATGGATGTTTTGATGAGATTTTATGTAATTACTTGTGGTGTGTAAAAGATAGCAAACGACAGTGGTGTCATTGATTTGAAGCATTATTTTTAGAAGTGTCACTTTAGTTTAGTTTAGTTTAAAGATTTTGCACAACATAATTGGGTACTTGACTGAACTCAAAATATTCCTTTTTTCATTTGTTTTTGAAATTAGAATTATGAACAAATTAAATGGCGAAAAAAAAACGTTTACCTAATCGATCAAATAACAAAAATGTTATAAGCATTATAATATTTCTGATTACAAAGTATTGTTAACGAAACCCGGCTGAGTTTGTTGTGGGCTTCTTCTCAGTGCAGGGCGCGTTCAAACCCTCGTTAACTTAGTTTTAAGTCGACTTGTAGTTACCACCACACATATGCGACAAATATCATAATGACATTTTACAAGAGCCTGTACGTTAGGCCTATGTGAAATAAAGATATTTTGAGTTTGAGGTTGTAGAAATTAGGCTACCTAAATTGTCTGTAGCTTTTCTTGTTTGGGTGTAGTAAGCCTAGTTGTAGTACTTAGTCTTCTTATAGATAGATAGATGATTACTTTATTGCACACCACAGAATAAAAATATAAAAAAGAAGAAATAATGAAAACACAAACTTAGGAGTACAACTTATAGGCCAAGAGCAAGTAGTTTTCTGTCACAAACAAAGGTAGATACACGTGTGTTAAATAGAAAACTCATCACGACCGAATAAACCGCTAATCCCGTTTTTAATCTCCACCACAAAATAACATTAACAAAATTAATTTCACTACCATTTTGCGTAATAAAAAATGGGCCTCACATTGTTTATCTGTGTAAAAAGCAAATAAAACACGCCGTTCATTATATTTAAAGTCCGCACTTAAATTTTATATCCATTTTATCATTATATTACGGGCTGATTATTAAGATCGTTAAATTTTAAATAGTCTAATTAAAAATAGACGTTTAGAGCGGTGTAGAACATGTCGTAAACCAAAGTTAATGACTAAAGAACGATAATGACGAGCATTTTGACGCATCCATGATCCGACCAGATATGCGCCCTTTACGCTGCACGCACATGCGCCCGCCAGACTCAAACCAAACCACACACAAGCAAATACGCTTTTTACAATAACTTTCAATAATCCGTAACTCAAAAAAAATTGGTTGTCTGTAAAGTCGGTTTACGGACGATAGATTTACGTGATAACGTCATACTTAATTGGCCTCTCTATCGTTTGTTTTATCGTGCCTCTCTATCGCTTGCTGCGCGCTCTCACTTGCACGCACAGGCTCAGGTGGAACGTTACGCGGAACGTTACTATTTTTCATGTGCTTTGCTGGTGTTCATCAATTTATTAAACGTTATCACGTCAAAACTATATAAATAAATTTTCATTCATGAAAATCTAATTAATGAATAACATATTAATCAAATAAATTTCTGTTCAGTTAATCGTGTTATTTAAGATGTACATTGTCCAAGCATATTACACTAGAACTTAAAAGCTTCTTTAGGTACAATGTCGGAAAATTTTCTACAACAAATATTTGTATCCTTTCGTCAACGTAGCTTTTCCACCAAGGTCAAAAGCGACCTGAAATATGAGATAAATGGTCGATACAGTTAAATGAAAACTGTGTTTTGATATATGAATGGAAACAAATAAGTAGGAAAGAGTGGAAACAAATAAGTAGAGATCGTAGAATATTGAGACACTAGATCGAGCAATATGAAGGAAAGCGGCTGACATGCGCAATTTGAAATGGGAGACAGGGAGATAATATTATGTTTCGGTAGCTTAAACATTTGCTTTATAAGAAGGATGGGATTTTTCCATGGAAACCTAACATAGGCCTCCTGAAGAAATTAGCGGTACTGTAGCCGTTACATTCCAGCGCTCAACAGATGATTAGGATTCCCTTAAATGCGCTCATGTCGCGCGACATTGTCGAAATGGACAAATGTGCGATGAGTCTTAGGTCCACTGACGCAGTCCACTAATCTCTTTTGGAGAGAGTTCAAAGAGAGAAGCAATAAAAAAAGCAAAACATTACAGATATTATTACACAGCTAATGTCCTCCGGCGTTGATATTTCTTCATTTCTGGGAAGATGATAACGCAGCAAGAGATAAAAGCCGCCGAAATGGCGAACGCGGCTCTCGCGGGCGCATAACTATGCAAATACGCAGCTTAATTGCTTCAAATATCTTTACTACGATCTCAACAGGCAACTAGATCGTTGAGTTGCGTTTCTTTTGAAACAATTATGTTAATGGGTAACGTCGGTCGTCGGTCCCCGCGCAATAATTTACAATTAAGGCGCTCTGTGTAGCTGTGATGGTCCATTGGTTCAGAAATTACAACTCTGCCTCTCATCAGGGGTCGGGGGTTCGAATCCTGCGTACGCACGACTTGAAGTTTTTTTTTTATTTTAGGAAACCAAATATCACATGATTAAAGACAATATTATAAGGAAACCTGGACGTCTGAGAAATTATCGCAATATTCTCAGGTTTGCGGAACATGCAAATCTGCCTGCAGCCAATGAGTACTAGCTCACTGGCAAACACTGAAAAATTTTGCGAGGAAACCATATCGTAATGAAGCCTGGACGTCTGAGAAATTGCCACAATATTCTCAAAGATGTGTGAATTCCAAACCTGCCTGCAGCCAGTGAGGTAGTAGGCTATGGCAACCCCTTAAAAATTCTGAGAGGAGACCATATCGTTACGAAGTCTGGATGTCTGCGAAATTACCACAATATTCTCAAATGTGTGCGAAACTTGTAAACCTGCCTGAAGCCAGTCAGCTAGTACACTATGGCAAACCCTTAAAAATTCAGAGAGGAGACAATGCCCAGCAATGAGGCAGAAAAGGGGTTAAGCACTATAATGTTGGGTATTCCCGGAACAACAGGTTTTTGTAGAACTTTCGAGGAAACATTGTGAATCAAGCTTTTGGCGGTTGTTCGCTTGGGGGCACTGGCTGTAGATGTATGGATAAATCCGTTTATTAAAAGTGAGTATAGACTCGAAATTTGTACAAAAACCTATACTAACTCTACACACTCCTGCATAGGGGCATTCGAGAGAGACATCATAATCTACCGCGTGAGGGTTTATTCTAAAGCCGGCTCGCGCTTTGCAGCCGACGCGTTTCAGATAGCTTACAGGCAAAGAGGTGGATGTAAAAATATCAAGAATGTCGAAGCACTTGCTCGAATTACCTTACATTAAATGAGAAGGGGTTACATAGCCGCACACGTTAGTCAATTACAGTTTGGTATGCTCCAAATATCTTTGAAAACATGATGTTTGTTTTAAGGCATCTAGTTTTTCTCATGATGTTTTTCACTTCAAAGCATTTGTTGATTGAACTGATTGTAGCCAGAAATGTAAATAATTAATTTGTGAAAACACCGCAAGCATCGCGCATAAGATATACATTCTAAGTAACGATTATTACAATCTTAATTGAGGAAGATAATAATTAAGTTTAAACGCTAAAGCGATATTTTTATTTCAAAATCTTAGGTTATGGATTTAGAAATAAAACATTTTCGAATATCAAAATGTTCATTGTTGAATCAAAATGAGTGAAGGGTTTTACCCTGTGTTCACTAAAGTTATCTTTTTACTGAAGGTACGTATTTCTAATTCAAACATGAAATATTCATTGAGAAGTAATTATTATTTATGACGATAATTATAAAAATTACCAGTATAAAGAGTATTGTTGTTACTCAGGCTGTTAATATTAAAATAGCCATCACCTGTCCATGCATTTCTATGCGTCACTAAACTAATTGTTTTAACATCGACGTTATTATTCCATCGCCATTCGTGATGATTGGACCTGTATACTGTGAACCTATTTATACATTTTTTTTACTACTAGACGCACTTACATTAATTAAAATGCATAGGTATATTTTTAAGCAAATTTGTTTGGATCGAAAGAAGTTGTTATCTCGAATACAAAGTTTTAGTCAAATCTGTTTATTCACTAATACCTAGTCGTGATTCGATAACTATCAAACGAAAACATTTTACGTTTCTCATAGTAATAATGCTGGCTGGAGGCAAAAACTCGAGTTTTCATAATAGTATTCGTAGTTCTCCTTATTTTTGACGTGACAACGTCTTATAAATCGATAGAGCCGGCTGCACGCACAAAAAACATGACTCATCCGGCGTGACCTCGCTCATGCGGCGTTACCTCGCTCTGAGGCGTTCCATGTAAGGCTTAAAGTGCAAGCGAGAGTTGTCACCTTCAACTATCGTCAGTAAACCGACTTTACAGACAACCAATTTTTGACGTGACAACGTCTTATAAATCGATAGAGCCGGTTGCACGCACGAAAAAACATGACTCATCCGGCGTTACCTCGCTCATGCGGCGTTACCGGCGTTACCTCGCGAGCGCGGAACGAGCGACAAAAAAGACGTTGTCACGTTCAACTATCGTCAGTAAACCGACTTTACAGGCAACCAATTTTTTGACGTGACAACGTCTTATAAATCGATAGAGCCGGTTGCACGCACGAAAAAACATGACTCATCCGGCGTTACCTCGCTCATGCGGCGTTACCGGCGTTACCTTGCGAGCGCGGAACGAGCGACAAAGAAAACGTTGTCACGTTCAACTATCGTCAGTAAACCGACTTTACAGGCAACCAATTTTTTTACCTATTTTTTTATCGAATAGGTTATATTAAAATTTTAAATTGGTAAGTATCATTATATAGGTTTAAGGTTGTTAATAAGTTGGTTATTTTTGCCAAAATGTGTATTAGAAATATTAGAATTCACTAGACGACATTAAAAATACCTCTACAACCGGTCTAGTTCAGCCGCTGTGGTCTCCTAGACTATTATAAATCCAGCTGCGTCCCGGCTCGCGTCTGAACAGTCATACAATACGCTGGAATTAGACGAGACGCTCGAATTAATACTACAAGCGACGCGACACCTGCGCACAGACTGTTTCTTTCCAAATTAACTCGCTACACTTTCAGGAATACTTTTCTATATACAGAAATATGAGCAAGACGTGCACCTGATGTTAAGTGATAAGCTTGCCCAACTTGGCTTTGCAATATCATACGACGCACTGCTCATCACTATGAGATTTCTTAAAATGCATTTTGCCTAGTAATATCGTCGGATACAGTTCCTTGCAAACCCTAGTACCCTCGTATCCAATGTAAAATATTCCTTCATGCCATTGGTTGCCTGGAAGAAATCGCTATGTAGCGATAAGGCCGCCAAGTTGTACTCCTAAGTTTGTGTTTTCATTATTTCTTCTTTTTTTATATTTTTATTCTGTGGTGTGCAATAAAGTGTTTATCTATCTATGTATCTATCTACAGTAATACATTAATGTTGTAAATATTCAATAGGCCCGTTTTGGCACATGTCATCGCGACAAGACTAGCAATGAACCATACGACTCGATATACTCGATACGATGAATCGATTCAAGTTTGTATCAGTATTTGATCGATTTTATTATGTATTGTAAAGTGCATTGGATTAAAGTGCTTATCAGAAAATGTAATAAATAACTTAAACTTAATATTGTAGGTATCTTGAAATGATAGAGCTAATTGAGCTGTTTAAAATTGTCTATAAAATAGTTTTTAATATAATAGTTTTAGTTACGGTACCATTCACTCAATCAATCATTCACTCAGTCACGTGCCGCACTGTTTAGCTATCATTCAATTCCGGTGTGACTATAGGTAGTTCAATCCTCTAAGACGCGCCCTACTCTTACCACTTATCGTGGTTTTCCATAAGCTAAAAAATCCGAATTGTGAAAGAAATACTAACAAATACGCCAAGCATAGCTTTACATAGCGGAGCTCATTAACCAACTGTAAGCTAGCTACGCTGTGTTTGGTGCTCTATATTATTTTTTATTGTCTGTGGCGGCTATATTTCAAACTGTCATACTTAATCTTTTTATCAAAGTTTGTTAAACGCTGTAAGAACTGCACCCGTCTGGCAGAGAACCCATCCGCCCCCTAATTACGTTCAGGAGGTATTCTATTTGCAAAGTTTTATTATGAAATTGATAAGTTCCTGTGCAACTCGGCCCGAGGATTCCTTACTTTGGCGAACTTTTAGACAAACTTTTAAATGGAAATGCTACAAGAGTTCTTTATATTGTTCCGAGTACCTAACTTGCAAGAAACAGCGGGCTGAGTTTATTATAAACTATGCTTTATTTTAAAAAATCTACAAAGTTTTCCAAAGGAGGCAGATTAAACTGCCTATAATCCCTATGCATTGATGTAAATTAATTCTCATCTTATTTTTTTTATTTCATAGTTTCCAGGACACCTAGTACCCCAAGCTGTATTATTTACCTTACTTCAATTATAATAAGAATTGCTTTTGAAGAAAACAACCATTATATTAATTCTCAAGTAAGACGTCATTGTAAAAAAATTTTTCAGTGTTTTATTAATTTTGACAAAAATTTACACACCCTGCCTATTTACGTTCTATGAATATTAGCGGTGCAAAACTGTGCAGTTTCCTGTGCACAAGTTAAATTTAAATAACACAAACATTTAATTTCGCGAGTGCTGTTTGTTACTTGGCAATTCGCAATACCAGGCCCGCAGCGAGGCCTAGGAGCGTATAATTTATATTTAATTTAAACAAGACGACATTGGTATTCGGTATACGAGTGCGTAATTAAAATTCCCGCCAGGGTCGGGCCCCGCGCGACAGTTTTCGCGCCAATTTCAGCGGGCGGAAATTAATTGTGACAGAAAGACGCGGCGGTCACATCCGCCTAGGTTCCGTTGTTGCACAGTTGCATTATCCCGTCCCTCATTT
Source organism: Coenonympha arcania (assembly GCA_036785405.1). Classification (NCBI taxonomy): domain Eukaryota; kingdom Metazoa; phylum Arthropoda; class Insecta; order Lepidoptera; family Nymphalidae; genus Coenonympha; species Coenonympha arcania. The sequence continues at coordinate 624,919 of CM072073.1, forward strand.
TTGTACATTGAGTTTATATTAAATGCTTTAAAATATGCTGCACGTTTATTATGAGATGCATAAAATTGAACTAAAGCCTTATTTGTAGACTTGAATCTGCTAATACCAATTGAATGACAGGTCTGTATGAACGCAGTGTAAGTCACTACAACTCATTCACTGACCTGTGTTCACTACAGTTCAAGTTATAACGTACTTACGCAAGCTTTTGTTTTATTAATAACGTAAAAGGTGATAAATAGATAGATAAAGGGTACGTACTTATTGAGTTAAATGAACTCCGTAGGGGTTGAATTTATTTTCCTTCAAAAATCTTTTCTTATCGGATGCCTAGGTCATAATTACTATGATCTGTAGCCACAGCCCGATCTGTACTGTAATTTGAGCGTTGATACATTAGTCATTCATTCAGTTACCAATCCACCACCTATATTTTTTTTTATATTACAACGATATAATTTTAAGAAAGTTTTTTTTATATCTAAAACACTTGGGGTTTAATGAAAAAGATTTTCCACATAATCCAGGCGACTGGAATCATAAGGACTAGGAGATCAGAACCTTCGATAGGTGTGTATCGGAACAAAGGGGACCATAAATAAGGGGCTAAAAATTTTAAGGGCGCCATTAGAGGCCCTTAGCGCGCGGCCGCTGCATCTGAGATGGCAGATCGCAATTGTTACTGCCCCGCGTGAAAGCCTCGTGTTACTACACGATACGGTTTCGTGTTTTATTTGTCGTTTACAGTCCAAACGTAGTGTAATGCAGTCCGACGAGACGCAAGTTGATTGTAGGTGTAACACATTATTTAACTTCAGAGAGTCCCCACCTGTTCTATATGTGTCTATATATTATGTAGTTTATTAATATATATATAGCTGCTTGTGCTGACTGACTGACTCATTGATCACCTCTCCTGAACAATTTTGTATGAAAAAAATTTTTTTTACTAATCCTGTCGTATAGAGAGGAAAAAATCATTAAGAACAAAAATATGGAGAGAGCTGATGAGTGAGGATTTCGGAGACGGGTGAAGAGCACAGCCAGAGTATCAAAGATAGGTGGGGGGTGCTCGACCAAATGTCATTCGAAATGTCATCCAATTGGCAGTGGGCTGAAAAAAATTTCAAAATGGCGGATTCAAAATGGCCGCCATACGAATTTCGTCGATATCTCGGAAAGTATAAAAGATGGAAGGATGGTTTTTTGACAACAAGTGATCAGGACCCAAAGGTTCATTCGATGGACCGAAAAAAAATTCAAAATGGCGGAATTTATTTTTTCATCGAAAATGTATGGGGAATTTTGTAAGGATTTTTTGTGGGCGGGAAGACAGCACGCGGGCCACATGTGGCCCGCGCCCTCACGCACCCTACTAGTTAATATATATATAGCTACTCGTGCTGATTCACTGACTGACTGACTGATTGATCACCTCTCCTGAACAATTTTGTATGAAAAAAAATTTTTTCAAGGATGGTGCCGTATAAAAGAAAAAAAATCATTCGGAGGAAAAATACGGAGAAAGCTGATGATTGAGGATTTCGGAGACGGGTGAAGAGCACGGCCAGGGTATTGCAGATAGGTGGGGGGTGCTCGACCAAATGTCATTTGAAACGTCATCCAATTGGCAGTGAGCTGAAAAAAATTTCAAAATGGCGGATTCAAAATGGCCGCCAAACGAATTTCGCCGTTATCTCGGAAAGTATAAAAGATGGAAGAACGGTTCCTTGACAAGAAGTGATCAGGACCCAAAGGTCTACTTGATAGGTAGAAAAAAAATTCAATATGGCGGAAATTATTTTTTCATAGAAAATGAAAGGGGCATTTTAAAGGGATTTTTTTATAGGCGAGAAGACAGCACGCGGGCCACATGTGGCCCGCGCCCCCACGCAACCTACTAGTTTTATATATTTTTTATTCATCACTTGACTGCAATTTATGTTAAGTTATGATGCAGCAGAAAATGTTAACTATTAACATGAAAGAGGTAAATATCCCTTGACTATTGCTACACAGAATCGCATTCTGTCGTATTAACTAGTGTATAGGAATTATTCATTGGAGTTTAGATTTTAGAGTTTAGAATTTTAGATTAAGGGATTTTCTTCTGGTCGAGATATTCGCTAGGGAAAAAATCCATTCTTAATTTCTTACGTCTACTCTCCTCTGTATCATCCGAAAAGCTACTTCGTTCCAAAAAGTTTAATTTACCTTTACACAAATATTTATGAACTTATAAAATAAAATATATAATTTTTACAACTCTTTTAATTATTATGATAATGACGACTTCAATACAAAACTGATTAATGTTGTGCTAATTAAAAATTCCAACGAACCTTGCGGCCAAGGTGCGGTTGTTTCTCAACGACTGTTATACCTACTGTAGCATGTTAGCCATTAGTATTTGTCAAGTCAAACGATACCGTATAAAAAATGACAACTTCTTAACTGTTGCGTCAGTCATGTTATTAACTTTTGTGTTTTAGGAAACGTGTTTTAATTAAAATCTTAATTCCTTTATTACGGATAGACATGGATTTTGGTAGGCCGATCGGGATGGATTACATTAATTAAAAAACATCTACATTATTTTCGTATAATGATCGTGGCGTGCGCTTGCATAAACGTCTTTAAATTAATGATTTAATAATATATTAACGGGTTAAACGGTTTTCCTAAAAGTTGCTCGAAAATATTCATGCTTTTATCGGAAACTACAACAGATTTTTATATTTATTTATGTCGTAATAACGTGTAAAATATATATATATAGGAAAACGTCGTTTTCTTCTTCGGCGAAAACTTGTCAGAAACACGATGCACACTCTACTTACAGCCTCAATTCCTATTTTTTCATCTCCCCGAAAAACTAGACGAGTGACTAGTTTAGAGTTAGTCACTGTAGTTTCTATTTACACCTTACTAGCTGCATCATCAACCATGCCTGGTGGTTGGGAGTACCGTTGCCAGGCGTCCGGATAGAGTCGGACATAGTTAGGTTAGGTTAGATTAGGTAAGGTTAGGTTAGACCGGACACGCAATCAAAAAGATTGCGTGTTTGGCCAAAATAAACGGTGTCCATCTTGTCCGGCTTTTGTTAGGCTTTTGTACTTATCAAACGTGCAAGCACTGAGTGTGGCTGAGAGCAGGCGATTCGACTCGCCTGCTCTCAGCCACACGACTGTCGAATCAAACGATGTCGAATCAAAAAAAGCCTGATTTTACATGCATAATATTACCATAATATTTTTTGTTGTACTGAGACACAAAATCCCCAATAATGTAGGATGTCCGGCTTATTTACCCAAATGTCCGGCCAAACTGGCTATTCTGCCCGCCTATTTGCGGTATAGCGACCTGGCAACCCTAGTTGGGTGCCTGGGATGGTGCTTCACTGTATGTCGATAGTCCTAGGTGCCTTCTTGGACTTTAGTAATAACAGTTAGCTATCCCTTTATTGCTTCATGATGAAAATATCTCCACCGCAACTCAAATGTGTGTCACGGGCAGTTTTTCCACGTCCCCCGCTAGTCGTGAGTGCAATAAATCTGGTAGTTTTAACGTTTTAACGCTTAATTGTAATGATTCATGTCGCCGCTCGTCAACTTATCGCGTCATCTCAACCGCGATACATCATCTGCAATTAGCGTGTCGTGTTTCTGTATCTGTGCGGATTGTGGAGAGATTGACAGTTATTTTTAGAGTTCCGTACCCAAAGGGTAAAAACGGGACCCTATTACTAAGACTTCACCGTCCGTCCGTCCGTCCGACGGTCTGTCACCGTGTAAGGGAGCTCCCTTACAACAAACGTGATTTTGACGTGACAACGTCTTATAAATCGACAGAGCCGGTTGCACGCACGAAAAAACATGACTCATCCGGCGTTACCGGCGTTACCTCGCTCATGCGGCGTTACCTCGCGAGCGCGGAACGAGCGACAAAGAAGACGTTGTCACGTTCAACTATCGTCAGTAAACCGACTTTACAGGCAACCAATTTTTTTTTTGCTTGTTTTGGTTCTATATTAATAACGGTAAAGGCAAATGTGCATAGCATATTGGAACGAAGTTCCTTATCGCGCGTTGTGAAAGTGGGCTAGACGGAAAAATACGAAAAGTTGTAACGATTCTTTTTGCTATATAGTAAGCCGTGCGGGGCTTGCGCATGTTTCTCTGTCTGTCTCTTTCTTATAGAAAGCAGATATACTTCGTTCTATTCGGGTGTCCCTTGACACCTCTCAAGATTTTGACGTGACAACGTCTTATAAATCGATAGAACCGGTTGCACGCACGAAAAAACATGACTCATCCGGCGTTACCGGCGTTACCTCGCTCATGCGGCGTTACCTCGCGAGCGCGGAACGAGCGACAAAGAAGACGTTGTCACGTTCAACTATCGTCAGTAAACTGACTTTACAGGCACCCAATTTTTTAATTAAATATTTTATTTAAAAATTAAAATAAGAAAAGTATTTAAGGGGGGCTCCCATACAACAAACGTGATTTTTTGCTTGTTTTTGAATTTACTGGGCAGGGGTGTTTAGTTTACTTTAATACTATTGAGAATTGGTCTTGATAGTATGGAACACGTAGTGTGCGAGCCCGACTCGCACTTGACCAATTTTTATGACCGCGGCGGCAAGTGGCAACGCTATTAGGTAGTTAATCGCAACTTGTAAGGTTATCTGGACATAACGCAACTAAGTTCTTTACACATTACTAAGAATGTGTAAAAGATACTACATAATTATAATCTTAAACAATATTACACTTATATTATAAATTATGAAGTTTGTCTTTGTAGGTAGTTATGTGTTGCAATTACTGAACCATAAGCTAAAAGGAATAAAGATAAATTAAATTGGTGAAAATGTAACTTTAACGCGGGTAAAGCCATAAGTGAAAACATAGTTAGATATACAAATATCCAATGATTGAAAATTAAAAAAAATTCACTTTAGAACAGAGAACCAAAATATTAATTAAAGGGATAGTTTGGAGATTAGATAAAGCAATTAGCGAAGCACCAAGGCAGCAAGACACTGGTAGAGCTTGCGTCAGTGGAGGCCATCCATCACGGCTGCGAATTAGTTCGCGCGCTCGCCGCAACGGCCGCGAACGCTGCTGTTGCACTCATTAGTGGTCGCTGGGTACGCTATACGTTTATGCTATCCTGGTATTTAACATGTGTGTGTACTAAGTGAAGCTGAAATAACAGATCTGAACGAACTTCGGAAGGGACAAACAAATGTTTTTTTAAAAGCTAAAAAACTGACGTAAGTGTATTTTCTCGAAATTTCCGAGAAGCATTTTTCTTTGGTTAAATGTTAAAACTCAATTTTAAGAAATTTTAATTCCCTAAAAACCAAGACGATCATCGTACTTAAATAAATGAGACATTTAAATCCTCACAATTCACCAGCAAAGTACTGCGTTAGATAGGCTGTTAATTAAGGAAATAATAATCCTGAATCCATAACCAAGATCTCAATAACAGTATCTTGTTTATAATACGAACTACATCTGTCGCCTACTTCGCACCTAAACCCTTTGCTATATTTAATGCGGGATAAATTCCGCGCACTCGTCAAGTGATCAACGCAATATGGCGCTGGGGTCGGCCTATTGCCACGGTTTTGGGGTACTTGTGACCCCATCACTCGAAAGGCTATTAGAAATGAGATAACATGCTATGTTCGCTGTAACTAAATTCTCATAGTCATAACAATATTGCACTAACAGGAGACCGTGTCAGGGCGTTGCTAAGAAATGTACATTCACAATTTACTTTCAATATCTCATAGTACTTCAAATATCACATTTTGGTTAAATATACATTAAAATTAAAATAACCTGAATCACAGACATTTCAGACCAGGCATTTTTTAGGACACCATTTGGAGCACGAATTATTCCACAAACTAGTAGAAACTACCTGCAGTAAAAAAAACTCAGCCAATCTACCATTACATTCGAAATTTACCAATTTAAGCTTTGATGGCACTGGGTCGAATAGTCAGAAAGATAAGCGAGGTTTAGATTAGCACAAAACTTTCTGAAGTTGACTTCTGAAAGCAATGCAAACAGTCACGCAAGCTACTAAATAAAGAACTAGTAGGGTGCGTGGGTGCGCGGGCCACATGTGGCCCGCGTGCAGTCTCCCCGCCCATAAAAGTATCGCCGTCATCTCCATCGCCAATTGGAATCCGATTGTCAGTGGGCTGAAAAAAATACCTAGGAGCATGGTCATGGTTTTAAAGATAGTTAAGGGCTGTTCCAACAAAAACCACGCTGAACCTCATCCGATGAGGTTCAGCGTAATTTTTATTCGAACAGCCCTTAACTACCTTAAAAACCATGACCGTGCTCCTCAGTCATCATCCAAATCCTAAATCATCATTTATACCGACATTTTACTTTGGCAATTTTCCATCGAAAAATAAATTCCGCCACTTTGTATTTTTTTCCATTCATCCCGTAAACCTTGAGATCCTGATCACCTCTTGCTAAGAAACCACTCTCTTATCTTTTATACTTTCCGGGATAGAACAACACGAAATGTGTATGGCGGCCATCTTGAATCCGCCATTTTGGATTTTTTTCAGCTCACTGCCAATTGCTTGAAGTTCCGAGTATTTTTTGTTTGATCAGTCCTCACCTAACTATAATACCTTGCCCGTGCTCCTCGACAGTCTTCAAACCCTCAATCATCATCTCATTCCATATTTTTCTCTGAGAGTCCTCCAAAAAACCGCATCAAATTACTACATGTTTCACAACTTATCAATAGTCTCCTCACTATTCCCCATACATTTTCTATGAAAAAAATAAAGTCCGCCATTTTGATTTTTTTTCTATCCATCGTATAGACCTTCGGATCCTGATCAACTCTTGTTAAGAAACCGTTCTTCCATCTTTTATACTTTCCGAGATATCGACGAAATTCGAATGGCGGCCATTTTGAATCCGCCATTTTGAATTTTTTTTCAGCTCACTGCCAATTGGATGACGTTTCAAATGACATTTGGTCGAGCACCCCCCACCTATCTTGAATACCCTCCCCGTGCTCTTCACCCGTCTTCGAAATCCTCAATCATCAGCTCTCTCCGTATTTTTCCTCTTCATGAATTTTTCTCCTTTATACGACTCCATTCATGAAAAAAAAATTTTTCATACAAAATGGTTCAGGAGAGGTGATCAATCAGTCAGTGAGTCAGTCAGTGGCCAATCAGCACGAGTAGCTATATATATAGTAACTAGTAGGTTGCGTGCTGTCTTCCCCCCTATTTGCCTAACAACTTTAGTCCCTTAAACATTCATCATACATTTTCTATGAAAAAAATAATTTCCGCCATATTGGATTTTTTTTCAACCCATCAAGTAGACCTTCGGGTCCTGATCACTTCTTGTCAAGGAACCGTTCTTCCATCTTTTATACTTTCCGAGATATCGCCGAAATCCGTATGGCGGCCATTTTGAATCCGCCATTTTGAAATTTTTTTCAACTCACTGCCAATTGGATGACATTTCAAATGACATTTGGTCGAGCGCCCCTTACCTAGCTTCGATACCCTAGCCGTGCTCTTCACCCGTCTTCGAAATCCTCAATCATCAGCTCTCTCCGTATTTTTCCTCCGAATGAATTTTTCTCTTCTATACGAAACGCATAGTGAAAAAAAAATTTTTCATACAAAATTGTTCAGGAGAGGTGATCAATCAGTGAGTCAGTGAATCAGCACGAGTAGCTATATATATAGTAAAGAAAAGTTTGCAGAAGTCAACCTAACCTTACTAAGAGAGGTCGGAAAGTATAATAGAAAAAATCTAATATTGGTGTTTTTTAAACGGCAACAAGAGTGGGAAAAATCGAAATCTATAAACAAATTTTCCACGCAAAACTGCCAAATTACATTGAGATCGTTACGATTACTTACTTTGACAGGACAGGCATCAGTAGCCAATTATTGTCACCTTGACTGCATAATTGACGCAAGCATTGACCAATCAGCGCATAGGTGTTAGCTCGTCGCTGCTAAGTATTTTTGCAGAATCAAGAGGCTTAAATCATGCGTCAAACAGGAACATCTGTTGAGAATCTTATCGATGCACGAACGCGGAACAGCATTCTATTTATCGGGAATAACAATAAATAAAACTAAAAGGTTTGACTGTTTGTTTATCCGCGCGTCAGTGTTCCACGGATAGCTGTCAAAATAAAAATGTGAAGCGGCGCGGGCGGTCATCGGCACACGTGGAGATTAACCTCGCAAGTAGATTCGGATTTCTTCGTAAAGCCAATCGTATAGGTAGGTAAGTGGTTTTAAGAACATGGTGACGTCATAACGTTGTATTTATGTGTGCAGTGTGTGTTTAGGTTTACACACTGCATTGCAGTAATTTGCAATTCTCCATAATTCGATAAATAGTTTAAAGTTAACCCACCAACGCAATAGTGCAATTGGCCAGCGTATGGTGGGATATGGCCAAACTCTCTTCATCCCCAATAGGGATCCGTATCCTGCATAGGATACAAAGGGATTGACAATAATAATGTTGATGATCAATTAATTGATAACTAGTGCACAATTTATGGTCTTTACTAGCTGAACGGGCAAACGTTGTTTTGCCATTAGGGATATAAAAAAAATAGCTGATACCTACCGAACATTCACAGAAAATTTCATAACAATCGGTCGACCCGTTTCGGAGGAGTTTGGTAAAAAAAATTAGCGTCAGAATTTTATATATTAAAGAAGAATGGTTTGATTTTTGATAAAATATTACTTATTTCCTCTTATCAGTCATAACTACAAGCCTGTCACTTGCAAAACATAACGCGTCAACGTCAAAACAGGGTCAATACAATCGACAACCCCTAGCACCCTCTAGGACATAAAAACAGTGGCAAGTAGGAAGGGTCCCCTCAATTAGCACACCATGTGTCGCCCTGATGAGGAGCGAAGGTCGAAGGTTTAGGGTCAGGATATATAGCAGCAATTACCACCACCAGGCGCGCAGCGGATTAAGGCGTTCTCCTTAACATTTGCGACTTAATTTCGTAACGCGCATAATCCATATTGCGTTTAGTGTTGATTGATTTTTATCAAAATATTAATATACGGGTAGATATTAGTTTCGGAATGAAAGATAGTTTCCTTTTTACCTACTCAGTTTTTGTATGAATATCTACCTATTAGTTAATGTCTTAAATCTTCCCTATATAGGTACAGCGTAAATTATAATCATTTACTCTATGCTACTCTGTGATGACACATTAATTGACCCCAATGGAATGAACTTATGGCACAAAAATTTACCTATGGATTATTCTGTGTTCTTAAATATCTACATGCAATAAACCCGTTTGTCCGTTGCAACGTGATTAACATATTTTTGCATGCAAAATACTATCAAAATGCATATTTCATAGGTATTTTTCATGACGTCAATAAGAAAAATTGTACAAACGACGTAGGTACTCCATTGAATCGCAAAACAAAGCAAAATAAGTTTCCGATACGCAATATTGGGAGCGTCCACTCGGCACTCCTGATCCCCTGGTTATAATAATTTACTGGTCACACCTATAATTGCCTGATTTAGGCCACTTTCTATGCGACGGCGTGGCCGGCGGATTTCATGAAAAAAATTTATCGCCCGTGGGGCCCGCCCGTGCCCAGTGCCCAGATTAGACGAATTTGTCTAATTTAATTTAATCTGGTTAAGTTTAACGCTACCAAAACACAGGCGTGTTTGTTCACTGCTAAAAAGAGCCCCTTCACCTTGGCTCCAACTTTCCAAAGTATATCCGTTCCGATTGGCGATTACATCGAGCTTCTGGGTATCACCATCTCACCCAATCTCAATTTTGGGAAATGCATCGAAGCTAAAGCAAAAACAGCTGCTAAAAAACTAGGAATTCTCAACAAGGTTAAGCGGTACTTCACGCCCGAACAGCTTCTGACGCTATATGAGGCTCAGGTGCGTTCCGGCATGGAGTACTGTAGTCACCTTTGGGATGGTTCTGCCAAGTATCAGCTCGATGCATTGGACTCAGTTGATCGCCGCGCTCGCAGAATAATCGGCAAGGAATCGCTAACGCGGGCAAAACTGCTCAGCTTACAACATCGGCGCAACGTTGCCTGTTTAGCGGTTTTTTACAGGATATACTTTGGTGAGTGTGCTCAGGAACTACATAACCTTGTACCTCCTTCACCTTTCTACCATAGGACTGCAAGACGCCGAGAGCGGTGGCATCCTTATGTGGTTGACGTCCAACAAACTCGCACGAAACGTTTTTCCTCCACGTTTCTGATACGAACCGCTAAGGTGTGGAACGCCCTTCCAGCCTCCGTGTTTCCAGCCAAGTACAATCTAGGTGCCTTCAAGAGAAGAGTGAATAGGCATTTTCTAGGCAAGCGCGCTCCATCCTAGACCTCATCATTGCTTTCCATCAGGCATGATTGTCGTCAAGCGCAAGCCTATCTACAATAAAAAAAAAAAAAAAAAAAAAAAAAAAAAATTTGTACGTGATATCGTTTTGTTTTTCGGGGCTCTAAATCATAAAGTCTCTGAGTCGATTTTATTTTGTAGCGCCTTGTTTTTACAAGCTTCAAATTGGGATTCATTTTTATCTTTACTGAACGTTAATTGTGTTTAGGTTGTTATGGAACCATTCTTCCTCAAGAGTGGAACATTTTGCGGGAGACATGAGTATTTAGTGCCACAACAACATCCCAATGATTATTAGAGAATAAGTACTAAGGCACCAAGTTTTTAAAGATATGTAAATAACTAACCGTTACCTAACTGCATTTTCATAACATCATGTTTGCTACCATAACTGCAGCCGCGCTTGCCATCTTACCTTACCTATTCTTTTTCTACTTTCTACCCCAAACATTTTTAAAATGTTTGGGGATGACACAGGTTGATTGAGTGACTTATTTGATGACAAATATTATCATCATTCCCAACCACCGATAAGAAACCTCAGGATATGAGCATCCGAACGATTTACGTATACCTTTTTCTTACAAGCAAACAGTAGCGCCATCTACTAAATTTGTATAGGTACAAAATTCTACAGGTGGCTACTGAGCAAACTACAGCGTGGCCTTACTGCTGGTGGCAAAACGAGTATTTTTAGCACCGATAAACTGGCGACATTTTTGCGCGCCGTCCGCTTTGTCCCAGGGTAGATGTTTATTTTCCCAATACATATTTTACATTTATTTGTAAATAAAATAAATAAGGTGAAATGGTTACGGCCGCTGAACTCTAAATAGCTTGGCGGTGCGTAAATTCATCAAAAAGCTAGTAAAAAACATAAAAATTATTTCCAGTATGAATTTGATAGTTTCTTTTCAACGGTATGTTCTCTTGTAATAAGACACTGTTGTAGTACAAAGGGCGTCTAAATCTCCAAGATTTGTTATCGAGCTGGCCGTTCGCAAATAAAGGGTGAATAATACAGTACGAAGCGCTGAAGCCCCATAAATCCAGTCCGGACAGACGGACGGATGGTGTGACGGCACGGTATCTTGTGTCCGACGACGACACGATGCGACGACCGATCGGTGCCGATCAAACTGTTATGTAACTACAAGTTCCTGGGGTGTTATTAGGTTTAAGGCCAATTTTTCAATCGCCATATAAACGTTTACTAAGGAATAATAATAAAATGACGTTTTGACAGATTTTGTATGGTATATGTTTCAAATTTATTCTTCAGATAGCTTATCTGGCGATTGAAAAATCGGCCCTAAACTTATAACACCCCAGGAACTAAAATTGTAATAAGATGATTTAACAAAATCATTATTAGACTAAAACGTTTACACATACCTACATATCAGTTACTAGCGATCTCCACACTAGGAAGTAGGTATGTGTACGTATGTGTAATTTCGAACGTGGCGGTAGGGTTTACATAAGTACCTGGAATTTAGTCCTTTGTGAAAAAAAATCGGGGTAAATTACTGGGCACAATGAGACTAATCAAATTATGTCTTCGGATGGCGAGCGATTGCATTGCAATGCAGAGTCCTGGGATAATAGACCTCCTACAACCTACCCTGGACACAGCGAGATGCGTAAAAAAATGTTGCCAGTTTACTGGCGTCAAAAATGTTAACGCAGCAGTAACGACCACCATGCAGTTAGCGCACCAGCCATTTATAGAATTTTGACAAAATGACGCTACTGTTTGCTTTTATAAAAAAAGTTCACGAAAAACGTTCGGATGGCCGCATCCTCAGGTTTATATCGGTGTCTGGGATGCAGAAAATCTGAGATGCAATATAAGCATACGCCTGATGTTAAGTGATACGCTTGTCAGTGCCCATATATTTCATGATACTTATCTGATCTGTGTAAATTTCTCGCTCATCATTTCAGTCTTTGGTATAAAAAAATAGTACATTTCAATGTAAGTGCGGAAAGTTTGTCATTTTTTTACGAGTCCCGGTTTGTCGACCCAAGCCGAAGGCGCGGGTCAACTAGAGGGACGAGTAAAACTGTCAATTCCGCACGTGCATTGAACGAGGTTTTTTAATACATTTGCGAAAAAAAAAAATTTGTTTTACGTGTTTGCCTGCTCCGTGTTTGGGTGCCGTGTTCGTGTTCGTGCGCGTCCTGGTGCGCCCGCTCCAGTGCCGCGCAGGAGGAAAACAAAAAAGCACTAGTGCGGAAAAGAATAACTTTGCGCACGCTAAACACACATGGAAATGTCAAGTTTTTGAGCAAATGTACTAAAAATATTTTAAACACTTTCGCTTGGCAAACCGCATCACTGAACCGACGACGGCGGCAGCGCGGCTACGAAAATTATTTATTTACAAAGAAATATGTTTTAATTTGATATATGGCCGCTAATAAATTACCGTGACACTGACCAACATTACATGGCCGTGATCCAAGCCGTGATATATGATTATTTATAATATTTATACATATAATTAATTGCGGCATTATTTATCTAAATTTTGCAACGCGCTCACACCATTAAAATGACCACTTTCCAAAATTGTTCGGCGCGCTTTTTGTCTTTGTCGAAAAATTTATAATTAATCGGCCGGCTGATATGATATATCATTGTATCCATTATCATGGGGGTTTTATAATTATCTAGAAATAATTATTTACCTACTCGTATATACCTACATATTTAGTTAGTTGATCATACTTTTTTGTACCTATTGCTTACATGAAGAAATGAAGACTTGTTATAGAAAAAGTTTATAGTTTATGGAGTTCGACTTGAATCACAGAGTAGTAAATCTTAAAACTGCATAATATTACTAACGTATTACCTAATTAATTACTGCTTCACGGTAAAGTAACTGTCTCCTATGGTAGCATCACACCATACTCACTTCACAAGAAGAGTCCTACCACGAGTAAGTAATTACTGAAACTAAAATATTACTAAGTAACAGAAACCAAACCACTGCCGCGTTACTTTTTAGGGTTCCGTAGCCGAATGGCAAAAAACGGAACCCTTATAAATTCGTCATGTCTGTCTGTCCGTCTGTCCGTCTGTCCATCTGTCCGTCTGTCCGTCTGTCCGTCCGTATGTCACAGCCACTTTTTCCGAAACTATAAGAGCTATACTGTTGAAACTTGGTAAGTAGATGTATTCTGTGAACCGCATTAAGGTTTTCACCCAAAATTTAAAAAAAAGTAATAAATTTTGGGGGTGCCCCATACTTAGAACTGAAACTCAAAAAAATTTTTTTCATCAAACCCATATGTGTGGGGTATCTATGGATAGGTCTTCAAAAATGATACTAAGGTTTCTAATATCATTTTTTTCTAAAATGCTTGCGCGAGAGACACTTCCAAAGTGGTAAAATGTGTGTCCCCCCCTGTAACTTCTAAAATAAGAGTATGATAAAACTAAAAAAAATATATGATGTACATTACCATGCAAACTTCCACCGAAAATTGGTTTGAACGAGATCTAATAAGTAGTTTTTTTGATATTTACAATAAAACCTCTAAAAACAAAGTTAGTTTTGCGGTTCGATAAGAAAAGTGGTTTTTATGGTTTTATTCCTCCGGTTGAAGTACGGAACCCTCAGTGCGCGAGTCCGACTCGCACTTGACAGGTTTTGTAAACTGAATTTGTCATTTTATCAACACGGGCAAATAAAATAAAAATCAAGTTTTATTGACGTCACAAGCAAAAATCGTGTTTCCCGTAGGCCGCGCGATTATTAAAATAGTGGGAAAACTGCAGGAATCGAAGCAAAAACAAAACGTTACATAATTACACACGTTAATTAATTAACTAAAAAACCGACTTCAACTCTCATCAAACTTCTGTTGAATACATCCTTTCCAATTAAAAATTTAAGACTTATATGGTTTTCTCATGGATATCATTATCAGAACTGGACTAAATTGAAATGAGACCACACGAGAAGCGTCAGCTTTCCAATAAAAAAAGAATCATCAAAATCGATTCACCCATGACCCAATCAAAAGTTATGAGGTAACAAATATATAAAAAAAAAACATACAGTCAAATTGAAAATCTCCTCCTTTTTTGAAGTTGGTTGAAAAGAAACTGAAGTCGTCATTTTATCAACACGGGCAATTAAATAAAAATCAAGTTTTATTGACGTCACAAGCAAAAATCGAGTTTCCCCGTTTCCCGTAGGCCGCGCGATTATTAAAATAGTGGGAAAACTGCAGGAATCGGAGGAAAAACAAAACGTTACATAAAAAGTTACGACATATTAGCCGAGTAGCGAAATACGGTTACCGCACTAGCGTTAGTACAAGAGCCCAAGAGGGGATTTTGGTAGTTACTCGAGCGTCGTGGAGACCTATTGGATTTTCAATATTAAATGCTAAAAAATCCGGTTATACCATTACAGTGGTGGGGGATGAAAAAATAATCGTGACTGAAAATTTTTTTCGTGCGCGTCAGATTTTTATACAGACTCTTCATCTTGATGTGTTTGTCATCCTGACCCCATAATCTGACAATTATGTCGAGGAGTTTTCTTAATCTGCTGGCTTCAAAATTTTATTTTTAACCTGCCATATTGAGGAAATTCCTTGTCATATTTGTCTGATTAATGGGTCAGGACAACAAGCATATCAAGAAGAAGCGTCTGCATATAAAAATCTGATGCGCCCGAGTATACTTTCATGGATAATTTTTTTTTTAATTTTTTGAAAAACTGTATTTATTCGCTTGCCCTACCACTGAAATGGCAAACTTTAGATAACCTCTTTTTCATTTTAGCACCTAATATTTGCAGTGCAATAGGTCCTCACGACGCTCGAGTAACTACCGATTTAGCATCGTGGTCTCTCCTACTATAGTACGCGGAGGATGGCGGAGGATGGAAGGACGCAAGGGTCCCTATAATTCATTATTAGCAACTTGTTTTTCCCACATCCGTTTGCGGGTGGCTCGCAAACTGTGGACTATTTCAGAGAGAGTTATGTGCGAAGGCGACTAATTTGGGCGAGTTTTTTTACGTTGTCGATGTCGCTTTGTTTTTTTAAAGGGTCTAGGTGTCCAATTCTTTATTTGAATACTCAAGTACTACTAATACTCAACCCATTGCTAGAACAGAGTCATCGCATCACATAATATGTTATATTTTGGGTGTAATAAGCGCATATTTCCACTATCATATTGTTCTTGTGCCTAATATAATTTTCTGTTATGAACAAACACTTTGCAATATTTATCTCTAAATACTTTACAAAAATAATAAATTCTACCAAATAACAGTAAATTCAAGCATTTTTGTCAACCATGTCGGTCAATCAAACCGAATTCTTTTTGGTTTTTCACAAAAAATCAAAACAGTAAGCGTTTTCACTTTTGTCGCCTTAATCGCGCCTTTTCAAATTTGAAAATAATTTTATTTGATATTCATAATGTAATTTAACTAAAATTTGACGTAGAGATTGATTGACGAAAGGGCTACTTTTTATGCTAGAAATTCACGAGGGTGTGGACAATATTATAATAGGTAAAAACCTACCTAATAGTATACTGTAAGTATTTATGTTGGTGGTAGCCAAGAACCCTCTGGAGCTAGTAGCTAGGGAGCTGCGAGTGAAGCTAAGGGTGTCACCGATTTCATGAAAACTAATGCTTGCATTCGGCGACTGGACTCTCGATAAGCTGGGTCCGTCTGTGGGATTACCAGACGCCGTGGCACTAGATGCAGGTTTTGGGATTTGAATCTCCATTTTGCGCCTAATTTACTAAAATATTAATTAAAAATATGTTAATTGTTGGTCAGTAGTTTTAGCGTGCAGAAGTAAGTGCAGACACATACACAAACTTTCGCCTTCATAATATTTAGTGTAATTAGTATAACTAATTATGGAGGAAATCAAATCCTGCATGTTGTAAGAGTGAATCCTTTGTGCTTTTCGTGAGGTGGTGGTAACCATCGGAGTTTGTTTCGGGTTAAAACTAAACATAATAATAGCACACACAACACAACACAATATGTTTTGAAGTGGGCAATATTTCCACTCTTTAAGACTTACGTGAGATTATATTATCATAAAGCATATTTTAACTTAACTTTGAAACTTAACCCTGAAATGAAATTCAGGGTATTTACATGCAGGCTTGGATATACAAAATTATACTAAAACTGCAATAAAAACTTACGTACAATTTTAAATCACCAAAATAATAAATTTTAACCTAGTTTTAGAGCTCTAGCGTAGTTTATGCAGAGATTCATATTTAAATAATATAATAATAATTTAGTTTTCTAATGGTTTTTTTTTTTATAATTTGCATTACTGGATCTGTCCCGTAAGGTTTTGAAATAAAATTTAATGACAGATATTCAATGTAGTCGTATTTTCCACAATTTGAAACGGTGAATCAAATGGCAAGCACAATATCAGAGGAAAGTTTTATCGTATCGCGGCGGGTCCGGCGCGCGATAATCCCTGCAGGCGACGTGGCTTATCGCCGCAGCCGAATGAATGCATTAGTTTTCATAAACCTACTGCTGGTTATACTCTCCTAGTACCGAAACCTAAGCCCTAGAGGCCTAGGCCCGTTCTGTCTATACAGAACAGCATTTTTTGAAAAAAAAAATTGCCAGTTAATAGGTACCTACCGACGAATGACCAACTTGCAAGATAATGTCATATGACCGTATTAAAAATAGCTTGCAGTCAACCTACCGAATGTAGACAACAAAATCATAAAAATCGGTCTAGCAGTTTCGGAGGAGTTTGGTTAAAAAAACTGTGACACGATAATATACAGAAAGATTATTGGATTGGATTTGAAGGATACGTGAATCGAATAAAGAATCAATTCGAAAATTATTTATTAATCTAATATTAGTTTTCAAGGGAAATCATTATTGGAATATGATGTGTTTATTTTGAAGCCACGACGATTTTTTCAATTTTTCTCTACATTTCTCTTCTTTCTCAACATGCACCTAATCGTAAACTGATTTTTGTAAAACATAATATACTTACGTAATATTATAATAGGTACTTTGACGTTGAGTAAATAAAGGCAGCGTTGCAAAACTAACTAAATTCAGAGGCAAAACAAGTGTTTGATAAAGTTGTAAACAATACAACTATCTAGAGAGGTAGAGAGCGACGTGCCCGGTCCTCCCGGAATTAAGCCTTAATTAGGGAAAAACGGAATTTATTGCCCGGGCAACACCGCCGCTCACCTGCGCTGCTCCCCTGTTTGTTTTGCTTAAGACGCGGAACTTGCCCGAGACTGGCCTTGCAAATCCCTGGCTTTTTAATAGCGTTTACCTTTACAGTGACACTCCTTGTGTAATTTACACGAATATGAAACAAATTGTGAATTGATACAGTAAATAACAGGACAGAGATTAATCTGTCCTGTTATTTACTGTATGAACTGTGTTGTTTTGCTATAATCCGCTATTTGAAAAGATTCTGTATGGTACAATGTGCAGGAACAACGCCCACATGAAACACCACCCTCAATTCTTCCAACACTTTTTTCGACGTACGTTTCCGACACGGGGACATCCTGAGGATGTTACAATGCAAAATCGTAGTACTCTACGTATTCTCTTTCAATTACAATTACGAATCTTTTCAAGTAGCGGATTATAGCAAAACAAATTAATCTATCTATCTTTCTAATTATGGATTTCCGCAAATAACGCCTGCTTCCATTCAACATTGATACAGGAAAGTTGGAACTGGGCAAAAATCATTGCTTGCATAGGGCTCTGACAAATCGTAGTTAGATTTTAGATTTCAGTTAGCTAATAGAAAATAAAGTTCCTGAATTGACATTTTCCGAGGAAAATAGAAAAAATTGAAAGAAAAGTATGTGAAAAATAATACCATAAAATACCAGGATCGCATAGGTTACGAGGTGAATAAGTAACGGGCGCGGGTGCATTCCCAAATTAACTGTCAGCATGAATTGTCGAGATAACCCGCCGCCGACGCCGCCGCCCGCCGATTGCTTTGTGATTCGATTAGTTTTTCGTGTAATTTTATCGAAATTATATTATATTTGTTATTGGCTTACGAGTTGAGTGTTTTCATTTGATTTCAGCTTTGTTGGCTGTAATTTGTATCGAATAAATAAAACAAAAATATCGTTGAAAAACTGAAATTTTTAGTAAATTGTAGTAAGTGTTTATCGTACAAAGCATATTAGATACCTTATAAATTATAAAATTTATTAACTCTAAAAAGGACGCCAAAATTACTGCTTTGTATACCAAACGTGTAACTATCTAACGAGAGGAAAAGACATCAACTAACGTAATGAACATTGGGAAAATTATCTCCAATTTAAACTCGAAAGCGTTAACCCTCGGTCCCTTCCGGGCGTAATTGCTACGAAACATGGCTAGCGTCCGATGCGACTAATGTATTGTTAATATCAAAATTAGTTAATTAACTCTTCATCTGCACGGCGCGGTCTCGAATACCCCATACGTTGGGAGACGGCGGCAACACTTTGTTTTTATATTTTACAAAAATATAACTATCAAATAAACAGTAGCTGCAAACTATAAGAAGGTATTTTAATGTTACTGATATTCAATTACCACATTTTCTTTTGTAATACGAAACCGTCGGTACTCGAGTCTCACTCGCCTTTGGCCGGTTTTTTTAAATAAATTATTTAGGGCTATCGACAAGAGTTGTGCATTTTTATTATATCTTAATTAAATCAGCACTAAAGTAACGTTCTTACTATCATTTATTTCTTTCATTTGTGTCAGAATCAATGTGCAAGTACCAACTGCAAATTCCACCGTCTCTAAGTCTACCGAAACCTGCGGGGGCGGCCGAAAATCGCAAGTTTTACGCGCGGCGCGGGTGCTATTTCTTGTATTAATTTTGACGGCTGGAATTGTTATTACTGTGTTTGTACTCGTGCGTTGCAATATGTTACGCTGACGGCCCGAGGCCCGGAGATTTATTGCGTGACGCTAATTCGCCGATTACGGCGTAGTGTTAATTTTTGTAACGCTGATTATATTGAACTTTGGCCGTTTGTAATCTATTCCATGATGACATATTGCTGATAATATCGAATCTTTAACTTCATGAGAGTTTGCATTTTATGTTTAAAACGACCCAAGCATATTTAATGTATTATACGTATCGACCAGATTTTATTTGAAATTTTGAAAAAAGGACCTTAAGAAATAATGTTTCGGGAAAATAAATAATTAATTAAACACGCCATAACATAAATATTTCCTTTTATTTGTCATTACCAACCTACCGAACGAATAATAATTGAAAAGACAATACATTAATGCACGCGAACGCAACAAATGGGACACGAAATTTGCATTTTGTTTATGTGTATTATTTTATAATACATTACGCGTACCCCAGATGGGGTCTCCTAAATCATAACACTCATCTGGGCCTTGTTAATACCATCGGCGCGGGAAGGGTTGCCTCCAAAATGGCGATGTCTAATTCCTTGTAGCTCCGAGTATCGGCTCGGTGCAAAAATGCGCACATGCCATGATTTATTTGTTCCGAATGCAAATGAGACAAATTGTAATGAGATTTAAGAGTTAAAGTGTCAAGGACCCTTCTCGCGAGGGTGAATTATGGGTGTTATCTTAGTTCGGCTTAATGAAACTTGCATTTGGTATTGTTACAGAGCTTTTAGTGCAGTTTAGTTGCATTCATTTTGATGTATCTATTTTAGGTATGTATGCTTTCCGTCTATCCAATTTAAACGTAATCTTACGTAAACTTCAAGCTAATTTTATACGCTTGCGTAAAAATAAATTTTAGTTTTTGCACAGAATAGATATTAAGTTCGTTCTATTAGATAGGTAATCCTTGGTCAATATTTGGGAATGGCATTGCCCTTGTTCATTATTTTTATTACCATCCGGGGTGTTGCGACAAATACGTTATGTTAATAGGCCCTCGAAGCTCATGATATCCTGGTATCTATTATTATTATTGTGAGATTTCCCCGGCTTTTCCCTAAATAGGAAAAGTTAAAGGGCCCATTTAGTTCCTGGGACACGTCCGCCGAGCTGCTCGCCCGGCCGGGGTCCGGGATCGAAACCGTGAAATACAAGTTGGGGCATGTTCCTGATACATGCTACGCGAAAATTAAACCCATTCCATTCCATTACTTGGTACATCGTACGTACGCCCTTATGCGATCTTAAACATACCTATAGTTGCATAATAACTGTCTTTATCTCAACCTGTTTTTATTGTACATCAACTGGACATGGATCTCTTTTCAGAATAAATAAATTGTGACCAGCTATGCCAATTGCGGGTTGGCAGGCTTCACACAACTTTAAACATTAACCCTCAGACATGCAGCCGCCAGGTTTCCTGTTGACTCCATGTCTTCTTTACCCCTCAGCGAGTGACATTTAGTCCATCAAATGCAAGAAACTGAAAATTAGAAGATTGCTTGGGATTCGAACTCAGACCTTTGGTATAAGGAACGATCGTACAATATTGATATAACCCAAAACTGTCCTGCAGGCTGCACCTACAGATTTTTATAATTCAAAAAGACGTACGGCAAGTATTAAAAAAGGCGTATGGAGAAATTACAAATTTTTACGATTTGCGACGTCGGTTTCAATTTCGATTTTCAGAGATATATCTCTCCAAAAAATAGCCTACATACAACTCAGAAATTATACTAATGTAGTTTTACATTGATTACATAAAGAATCTTCTTGTGTTGAATTTGTTTAATATATTGATTTAATTCTTTATAATCAAACATACAATCTTAATACCTCTTTAATAATATATGTCTACAGATATACTAATAAACCCAAAGAATTTCTTATAACAATAAATACTGAAAACATTCCGAAAACTATACAAATAATTGTAATACGGAGTAATTTCATTAAATGTAAAACCGTCTTAGCTGAAACGAAGGGGCACAAGCAAGACTCGGAGTAAGAGAATAAAATTTAATTTCGTCTCGAAGTTTTTGGATTTTAATTACCTGAAAGCAAATTAAATAAGGGGGTTGTGTAGAATACCTCGAATTTCTAAGACTTTGGGAGGCGAGAGCTTTGTAATTTATCACGGTTTACAGTGGAAAGGTATTTTACAATAAATCGGTGAAACATAAAGACGTTTCGTGTTTTTATTCACTCGTAACTTTGAATTATTTATTTTGTGTGTAATGTTGGTTTGTGCGCGAAATTTGAGCATTTCTACGGAAAATCCAATAAAATTGTGCTTAGGAAAAAGGAAATGAGTATTTTTGCTACCAAATATTTACATTGCATTTATACTTAAATTTTAATTTATAAATATTAAAGTTAACTTAAATTTTAATATTTATAAATTTTATGCACAGTCCAACTGATCATTTGGGGCATAGTGCCCAAGACGCTGGCGCTATTACCTCTTTGTATGGCTAGATGCAATATTGCAAAATGTAAAGTTATTATTTATTGATGGTTAAATGCGGCATAAGTAACAATCAATAACATATTGACAGCTGATTATAAAATAATTATTTATTCCAAAGTAATAATAGTCTGAGAACGAGTCACAAATATAGAGGAGTGGCTGGCAAAAATCTGGTAGACTGGAGTACCTACTCGTTTTTCTTCCACGTTTCTAATACGAACCACTAAGGTGTGGAACGCCCTTCGCCTCCGCCAGCGAAAAGTGAATAGGCATTTTCTAGGCAAGCGCGTTCCAACCTAGAACTCATCATTGCTTTCCATCAGGCATGATTGACATCAAGCGCAAGCCTATCTACAATCAAAAAAAATAACTTAGAAACAAGCTTGTTAACGGACTCGACTGCAGTATTTTATAAAATGTATTTAAAAGAATAACTTTATGGTTTACCATCTCTCAAATATATAGCTTGAGAGTCTTCGATCAAACTTTCAATTGCACCAACATTTAAAACGGTCATAAAAGCTGTTAATAGTACAGGACTTCAAGTGATAGCAACAGTGTGCGACCAAAGCTCAATGAATACCTTTTGACATTTTATATTTAAATATTTCCATGTTTTGCGAAGATTATTTTTTGTTAAAACCTTATAGTCCGAACGAATGCTCCAACTTCCAAAGCAGCTTAATCTGAGAAAATAAATAAGAACCTAGCATCTAATAATTTTACAGAATTTTAAGCATCTTTTCAATATTCTTCATGAGCTCCTGGTGTGTAATATTATAACGTGTATAAATAAATTACTTCGATCATTAAGCAAACAAAAAATACAAGCCAATTTACAAGAAGCTAAAACAATACAAGTTTTATTTCAATTACAATATATTTTTATTTATGATAGAAATTGAACAATTATTTCGCATGTCGAATTTGCACTTGGCTGACTTTCATAATTAATTATTTATTAATTTATTCAATTAATACGCAATGCAATGTACTTTAATTTTTTTCATTCATTTGCGTGTCTCTTTCCGTTCCGTTCTTGATACGCCTGTCTGAAATTAATGAAATTTCTATTTAATTTAAACGTCATAAACGTGTGACTTATATCTAGTTGTAATTGATTTACTACTGTTTATTGCTCAAATGTTTTTGCATTTATTGCAGATTTTATTGTTTATTTTGCTCATTATTGTTTATAACCACTGGATGACTAGATTAAGAAGATCGATCATACGTTTTTTGAGAGAAAGAAAATTTATGTTTTGAACGCTCTTTGGAACTCAAAAACTAGTTTGCACTACTACTATATTATTGACATTTTAACAGACTTAAAAAAAGGAGGAGGTTTACAATTCTGCTGAAACTATTTTTTTACAGTATTAATTCTTTTTACCCGTTTACAAGATATTTTTGTATTAATTTCATTTTAAGTATTTATACCTCAGTGTATGTACTGATTTAATTAACCTTAATGTTTGTTTGTCCACAGGTTCATCAATGCGAGACGTAGGATAGTACAGCCAATGATAGACCAGTCAAATAGAGCAGGTAACATTTTTCTTATACAAATATTTATATTCTTTTCAAGACAATTATTATTGATTCAGCCTTCGATCAATCAATCGGATAGTTACACTCACCTATTTATTATAAAATATATATCAAATGCAAGCACTTACAAAATTATAATGCACTAAGTACGTGATTTTATCAATAGGTACACATTGCAAGTAATTACCATTTAACCGTAGCAGCCTTCTTCTTTTTTTGAAGTAAACAACATAACAATAGAAAAATTAAAAAACTACTAGCTACTCCAATCAGGGTACTTAGGTGGATTAAGGTTTAAACTGGAATTCATAGCGAGCTTTCAATTACGGATTTAGGTGCTCGTAGGTCATCGTTGCTCTAAAAACTTATTTTCGCTATCAAAATTCTCACAGCCGCACTTCCCTCTTATACTTACAAGCTTTACCTATTTAGGTAGGTACACTTTTATTTCTTCGCACGTTTAAAGATATTCGTATTTCGTAGGTCTACCTATACGGAGCTAGAAAATAAATGGTTTTGCAAATGTTCTTTTATCTTCCCTAAAACACATTCCTCTGTCTACGGTGTCCGGTCTGAAATTCGTAGTGGCGGTCAGCGGTCCCCCGAGGCCCGGGGCGCCGCCGCCCCGGCCAGCCCGTGGCTGCATCCTGCATACTGGATGAAGCTGCAACTCGATTTTAGACTTCAAAGCCTCTCGGCCTCTGCGTTTCAACGGCCCACGTAGATGTACTAACGTTGAATACATTTGCCCATAATGCGCCGTGTTTTGGGATGTACTTTGAATTTTGCTGTTAGGTTTCAGTAAGTAATTGCAGTTCTAGCTAACCTAAGTCTTGGTATACAAAGATGCAGGTACAATTGAGGCTATCTATGTAATTTGAATGACGTGAAAGTGGGTAATTTATTTTTAGAGATACTTTTAATCTATAATTCAAAGAAGCAATGGGTCTCAGTTAGAACGAACTTTCCTCATAATTGCCAATTAGACTAAATATGGAGTAATTATTATCACTTACCTATCTGCTAATTATTTATTGTACTTATTAGTAAGGTCAAGGGAATTTCAATTCCAGGTCCATCTGAATTACTTGTCGTTTAGAGATTTTTAGGGTTCCGTAGCCGAATGGCAAAAAACGGAACCCTTATAAATTCGTCATGTCTGTCTGTCCGTCTGTCCGTCCGTATGTCACAGCCACTTTTTTCCGAAACTACAAGAGCTGTACTGTTGAAACTTGGTAAGTAGATGTATTCTGTGAACCGCATTAAGGTTTTTACACAAAATTGAAAAAAAAGTAATAAATTTTGGGGATGCCCCATACTTAGAACTGAAACTCAAATTTTTTTTTTCATCAAACCCATATGTGTGGGGTATCTATGGATAGGTCTTCAAAAATGATACTAAGGTTTCTAATATCATTTTTTTCTAAAATGAATAGCTTGCGCGAGAGACACTTCCAAAGTGGTAAAATGTGTGTCCCCCCCCTGTAACTTCTAAAATAAGAGTATGTTAAAACTAAAAAAAATATATGATGTACATTACCATGCAAACTTCCACCGATAATTGGTTTGAACGAGATCTAATAAGTAGTTTTTTTGATATTTACAATAAACCTCTAAAAACAAAGTTAGTTTTGCGGTTCGATAAGAAAAGTGGTTTTTGTGGTTTTATTCCTCCGGTTGAAGTACGGAACCCTCAGTGCGCGAGTCCGACTCGCACTTGACAGGTTTTTTCATATTAGACACTTTCGGTCTTGCAATAATGCTCGGTAGATCAAAATTATGACGCTGACTGAAACCTACTAATCAATTCACTTGTTAGTCCTTATTGAAAGCACCCATGAAATCCGAATGATACTGGGAAGTAATTTAAGCCACTGTTTAGTTACTTTTATTTATTAAAATGAATCATAAGTTTCGGCAGCAATATAGGAGTATTTATGTACATAATAATATAATGTTCCATCAAGAATGCGTATCGGATTAGCTGAGCTACAGTATGTAATACATACAACACATTATCGTAATTGGACCGAAGCACTCGTAGCGATATTGGCGACTAATCCTATTGATAAATCACCAAAGGACACATTTTCTATACACGCAAACATAGAAGCTAATGCAGAGCGCTGTCAACTAACTAACAGGAAAAGATTCTCGTTTCTCATATACTTTTCTCATACTAACCGCTAAAGTATGAACGACCTTCCAACGGTGTTTCGTTCCTTGAGTCTGAGAACCTAAGAAACAAACATTAAATAGGCATTTTCAAGACAATAATTCTCTGAGCTTACTATCATTAGTTTTCTGAATTGTTTTATACTGTAGGCAACCCGACACCATACACAAACATAAATATATAGAAAACGAAATCACGTCGGGGTCACCAATTTAGGTAACCACTATGAAGAACACTTAAAGATTTACCTTTAAATGTCGTCGGGGTCACCAATTTAATTGACTATGAAGAAACTTACAGGTGTATCTGTAAAAGTTCGTCTAAGACCTACATTAATATCTTACAGTGTTCCAATTCGGAGCTAGCCGGTCGGTTCGAAGAGACAAAGGCGTCGTAATCCCCGGGCAGAGTCGACGGTCGCACCACATATCAGATAGGGGCGATTGTCGGCCCGTGATGGATGGCCGGGTGCGGGTCAACGAATTCCTACATTATTCTTTTTTACCCTTCTTGCGTCCGTTTGCGAGAGTAAGCCCTTTTTGCGAGGAGGCGACGTCCTTTTTTCCTTTCCCTCGCTCTCTTCCCCCTGGAATTTTTACCGTTTTATGGACTGTTACAATTACGATATGGAACTCCGCGTTTTTCTGTCGGCGGCAATTGTTTTTGTTGAGACGAATGATACCGAAGTCAGAACGCACTGGAAAATAAAATGTATGTAGCTCTGAACATCAGCAATTTATCGGTAATTTCGAAATGTGTGCTATATTTTTGTATTGACTTGCATATAAAAATAAAGACATACCTTTACATTGCACACATTTTAGGGTTCAGTATTACAGCAAGCAAAAACGGAAGCGTCATAATTCCGACTTTAATTCAGACATCGATATCCGTATTTAAGATGTATTAGTTTACTAGGTCGAAAATGTTCTATTAACAACTACTAAGTGACCATACGATAGTCTACAGTAAAATCACTAGCTTATTCTTATTACTATACAAGTTGCCCGTGTGAATGAATTACTTTATATTTAATTCACATCAATGCCATATAGTTTTTGAGGTTCAGGATGTTTTTGGTAAAAATAATACTACTGCATAGTGAAAATAATACGGAACCATCTACCGAGATCACGACTCGCACTTGTCGGTTTTATTCGTGTAGGTGAGTAATTAAAATAATTGATCTCCTGTTCGGCGCTGAAATAAAACGCCTCACAGCAAAGTTGCCATTTACGGCTAATAGCTACCTCCCTACGACTAATAGCAGTCCTGTAGACTCTAGACTCGAGTCTAGAACACGCGAACCTGAGAACCGAGTCCGGTATCACAACATACCTTTACAACAGAAAACAGAAAAAAATACTTATAATAATTTGACTCTTTAAACGATTAAAATTAATATAATAAGTTGTTGTCGGCGACTTCATCCGGACAGATTCCTTACTATTTATTATAGACTAGTAACTATTTCTATATTACTTATAGATTAGTAACTATTTCTGTAATTCAAGACCAGTAATTTTTCAGTCTTAGCATACCAAATATTGAATTACTGCTGCAAAACGACGTGTTTTCATCCAAACTTTCATCGCTTGTTTAAAATCTTTAGGGTATTACCTATTTCCAAAAAAATCTTTTACCAATAGTCCAAACATAAGTTTTCGTGCATGTGAGAATTGAAAGTCCGTAATTTGCCTGTAGAAATTTTCAAGCTTTCTTGTTTTTATTTCGGTTTCTCCTTTCATATGTTCAAATACTAGCTGTACCCGAGACTTTGCTCGCACCCTACAGGAAAGTTTTGTTCTTCGAGTTAAAAGTAAAATAATAATGTAGCTTTTTACTAATAGAACTTAAACAAACTTAACCTTTGTCGTGGCAAAAAACTAACAAACTCTTCGGGTTTCTTATATTAGCTTATAAATAAAAATGGATTGTAGCCGCCATTTTTTGCGGCCATTGCTGAACAATGAAAAAAAAATAGCACCACTTCATTCATCCAATCGCGATAGACTACAGTCACCTGTCGTGTCCACACACACGCACGTCGCGTAGCTACACGAGCTCAGACACTCACACAGACGCGAGCCGCTAATGAATTTATTATAAGAGCATAAATTGCCCTCTGATGCGTCGCCATTACCGTGCGAGACTGTAAATTACTATTCGTGCAGCCGACTATTTCCGACCAATCGTTTATCCGGCTTTTCGCGGATTTAACTGACGGCGAGCAGTATATTAAAAACCGCGAACTGTAGATCGCGCTTGCGACAAGAATATGTCGCAAGACTTAAAGTTTTGCGGTTCAAAAGAGATACTCTTTGTGCTAGATAGACGCGAATACAATAAACATGAAAAGTTTTATTTTTCACAGAAACTTAACTTAGGTATAGGTAGGCTCTTAATATGAAAAGTTAAAGCTGTACCTAAAAATGCTTGAGCTTCTACCTAAGAAATTCGGTAGGTACAATGCTCTATTCTTAAAAATTTCAACAAGACAAAAAGACGTTTCTAGTCTACCACACTCTTTTCACAAGCCCTCCGCGTGATATCTATTTCAAAAAAAACTACTATTCAGTTAAGGGGATTTATTGAATTTATTTTTGTCTTTCTCACTCTCACTGAGATTTGGTAGGTGCGACGCGACATGCAGCGTCGCGGAAGAATATAGCAGAAAAACGACGTTTTACCTAATTACTCAAAAACTAAGCCAGTTATCAAAAATCGGTTCTAAGCGTTTTAGGATATTATTATTACCGATACATTAAAACAAAAATTACAATTACATCCATTGAAGTTTCCGATAAAACATAGAAAAACTGAGATTTTGGAGCAACTTTTGGGAGAACTTTCTATCGAGAAAATTTTATCCAATCGTGTTTCTGCTTCTAAGCGATTTTAGATTAAAGACCCAAAATACATTACGTGTAAATTTGAAAGTAATTGTCTTTATAGTTTTTGCATAAAACTTCATTCAAAATCACCTAAATACGGCTTGTAGGCCGTTAATATGAACATGTTAACGAAACAAATATATGGTGTGAATGAGGTGGTTAGTTGGATGTCCAGATGCAGTAACGTCGATGACGTGTCGATGACCAACTATAATTTCAATGTCCACAATATCTAATTATGTATCAGTCAATCAGCCGAGTTATTATTTTTAAAACTGGTACTGTTTTTTCCTCTGTCAAAGATTCATTCGTCATCTCAGTCGTCCATTTGTGAAGCAGTAAATCGCTAGTGCGCTCGTTCCCTAAAACACTGTGTTATTGACTCATTAGTGAGCGTAATGATGACTGGCGGAGAGTGCATCAAAGGAAATGCGTTCGGGAAACACGCGAATTCCCGTGCGGGCGGCGCCATTGACTCCGAATGAAAGAAGGGAAGAGTAATAAGAGTCAATCTCCAATGACCTGCGAAGCAACGAAACATAATTATCGATGGTGTATTATTTTGGCATCACAAAAGTATTGTGAAAATGTATAAAAACTTATTTGCAGAGAAAATAATAAAAGGTTTCCAAATTTCCATGACAATAATGATATAATCAACGCAAAAATATATCGTTAATTTTACTTACAAGTACGCGATATAAATTGTTGTGCCCGATGTATTTTTCTACCTGCAATAACGTTTTTTTTTTATTAATAAACTTTTCTGCATGGGTTTTTAAGGAATGTTTAGGAGGTGGTTTTAATAGAAACAATGATGATATTATGCAGCAGTTTAAGGGGGGTATAGTATTATCCAAAAGAAATGTACCCCTACAATGCGTTATATCCATGTCGGGGTGTGCACTGGGCAGAAATTGGGACCACTCTTTTCCCTAAAAAAAAGGATATTGAGGCCAAAAAACACACTAGTTGGTCAGACGGAAAGATGTACGCACCGGGAATACATAAACAGCGGGCGATTGGAAAAGCTGTTGGCTCGCTTGACCACAGGAAATGCGGTGGCCATTTTCTTCAGCCGATTGCCAAAACAATTTTCCATCTACCCTCCCTTTTGCCATTTTCCGTCGTCGGCAAACTTGGCGGCATCCGGCGGGAATATTTAGAATTCTGCCCCTACTTTACGTGCATGCTCTTGGAGTCTGCCAAAAGTCTCCCTTGTACTTAAGACAATGAGCGAAACAATTTTCTGCCGAGTGCGCGGATTTTATGCAGTCTGTATGGCCTTTTTATTTATCGTGGCTTTTGAAATGATTAAATTCTGCCCATTACCGGAGACAATATTTCCTGCCTCTTTTGGGATTCTGCCTACCTTGTGATATATTCATACAATCCTAGCTAGTTTCAAACCTCCTAGTCGAATAAGATCTCTTAGAATATTATAGCTTCCTAGTTTACAAAATCTATAGCAATGACTTGACTGATGCGCTATGATTTAGAAAAGGTAATAACAACATAACAAAGGTCTATAGCAGTGTTTTTCAATCTGTGGGTCGCGACCCCTAGGGGGATCGCGAAGCCTTCCTAAGGGGGTCGCAAAGCCGTATTTGGGTGATCGACGGCAAAAGCAATGCAATGATGCCGTGTGGCAACGTCGCAAAATTTCACCCGCCTTCAAGTTAGATCTGCACGCAACCTACCAAGTTTGCTAGTAGCTACTTACTTTCAAAGCTTTCGCGGATCCCTTGCATACAAATAAATAATTAATAATTATACATACATATAAATCACGCCTTTTTCCCGTAGGGGTAGACTACATCTTTCCACTTGTAGATAGGTATCAAAATAGAGAAAATTGTAAACAAACTCATTTAAATTAATAAATTTTTGTCTGTATATGTCTTAAGGGGGTCGTGAGAATTTTTCACACTATAAAGGGGTCGCGTATACAAAAAGATTGAAAAACACTGGTCTATAGAATAGACATGTACCCTGGACAGGGCGGCGCGAAAAAATGTCGCCAGTTTATCGGTGCCAAAAATGCTTGTTTTGCCACCAACAGTAAGGCGACGCTGTAGTTAGCTCAGCCTAGTTACCTATAGAATTTTGACAGGTGGCGCTACTGTTTGCTTGTGCGAAAAAGTTTACGTAAATCGTTAGGGTGCCCATAGCCTGAGGCATAGTGTTAAGAAAGACAATATCTTTAAACTGTGCCTGTGTTTCTTATGGGTAGTCTATAGCCAAAGACAAAACCTCAAGAGGCGAAGGGTTAAGTATATAAGGAATATTTGAATTTTTTTTTAGGAAGACGATACAATAATATTATTCTCTACAGCCTCAATACCTTTATCCTCGGATAATCGCATAGGAATATTACCTCTCACTAAATCATAGTTTCCTGGTACGCGGAGCCCCACCGGCCGAGACTTGTTATTGTTTCCTGTGCTGGAGCCCCGGAGTCTTGAGCGCCGGAGACACGCGCCACTTGCCATGGAACGGGAGTTTTTCTCCTTTATTCATGTGGGTGAAACTAATTTGGTTGGCGCTTTTGTGTCAGCCATTTTTCCAATAGATGTTTCAATATCTAAATTATTCGCAATAATGACAAAACTTCAGTTAGTTATTTTACACTTGTTACATAAAATGAAAACACTTGATTTGAAATTAAATAACTTTAATAATTAAAAAACTATACAGTTTTTTTTAATTTTTCAGTCATAAAACCTACCACCTATTTGAGTAGTTAATTGTTTTCAATGATTCTGATTCTTTACATCATAACCAAACCAAATATTACTTCATTTCTCCTTACTTATCTGTGCAATATTTTTATATTGTGTTGTTGTTGGTGAAAAAATATAAGAAAGTTCAACGCATCTCAAGCAAAAATTACTCTTTTTATACAGACAACATTTTTTAAAATGTTGCTATAAGTATTGTTATTTTATTATTAAACAGCGCATGAAGAAATCGCGTGACTATAAAATAAAACTATTCAAAGCTCTTGAGAATTATTGGTTACGCTCATATTTCCTGGTAGCCAAGCGTGAAATTATAATAAGAATTGAATCAATAAAATTAACGTATGAAATTACCTATAGTTTAGTCTATAGTCTATGTAGACAAGGCAAATATGATGAAGTCAGAAACGAAGAAATGTATGTACCTTTGCAAAAAAAAACTAACATAATTATAAATAGGAAAACCTAAAAAATACATACCAACAACACATCCAATATTATTTAATTTTTAGGTTCTAAACTTCACAAGGAACCCTATAAAAATAAGATTCCGTAGCTCTCTCGGCGATCCCAGCTAACGCATTAATATTCTGGTGCACTGGAAAAACGTTGTAGCTCTGTTAAGAGAGAATAGAAAAAGAAAAGAGTGGCACTTTTTCGAATTGCTTCGCTTCGGATGAACTATTGTTTTATCGGTAAAAAAAAAACTTAACGCAGTGTTTATTGGAGTCACTGTTTGTACTTTTTGTGTTCTTTCCTTCTCTATCGGTTTCTTACCTCCTTTATTTAATTAAGTACAAATTAGTGCTTGGCTTCAATCCTACCTGACAATAAGTGATGATGCAATTGTAAATAGAAGCACAGTTACCTAAAATGAGTAGATGCCGACGGTGTTCTCAAAGGACTTCAAACGATGCCGACCGTGCGCATGTACCTACTAAGGACTTTAAACGATGCCGACCGTGCGCATGTACCTACTTGTATCGACAAATTCTAAACGAATAGACTATACATATTCAGTTGGGCGGCAACGAGCCGCGGCCGAAGTCACCTGGCCCGAGCTCAATTTGAATTTCTGAAAGCTTTAGTACCTTGGATAAATTGGATCGAATGTCGAAAAAAATTTGCCAAATAGGAGTTAAATAAAAAATCCATCCGGTTGAAGACGTGGATAGAAGCTAGTACAATGTGATAGTTATAAGGCAGGGTTATGATATCGCTTATTTTTTTTTCTAAGGTCCTGCCTTAGAAAATACAACATTAGAAATGCAACCCAATCAGAAATCTATCAATCCAAACACAGAAGGTAATCAAAGGAATACAAACAACAAAAAAAAGCTTACTCAAAGCTCCTCAGCCTCACTCAATACTGCTGACACAATAACGACTTAACTTGATAGTTGTAACAAAACGGCTAAAAAACGTCGCTCTTCATTGTGAAGTCAGGCACTGAGCGCAATTTCACCGCAGAACTGTTATGTCTTCCGCAGCAATATATCCACGGCATTATCAATCGTAAACTAATGGTGTTCTCCCATTATTGACGCCGATTTCCGTCTTCCTCGTGGGGCCTTTATGGTGGCACGGGCCATTGCGCCGCTCGGCACAAACACGGACTAATGTCGTGATCGGAATGACTTTTCAGAATAAGCTCTTTTTTTTAGACCATAATGTAGCGAGTTCAGATATGTTTGTTATGAAAGGTATTCTCTGTTCTTTCGGTTAGGTATATAATTATAACGTTAACGTTGTTTTAATTTTTTTTAATGTGTCTCATTCAATGTTCAATGTTAGTGTATCAAAATGTTACACGTTTTGTTTTGTAAGTGCTTGTTTGTTGTAATTATAATTTAAGTTCATCTATGAGTAACTGTTTTGTTAGATTTTTTATCTACGCTCATTGCTTAAAGTTCGAATTATAAAATCGAAATGTGTCAAATAATTACCTACTTTATTCACAGACTTCTATAATTATTAAAAAGTTATTCATAATAACATCGCTCTACTATGGAAATATTTAAAGAAAGTTGTATAATATCCATAACGATACACGGCTCTGGACTCCTGTATTTGTATCTGGGGTTTTGAAGGAATTGATTACAGTACCGCTATCGGCAATACAACGGTTAACGGTTACAATTATTATCTGGGGTAGGTAATATTTTTTATGTAATATTTTTTTAAGTGAATCCACAGACAACATATAGTTGGTAGTCATTGCCGAGAGTATGGATGGGCCATGATTGACCATAGACAACAACACAATGTCTAACGTTCCGCGTAACGTTCCACCTGGGCCTGTGATTATGATTACGATTACGACTACGATTACGATTACCATAACGATTACGATTATGACGTTATCTCGTAAATCTATCGTCCGTAAACCGACTTTACAGGCAACCAATTTTTTTTGTTACTTAGTCAAAACTTTGCGCTGAAAAATGTCTAGTAGTGAAACCTACTAAAGAAAATTTCACTCCACCTGACATCTTAGTAGTTGCAATGATTTACGACAAAAGTTAGCTAGATTTTATGATTTGGATTTATGATAATAATATGAGCGTAGATAAAGTAGTGTATGAAACTCTACATAATTAGGTATTAAAACACTCGTGTGATACTATTAAAAAACTCGCCTGCGGCTCGTTTTTTAAACTCACACTCGTATTTTAATACCCCCCATTATGTAACCGTTACATAAACTACTATTTTCAACTCCTTTTTGCAACCCAACAATCTTGGCAATGCAACTTTTTTTTTATAAAAATTAAATAGATAGGTCATTGCCCAGTACTCGTATATATTATTATCAGGCCAATCACGTACTTCACATAGCATAGCTGTGAAGCATTATGCATATTAAAATCAATCCAAATAAATAATTATAACTTTTTAATTTGGTCGCCAGACTTTACTTGGTGCCCTTTTTTCTCTCCCTTTTTTTACAAAATGCAAATTAACACTTAGCTGTGATCTCAACTGATAAGTGACGATGCAGCCGATGATGTTATCGTACTAACTTGGAGTTGGAAGGAGTAAGTGTCCTCTAACTGTTTTTGAATAGCAGTGTGCTAAAACGCTGCACTTGTCAGTGCGTCTCTGCCTGTAGAGTGGTAACTAGTCACAGCCGAAGCCTCCGACAATACCAGACCTCCAACGAGCCGAGAGCCCGCCACAACTCGAAGGAGGTTGTACCCTCATGGCGTAGATACGAGCAGTAGGATTAGGGATTAGGTTCACAATGTGTCCGCTTGGGGCGCTGGCTGATGTATGGAGGAATCCGATCCGTTTGTTCGAAGCGAGTCGACTCGTTCGTACAACCTGTACTAAGAGCTAACCCTTGTGCACCAAGAGCAGTCCTAATTAACCGAGCAGTGTTCTACCCCGCAGTGTTCCCGCACGCGGGCCCCAGCGGCGCGTACAGCCCCGAGGCCACCATGGGCTACATGATGGACGGCCAGCAGATGATGCACAGGCCGCCCGCCGACCCCGCCTTCCACCAAGGCTACGCGCACTACCCCGCCGAGTACTACGGCCACCATCTTTAATCCATGCACCTGTACATGTGAGTATTTCTTCTACATGCAACACGCAAGCTCGAAATGCAATAAACAAGCACGCAAGCACGCTTACACACAAACGAACACACTCACAAACTCACACCCACCCGCTCACACACCCTCACACATGCTCACTCACGCACACACACAAACGCACTCACACAAACGCACACTCTCAAGTAATTTATAAGCTAAGCAAGTTTTTAAATTGTAACAGTGTGTAATTATTAGGTTTAAAAATAGGAATAAATAATGTCTAAATTAACATCCAGGAAGGATATACCCTCTGCAACACAGGTTTTTTCCAACCGCAGAGGGTAGAGCATTCATGTTTGCAATATCATGTATTAAAAGCAATAAATTATTACTTACTTACTTATTACTTACTTACATTTTATTTTTAGTGTTCCGTACCCAAAGGGTAAAAACGGGACCCCAATACTTAGACTTCGCTGTCCGTCCGTGTCCATCAGCCCGTCTGACACCAGGCTGTATCTCTTGAACCGTCACAGCTTGACACTTGAAATTCTCACAGATGATGTATTTCTGTTGCCGCTATTACAACAAATACTAAAAAACAGAGTAAAATAAATATTCAAGGAAGCTCTCCTACAACAAACGTGATTTTTTGTTCGTTTTCGAATTTAGTGGGCAGAGCGAGAGGTGTTTTGGTTGGAATTGGTCTTGATGGTACGGAACCCTCAGTGCGCGAGCCCGACTCTCACTTGACTTATTATTCATTATGCAAAAGAAGGTGTAGCAAGCTTATTATGTTTCATTAGCCTTTTCCTTAACTAATGATGCAAATATCATTTTCAGATATGAATTAAAATAAACATCGAGCGGCCTCATCTCGCGAGATTCGCGGCCGCAACAAGAGGGCTCTGGAGACGCCCGCGCCGCAAACGCCGCACCAGCCGCAAGAGCCGCAAGAGCCGCAAGCGACGCCCCGCGGCCCGCCTTAGCGCACAAGTGATATACGAACAAACAGGAGAACGATGCTACATGTACATAAACGCGAAACATTTTGTAATATTTGAAACAGTATACGATCTCCTAAATTAAGAATTAAAGTCAACTTTAACGTTTAAATTAAAAATGTAAATTAACGCGAAGTGACTATGGACGCTGTATGATAAATAAATAAATAAAAACCCTCGGTGCAATCACCTAAATATAAATAAAATAAAATGAATCAGTTTTATCACTCGAAACTATAGGAGCAAAATCGATGAATGTAACAATAAAAAAATGGTTTGATAGTTATCGTATAAATATTTATAGCTAATTGTGTATTGTTATTACGTAAATATAAATAAATAATTGATTAGTTGTAAGTTGTAACTATCACTGGGAGAGCATAGATGGCGAGAGATCTTTTTCTTTTACTGTAAACACGTTGTCTATTTAATAGATTGCCTACTTAGATTATGAGTTTTGTGGACTTAATTTTGTTATTGAGACCTACGTTAATACATTTGGCGAGAACATTAATCTCCGACGAATTTTAGCCGAAATACGAAGCCGAAAATTCTTTGTACGGCCTAGGATGCCTCTGTTATGTGCGACTACCTTTATTTTCTAAACCCACTTATGTTTCATTATACATATACTATGAATTTATTATAAAAAAATTTGAAATAAAAGGCTCAAAAACGTAACATAAGAAAATTATGTCAATTTCACGATCCAATAAAATTAATTAATAAAAAAAAATTAACAGTTTTGCAATTTTGCTTTACAGGTGACTTACATATCTTTGAATTACATTGTATAGTATTTTTAATATATATTTATTATTGAGTATCATATAAATGTAAAGCCGGGTATACACTATGTTCGCAAACTTATAGCTCTAGTCTTCATTTGAGCATTAACAAATACAGATGTGGCGAAAGAGTGGGAATCCCTTTTTTTTATTTGTTCACTATAGCATCATCATATCCCTTTCTAAGAAAGTCCCTTTAAAAAAATTTAGTCAACGCTCTAATATCAAAAAACCACATTAAAACATTGTGGAGAGTCTGACCACTAAGGCCCGGTTGCTTCAATAAAGTTTAAAAGACACGTGGTTATAAAGCGCCATGTTTAACGGTCACGTGTCTGTTAAAGTTAATTGCAACGCGTGAAGTTACTACTTAACAATAGAGTGTCTAGTCGTGGAAATTTAATAAGTTGAGGATTATGCTTCTCTAGAAATAGTTCAACGGCTATAGGTCCGAACACAGTGGATACCTAATTAGTTTCACCCTGCCTTGGTGTTCATAATAATAGCACAATTTGTAACCGATGTATACGATGAACTAAATGATATTTTACACTGTTGAAACGCGAGATTTTTACCTATCTATTGTATGTCTCGATACCTGACATTGCCTTCTGTAAAGGACATAAACGTCGAAAAACTTACGAGTGGATGAACCACACATGAGGGTAGAATATTAAAAATCGAAACGAATGTATACAATTAAAGAGATACGAGATTAAGGTTGACTGAAAAGTGCAACGAATTAAAAAGCGTCAAGAATTGCAATTGATAAAATAAATGACGTTTTTACCTATA
The DNA here is from genome assembly GCA_036785405.1 of Coenonympha arcania. NCBI lineage: Eukaryota > Metazoa > Arthropoda > Insecta > Lepidoptera > Nymphalidae > Coenonympha > Coenonympha arcania. The sequence continues at coordinate 662,318 of CM072073.1, forward strand.
AGTGATGCGATAGAATTAATTTGTCTTTGCCAGATTTTCTTTTGCCCTTAAGGCCCACTTGCGCCAAAAAGCTGGTTAAATATTTACATTTTTAAACCGGAGTTTTGTTGGTTTTTAAATAATTTGGACATTTTTGACAGTTTCAATCTGGATTGGTGTGTTAACTTAGAGTTAACGTGCTAACCCAGGTTGACGCAAGTGGGCCTTAGAGTGTAAATTGAATAAAATCAATCGATGTTAAAACAATTTTGAAATATTTGCATCATTTACGTGCTAAGGCATTAGTTCATTCCTTCGGTTTCAAAGCATCAAACGTCATATTGACATTTAATTTGGCGCACTTTTCAGCGATCAAGTTCCGTGGGGTTATCATAATGTAAAAAAATGTGCACTGTTTTCATTTCACTATTTTATTATCTGTATTTTATATTTCATAGTGTGATCATGTACCACGGAACCAAATAAAAAATTTATGTATGTAGACATAGACTAAGGGAAAAGATAGAGAGCTTGAATAATTCTGTGTGACAAAAATTGCAATGAGAATTTATTAAAAGCCCAGGTGGCTGATTTTCCATGCAATTAAATGTAGGTAAACCTGATAAACACAGGTCGACTGTCTATCTTTTCATTATTCTATGTTATTTTAAGTCCTTTGGAGAATTCAAGGGTAATATTATAATTACCAGCCTTAAGCCAAGTATACGAATGGAGCTTTTAAAATTTGATGAAATTGGTATTAAATAGCCTAACGGTTAGCTTCGTAATCGGTAAAGTTATCCGGAAAAAGCTTTATTCTAGTAATAACCACTATTCTTTGTGAATGCGATGTGGTTGTTTTATGCTAATTTATAGGTAACTATTGCTGTTATAACTATTATGGTGAACGCACACTATACCTATTTAAAATAAATTATAAATGGAAAACGGAATTCGGTCTGTTAAACGTGATCCTACTTCTGATAACGCATGTTTCTTGTAAGATCTATAAAGCGGGTTAAATCTTGTAATATCTGTTAAAATAAAAAAATTAAACATGCATAAAAACCCACATGAATTGGATTTACCATAAATAATAATCTGATACTCTAAGCAGAAGATTTTTCTTTGTGTAATTTTTTAATCATTAATCATGTCTGTTCGATTATAAAAATCTATTCAATTGTTTGCAATTAACGTTGCATCTCTTCAAAGTAACGTCAACAGAAACAAACGCATCGCATGAAAAAGTTTTTCTAGAAATATATTTGTTAACTTTTGTAAATAAATAAATAAACAACAATAAATCGTTCTATGTATAAACCGTTTAGTTTTCCTTGAATGTTCAGTATTAAAAATTGATTTTGACTTTTTTGCCGGAATTTGTTACTATTAAAGGTAGCGTATTGCATACGCCGGGAGATGTGCTAGTGGGAAGAGGGGCATTTTCCTTAGTGAGTAATTAAAAAAAATATTGGTTCCTTATGAGCTTTCGCTTAAGTTACTCTTTACTTATTTTTTGGACTTCATATTATGCACCTGAAAGCGATTTTCATCGCCCAACTGTCATCGGTTTAGGTGCACTTAAGTGAGAGTTTGAACTATATCCACATAAAAAAAACTTTGACCTGTAAAAATTCTGCTGGAAAAACGAACACAAAATTTTGTTGAATTATTATTCAGTAACGTAAAGTCAGACTGTGCATGATAAATGCGGTAATTTTTAAATAATTTCTTTAGTGGCGTGGTCATTTTTTTTGCAGTCCGTACCTTCCTACCGCGCAACTCCTGCGCAACGTATCGCTCTCGAAATGATGACTACCCTTATTTACTATTATTATGATAATTGTTAACACAACACGTGTAATATATTTTATTAAGAGGAAAGTCTTAAATAGTAGTTATTAGCTATTAATGTATTAATTGAAGAATTTTATTTTGATTTTCTCTTTATTATATATGTATATGTACATTATACTTGAGTTTGGAAGTCACGAGTTGTAAATATAGGATACTAATATACGAGACAACGGTACGCGTCCCGCGGCGGTAAGCTTATGGAAAGATATTATAAAAAAAAATACCAACTTTTATTGTGAAAGCTATACTCCGTTCATTAGACTGTTCTGCATTTGACAGTTACCGGTGTCAAGTTTATTTATGCTAACTTGATACACAAGCATGTTTAATGTTTTACACACAAGGGTATTAAAATATTGTCATTGTTGTATTTAAATGCCATTGTATCCAGCTGTCAAATGTTAAATTCATTATAGCCAAGGAGTTGCAGTGTACACAGAAAACTACAAAAATTCTAGCTAAAATCAATTAAGATAATACTGTGAAAATAACATGATTTTGTCATTATATACAACTCTAAAATGGCTGCAGTATAATGAACCTAGTATACCTAGCATACAATATAATTATTTGTTCTGTGTTGTATTGTTGAGGATATTCTATCAAAACATCTATTCAAACTAAGCCGTTTTTGATGAAACTACCAAACGCTGTCGGGACGTCGAAAGGAAATGTGTCGGCATTATGAATGCTACGAATTGTGTAAAAAATATTAAAAACTAAAAAAAATATCTTGTTTTATTTTATATCTTACAATCTTTGGATCAACCCTTAAAATCGTTAAGCATATTATTATAATAGGTACGTAGCATGGCAAAAAATTAATATCCTTTATTTTTAGAAAAAGTTAGTTCTTCTTCCCATCTCAAAAGAAGAAGAACTAACTTCTAAAAGCTAATTTCTCAAAAGAAGAAGAAGAAAGGAACATTGAACTCACGACAATGTTACCACACACTCTGTTACCGTAACCAAACATACGTACGCAAACACTCAAAAGGTTGCACTATTGTATTGCTTCTGTCAGTATCACTAACTTTTTTTATCATAAAAGGTCTGGTCTGATAAACGGTTCGATGGATTTAATATAATATGCACAATTTTTGCTACGTATAAAGTAATGAGTCACAGAGTGCAATAATAAAGTAATAAATTAATAGGATTCGGATAGAGAAAGACATTCCGTAAGAATTCGATTTTCAAATCAATAGGTATATTCGAGATTAACATGTAACACTTCTCAGTTCAGGGCGCGCTTGAACCCTCGTAAACTTAGTTTTTAAGTCGTAAAATAGTAATCATTAATAACGAGTATACTTAATTATATTTTACTGACTATTCATAAGAGCCAACAAGTAAGGCCTATATGAAATAAATAAATCATCTGAGGTTACACTGTGAATACATAGGTACCTACTCGGAAGAAAGAGCCTACTTATTACTATATTTGAATCACTATACGCGGGCATAGATACTTCTAGAAGTTGCCTAGAAGTGGAGAATTCATGAAACTTCTTAAACGTAGGTCTTCTTGGAAAGGTCTGAAAAAAAAATACGATTCTTTTTAATTTCTTACCAGGACCTCAGCTGTATAAGCATCACATAGCTACCAGGCCGACATAAATTGGCATCTCGCGTTTCTTTTGTCGCTCGGAGCGAGGGTTGTGACGCGGGGGCTGGAAGGGGGTGGAGGGGAGTAAAGGGGGTGCTAAGGTTGACAAATGTGCCGCTCCGAGCATCCGCGAGCGATACAATCGGTGCGTTGCTTACAGTGCTCCGTTGTAGGAAAAAACTAGGGTTGTACTTCACCATTTAGACGATGTTTTTTCACTGATTTTAAACGGAGGATCACGCAATACAATGTTATAAACTGTGTCATGCTACTGATAGATACCCTACTGGGTATAAATGAAATGAAGGCATTTTATTTGCACGGACTCCAAGGAGAAATTTATATCGCTTAATTGATTAAATGTTTAAACCAGATTAATATTTATGAATCGTGTACAAAATGCAATACACCTATTCTTTTTTCAAGCGGCAGCAACATTTGATCTAATAATTATCAAATTTTACCAACCTTTCATATCTACCGACATTTTACCTTATTTTAAATATTGATCCCTAAAGAAGAAAGATGCTAAGAAATTTAAGAAAATATTGTAATTTAGGACAAGCTCATTTTCCTTATTGTCGCGAGAGGCCATCTCATAAAATATTAAATTGAGAAAAACAATATTGCGACAACCCTGCGGCACGCGTCACTGGACCCGTCCCGGCGTGCCATTACTCACTGTCGGCCGCCATTTTCCGACCCCGCCCGCTACGTCGCGCGCCGTAGCGCTACGACCGTAGCATCGCGTCGAAGCAATGCAAGCAGACAGAAGCTCTTCCGCGAGACTGCTGCCTTGGTAGTTTTTAAAATATTTTTAAAATTATCAATTAAAATAATCAACGTTTAATTAATTAATTAACTGTGCGAAATGCGAATGAATGCTTTCACTTTAAATTGCAGTAACAAGCTAGCAAATTCTAAGAAAATTTGCCCTTCCTTGCAAGGTTACTAAAAATAGCCACAATATGCCAGACTCACAGAATCACAAACCACACAAACTCACAGAATTGTCAAGATGTCCTCTTTCCCTGTAGATCTCAGCTACAATTTTTAATTCAATACCTCAACTGTCAACCAGTAAGTAGGTAAGTATTCTCTGTAAGGGTAGATAATAATAAGAACTACGAGTATATAATAAGAATCGTTACTACGAGTAGCATTTAACCGCTGCTCTCTGGAAAAAAACTAGCCTAATTGTTCACCCATCTTCATTCTGAATTTCATCCAAATCGGTTCAGTGTACTTCCATTTCGTAATGCCTGTAACTTTAGTACTCCTTAGGCCGAAAGCACTTTATAGGAATGAAAACATGAACTTTTTTTATATAATTGACTCGATAAACATGAAAATTTAACAATCCCTTTCTTACGATGTTTGAAAGTTGATGAGACTTTTACACAACTCCGAGCAGTATTCATTCATATTATTTATTATACTGTATGCATTTGAAGTGCGGTCAGCTTATATAAGCTTATATTCTTCATAGGCGCATGAAACAATATACTCGTTTAGCAATTTAGCATTATTCCTGTAGCAAATAGGAATACACAGATAATGCTACAGGAATACCAGCAAAACTGGCATCAGAGATAAAGCCTATAAAATTAGGGGCGGCGAGTAAAATACAAGTTTGTTCGCAACGCTCAGTCACTCGACCGCGGCGTGAATCACGGGCGCAGGCCGCGCGACAAACGCCGCGCGACGTCGCGGCTAACGGCCGTGTCGATTGTCGCGAAACACTGTACCGACAGAAAATAAATTTAGGCCCGTAGCCACTGCCACATCTCTATGGATGATGGATCAAACATTCTATAAGCCTCCGCCACACACTGCTCCTCGCGCTGCCGCGTAGCACGTCCTCGCTCTGCCGCGTAGTTGCCCTCTGTGGCCACACACTACTCTACTCGCGCGATTAATAGCGACGCTCCGCACTAGGTCATTCGCCCTTGCTACGCGCGAGCTATGCGCGAGGACGTAGCGCGAGGCGTAGTTAGGGCGAGTATCGCTGCCACACGACGTCTCTGCCTACTTCCTACGCTACTTGCTATGCCTCTCGGGCAGTGTGTGGCAGGGGGGATACAATTGTCAGTAAATTTTATGCGCCGATTTGAAGCACCCCCCTCGAAGGTCCACGGTACTAAATTGACAGTTGTTGCTAAGTGACCGTCTTATTGAATGTCATTTTATTTTAGTTCCATGGACGCTCACGTCAGGTTACGGCAACAATCAGCGCCAAAATGGCGAAAATCAAATGTCTTCATTTTTACGTTGACTGAGGTCCAGCGTACTAGTTAATAGAGGTCAGTGCCCGTAGCACATGAATAGAAGAGTCGAGACGGCAGCGTCAGCGAGACGTGGGCACACATGTAGAGCACCTCAAGTAGATGATCTCATGAGCACCTAGGTACATCGCGCCTTTGTCCTGATAAGTGTGCCATCATTAAGGTTTCGAAAATGCGTCTTTAAAGGTTTCCAGTCCCTTACTAAGCACGTGTCTACTCACAGAACGTGAAGGCTATTATAAAATCTACCCTATAGACAATTTTTTAAGAAGTCTTATGCATATAGTATTCTTTAAATTTTTCTATAGCCCCTGAAAACAGAATCTTTAGTTGCCGCAAACGCATATTTTAATGTCGAAAAGTCAGAGTTGCGTTGCTAACGGTACATGCAACAACAAACGCGAACGCTCTCGCGTTGGCAACTGAAAAATATACACCCAAACCGCGACGCGTCAGTCACGCCTAACGCTTCACCGCCGTGAGTTCCTAATGTCCTAGTACCAGATGTAACAACTTTACATTGACCGATCTACCCCCCTGGTATGCTGTCAACCTGGTAGATAAAATGGCTAAAAGTTTTCTGATACCCTGGTCTCCAAATAAATAACTATTTGACATTGGGCTCCTAGTAAATCTATATTATTCTAAGTTATATGGGTTTTATGAACTGATTTATAAGTTTTTCTTTTGAATCAACGTGGTTTTACGTAGTAATTAATTACAACGTACAGATTTTCATGTGGTTTTCAACAATGGAATAACGAATTATTATAAGACAAGTCAAATAAGCTAATGAACAGGATAAGAAAGGATAAGTAGTTTCAACCCACCCGAGTGGAGCGAGGACGAGTCAATATCTTAAATCATAAAACTACACGTGTAATCAGATTGTTTTGTCGTAACCTCCTTTGATGACGCTTGTAAAAATTCTTATAAGTAAATATAATTTAATTTGAAGAATATTTTTATTTTATTAACGTTCTTGAAATAAATTTCCGGAAATTGCTCTTGGAGCGTCCATTAACTTAAGCCGCAAAGAAGCATGCGAACGGAAGTTGATATTAGAGCGGCAGTAACGCATGGCCGCACCGCCGCAAAACAATAACAATAATTTCAACGAAAACGGAAATCTCCTAGCGAAAAATCGTTAAAATGGCGGACAGAGTCCAGCGCGCGCCATCAAAGCAGTTATTTGGTCCATTTAACGTGAAATACTTGCTGGATGTAGGTACCAGCACTGCAGACTATAGTGGTGATGGATGGAGAGCTCTTGCATTGAGAAAACTGCACCAGCTCATCTCTAATTTAATTCGAAAGCTAAATTAAGTTGCTGGTGCCTGGTGCCAGTAGCCTGGTGCCAGTAACTGTGGCAACCCTTTTTCCTGACGCTTGTACCTATTTATTTTATTTTTTATATTAGGTCAGAAATTAATTTTAAATATTTCAGCAAATAAAAAAGCGTTCAGAAAGTTTCTTTGACCATAAAACTCAGCAAGTTCAAAGGTTTGCCAGCAACCTTCTACCTCAAAAAATAAATTAACGTATTTATCGAAACCTGTATCAGGTTTTTTTTTATACAGCATAATATACCTATTATCAACGCCGTGTCGAAATTATCAACTCCTACTGCTGACGTCATGCGCATAAGGCACCAAAAATACCAGGGCACCATCAAACTGTATTTTAAATATCATACTAGGAGTGCAGAGGCAAAGCGGAGAGAGGTTTAAAGTACGATTTATTGCATTAAGTCCGCGCCTAGTAGGCCCATGTCTCGACCGCTCAGTCGCAGCAGGGCGCTCCTTTGACCGCGGGCTCCGACGTCGATTCCCGAACACAAAAATCATCTACTACACTCATACAGGGTGTACTTTCGATATTAAAATGATTTAGAACGATTCTTTAGGTATATGATTTAAATCGGCCGCACATGACTAAGAGCCACTATAGACTCTAGGTTTTTTATACACTTCTGCATGTTAGTACTTGAATGCGATCTCACTTGATGGTAAGTGCCGATGCAGTCGAAGATGTTATCGTATTAACTTGGAAGAAGGAACTATTACACAGCATTGCGCCGGAACGCTCAGCGAATAATATGCTCTACTTATCCGTGCGAAGCCGGGGCGAGTCGCTAGCTTCTGAGCAAATGTCGTTTGAGAACTTTATGGCGAATTCTTAAGGCTAGCAGGTTTCGTTGTGATATTTTCCTCCATCGTTAAATCGAGTCATACCAAGACTAAGTAAACACACGTTTATTTGAACCCTGTAATAATGTAAGGGACATTATTGCAGCATGTTGCAGATTATGCCATAAAGGATTTTTAAAAAGCGTGATACATAAGTAGAATGTTTTACTTAATCATGACATTATAAATAGCTCGCTGAAATTAGTGCTTAATTCCTTCAAATATAAATTACTACTTTTAGAAGAAACTAAGGAACTGTAGGTATATTTGGAAGCGCCTTAAAATCCTCTATGGATCTTTTACTTATGCATATACAATTTTGGTTTACTATTCAGATTACAATGTATCAAACACGTCCAAAATCAGTGTGGGAGACATTTTTACGAACATAAACATTTCTTATCATAATATAGCTTGCAAATGAACATCTAATGGGCGTTTAGGAATTTATTTAATGTGCAGATGATAACATTATGCCATAATGGGACGAGTTAAAAGCTGCACTATTAGACGTTTCCTGCGACGCGCCTGTTGCTTAATGGCTAACATTAATAGATGTCGTTTAGTTAACCAGATATGATAGCGGTTATACCGGGCCGGTCTTCGCAAAAATTCAGAACTAGTTTGATGAGTTCAAAGTCAAGGTGAAACAATGTGGCCTTAATATTTTAACGTTGAATACTTTAATGCTGTACTTCAACGAATCAGAAATGTAGATCCGTAGGAGAACTAAAGTCACCGACATTCACATAAAGTCACCGACATAATCCAAACCATTAGCAAGCTGATCTGGCAGTGGGCAGTCACGCTTGTGGTATAGACGATGTCCGTTGGAGATGGAAAGTCCTGCAGTGGAGACCGCGTAGAAAGTAAGGATAGTGTGGGGCGACCTCCAGCCAGTTGGAGCGACGATATAAAGTGAGTGGCGGGAAGCGACTGGATAAGGAAGGCTGAGGACAGGGTATGGTGACGCGCCTTTGGAAAGGCCTTCAAACAATTGACGTCCGCAGGCTGAGTTGATGACGCTTCAATAGCATTATGACAGGGAGTTGCGATAAGTATTTATTTAGCTGCGTTCGTAGTTATCGTGTTACTTTACCGCATGGGTGGAAGATTGACTGAGCCTTGTCTTGGAAACGCACTCAGAAATCTTGGTACTCTTACGCGAAACTATTTTGTCAGCAGATTTTACACAGATAAGAAATCCTTATTATTTTGCTATGTCCTGGTCCTGTCCAGTACCCTGCAACTGGAGACAACACCCTGAAACTGGAGACAGCACCTTTAAAAATATTGCTGGAGTAACAAAATCTTTTTTCAATACATGGATCACTTAACGAAACGAATATTAGGATTGTGTTACAAGAAGTGCTATAAAGCCATCTACTTATAGCCCGATTTCTTCGTTAAAAAGGATAATGTTATGAGATCCCCCCTGTATCAGGTAATGGGTGTAATTAATAACCGATCAGGTACCTACAAGCTTACCGCTCGCGTTGTTAATGAAAAGCTAAACCGCGCTGTGACTTGTTGGCCCCCGTCGTTGCGTGGGTAGCCATGATGCTGGATGGACCTTTAGGTAAAGGTAAAATGGTGGTGCCACCCTATTGGCAAATCTCTAGCATGAGTATAATGCTGTTGATCGTCGGATAGCCTGACAGCTAGTGTTGCCGGATGCCAAACTTAATTTATATGTCAATGGCTAATTGACGGTGGTCGCTGTTGTTTTGATACTAAGATTAGGTGCCGGCAAACTTCTTGAGCATGTAGTGGGGGCGAGTTAACGCACGCGACTCTCCGCCGACGTGCCCCGCAATTGCCACCAAAAGGATCCAAAATTCGCTTGTGCACAATCAATATACCCAAGAAATTTTCCTACTGTATATTTACTTTAAGCAGACATATTAATTTTACTCTACTTTTTTATAAGAAAATTTTTTTTTACCATTGTGTTCAGGATCACAGGCTCAATTAAAAAAAGATTTTTATGTTGATAGTCACAATTTATTCTCACAAAAGACGATGTATAGAAATCCTCCTTGTTCCCACATGAAAACATGATAGCGGAAGATACTAAATTTATTATTACTCAATCCGAAAAACTGCTTAAAACAATAATTTAAGTTCAGGGTCTTACAGCCGGATGCGATATCAATGACGGAAGCTAAAAAAACAAAGCGGCGGCACAAAAAGATTATGCAATTCAGACATAATATTCATTACGTCAAGTCGCTTGTCGAATGAGGAACGTAAAAGTTCATAAAAAAGATCCCTTACTTTTTTAGCTCATTGCAATTCAGACGATATAAGCACCAACTGATGAAAAAACATATGAGTAGACACACTGAAGTAATTTCATATTAAGAGGAATAAATCTTGTTTTGTCGTATTATTTGCAAAAAGGCGAAAAATCTATTACTTTTTAACTAACAATTTTATTGAAGATCTGTAAAATTGTTTATTTTATGGAGATGTTACCGGAAACGTGTGAAAACCAGGAATTGTATACAATTATTTATTATAATTTAGGAATTAATTTATTAATAATTTAGGAAATGTGTTAAAGGAGAATTTAACATCAAGTAATAAACACATTTTCTAGGAAATCTATACACATCCTAAACGGCGTTAGGAAATGTGTAAAAGACGATGAAGAGATAGACGGACGATACGTAAAGCGACTTCGAGGACTCCGTCTATGTTTTTTCCTGGCACGCGATTTTTCCTTTAGTCTTTGGCCTTCGATATAAGAAAAACAAGATAGATCGCTACTTGCATTCTTAAGTAATGAACATGTATAATCAGAACCACAGAATCAGAACTAAGTCAAAAATCACTCAAAAGAAACCTTAACCTTATTTTTATCAACTAAGTCCAATTTTACTACACACGACTTATCCAACAAGTATAGCGGTAGTTCAGAGGTTATAATTTCAGCTTCTGTTTTAGAGGGATCAAGGTTCGAATTCGAACCTACTGAATTTTATAAATTTGTACCGAAACCGTATATGACGTGGACGACTTCTTTAAATTGAGACGCATTTAATTAATATTTCAATTTTTGTCCTGACATTCATTATTATGTAATTTATATGTTGTGACGAATTGTAGTATTTTTATTTTACATCTCTTGAGAACGAACCTAATAATTAATTTTAAATTACCTCAAATATGTACACCTAGCCTCTCTCGTATCTTTTGCACGCCAATTTGGCAGAATATTTTGTACTTGTATTATATTTAAGACCAATAATGTGACCCATATTCATGCAAAATAAATTATTTTGATTTTGATTCGGAATTAATATGTGCACTTGTAATTAGTACAGATAAAGAGAAAGTGGTCTATCTGATAGAAATCAATAATGAACTTAGAAAGTACCTAAGTATATTATTATCGCTTTATTTTTTATTAACACTTGTTTCTCTCATTTTTTTTCTCTATCAATGAATATATCCCTTATGTAGGTATGATTCTTATAAAATCGCCTGAAGCTATTTCGAATTTGCAAATTGCTTATAATATTAATATCTATATATGGTATATTTCTTTGTTTCTAACTTATGTATGTTATGTATTGGTGTCTCTTTCCCTCGTACGTGACCGGACATCCGGATGCTCGCTCGGAGTCGGCTAATAGCTGGGTTTGACAATAACATTAGTTCGGATAGGGAGCCTTTGATTGGTTTATTGAAAGATGGACGTCGTGTGATTTATGATCGCCTAGTCAATGTAATTTATTGACATTATGTTTGGCTTAAGTAACATTTAATAAATTAATTAAATAAATACATCACTATTTAATTTTATCCCGCTGGGTCTTTGCAGAAGGGGCGATGTCACTGATGATCTCTGTAAAACAATTGTACGCTGGACTTTAGACTGTCAACGTAAAAATGAATACACTTGATTTTCACCATTCTGGCGCTGATTGTTCGTACTATGAAATTTGCAAATGAACGATTTCAATTATAAAATAAATATTTTAGTACCGTGGAACTTCGAGTCGCTTCAAATCGGCACAAAAAAGGAACTATCAATATTATATAGAATATACTAGCTGACCCGGCCACGCGTTGCTGTGGCTAAACTTTTTGTTATATTAATAAATTAAAATTGCGACTATAATTTGAGATTTAAACTATCCTATCTCTCAAGTTGGATCGAACTGCACATGGTGTGCGAATTTTATTATAATCGGTTCAGTAGTTTAGGAGTCCATCGCGGACAAACATCGTGACACGAGATTAATATATATTAAGAAGACTAGCTGACCCGGCCACGCGTTGCTGTGGCTAAAGTTTTTGTTATATTAATAAATTAAAATTGCGACTATAATTTGAGATTTAAACTATCCTATCTCTCAAGTTGGACCAAATGACAGATATTCACGAAGTTTGAACTAAATCGGTTCAGTAACAACAAATGACAAATGAAACAAATGAAACAAATTTATTGGACACTCGAGAAAAAATATTACATAATTCGAACACTCCCTGACTCCCAAACTAGGCAAAAACCCGTGTCTTGGGAGTCAGTTTACACAAGTAGTTTAGGTCCAAATATGGCAAACAAGAGAGTTGTAACTTGTAGTTCTAATACAAAAAAGAAACATGCAAGGAAAAAAAATAACAATAAAAAAAAAAAAAATATAAGTGTAAGTGTAAGAATGGATGTGTTGTGTATCAGTGTAAGTGTATGTGTGAGTATATGTGTCTAGACTTATTTCATAAGCAAAGATTCTATATCGTGATATTCGTATTTAGAGATCCAGTCCAAAATTAACTTATTGAAACTGAAGTCGTTTAGCATCGCGCTTGTAAATTAAAATTAAGTTATAAAGACGTGGCGCAAGAATAGTATGCAATTTACTTGAGTAAAAGCCTCTCACAAGTGGGATGGCACATTTATCTCTTCTTGAGGTTGAAATGGGAATGGTAGGAATGACTGTACGATGGTAATTTTTTAAGCATTGGTAAACAAATAATTTTCTAACACTCAGCACCTTGGCCTGTTCGTACAGATCAGTTGTTGGATAGCGAAACGGTAAAGACAAACATACTTTTAAAACTGCGCGTTGCGACCTCTCAATTTGTAACATATTAGTTTTAGACATTCCACCCCATGCTAGGATACAGTAGGTTATAACGCACTGACACAGGGCTTTATATGTTTGTAGTATTGTATCTTTATCTGCAACCTCCCTCAGACTTTTGAACACATAGATTAATCTACGAACACGTCCTGTTAGTGTTTTGGCTTGCACATCCCATTTTAATTTGCTATCTATGTGTACACCCAGATACTTGATGTCTTCAACTCTGGATAGCTGTTTACAGGAACAGTTATCATTAAATTTCCTAGCTAATCTATTACAGGGATAGGTATGAATTATTATGTTAAAACTACTACTGGGAGATGACACTTTAGTTTTACTGAAACACATAAATTTAGTTTTACCCACGTTTAACGTAAGTAAGTTGCCTTCAAGCCATGTGGTGACTCTCGAAAGATTTTGTTCGGTGATTTGTTTTATTTCGTCCCATGATTTCCCACAAATTAACAGCACTGTATCATCTGCGAACATAATTATATCTGTCCCTGGTAACTTCAAGTCACAAAGCTCATTGACATATAAAAGAAACAGAGTTGGACCAAGCGTACTTCCTTGAGGGACACCATATGAACTGAAAGCAACGGAGCTATTAAAATTATCAACTTTAACGGACTGTTGTCTTCCTGTCAAATAATCTTGGAACCAATCAAGGGTAACTCCTCGTATCCCGACGTTCTGTAGCCGTGATAACAAGATAGGAACTGAAACTGTGTCGAAAGCCTTTTGTAGGTCAATAAAAACCCCTAAACATTTATTACCTATGTCTAGTTCGGTCGCTATTTTAGAAGTGACTGCAAATATTGCATCTTCCGTTGACCTGCCTTTTCTAAATCCAAACTGGTTCATAGAAAGATACTTTTTACTTTCTAGATATGTATAAAGCCTTTTATTAACAAGTTTTTCTAGGATCTTAGATAAAACAGGGAGAAGGGAAATAGGTCTGTAGTTACTTGGTTGGGATTTATCGCCGGACTTGTGTATCGGCGATATTATTGCCTTTTTAAAACTATCTGGGAATTTACCTGTTTCAAAACTGAGATTACATATAGAGGAGATAGGTACAGCAAGAAACGTGTCGAATTTTTTCAAAATATTAGTTGGTATTTGGTCCCATCCACAAGCACTACCTGATTTTAGGGTTGATATTATCTTAATAACTTCACTAGGGTCCGTAGGAAGCATTACCATGGAATTAAGAGGGGATGTTTGTCTAAGCGCGTTTTTAGCTAAGTTTGTATCAGTCTCATTAAGTAGCGAGAGAGTTTTGTTCGCTAGGTTTTGTCCCACTGATGTAAAATAGCTATTTACTACATCTAGAGACTTCAATGGTGTCTCATCAATGTTTAATAATTCACTAGGGGAAGCGCGTTTTTGAATCATATTACAAGCCTCTTTTATCACTTGCCATGTTTTTTTACTATCACCATTACTGTCTTTGAATTTCATTTTAAAATATTCTCTTTTAAGTGACTTTATAATTCTATTACATATATTTCTGTATTGTATATACACGGTGAAAAATTAATGGTTTTTGATGTTAAGCAGGGTGAATCGCTATTCGCAGTACTTTAAATTTTTGCAATTTATTTTGACCCCAGTCGTAAAATAAAATTTTTTTTTTTCGAGAAATTTTGTTTTCAAAAATTCGCAAACTAGTAGTAGTGGTACCGCAAGCCGCGCTCGCCTACGTACCTACTACTCTACAGCGCCGGCCGCCCGCGCCGGCGCTGTAGAGAAGCGCGGCGCGGCGCGGCAATCAGCTGTGTACCTACGCTACGGTCATTCAACTAAACGTAATGATTCGAAAACGGTGTTCAAACTTACCACAAATTTTAAGCACACGTAATATCACTGTACACGAAGTTCATTATTTACAATTTACTCGTAAAAACTAAAAGCTTTGAGTCACACTACACTTACGAGTATGTAGGTATTTATTATTTACGATGTACAGTTAAGTTATAACAGTTAATGATAAGGAAGCAGCTGTTCAAAATGCAAACCGTTTCTTTGAATGCAAATTTGAGCTCGTTTCACACAATTGTCTTTTAGTTTTAATGAAGTGTCTCTATCACTTCTCACTACATTAAAAGCGTCTATTATCGCAGCCTTTAACTGTCCGGGCCGTGGAACTGGTCCCCCGTTCGGCTTCTAATGCGCTAAATCCAGCAACAGCGTACAGTTGCACCATACGTAGATATTCCAAATTTGAATATTCATAGTGCCGATTCATTTTCGCGCGTTTTCGCACGTGCGACGTGCGCGTGCATCATACTACGGTACGGTGGCAACCATGTGGCAACTGAAATCGGCGGGGGCGCAGTGTTGCCAAAATGTTAAATGAACTCCCCCACCAGACTCGACATCTAAAACATCAGAAAACCACTAACGAAAACGGCTTCAAATCCGCTAAATTTACCACTAAACAATTTTATACCGACTTATTGAAAGAAAAAGGTATTGTGATTGAGAAGTGAGAACCTTCTTCGTTAAGTTATTATTAACTAACGAAACAAATCAACATACAAATAGCACAAGTCAAGATCAGGAACATAAAAAAACAATTGTTATCACGTCATTTTGCAGGATCAGTATTGCCTACCTCTAAGTGCAGACCTCGAAGGCACATGAAGTTAAAAAAATAAGCTAATTTATTAGTTTTATTCATTTAAATGTGTAAATGTCGTCCATTATTTATGAAACTGGAAATTCTACTAGTGGTGTACTAGAAAACTCCTCTAGCTACTTCTTCCATTAAAAAGAAACGAAACCACCAGTGTTAGTGGTAAATCCACTAAGTTGGCAACACTACGCGGGCGATGAGGCGGCGCGGGCGGCGGCTTGCGGCCGGCGGCGGCTAATCTCAAAGGACTATGCGGGAATTCCCCGCGATTGGCGCGGTTTCGGTCGGCATTTTGTCAGAGATTGTGTCATGTGTACCTCCACCTACCGCGTAGTCACTACTATTGGTTATCACATTTTCGAGTTTATCTCGATTATTTTTTTTGCAATAAAAATAAAAATGCTTACTTTTCCGAAACAGTGTAGGTAATTCGATAGTACTGCTGATACTGATTCACCCTGCTTAACATTGAAAACCATTAATTTTTCACCTTGTATTTATTAAGTAGATCTACATTATTTGGAGATTTTTTCGTTTTTATATGAAGTTTATCCCTTTTTTTGATTGATTTAACTACTCCATAGGTTATCCAAGGTTTGAGCGGTTGATTTCTACATGATATAATTTTTTCTGTTTTATTATTGTCAATGACAGATTGCAGCTTATTAACGAACATATCTGCCATTAAATTAACATCCCTTAAAGAACAAACTTCATGCCATGAAATATCATTTAACTCTTTTCTAATACCATCATAGTCATAAGTAATTCTAATTTTGGTTTTATTTAGATTTTTATGCAAATTATTCGAAGTTTTAACACAGGAAATACAAAGTAGTTTAGGAGTCCATCGCGGACAAACATCGTGACACGGATTTATATATATTAAGATTTAGTCCAGCGTACTTGTATTATTGTGCCGAGTTTCTTGCCAGTTCTTCTCGGTGCAAACCTGCTTTCGAAACCTGGCGATAGAGTTTTGACTTTTCATATTTAGGCCTATGTGAAAATAAATATTTTCATTTTCATTTTCATTATTGAGGTCAGTGGGGTGAGGTCATATCTCACTTACTCTATTTCATATTATTGAGTAAGTTATTGGACTCGCCACACATTTGATTTGAAGCATGTGGTGTGTGGCGTCTCCATATTATAAAATGTATGAAAACTACAAAAATTATGCCGGTGTTTTGTGGTCGTGGCACATTAACGATCCATTCGAATAAAGCTTACTTTATAGGTACTTAGACACTTTAGACTTAGGTTTTGATATCATCACAGCTTTAGAACTACCGAATGGTTATATTTATACAAACATACCTCGCATGGGATCTAGGAGTAAATACCACAAGCGATGATTAATCATTCAACATTATTTTACACCCCTTCAAACTTTACAGTGGAAACAATATTCATGAATAAATAAATAAAGGCGCCAAAGATATGCGAGAATCAAACTATTATATCCTAGACCTACAAACATAACTATTAAAATGTATGACAGAAGTCTGATCAAATAGAAATTTCCATATTCGACATACCTATTATTTTTCTTACTATTTGCATACACTGGTGGACATTATCGAGCGGTCATTTTTATGATTATAAAGCCATTTGATGGTATACAGAAAGACTAAAAATGCCATATTGTAAGTTGTAATGAATATTATTTGTTTTTTTTTTTTAATATAAATACCGTTCGTGGCCCATACAACCACCAGCAAAATATGTACAACATCGCACTAAACTTCCTTACTGCAAATCGACACACATGCAAAATCCATACAATTTTGCATGGTACACCTAACATCTTTTGGGCATCCCTAGGAGATGTTGGGTTTATATTTTACTTGGTTTTTTTTTTTAATTTAAACACATTGTAGGCTGAAAAAAAGTAAGTAGGTAGGTATTATGGAATAGATATTTCAATCCATGGCGACGCGACCCACTCTGCCAAAGTGGCTTATGTTTCATTCGATTCGTATAGAGTTTGAGAGAGTGGGGCGCGTCGTCGTGGATTGAAATACCTATAACATAAGTATGGAAATATAATTTTGTGAGTATCATTTTCACACGATTAAGTACCTAGGTATAATCTTTGCTTGGATAGTGTCCAATTATAAGGAAATTAATCCGAGAATCGTCATTTTTGTGAGTTACTCCCGTAAAACTCGACCAGATACTCGCATAATGCTAGATATTTTTTTTTTACTCTCATTTACATTTACAATTTAATAATATTTTTAACAATGTTACTAAAAAAACAAATAAAAAAAAACAATCAAAATTATTAAATAACTTAGTCCACCACTGGTCGCGGCGCTTTAACGGCTCAAGCCAACGGTGGTCAGGGATCCAGAGTGAAGAACCTCCTCACAATGCGTGCCGTCTCCATGGACCACTGCCTTCTGTATACGGCCCTTGATCCAACAATCGAGCGAAAGCCTCTTTAGATGTTGGTCGAAGCTTTTCGCTATAAGACCGATAACTGAAACGACTATCGGAACAATCATCGTCGAGTTTCCACATGGCGGTATTCTCATAAGCGAGGTCTAAGTACTTTGATAATTATTATGCTAGATTATTGTTATAGGACCTTTCTAAACAACAAAGGCGTACACTGCACACTCGCACACACACACAGCTCGGCGTGGCGTGGTACGCAGGGATGTGCACACAGGCGCAGCAGCTGAAACTAAAGTTAAATTTGCAAGTGATAGATATGCGAGGCGCTCGCGGAATGTAATTTTCACACGCTGAGCGACGTCACTGAACCCCCTTGCTCACCCTGCGCCCCACGACCCCCATACACCAGGAGCAGGCGGTAAAACCCCTGCAGCATTACCACACAACTGGAAAGAAATTAAACCAAGGACTTCCCACTTAACTGCGGTCGCGCCAACTGCATCAGAGAGTTCGACTTACCTATAATTTATTAGATTTAAAACGATGATTTAAAATCGTAGTTTTTACTTTTTAATGTGTTACACTGATTGTATTTTTGTTCTTCCCAGTCTTACGAATACGTTGCTGGTGCTACAGCCAGCGTTACGGAAGAATATTACAAAAAAAACTACCTTATTACGAAAGAACTAAGCTAGTTATCAAAAACCCGTTTTGAGCGTCTTTTTGGATATTATTATTACCAAAACCAACAAAAATTACAATTAATTCTATTAATTAGTTTCCGATAAAAATTAGAACTTTCTATCGAGAAAATTTTATTATCCAATGGCGTTTCTGCTTCGGAGCGAACTTAGGTTAGGACTCAAAATAAAAAAAACGTTTCAATTTGAGAGTAGTTCTTCATACTTTTCAACCTGCGGTAAATAAAAATTGCTTAAATAACTAGTCATGCCCCTTACCTTAACACCCGTTGAAAGTTAAGTTTCAATTGATTACATGGTTTTTAAGGACCTTGTACTGGCACCAATTTAACCTTAACACATGGTTGACTAGAGATTAGACCGTATAAAGCCCCTCTGGTATCGCGCATTGTCCACTCCATTTATTTACCTCAGCGTTTGTAAGGATTTTTAAAAAAGAGACACGTACCTACTTAGGTGTTGAAAAACAGGTTGTATTTTCACTTGAGAGTTGTAGAGCAAGATAAACTAAATATACCCATGGACTCCTGGGCTACACCCCCTTCCTCTCGCGACGGATGCCCCGGAAAATTGCTACAATGATTGTGAGCGGGAATTCCGAAATGAAGGAAATGTACTTAAGCCGGCCGCGCTCCTCCTGCCACTCCTGCTGGCTCCGCTCCGGCTCACTCCGCGTACCTATCCTACTTAGGTGCTAGGTATCATTATAGCATATTAGGTATCCAAGTGCTATCACCGGAATATTGTAGGAATTGCTTTTCCCCATGACTCGTCTACACAATCCTATGTTCTGTCTTTGAAGACTATAATTGCATTACCTACTTACTATTGAATTTCAAATGTCTCGACTTAGCGGTGAGCATGTTAGTCTGCAGATCAGGAGGTCTTGGATTCGATTCCCGGGTTGGGTGAATAAAATTTATAGCACCTAATGGGGTTTCTATTAGGAAATTCATATAGTAACTACTAACCAGGAGTATAGAAATTGGCATTGGTTAATCCATGTGCGTCTTGGGCCTGATCTCTCTCCTGTCGTGTCGGAACTATCATCCCATTGGATTATGAAAAAGAACAATAGAGTCATTTAATCATTTTGCCCTAACCCACTTTACACTCCTTGTATATCTAACCTCTCACCAAAAAGATAAGGTTGTCTGAAAGAGATTGCCTATGGCAATAAGACCGCCTTTTTGCGCATTATGTTTTGTATGATTTCTTGTTTGTTATGTTTTTCCTTTCTTGTAATGTGCAATAAAGTATCAATTCATTCATTCAATAGAGAGTGCATCTGTGTATGCGCATTGCGCACACACTTGGGCATTACACTAATATGTCCCGTGCCTGTGAAAAATCTCGGCAGAATTTGACCACCGTGGCACGGTTTGGCTTGGAGAACATTATTATTGAGTTTTGGTGTAAGGGTTGTAACTGTAGACGTTGGGATTAGGTACCTGCCGGAGAGTCCGTCCGGATGGGCACCAAAGTGTATTTTTTGAAGAACCTTGTAGCTGACGTCATTATCTTGGACATAATATGAGTAACACTCAAGATCTTCTGTCTCAGGATGACGAGTGTAAACGGAGAAGTGCTCAGGGTTCCTAAGATCTTCTGCAGCCCTAGTCAACTTGACAATAATTATGGCTGCGGAATATCCTAGGGATCTTTCTTTTTTTCTATTCACATATTTATTTCGTTTTTTTTCTTTACACGAGTTTTCCATTCAAGCATATTTTTGTATGAGGTATATTTAAATAAATTCTCTCTTTCTTGTAAGCAAATTCCCGACGTACGGGAATAGAGCGAGGGTATTGCTGGTACTCGGCTGATACAATATTTACGCCGCTCGCTAAGTGGCAGCCTCTCTTTTAAGACAGCTACGTACCTACTCGTACGTACAGTACGTGTGTCAAATAAACTATTAACGAGTGCTTCTGTACGCGAGACAAACGAAATTGAAAATATGTACCTGCTTGTAGATTTAAAAATACCAATTGGTACAACTTTTGCGTGGTGTGGGCTGATACTCTGCCATAGAACATTCAGTAATTGCGAAGTATTTTATAGTACTGTGTTTCGGTTTGAAGGACAATGTAACAGGTGAAGAACTGATGTCTCAGGATGACGAGCGCACTGCAGTGCGTCGTATAACATTTCATTGTCGTATAAAGTCCTGAGCTTAACATCAGGTGAACGTCTTGCTCTTCTTGTCATCTAAGCTATAAACATTATATCAGAGTCACTCAATTTTAGCCATAGTACCTACCCAGTTACTGCACTGCAGGTGAAAAATATCAGACACTTCATAGTGATTATACTGCTCCAAATATGGGTAGGCAATGGCTATATCATAGGCTTAGGCATAGGCATAATATCGATTCTGTTGTGCAAAAAAAACTAAAGTAATTTAAAGTAATGATATCTTTTTCAAACTGCTCCATATGGATGAAAATAGCACTATTTTAAATTAGTATATTTTAGAGATTTTGCACAACAGAATCGACCACAATATCTATCTAAGTAATATTTATACAATTTACTGTAATGTTTGTAACTGTACAATGTAATGAAATACCTAAGTATCAAAATTAAATTTTAAAACGTGACTTGTAGCTCCATCTGTTGTCCGGTAGCGTGACTAGATAAAGTTCATGGGTTCAATTTAGAAGAGAACCATCAAGAGGTGCCTAAATTATAGTAGATAGTCTTGCACCTACAGATTTTTTTGGTTTTCACATTCCACTTTCTCAAACGCACAGCCTTTTTATTCTATTAGGTATCAGCTAATTCTCTTAGCCATAACTTGAGAACGGCTTTACAGATTTCATTCATCATTTTTTATTTCAAGTTTTCTTATAATTAGGTAGGTACATACCAACTTTTTTGAATGTTCTTACATTGAGAAAACAGCGCACAAATATCTAATCCAAGTATCCAAAAAAATATCTAGTCCTTGGTATCCAAAAAAATTAAAATACTTAAATCATCTGTGGCAGGCCAGGCATGCATCTTGCTGGTCTTCAGCTGATCCCTTGATATGGAGATGCTGCGGTGTCCCCACCCGATGCACTAAATACTGCGATATAGCGCTGAGTGATCAAAGGCCACATTGTACATTGTAAGCTAATGTGCCATTCAGCGCACGGACCGAGTCGCGGCATTGTGTTGTATCATGATATATGCACGTACCTACACTTCGCCTTATGTAGACGAGACATGTTTATATTATGTGCCCTAATTTAGTCATAATAGACATATTTACCACCTACCTGAAAGGGAAAAACTTGCTTGCAAATTCCAAATTCGTGCATTAAGTAGATATTCCGTATTATCAAAAGTCAAAACCATAAAACCCACTCAGTATTAAGTATTTGATGATTTATAGCAGTTTCCGCTACAAAAATTATTTTGTAAACAATTTACTTTTTACGTATTCATAAGATAAAGATAAAATAAAGGGCCTTGTAGAGCACAGAGGCAAGAACTTATGGTTCACTTCTCATGCTCGATGGTTTGCCGAATCCAGTCCAAGCCAGGCTTTAACACATGGTCCTAGAATCTAACCTAAAACCTACCTGAATTAAATTTTCTCGAAATCGAAGTATCGTATGCACCTCAGCATAAAACCCATTTTATGCCCTTGTTATGCAATCTATACTCTTATGTTTCTTTTTAGTCCCGGGTAGGTTGCCTAAGTTCCTTACCTTACGAACCACTAGTAATACATTTGTACGCACCTACATCATCGTTAAGTTGTTATGATGCCCCTAGCTATAATTTAAAAGCTACGAGTGAATGCCTTTTTACGAAGCGCCTCAGGCGTTGTTTAATTACGATCGCCATTTTGGATTAACGATAAGTATGATCATAATCAATTGTTGTAACGCTAACAAACGAACGATTTAAAGTTTTAAACATCTTTTTAAGCAGAATCCGCCCTGACGGGTGCCACCGCATTGTCAGACATTTGCACACTGTAGCCGACGAAATCATAGGGCATACTTATGTATGTACTCGGATAAGAAAGAAAGAAAAAACGTTTATTCAGAACCACAAAACAGTATAAGTCCATAAAATACATACTTAATAGTTAATACGTAGTAAGAAATTAAGTGATTCTAAAATGGAGTCCACTCAGCGTTTGCTACGGCCGTGGGGCCTAGATTTGACCCACGGACACAGCGCTGATCTTCCGTGGATCCAAATAACAAATAAGTATAAGTATAAAACAAAACAACTTATGTCTCAGGACGACGAGCGCAGTGCAGTGCGTTTACCTATACCTACCTATTGAGATGCAAAGTAGAGTAGGTAGGTATATTCAGTGGCGTATTTACCCTAGGGACAAGTGGGCCATGGCCCAGGGCGGCTGCCTCCGAGGGGCGGCGCAAGCCGCACCTCTCTCAGCTTTAGATTTTTATTGAGATAGCCTTTATTCATTTGCTTGAACAAATTAAAAAAAAACCCATATTAGATCATTAGAAAGGCGTTTTTTATAACTTCTTCAATATTCCTTGATTAAGTACATCAAAAACTTAACTAAATTTTATGTGATTGTAAGTTTGATAGACATCATAACGCAAGACATCGTTTAAACTTTAAGTTATTACTGGTAGGCGCACCGATGGTAGAGGGCGGGGCGGGATGGTAGAGGGTTGACCTCTTTAGAATCAGCATGGACTTAATAGTCTATACAATTTATAGTATATTTTTTGTGCCGATTTTAAAATAAACATTATGTTGCAAATGAGCGTCGAAGTAAATGTTATTTTATTTTAGTTCCATAGACTCTCAAGCCAACTTAAGCAACAATTAGCGCCAAAATGGCGAAAACCAAGTGTCTTCCTTTTTACGTTGACAGTGTGAAGTCCAGCGTACTTATATTAGAGAGGGCGGATGACGGGCGGCGTTATGTCTGTCGAACTTCATTGCGTGCGCAACTTGGGAGTTCGGGCAATTCAGGACTAGAGAGGCGCGAAGCAATGATGCAGTTCGTGTTTAAGTTGTTACAAGTTATATCTAATTAGGCTCAGCATGAAAATAAAACTGTAAAAATTTTGTCACATAAGTACACTATGGGTGGTGAGAAGCGATTTTTGTAACCAACCTTAACAAAAACTGGGGCAAATTGGCTGTTGCACTAAAAGTTACGTGACCCACAAAAAAGCTTTCGTTAAAAAACGGATTTACACTGAAAACTACTTACATTACTTACAGGTTTAAGGTAACATAGGAACTTCACGAACGCGGCCCGTTAAAGTCGTTTCACTTCAGAATGAACGAACAGAATAATTTAAAATTCACTAATTATACGTATATTGATGGCCCTAAGCCGGTAATTGCATTCAAAATTATAAATATGTTATTGGAGAGGGGCGCTTAAAGAATCAATTTTTTTATTTAGCTTCACATCAGCTTGTGGCGTATTGTTAATATTAGTAGTGCGAGACGGGCTCGCGCACTGAGGGTTCCGTACTATCAAGACCAATTCTGAATAGTATTAAAGTAAACTAAACACCCCTGCCCAACAAATTCAAAAACGTGCAAAAAACGTTTATTGTACGGGAGACCTTAAATATTTTATTTTATTTTAATTTTGTTTGTGTCACTATGAGCGCAGCGAATAGTAATTCAAAAAATAGAATTCTGAGTGAGGCGTGGCATTCAAAGACACGAGATGTAAGGTAGATAGACATAGAGATTATGTCACTGCTTGAAATGGACCGAAACCGTAAAAAAATACAGAAAATTTCGCGCTCGCTTCGCTCGCGTTTTATTTACTGAAGTATTGTATACAATTCATGTTCACTTCATTCGCGGCTATTTGTGACTTCAAGTTCACTTACAACTTTAAGCTCGCTTTGCTCGCGTTTGTTTCTTAACAGTCAAATTCAGTGATAAACTCTAAACTAAGTAAATCAAAAATTTTCGGCGTTTTTTGCTTGATTTTAACAATCGCTGAATCCTTTAACTTCGTAAAAGATAGATATTTAAAAATTTCATAAACTGGATTGTATTAGTTTCTTACTGTGGTTCTTATGATAACAAATTAACAAACAATAAAAATAAAACTTTGTAAATAAATATTAAAAAACAAAATTGCGTGATGGTAAGTTAGGTTAGGTTAGGTAACAAGTCCGTCTCGCACTTGCTTGTTTTAAAAATATCGAAAGCTTTGAAGGAAAAAACGTTTTGGTTCGAGAATAAGTCCAATTCTACACTTCTATAGGGCGGCAAATCCTTCTTGGCCCGGGGCGCTGAATCTTAAAATACGCCACTGGGTATATTAATTATCGTTTGATATTGGAATCTAATACATAAAATTCTCGTGTCACCGTGTTTATACCAAATTTCTCCGAAACGGCTTGACCGATTGTCATGAATTTTTTGCCTACATTCGGTAGATCTGAGTAGTAGTGAGTTCGGTGGTCGTAGTTTTTCATACCCCTAAATGGCAAAACGTTTGCCCGGTCAGATAGTATTATAACTATATTGACGAATAGATTGGCTTATGGCGACGGCACAGACCACAGTACTGTAAGTCCTAGGTACCTACCCAATTACCTATTATACTTACTAGATTCATTGGATCAGGTACATTTTCCGTCTATCCGAGGATTTCTCAAAGTCTTCCGATAACGATATAACGATCTTCTAAGATGAGCGAGCTATGTGACTCCAGAAGACTCGGTTCAAGCATTTTTTTTCCTAATGGCTAATAAACCCTGCCGCCGCCCACACTCGAAACAAAAGGCCATGAAGACCGTCTAATAGAGAATGAGTGATGGATTTTATTAAAAAATAACTTTCGAAGGTTCGCATTAATGTTCCATTAGGCTAAACTCCTCCGAAACAAGAACAAAAGTCCATTTTAATTACTGAAACGACGCGGGTTGTCGACCCCGAGAACAAAAGCCTTCCGCGACCCGTCGAACCTCCGATCGTGATAGCCTATGTAACTCATTATGGCCGATTTAATTTTATATTTCCGAGCATCCATTACACCTCCATTCAGACTGGCTGAGGCAGAGATGTGGACTCGTGCCTTTGTGGATTATGAAATTTAAAAAATGAATAAGTAAGTAGAGGTAGGAGACATAATAATAATTAATAATATTATGTAGAAGGTAGGTAACTACAAGCATTTCCTTGAAGTATCGAAATATAAAATTAGTTTCTCTAGGATGATTTCTGTCCTTATTTTTACTTCCTTGCTAGCGCAAAACTTATACTGACCGCGAAAGTTTGTTTGGATCATTGGATGCACATCCATTCATACTTGTAGGTACGGATGTTTGTTACTCTTTCACACAAAAACCACTGAACCAATTTGGCTACAATTTGGAATATAGATAGCTTATAACCGGGACTAACTCATAGGTTACTTTTTATCCCGGAAAAATCCATAAAATTAATCATACCTCTTAATATTTTTGAATTTGTAAATATTATTTCGGCATTTATTTTCTGGGACTTGGTATACCTACCTACCTAATCTTGCTTTATGAAAAAGAAATCAATGATATATTTTATGTCTAACCACAGCCCACAGGGTCTAACTATTATCGCTGTCTAATCTTATATGTATTACACGTATTACTAAATACGTGTAAAACACCTACTTATTATTAGTTATGAATTATTACATCTTTGTTTTCTCTGAGGGCTATTATAAAAAGTAATTGGCGAATGTCGACTGCAGAGTAATGACTGAAGAAGCAATTTGCCGTAGTGGGTAGGTAGCAAGCTTCCAATTTTTAAAACCCTTTCAAATATTACTCTATGCATATTTATTGCCTCATTTACTCTGGGATATTACTACTCATATGCATAGTATCTGAACGTAGGTACATTATTATTATTTATTTTAGTACAAAAAATGAAAACTATCTACAACGGGGCATTAGGGCCATTTTGAGAACAATCCACTCTGACAGCGTCCTATTAGTTTTTAGGATATCTTTAACAAACTTTTTATGCATATTTCGTAACATTACTTAAGCCAATAGCGACCTCCCTGACGCAGTTCCCGGGTTCAGGTCCCGCTACCAGCCCGTTTCAAAATTACGTATAGTTTAGGTTTGATCTGGAGGGACATTTCTGCTATGGCTGGTCATTGGGCTGGGTTACCAACCCTAACACAAGAGGGCAATTTAAATTTCGGTACGATGCTGTGACCTGTGTAGATACCGTTTGGGGTCCACTATACTTTCAAGGAAGTATGACTGTAAGGCAACATCTTCAGCTGCATCTTACCATCAGTTGAGAATGCAGTCAAACACTTTTTTAAATATTTTTAAAAAATCATAAAGTAGATAATCTTTTAATTTATCATACTTACGTTCGGTTAGATAATTTTATACATTAAGGTACTTATTGCATAAACTTTAATTTTAGCCTCAAGATTTGTAACATGCAGTTTAAGTAATATACTATGTACTATAGGTACCTAATATTAATTCTTTTACAATTTAGTGCTGTGTTTTTCACATTGGTATGCCATAACCTAACCTAACTATAATAATTTTAACCCTGTGTTTAACCTTACATTAATTAAACTTTATTGAATTCTGCTTTAAATAATTTCCACTTTCCTTCGTCAAACCTTTCGGAGTTTCAAATACATAAGTAAGTAAGTAGATCGCCATTCCGTTATCGATGGAAACAACCTGAGCCCCACGTTTCGTTCTGGGGCGTGGTATCGGCCGCGGCACCTAATGGTTGTGTAGTACGGAATTCCGCGAAGTGCAGACAGCAATTAGCTGGTAATTGCTCGCCATACGCCCTCCGGCCAGCTTCGACGCCCTCTAATCACGATATGGAGTTTACTGAGAATTCTCTAAGTGAAAACCAACCTTTACTTACTCAGGTTTTTGTATTACTGAGGGAAATTTCCATTGAGATTCACAACCTGTGAGGAGGTTGGGTTATGTGTGATTTTGACCCACTTCAATCTCTCGTAAGAACGCATCGGAGACACCACCAGAACCACCCATTGAGGGTCCGACCTGCCGAAAAACCGATTTGACCGCTACTCTGGGGGTTCGCAACCTAGACCGCTTTTCTCAGGTTCAGTTCCTGACACCCAGTAGTCAGCAACAGACATTGTACATCCTAATGTCTGTACCTACAGACGTTAATGTTTTTTTTTTCTCTACAGCAACTAGACTGTATAGAAGGCGGGCAGCACACAGAAGGAATTTATTATTATTTCTCTCCACACTTGCGTAGGTATATCTACTGGTAGCTGACATCACATAGGTGACAAAAATAGGAACTAGGAAAAGATCGCATCAAGGAAAGGCCAAGCTAACTGGGCCCGTATTCTATAAAATCGCCACTTCCATAGTGATAATCACTGTGGTTCGTAGCACATTGATACTTTAGTAGTTACCTAAGTGAAATGAAATTTTGTAGCAAATGTTCAATGGATTAAAAGTAAATGTAAAAAAGCTCCCTCATTGTTACGTTCCGCAATCCGCCTGAACGCGAAACAAGCGATAGATAGAGAAGCACGATTGGCCGTGTTCAGCTTGTGACGGAGATCTATCTCTCTTTATGACATTAATACGTAAAATTAGCGTTCGTAAACCGATTTTACATACAACAAATTTTTATTTTAAAATGTAAACCGTTGCAGTTATGTTTGCAGTCTCCATAAGTCGAATAACTTCTGGCTTCACTCAATCACAAGCTCGCCGATCAAAATGCAAATCGGAGAATTTTTATTCGTTTTGCGGCCGACCACGGCCTAACAACATAAACTGCCAACAAATTACACACCGCTTTTATTTTTAATTGCCATGGACGAGCCACCGTCTTCGCCAGGGGCCGCTTGACCCTTCTATTTTTGAATTATGGCGCGCAGACACGTGATTGGCCGGCGTCCGGCAGGGAATATACCCCGGTATTTATTAGCATACGTTTAAAAACTGATAAAATCTTACCTTTAAAATATCTAATTGTAGTTAAGTTTTCTTGGAAACCCAACTTTGTTTGGTTGTTTTCATTGAGCGACTGAGCGATAGGCATTTCGTTTCAAATGTTTATCAAAACAGGTACCTATGTTTGTTTTGACAACTCTATTTATGTACAAATTAAATTCCTTATTCCTATGTAATTCTTAACTATAGAGAGTAAAATCTAATTATAATTAATTATATCTATAAATTCAGGGACTATACTGAGTATACAATGTGAAAGAAGATTGAAGACCTAATTTTTTCAGGACGAGAGCAGGTAGCGTTGATATTTTTAACAGGTCCCATTCTTTCTAAAATCTCTGTTTGCCAAAATTTTTCTTTATTTCAGCGGTTTAAGCCACTAAGTAAGGCATGAAAACAAAACAACCAGGCAGAACATACGTACTTTCTCATATGTATTAGTTCGGATTTGAATTTGGCGGGCTAAGCGTGCTAAGATTAATCATTTTCACTGGTAAGTAACTAAACGTTCTTTTATATTTTTGTATTAAGTTTAAACAACCAAACAACAAGTTTTATACAACGAGTGAATTTTTTTATATATTCTACATCCTACCATAATCTATGATCCTACCCATAGATAAAGATCCTACCTACCTACTTTTTGACATTTTTGTTTCTAAACGAAGCGACTAAACGTCAAGACAACTGTCAATTGTCAAACCATAAACCAATGACATAATCGCCAGGAAATGCGAGGCGCGTAGATTCTGTTTTTTAATTGGAAATTAATAAAAAGTGACTGAAATTCGAAGCGAACTGTCTTGAAAATAGTGTGAATAATACTTAAATTCAATATGTCTTATGCTATGATTCGACATTTACGCAGGACGAGTATTTTGTGTGAACAAATCAGACAGGAAAGCACCTTGACCAATGTGACCCAGGAAGATTTCTTATTTCGACCTCCAGTGCCCCAGTGGAGCAAAGTTATTAGAGAGGCTGAAAAAATTGTTGGCTATCCAACATCCTTCATGAACTTGCGATGGCT
The DNA here is from genome assembly GCA_036785405.1 of Coenonympha arcania. NCBI lineage: Eukaryota > Metazoa > Arthropoda > Insecta > Lepidoptera > Nymphalidae > Coenonympha > Coenonympha arcania. Next base: position 692,058 of record CM072073.1, read on the forward strand.
TCTAAGTGATGAATTCGCTAATTTGGCCATGCACTTGCGAAAAATAGTAAGTATCTATGTAGTTCTTTTTTATCTATCTGTTATCTAATAATGCTTACATCGATCATAAATGTCTCTATTCCAATACTATTTATGAAATTTCATCCTAATAACATAGATTTTATCAATTCAAATAGTGTCACATAGTCAGATATTTCATAATATTGGGTAAACATTTTGACAAATAGGCCTATTTTTTTAATACTTATATCAACTCAAAAATTGAATTCACTGTGAATTAATAAGCAGTAGATTATATCATAATTTGCAAGGTTGACTACTTAAAAACATGAATTTTCCTTGTCAGATGCACATATTGCTTCCTTAAGTTATAGTTATGAATGTTGCCTTAAGGCCAGATAAATTCAATGCCATAGTTCACAACAACAGAAAGTAGTTAAATCAAGAAGAAATCTGAATGCAAGGTTAATATTCAATGATATAACATTTATGCTAATTTTAACTTCACCTTGAACTAAGTTTCTATAAAATCATCAGTGCTAATGATTGCATAATGACTACAAATACATGTAAATACTGCTTATCTTACTATTAAAGAGAGTTATACCATCTTAGGTTAACTCTACAAAATGCTAGTTTGTTGCATGATTTAAAAAAAACCTTATAATAGTAAGTAGTGTTTGTGGTAGTACCTACCCAAAAGAACTCTGCAAACAGAGTCCTACCACCAGCCAAATCCTTTTCCATTTTTGAGCAGAATTAATCTATTAACTTAATTTAAAAGTAATGATTATTATTAATTTTAGGTAGGCAGCAACCACCCTATAATGAAGACCGCCAAAACTGTTTTGTACAACGAACATAACAACCTGCAACCCTGGGGCCTCATCATACTACTGCTGTCCAAAGCTGTCAGCCCTAGTGCATATTCTTTAGAAGCAACCAATTTAATTGAACGTCAACGAATGCTGGCCGAGTTGACGGAAATGATCCGCACGGGCCACTACATACACAAGGGCTTACTGAACATACCATTAGAAGAACGAGACAAGACAAAAGAAACATCAATATTTGCTAACAAAATAGCTATTTTAATTGGCGATTATTTACTAGTTACTGCAAATGGAATGCTGGCACGTTTAAAAAATCAGGATCTGTCTTACCTGATATCAACAGCTTTACGTGATTTGAGTGAAGGCGAATTCTTTGGTCCTCGTGATACTCAGAACATGCCGTTACCAGGGAAACCGGTTAAGAAAACCGAAGATGATTTCAAGATAAGTGATGAAACTTTACCATTAGATGTGAAGGGTATGTTAGGATCACCGGTAAAAGAGTGGACTTTACGGACAATGTATAATGGGGGTTCGTTATTCGGTAGAGGATGTGAAGGTGCAGTTTTGTTAGCTGGTAAGACTTATTCGGAACAGAAGAAGGCATATCTGTTTGGTTGTCACTTATGTCTAGCATGGCAGGCTGCAAGTGAATTACAAAAGTTTACATCTACTAACAAAGAGTCTTTCTCGCTAGTCAGTGCTCCTGTGTTGTTTGCTATTAACCATTCTCCGGAAATATATGATAGTTTTAAAACTACCAGCAATGTTTCATCATTAGATTTTGATGATTTGAAAACAAAAATAATGAAAACAGATGCGATAGAGAAAACTAAGTTGTTATTTGAGCAACATGCAGAAAAAGCGAAGAGTTACATAGAACTGTTTGGTGATAATCAATCTGTAAATACTATAAAGAGATTGATAAAAACTGTATAAACTAATCTGTATTCTGTGCTAATTTGTTCATACAAAATCCATTTCATTTATTTCACCTCCACCCATATACTTAGCATGAATTTTTTGCATTATTTTGAACTTATGCAGAGGTGTTCAGTTTAATACTATTGAGAATTGGTCTTGATAGTGCAGAACCCTCAATGCATGATCCCAACTCGCACATGACCAATTTACTACTACAATGTGCTCTATTAACATGAATGCTGTAATTTTGCACATCCTGTATGTTTTTAAAATGAAGATGTAAAATTTATCATATTATCATGTGCATAGGATTTGTGATGAACCAATTAGGACAATAAGTAGGTATAAATTTAAGATAAATAACGTGAATATTTACTTATTTTATCCATGTATAGCAAAATTATTTACTTAGATAAATTGAAATAACGTGATTATTTGCTTAGGCAAATTGTAGATATTTATTAGCTAATAATCTGGTCAGCGGGGCTAGATGAAGTAACAGCCGTTTGGCGTTAACGACAGTAGACAAAAATGTATGGACTAACCACGTGACAAATGAAAACAAATGAAAGCAGAATCTACTTTATGCTTAGCGTTATTCACTGTAGGCTGTCAATTGTCATGCGAAGTACGCTAAAGTTATCTACAACGTCTACGAGAACGCCTGGGAGCGTTCAAATAGTCGTAGTCGATTATCAAACACAGCGTGTTTTCCTCTATTCGGTCACGTGGTTTTTCTACAGTCACGTGGTTGGTCCATACATTTTTTCTACTGTCGCTAACGCCAAACGACTGTTACTTTCTCTAGCCCCGCAGCACTGAACTTGCGCGCCTACCGTAAAATACATATTTTGGGTATATTTTTTTTGGGTACAATATAAACTAAATAGACAACCATAAATGTAACACAGCCACTTTTGTTTTGTTTAAATAACAAATATGAAATAATATTTGGTTTAGCTGTAGAAAAGATTTCTGAAACTTTTCTGTCTTGTTCAAGAGGCTACAAAATACCTCTGCTATAGTTAACCCAAGCTATAGTTCATCAGTCATAATAATGATTCTTTAGATTTGTATTAACCACCTAATCACCTCTATTATGTATTATTTTCCAAAGATGTTTTTTTTTTGCACATGACGTTATTTTGTAAGTTTGCTTATTGCGTAAAAGACATTGCTGGCAATTGTGTTTTACGCATATAGTTCTATAGTTCCTTTAATTTAGTACTAGGTTTGGTTTATATCTTAAATTGACTAGAATAAAAAATAACCTGTGTCCTAATCCATGGTTAAAGCTATCTCCATTCTAATTTAATTCTCTCTTTCAGTAATATCAGTACAATATTTGTAACATGAAGGACTAACAAACATATAAACTGTCACATTAATAAAATTGTGGCATAATTAACTGTAATGTTACACAAAAAGAAAAACAAAAAGAAAAAAAAAAGAAAGTTTACAGAAAGTAAAGTATTTCAACAATTATTACCTGTGGCATCTGATTACCTAATATAAATTGACATTAATCAGATTAATCTAATCTAGGTATTTTTGTATTCCCCAGCCTACATTCATAGCTGTGTTGAAACAGCTATTCAAAAAAGATTTCATGTATAGTTTGCCTTTTAATTTGCTTTTTTTTATTTTAGATAGTATAATATTTTACAGTCTGTGATGTGTTGTTCGGTTAAAATAGTCAATAAGGAAACCTATGGTTAAGTTTTGGAATATTACTATATTTTGGAAGATAACTAATAATGTTAATTACTTTGTGCAAAAATGTCTGTAGACTGTAATGTTTGATCATTGATACATTTTATGTGATATTTAATTTTAATATAGCTGTTGTGTTTTATTAAAAATTTACTGAAAGTTTTTTGACATGTTTCTTTCTAACTTCTTAAAAAAAAATTGATTTATTTATTAGGTAGATACTTACCACTACGGATGTAGTAGTCATAGCCCGCCAAGCCGCACTGAGGCGGCTTAGAGAGAATAAGCTCTAACAACTAATAGAGATAAGATCATAGGACGTAAATTATGTCAAAATACTGTATGCTCTGTAATCTTTTAAATATGGCGGCCTGACTCTTATGTCTTTCGAAATAAGGGTCTCTGGGCATGCGCTTGATTACAAATTACAATAATGCAGGAGGCACAAGGTTATCATCAGCTATAGGTTTATTCATTTCGAAAACATAGAATTATCGTCATGTTAAACGAATGACAAGCAGTTTAATTTCCCGCGCATATCCGTTCGCGATATCGGATCATGGATATTACGGGACAATGTAGGTCAGAAAATGAACGCGGAATTTAAATCAATTCATTTCGTCATGCCATTGTGTATCATTCCAAATGACATCGGGAGTAAAACGGATATATATTTCTGCTTTATTTTCTACCTAGCAATTTCACGCGACGAGTAGCGTTTTGTATTCCAGGGATAAAAATAGGTAGGTGGGTAGGTAAAGTATAGGTACGGGTAGTAGAATTTAAAGTTACAAATTTTTGAAATTTTCCTTCATTTATTTTCACTCAATATACTGTAGAGTTTCACTGTGTACAGTTCTAGCCATCTTCTGTATTGCCACCCGAGCGTCCGCCACAGGAAATTTGTCGCTGCTCTTCAAAATGGCCGCCATTTCCTCTTCGAGAAAACTCGCCAAGTATTCCAGAGCCCTTGTCCCACGAACAGCGTAATATAACTGCTTGTATTCCACCGGTTTCTTGTCCAACTTGGCTTCAATAATAAAACTGTACACTGACGGATATTCCCATATCGCCAAAGTAACAGGCGCACTAACCAAAGAGTACGAATGTGGGTGCGTAAAGAAGTCTTTTACGTCCAAGTACAGTTGCCAAAGAATCGCCAAGTGCCCTCCAAGGATGTAAGCGTCTTTTTCTAAATGAGTCTGCTTGGCAAGTTTCATGGCGGCCTGGCAGCCCTTGCCAAGTAAACTACCAGATGTCAGCATAGTTCGGAGGAGCCATTCGTCTTTGCCTTGGCCAAGGTACTCGTTGGAGCCAAGTTTCAAGTTGTCTTCGTTTTCCCAGTCGTAGTGGTTTTTAATATCGTTTCTGGCTGCGAGAAAAGACAAAAAAAATTATCATTGGTCGATAATCAAATGGCAACGACCTCAATTCACAATCAGGTGGAGGGCTTCGCCTCGGTTAGTTACAACCCTACCGGCAAAGATACATCGTCAAGGGCTTAAGCGTTCCGATACGATGCTGTGTATAATAGGAACCATCAGTGATCAAGGGCTACTTATTGTCCCTTCCAAGTTAGATTACTTCAGCTGCATCATCACTTATAATTAAGTACGTGAACTCAAGTAGTCTTTCTTATATGGTTTGTAAAAAATGTCTTTGGCACTGAGTCAATTAGGTAATTTCTAGGGCAAGGCACGTTACTTCCAGGGTTCCAGATAAGAGATTAGAAATTAAAAATATAATATCTTCTTATAGGCAAACTTAGACAACCATTGAAACACGTTAGATATTATTGTGTAATATGCAATTAGGTACATTTAGTTAAAGGTGTTGTAAGTAGAAATACATACTTGCGTTGAAAGTGTGAAAAACAGTTACCGTGCAGGTAATAACTAGGAAACCAGACAATGTAACGAGTTTATTGCTACCTGGTGATTTATCAGTTATCACGTGCAAATGAGGCTACCTAGGTACTACTCATGTTACGACAGATTTTTGCAAGCAAATTATTTTGTTCAAGCCCGCGTGACCTACCCACATAGATATATATTCAAGTCCGGTGCAAATCCTAGGTAGTTACCTAATTATTACACGATTGCCTATAAAAAGGAGTGTAATGTTTTATGGTTCATGTATTTATGTGAGTTTATTTATTCCACTATAACTTCTGAACGGCTGGAGCGATTTGGACATAATATTATGGGGTAACGTTAGATTCCTTAAATCGTCCCGAGTACTTAATATAGGCTTTTTTCTTTTTGAAAAATGTCGTTTTACCACAGGGCAGTCGTGTTTTCTTATTTTTTTTTTAAATTAATTATTTACTCGTTTTCCAAGGTATACAGGTACCTCGGTTACCTTTTGGTCTGCTCGGCAATGGATTGTTTTCCGCGTCGTGGTCCCCGAGGAAGTCTCCCTCCACCAAGTCTCGAAGGCCCGTGGATATCAATTCTGTCACTTCGTTGTTGCGCAGCCCGCCTAAATGCTGCAAGCACGTCGCTAGCAGGTAATCCCCTGAGGAAATCAATATTTTCTTTTCACTTTAGGCTTGAGGTGTTTCCGCCCTTTTTTTTTTACCCACAGGAAATGCCTGACGCATACCCCTCCGTCAGGGAACACAGAGGGGTTATGTGGGACTTGCACCCACTAAAACCTGTTCTTTGCCACGACGGACCACGTTGGCGGGAGAACGGGATTCACTTGCGTATTCACCGCACTCCCGCCAGGCCTCGACCCGCCACCGAAGCGACAGGTCCCGCAGCTGCTGCCGGCAGCCTGGCCGCTGCCGACCCTCCTGGGAGGCGCGTCCCGAACAGGTCGCGCCACCACCTCGGCCTGTTGGTGGAATTCGGGTGACAGACGCCAGAACCCCTCACGTACGTCACCCGCAGGCCGGCACCGGTTGCCGAAGGAAGGTGTTCGCACCCCAGCAACCGGCGCGTCTCCTGTGAGAGGGATGTGCCGCCGTAAATATCCCTCTCGACGAGCGTTCACGCCCACTTCGGTGATTTTTTTTACGAGGTTGTCTTCCTCGTAGTGCCCCGAAGGGACTTGTGGGCGTTTCCGCCCCCGCCTGTAATTTTTTAATAAAGTTTTCTTCCTCTGGGGTAGGTGTAGACGTTTCGACACTGTGCCCTCTGCTGGGGCTCAGAGGGACACGCGAAGAAACGTCACCTATCCGCCGGGCCAAGCTATTCGCCGTCGGTTATCAACCGACGTTACCAGGGAGCACAGGCCCGTGCGCTACAGAGGGGCACCGTAGCACTCGGGCACTCGTGGAGGTTGCTTGTCGAGCCCCCCAGGTGTTTCCGCCCTACTAGCTCGCGAAATTCAAATTTTATTTAGTTTTTCGCAAATATTAGACTGTAGATTTATGGCAATGAGTTTTGCGAGCAGAATATATTTTATGCATCCACATGTTTTTTATAAAAATGTTGCTCGAAAATTCCTATATGTCATATTGGTTCCCGAAAAATTATAATTCCAGTTTCACAGATTTGGAGCTACCGGGAACCGATATGAACTAAATGCGTATTAAAGTTTTTATTAAAAACGTGTACCTAAATGCATAAATGTTATGCCAGCAAAACTCATTGCCATATGCCTAAAGATGTATAATCAGGCTAATATTAGCGAAAAACTAAATAAAATTTGAATTTTCGCGCCCGGATGGAAAGATTGTCTTGAATTTAGTGATGATAGGGGCGTAGGACGAATGGATGTTTCATGTTGGAGACTCAAGGTGCTGAAAATGGGAAAATACAATTTTGGCAGACCCCTTACTACGTAGGCGGACGACCTTAAAAGAGTCATGGGGAGTTGCTGCCCTCGACTGATTTGTTTCAGAAGGCCTATGTGCAACAGTGGACGATGGACATCTGAGATGACAAATCTTAAAAAGGTTGCTAGGAATATGATAGGTAATACAGCGATAGACTTTTGTGAAAATTTAAGGTAGGTAAGTACATACCTGATAATAAAACAATCTTATTCCCATACAACAGATCATTAATTTTGTCGCCATATTTCTCCTTCTCCCGAAGGTTAGCCATGGTCTTGTGAATCAGGTGACCTGTTCGTTTCATCTCTACGATCTCTGCCAACGCTCGCTGAGAGTACAGAACCCCCGAGTCGTAGAGATCCTTCGTGAAATCTTGAGTCTTAAATCCAGCCGCTTTGGAAACCAGTAGAACTATGAGACCCACAGATTGTAGGTTGCTTTTAGAGCCGATGAGGAGATTCTTCGCTGATTTCAGTAAAGGATGGTTCGTTCCCACCTGTAAGTGGACAGCGAAATAACAAAGCACTTTAAGCCATTTAAGAGGAAGTAGGATTAATAGTAGGTATAGGTACCTTTACTTTGGAGGAATATGAAACACCGGAACACATGCTACTAAGGTTCAATAGGGAGTCAGACCAGCGCGAGACCTATTTGGGCTCTTCAGCAGCACTCCAAGATATCCTGCACGACCTGGGAAGCCTTCTTTGATCCTGGAGTGAGTTCGACTAACTGAAAGGATCCGACGAGGACCCGGATCGGTGCCTCCAGGGCGAATCCGTGCGATGCTGTGTAGAAACCGTTGGGGTAAATTTACTTACTCTTCCAAGTTAGTACGATAACATCTCAGGCTGCATCATCACTTACCATCAGGTGAGATCGCAGTTAACTTGTATAGAATAAAAAAAAAAGAATCGCTCAAACCTGACCGATGCGAGGACCCCAGGGGAATGTATGTACCTACGTAGCCCGTAGGTACTCTTTAGGTAATGTTACCAATTTCCGAAGGTGTATAGCGGTGTTGGCAATCTCGTCGTTGAACAGCCACCGCAGGTTTAGGAAGGAGGTGGGATACCCCACCACCTGCTCAGCCTCCGTGATCACGTCGCGCCAGTCCAGCTCTTCCGCCTGGCCGATGTTGGGACCACTCCAGCGGGAGTGAACTCTGTTGGTAATCAAGTTATTTGTCGCACCACCTGGTGGGAATTTTTGCGGAGCCCGCCCGGATTGGTTCGACCACGATGATAGATATTCTGCCGTGAAGCCCTTCCAGCCTCCGTGTTTCCAGCCAAGTACAATCTGGGTGCCTTCACGAGAAGAGTGAATAGGAATTTTCTAGGCAAGCGCGCTCCAACCTCATCATTACTTTCCATCATGCATGATTGTCGTCAAGCGCAAGCCTATATCTACAATAAAAAAGTGTTGCAGTAATTACAAAGCAAAACCTACCTACTAGATACTGTGTTTCAATATGAAGGCCATTTCCAGCCAGAGAAATAACTGGGCTTTAATGGATACTTAACAATTGACATCTCTGGATGACGGGCGCAGTGCAATGCCTTGTATGACATTGCAATGCAAAGTTCTTGGACGCATTGCATTTGACATGTGCAATCGTTTTAATAAACATAAGGTGAATGTCTTACTTAGGTTAGGTTTCGTAATTTTTAGCTAAGTATGAAAAATATTCAACTTCTAAAGTCTTGGTAAAATCAAAAATTGTTATTTTTTTCAATCCATTTTCTCAATAGGTACGGAGTTACGGGCTTGGTGATGTTTCACTCCGAGACGAAGAGCTAATTATTTTGTGTGACAAATTGTTGTGAAAAGTATGCTTGCCAAACCTCGAATTATTCATTGCAGTTTTGCGAGCGACATTAACTAATTTTCTATTCCAAAACATTGCAAAAACTTTAGAATCATTGATTCTTAGTTACCTATCTGTCAAAACGCAGTTTTATGAAAGTGCACTCTACCTAGCAGTTTGGACGCAGATTATAAAAAGAAGAATATTATTTCTTGACGTCTAGATACCGTAAAGGTCGAAAGGAGTTTATTATATTAATACGGATAAAACAACGGCGATAGTACAAAACGATGACGATTAAATTTTTTTTTTGTTCGCGCGCACGGAACCACCATCATCGAGTCAAAGTTACTTCCGTTGAGCAGGACAGATTAATTTGTTTTGCTGTAATCCGCTACTTGAAAAGATTCTGTATGGTACAATATGCAGGAACACTGCCCACATGAAACACCACACACAATTTTCCAACACTTTCTTCGACGCACGTTTCGTCCCGAACCGGGACATCCTCAGGAGATGTTGACTTCACAATGCGAAATCGTAGAGATCTCTACGTTAGTTAGACCTAATTACAAACTGCCTGCATTAATCCACGTAGGTAGGTTGATGATAGCATGCGCTTTTTTATTGTGGCAACTCTGCGGCCTTAAGAATTAAGAACTTATTGAAAAATATAGCCTGAAATAACTTGATTCCATTGCCTAAAGACAAATAAAAAACCAGGCAAGTGCAAGTCAGTACCTATTTATTAAAACGATAAAACCACCGATAAGATACCTGACTCCTGAGGATATGGGCATCCGAACGATTTACGTAAACCTTTTTCCAACAAGCAATCAGTAGCGCCATCTGTCAAAATTCTATAGGTGGCTGCGGAGCGAACTACATCGTGATCTTCCTGCTGGTGACAAATCAAGCATTTATGGCACCGATACACTGGCGGTTTTTTCACGCCGTCCGTCCGCCGCGTCCAGATTGATACAACTCAATTTTGATAACGAACCGCAAAACTATAGTACTTAGTGTTATTATCTCGCTGCAGACTCAGTCATAAATCATTCGAGTGTTTCGCTTTCTCAAAAACAAGCACAACTCAACAAAGAACAACAAAAGCTAAACACTGGAATGATTTATGACCGAGTCTGCAGCGAGTTAATAACACTACTATAACCTTCAGAATGGGGGGGTAATGGGGGCGCAAATCCATCTTAGCGCCCCAATCGACAACCTCACCTGCCCGTGGTCCCTCCTGCCAATCAGCGAACGAGGCAATGTCGACCGATGAACGGCGGTATAACCGTTCCTAAACCCGCTAGACTTGAATAAATAGGCCGGGGTCGGGCAGCAGCGACCTCGTGCGACCAAGTCAAGCACTGCGATGACCAACCCGCCTGCCCAGCGTGGTCATTACGGGCAAATTCTCCCAAATGGATAGCGCCACAACACAATGGCCCCCAGTTCCCGGCAGCCCTACTATTCTCGTCACGGTAGCGGACGCAGTCACGGTAGAGCGGGGGGTGCAAAGAATCACCGGGCTACGGACAGCTACCATAGAAAGAAACTTTACCTGGCGACATATAATACCCGGACTTTGAGAGCGGACGAACACCTCGCCGAGATAGAAGTAGAGTTGAGTCACATTAACTGGCACATTCTAGGGTTGTCGGAAGTCCGAAGAGAGGGGGAGGACACGATAACTCTGGAGTCGGGCAATATGCTCTACTATAGACAAGGCGAGCAGGCATCCCAAGGCGGCGTAGGATTTCTGGTCAATAAAGTCCTTACTAATAACATTGTCGAGGTCAGTAGTGTGTCGGCGAGGGTGGCATATATTATACTCAAACTAAGCCAGAGATACTCTCTGAAGGTAGTGCAAGTCTATGCACCCACGTCAGCACACTCTGATGAAGAGGTTGAGGCCTTATATGAAGACATTGCGAAGGCTATGGAGAAGACCACCAAAACCCATTTCGTCGTTGTAATGGGGGACTTCAACGCCAAGGTGGGAGTGCAAGAATATGGGGAGTCGAAAGTGGGACCTCACGGTTTTGGGACCAGGAATCACAGGGGCCAAATGCTCGTCAATTTCTTGGAGCAGAAAGGGCTCTTTCTGATGAATTCATTCTATAAGAAGAAGCCCTCTAGAAAGTGGACATGGCGTAGCCCCGATAATGTGACGAGAAATGAGATTGACTTTATTATGACGGATCGCAGGTGCATATTCCAAGATGTTTCGGTGATCAATAGGTTTTCTACCGGAAGTGATCACAGACTTGTGAGAGGCATCTTAAATATGGATCTTCGGATAGAAAGAAACCGTCTGATGAAGTCAACTTTAAGAACAAAACTGTCTCAAAACCCGAGCTCAGAGAGGTTCCAGATAGAATTGAGAAACCGATTCGAAGCACTGGAAACCACCCTGGACATTGACCAGAAGTTCGAAAATTTCGTTGATGTCGTTCGGGAAGTGGGTCGGAAATATTGCCAACCAGGGAAAAAACGGGTATCTAAGATCTCCAAGGATACCCAGGATTTAATGGAGAAGAGACGGGAGACCTCTTCGGCTTCGCAAGAATGGCAAATACTGAACAAACGCGTTAAGAAGCGGATAAGATTTGACCTCCGGCGCTCCAACACACGCGATATTGAAAAGGCGATTGAGCAGAACCGAGGCTCAAAAGTGTTCGCTAAGCAAATTGGGAGGAGCCACCTTACGAGGTTGAAAACGGTCGACGGTAATACGGTCACCTCACAATCAGAGGTTTTAAAGGAGATCGAACGCTTCTACAGCCAGTTGTACTCTTCCCACGCTCCCAAGCCGACCCAGATCACGAACGACAAACGAGCCACTTTAACGCGCCACTACACCGAGGACATTCCAGAGATTGACATCGGCGAGTTGCGAATAGCCCTCGAACAACTCAACAACAACAAGGCGCCGGGTGATGACGGCATTACATCAGAGCTCCTGCTTGCGGGAGGAACTCCGATTTTGGCAGAGCTAAGGGAGCTGTTTAATGACGTCATCATGAACGGAACTACGCCAAAGGCATGGAGCAACAGTGTGGTGATCCTTTTCTTTAAGAAGGGTGACAAAGACCTTTTAAAGAACTATAGGCCGATTTCACTGTTGAGTCATGTCTATAAGTTGTTTTCGAGGGTCCTTACAAATCGCCTTACCCGAAGACTTGACGAGTTTCAACCTCCTGAGCAGGCCGGGTTTCGAAAAGGCTACAGCACCGTGGACCACATCCACACCTTGAGGCAGATTATACAGAAGACCGAAGAGTATAATCTGCCACTGTGCCTTGGATTTGTGGACTACGAGAAAGCCTTCGACTCCATCGAAACTTGGGCTGTTCTAGAGTCTCTGCAGAGGTGTCAGGTCGATTGGCGGTATATCGAGGTGCTGAGATGTATTTACAACTCCGCGTCAATGACCGTCCAAGTACAGTCCCAGCGCACAAATGCTATCGATTTGCGCAGAGGTGTTAGACAGGGGGATGTAATATCCCCAAAGCTGATTAACAGTGCACTAGAGGACCTCTTCAAAACACTGGACTGGAAAGGGCGTGGTCTTAATATCAATGGCGAATACATCTCACACCTACGGTTCGCTGACGACGTGGTTATCTTGGCGGAAACTCCCCAAGACCTTGAGGATATGCTTAACAGCCTTAGTCGTTCTTCCAGACGGGTCGGCCTCGGGATGAATGTTGACAAAACTAAAGTTATGTTTAATCAACACGTCATCTCGAGGCCGGTGTTAGTCGATAATGTTGGCATCGAAATTGTTTCTCAGTACAACTACCTTGGTCAGATCATTCAATTAGGAAGAAACAACTTCGATGAAGAAGCCAACAGAAGAATACGGCTGGGCTGGGCGGCTTTTGGGAAACTCAGCCAGGTCTTTTCTTCGTCAATCCCTCAATGCCTGAAAACAAAGGTATTCAACCAGTGCGTCCTGCCTGTCCTCACTTATGGCGCTGAGACGTGGACACTGACAAACGGCCTGATACACAAATTTAAAGTCGCCCAGCGTGCTATGGAGAGGGCTATGTTAGGAGTTTCCCTGAAGGATAAAATCAGAAATGAGGAGATCCGCAGGAGAACCAAAGTCACCGATATAGCCCGAGCCATTAGCAAGCTAAAGTGGCAGTGGGCAGGTCACGCTTGTCGCAGGGGCGATGGCCGTTGGAGCCGCAAAGTCCTTGAGTGGAGACCGCGTACGAGTAAGCGTAGTGTAGGACGACCCCCAGCTCGTTGGACTGATGATATAAAGCGGGTGGCGGGAAGCGGCTGGATGAGGAAGGCTGAGGACAGGGTGTGGTGGCGCGCGCTTGGGAAGGCCTATGTCCAACAGTGGACGTCCGCAGGCTGAGATGATGATGATGATGATGATGATGAACCTTCAGAATACAGAATACTATAACCTGGTTTGTAGAGATTTGGGCCACCATGTCGACAGCTGTAGGTACTTAACCTAATAGTTACTTACGAGTACATACTGAAATATAATCGGCTGTAAAAAACAGGTGCACAGATGTAGAAAGTCCAGGAGGGTTCTATTTTCCAATTTCGGTAAGGAACCCTAAAGAATGAGCAGATGATACGATAGGTAAGCTAAAATTAAAATTTTCAATAAGATTTTGCTTTCAATAAATTAAAAACTAAAAAGCAATTATTCATTACGTAAATAAATAAGTTGTAAAGGTCAACTGTTTACGCGCAAACAATTTATTCTGACTTGAACCGTAATAATTCTAAATTCAAATGTCAACGGAAGTATTGAAGCGAAACGCTTCCGTTGTTCTTTGTTGAGTTGTGCTTGTTTTTGAGAAAGCGAAACACTCGAATGATTTATGACTGAGTCTGCAGCGAGATAATAACACTACTATAGTTTTGCGGTTCGTTATCAAAATTGAGTTGTATCAATCTGGACGCGGCGGACGGACGGCGTGAAAAAACCGCCAGTGTATCGGTGCCATAAATGCTTGATTTGTCACCAGCAGGAAGATCACGATGTAGTTCGCTCCGCAGCAACCGCAGGCAGTTTGTAATTAGGTCTAACGAAACAACATGTGTATTTTGTTATAATTACGAACTGGAATGGAGATAGTAAGGGACTTGGGCGGTTCCTGAGAAAAAACCGGCCAAGTGCGAGTAGAAATCGCGCACCGAGGGTTTCGTAGTCCGTTAGGAAAGAAAAATCGTACGAATCACTCTTCCTATCGAACCTAACGTTGATTTCGGAGGGTATAATAATATTATAAAAAAACTGCTACTAACAAGAGCATTGATTTTAATCATAATTATTTCAGATTTTTTGATTGGTTAACTTCGGAGATAAGGGGTTAACAAGGTATATTTTCGCATTCTATGCTATACTTAAATCAAAAACTATTATGCTATAGCAAGTAAAGATACCATCCTTTCGTACGATGATACCCCACTCGGTAAGTAAGTATAGTTAAGTAGGTACCTATCTCACTTTGAAATATCCTTCCGATTTTCTCCCCATTTTAAATAAAAATAAAAGTAAATTTTGTTTTATTTTTTTTCTAAAATTTGTAGGTATTGAATTATCCGACTGTTAGAGAGCAGACAGACGGGCGGATAAAGTCGCAAGTTATAGGAGTTCTATTTTTACCATTTTTGGTTCAGATCAAAAAGCCTAGATACCCAGAACCTTTGAAGAGGTAAAGAGAATTGGCATCCTTATGACGTGGTTGATGTCCAGCAAATAGGCTTTTCCTAGGCTAGCGCGCTGCACCCTAGACCTCATTGCTTTTTATCAGGTAGGTATGATTTGTAGTCTGTTAACTACACGAATGTGATCATCTAAGGATTCCGATTTTCTTGTTTATTACGGTACGGATCCCTAATTGTTATAAGAACCTACTCTAGACTCCATAAAGTTATACCCCTTAGGTATACAATAATATTGATGTATTTCCTCGAGCTGGATCAAATGAAGGGTTTGCTGGGACCGGTCGTACGAGTAGCTGGTATTTAATTGAGGGGCGTGGTATTAGGGGGGGGGGGCCTACCGGCGCGCGAGTCGCGACTCGTAACTCCATGGGCTCGTTTCACGCACAAATTACTTAAGTGCTTTTTATGGGTTCTATGGGTTTTTATGAGTGCTCGAATGATGGCCGATGCTTTTCATGTATTTACTTGCCTTATGTGCTGGGTTTATAAGTCAACTAACCGATGTTTAACATGCAGAGGGTAAGCTACGAAATTTGATGGTCACTCGTGACTCAAGGAATGAAAGCTTCAGTAGATACCGAAGCACCTAGATTATTCCGCGTGGATGTCGAGTTGTACCTCGGGGCTTCGGGACAATTTGCATTTATAAATAATTTGTTTGGACTGTCAATGCGAAAATCCGAAATCCTTGTAAGGGATTTTACCCAAGAAAATCCGTCAGGACTGCCGTTGTTATTTCCGTTTCTCAATTAGCAGTTGTTACAGGCAAGCTTACTTACCTAGATATCATGAGAAGTATTGAGAAATTTAATTAGTATTCACAAAATGCAACTTATAAACCTTTGGCACAGGCGGGGCATGGCAGCCCCGGTAGGTTTTCTTGGGTTTGTTATGATACTGATAGCTTCTTGCTTTCTTTTAAATCGGGGAGTTTAGGAGAAAAATATTTAGGTAACAAGTACCTACCTAGTTACCTACTTCTACAATTACAGAGCTGTAACCTGTCGCGTCATGGATGGAACCACAGATCACGTGTGGATGGAACGTTCCATTGTTACACTGCCACGACGACGTACAATTAATATCAAGGTAGTAACTCAGTATCTCCTACAGATGCTGCATTAACTATTCATTTTCACACGATATTTCAAAAGGACAGGCTCGAAGGGACCAAATGACGAGGTCCAAGCCAGATAACCCATCTGACCTTTAGTCTCTGCAACTCTAGGGTGCCTAGAGTAGCCTATCTCTCGCTTAACGAACGCAAAATGTCAGGCCAAATTGACCACGTCTGCTCACTCAATAATTGACAAGACGTTTCCTGGGTTCGATTTCCGGTGGTGTAATTTGAGAAACGATCTTTTTAATTTTGACTTAGATACTTATCAAGATAGCAAATACATAATCACATAAATAACATGTAGGTAAGTACCTGACTATAACCTACCCCAATGACGAAATACGCTTGTACCTATCCTTACAAATTTAAACTACCACGTCTCTGTTTAAAAGTTTGTGGTTAAAAGTATATTGTTGGTGACGCAGAAATGATATCCAAGTAGGTAGGTACCTAAGTAGGTAAGTAAGTTGTGCTCTTATAAGTCTCGGGTCTAGGGGTCACTGAACGTCAAATTGCAAACATTTTTCTAATGTTGTTCCATTTCTATTTGTCACTTGGCTCAGGGTGCAGTTGGCGTCAAAAAAGCGATAGTTCGCATACATTTTTTGAATTTTGTTCCATTTCTATATCACGCGTATTATCGCTATTTGTCACTTGGCTTTAGGGAGTGTTTACAAAACGCAATGTTTGAAAATCACTTTTGAGGTACAGTAGACCCAAGTATTATCAAATATCAATGGATCATCAGCTATACGGATTGCGCCCTTGGCCTCTTACTTTACGATGTACGAGTAAACTAGGTACTTACCTAATTTATGTACCCGAGATAATAACACCCGAGAATTAAATGTCGACTGTCGTCACTTTGAGAGGAGACGGGCCGTGGGAATACCGACACCGAGAATGTGATTTGACTCGAACTAAGATTACCTACTAAGTATTTCAAATAATCATTGATATGCATAATGAGTGATGATGCTTAGAGTTAGATTGACGATTTCCCTGGCACAGTGGCGCGAGCTCGCATCCGAGTGAATCCACGGGTTCAATTTCCGCCACAGGCCACTTTAGTTTTATAATTATTTATACTCGTAAATTGGCCTAGACGAACCGCCACGCCAAGTGATTTTGCGTTCCAGCTCGATGCTGTGTAGAAAACGGTAGGACCATTAGTAGTGAATGATACTACTTATACTTATGTTACTATGTATGTATGTATGTCTATGTATGTATGTTATGTACCTATGTACTTACTTATGTTAGTATGCTAACATATTCATGTTGGTAACATCTTTGGCTATATCAGCACTTATATATAGGTATCAGGCGAGATCGTAGACAAGCGGTACCTAGAGGATAAAAAAGGCTTCGCGAGCTAAAAAAAAATCATTTACATAATATGTTAGGTATTACGCGGCACCTAAAGTTTCCAATAAGTAACCAACTTCTTTTACCAACTCGTAGTTCTTTCTGAACGTATAACGATATAATTTCTTCGGAATTCGGTAGAACTTAAAGCTATTTGATTCAAGCAGTTGATGCATACAGACAATGCAGTTAAAAAGTAAATAGAGCAAAATTGTCTCTCTTGAAGGAATCAACGACATTTAAATGTGCCGGGCGGCGATGCTTTGAGCCCGCCATTTGCATGAGATCGCGTCGATCCGCCATCTTTTTTTGTCTTTTTTTCCCGCCAATACTTGGTGCTCGAGTTGTGGGTGCACTAAGACCAAATTCCTCTTGAGTTTTTACTTAAATGAGTTAATTTAACGAACTTAATTAATTTTAATTATGTTCTACAAATCGCATGAAACATTGTGAAGAAGTGGGGCGCGTCTTCGTGGATTGAACCATATAACTAATAGTATTTCGGTCTGTTTGAAGTATGCCGAACTGTTGACCAGCTGGGCAAGATCTAATGGAAGTTGGTAAGCGCACTAAGCAGTAAAGAGCGTACTCTCAACTCTGAATCTGACCAGCGGGGCTAGACAAAGTCACAAGCGTTTGGCGTTAACGCTAGTCGACAAAAATGTATGGACAAAACAAATGACTGTAGAAAAACCACGATAATAATTACTAAACACGCTGTGTTTGAATAATTAACTACGCTAACTTGAACGCTCGCTGGCGTTCTCGCGGACCTTGTAGATAACTTTAGCGTACTTCGCTTGACAATTGACAGCCGACAGTATCAAACACAGCGTGTTTAGTAATTATTATCGTGGTTTTTCTACAGTCATTTGTTTTGTCCATACATTTTTGTCGACTAGCGTAAACACCAAACGCATGTGACTTTGTCTAGCTCCGCTGGGCAGGGGCCAGGCGTAGGTATCACTAAACATCAGGTGAACGTCGTCTTGCTAGTCTCATTATTCTTTTGTATAAAAAACCGTCAAGTGCGAATCAGACTCGCGCATCGAGGGTTCCATACCTTTATAAAATGAGTAATAGTAAAACGTTAAGAATCACTTTTAAAATTAAATCTACATTAATTCATATTGATTTTAATATTTTTCGATTGGTAAACTTCGATGATAAAGAGGAATGGTATTTTTTTGATATTTTGTCCAATAAGTCGAAAACTATAACTGTAGGTAATTAAAAAAGGATATAGTTATCATTTATGAACATTAATGATCCCCTGATTTTATAACAGAACTATTTTTTTTTCGGAGCTAATTATCTTGACACATTTACATTTCTCATATCCACTACCATTTTGGTATAAAACCCTATAAAAGAGCGAGCTCAGTGTAGCACGGGGTTGAGTACAAAACAATTTATAATAGTCCGTGGCGTCCTTTATATTCGGAAGCGGGCCGCATCAGCATCTCAAACACGCCGCGCGCCGATCAATTACTGCTCTTCTTTATACTCGACTACTTAGTACTGAGCCAGATTTGAGATAATGATGTGTACTGTAGTGCTCTTATACCTCCATGGAGCTGAGGGTCGCGGAGTGCCAACTACACTAAAACTAGCTATATCTATACTATATCCGACATTTAGACAATGTTTAAGAAAACTCAGCTGGTTTCTTTGATAAACATTTAACTAATGTAAATTATGAATTATTAAAATTGATACATTTATAAAACGTGCGCTCAATGCTTCGATGAAGGCCGGAAGAGGCCAGGAGCCCAGAGAAGACGTTGGACTTTTTTAGCGTTTGTTTTGTGGTGACTCTGAGCTCCGGGCTTTTATTACATGTACTTAAACATTTTTTTATGAACAGACAACTATCCTAATATTTTATCTACTTATTTTCACAGCATTATGTCATATGGTATATTATTGTGGGGTAATGCTGTTGACACAGACACCATATTTGTGCTGCAGAAGATGGCTGTTTGTGGCGCGTCCTTTATATTCGGAAGCGGGCCGCTTCAGCATTTCAAACACGCCGCGCGCCAATCAGTTACTGCTCTTCTTTATACTCGGCTACTTAGTACTGAGCCAGATTTGAGATAATGATGTGTACCGTGGTACCTCTTATTCTTATACCTCCATGGAGCATAGGGTCGCGGAATGTCGACTACTAGAACTAGCTATACCGAACTGTATCCGACATTCAGACTGCTACACTCAAGTATTTTACTTATTTTCATAGCATTGTCATATTATGGTATATTATTGTGGGGTAATTGACGACCTCCCTGGCGCAGTGGTGGCGCGCTCGGATTCGAGTGGGAGGTCGCGGGTTCGATTCCCGCCACGGACCACTTGGGGATTTTATAATTTCTAAATTGGCTCAGGTCTGGTCTGGTGTGAGGCTTCAGCCGTGGCTAGTTACCACCCTACGAGCAAAGACGCACCGCCAAGCGATTTAGCGTTCCGGTGCGATGCTGTGTAGAAACCGTTGGGGTAAATTTATTTACCCTTCCAAGTTAGTACGATAACATTTAAACACTGCATCATCACTAACCATCAGGTGAGATCGCAGTCAAGTACTAACTTGTATAGAATAAAATAAAAATAATGCTGTTGACACAGACACCATATTTGTGATGCAGAAGATGGCTGTTTGTGGCGCGTCTTTTATATTCGGAAGCGGGCCGCATCAGCATCTCAAACACGCCGCGCGTCGATCTATTACTGCTCTTCTTTATACTCGGCTACTTAGTACTGAGCCAGATTTGAGATAATGATGTGTACCGTGGTACCTCTTATTCTTATACCTCCATGGAGCATAGGGTCGCGGAATGTCGACTACTAGAACTAGCTATACCGAACTCCGACATTCAGACAGACCCACTAGAGTATTTTACTCATTTTCACAGCATTATGTCATATGGTATCTAATTGTGGGGTAATGGTGCTGACATAGACACCATATTTTGTGCTGCAGAATGCAAGGTCAAGAAGCCCGTAAGCACAGGCGCCAGGAGCCTACGCAGACGTCGCCATTTTGGGTCAACTTAACTGCAGTGTGCTAATTCTTGGCTCGTAACACGTTAAACTACATGGCTAACAACACGTTCGTCTTTGTTTCTATGGATCTCATTTATTAATGCATAAATAAACTCCGAGCAATACCTAGTAATAGCTAAGATAATGCAATTTTGTTTGGTTGTAGATACAACAGACACAATAAACATAAAACTATATATTATTATTTTGACTAAACCAAACATACAAAATGTGTGTAAAGTACAGAAAGTAGAAACTCATAAATTGAACAAACTAAATAATCCATAAAACGTTTTCGTTAATTGAAGGATTAAACCAATACTGAAGTCATAATTACACACAAAATTTCATCAAAATCAGTCAAACGTTTTCGAGACTCAGCACAACTAAACACGGTGAAAGATTCTTTGCATACGTTTTCACAATCACTTTTACACTTATTTTATTCACATTTAATTATACTCATTCAAAAGTTTTATTCCCACTCTGTGTAAATGTCCCACTCTTGAGCAAGCACAGACCTAGAAAACAATATGGACAGGCTCTGTCTACAAAATTAGCGTGACAATTTTTAATTTGTAAAGTGGCGGTGAATAAGATGGCGTCACTTGGGTCAGTTCTGCGGCAGTCAGTTCTGTGGCGTCAGTTATGTTATCTCTATGTGAGCAAGTGACACTTGTTCACTGTCAAAGGACCGTGGAGTATTTCTTGACAACGTCCCTGTAGAAGTCGAACACGAGGTCGCTCGCGAGTCGACACCGCGCCAACGCCTCCTCGTATGTTCCTTCGCTGAAACTGCCCTCAGTAAAACCTGGAAGAAAATACAGTTGTTTAAGCAAATTTTTATGGACAAACCTTTATAATGACAAAGGTCTAAGCGTGTGAGGGTAGGTAAGAACCGTCAAAGGTCAACCTTTAGTAAGGTTAGGTTAGATTAGGAAAGCATTTAAGGCAGCATAAGGGCGCCTTCAAATTTGCCGCGTCAGATCATCGATCGACTAGTGACTGATAACAAGTATGCAGGACGCGTTGCCACCGCGCGGCACTTTGTGGACAATTTGAAGGCGCCCTAAGATCGCCAGACTAAATTAAATTGACTTATATTAATTATAACCTTGCCATGTCATTCCTTTTTTTGCTGACACATTTGTGGGCATGGTAGTCAAGATTTGCGCACACTTGCACACACTCGTATACACAAGGGTGCTCGAGATGCTACCACGTGACGCATTCCCACACGGGAGTTGAAGCAAGGCATTGACGTTGTGACATCACCAACTCACCAGTGACGAGGTTCTTGTCGCGGCTGTCGAACACGAAGTAGAGGCGTGCTCGCGCGCTCTGCGCTTGCTCGTGCGTGGGCTCCAGCACGAGGTTGCCCGCGTCGTCCACGGCGCAGCACAACGCCGCGACCACGTGTCGCATGGCCACGCCGGAGTTGAGGAGCGCCAGGCACGCGCAGTTCACTGCACACGTCAATAACTGTAACAAAGTAAAAAGATTTTACCTTCATACCAAATTGGTAGGACTCTTCTTGCAGATATACTGCTGTAAAGGAGTCATTGAAGCATTACCATGTTTAAGTTTAAGAGGAAACAGTACGCGTACCATAGAACTGTGACAAAAATAAGACGTCAATAATTAAAGGCAAAAACATTAAAAAGAAAGTAACTTACTCCTCCATAATTCTCAAGTTCCTGTACAGTCACAGAAATGCCAGTGCGAGGATACAGACACCCAAGTATGGCTGTTTCACAAGTCTGTCTTATTATGTTTTCTTTGTACCTGAAATGATGAAGATGCCAAATGATGAGTGGTACAGGTGTATGGTGTTGACCATGAGGCTCCAGCATTGATTCTTGGACTAAATTTTTTTTAAATTGATTTAGGTTTAGCATGTTCTTCATATCAATAACTTCTGTAGTATATGCAAGTCAGTTACAATGCTCAAATTATCTTGGCACATAGAGCTAAATGTTGCCGTTTCAGCCGATGGACGTCCACTGCTGGACATAGGCCTCCTAAAATGACCGCCAAACACCACGATCTTATACATTTAGCTCTATGATTAGAGCTAAATGTATATGACAAAATATCTGAGATAAAATAACTTCAACTGCTTATTGTATTGCTACAAAAGATTAGAGTTCGTATGTAGAAATTTAACATAGTTTTTAGTACTCAATGAATAACAAAATTATTTTGCTGTACTTTTATTCAATTTTTATTTATTTAATCAAATTTCACCTATATGGACCAGGTCACACAAGCTTTGCTGATGAGTAACTTCTAACAGAACTCATACAGTGCATGTCCCACGCTCTCCTAAATATATAAATATATATCAGGACATTACACACTTCGCAATCTAGCCCCAAAGTAAGCAATAGCTTGTGTTATGGGTACTAGATAACTGATAAATATATATACATACTAATATACTTAAATATTATTATATATTGAAAAACACCCGGACACTGAAAAACATTCATGCTCATCACACAAACATTTACCAGTAGTGGGAATCGAACCCACGACCTCCGGCGCAGACAGCAGGTTCGCTGCCGCTACGCCATTCCGTCATGAACCCAAACAGCCTTTGTTAAAGTTTACTTGTTAGTTACAATTTCAATAAAGTCAAAGTTTAAAACATACCTGTCTGAGACAGAGGGTTTACCCTCTTTGCTACAAAACAACACCTCAAGAGTAGCCTTCTCTATGCTCTGACTGGTGCTCTTTATGTCCAGGGGCCCGTTCACACTCGCCAGCACCACTGTGTCGCCTGCAATCACCAAGTAATAAATACAAATAAAAATAATGAACTGTGAACATATCTTCTTATCAAATAAAAATATTTTCCGTCAACATATCTTCGTCTCTTGAGAAATTGGTAGATGATACGACTTATTCGTTATTTTGTTAAAAATCTGTACACTAAATTACTCAGGAATTAAAGTTATTGAATGTTTTGTCATGTTTTGGACGGTGTAAATTTGAAGTTGAAAACCTGGGGTCAAAATGCTTAATTAGCATAGGAAAGGCGGGTTCTTAGATGCCTTTTTACCGGGTATTTACCTTGTGATAGGATAGCCGATCCATCCGATTTGCTAAGAAAATTGAGTTCACATTTCATAGGTTTTAATTTAAAGTCACGCAATTCATCTGCCCCCATGATTGTAAATGTATTAACTAAAACTTAAAATTATAACATGTATGTATTTAAAAGATGTACCGAAAATTTGCAATTTGCCTAACCTCAAAAAAATAGTAAACAACACACAGACGAATGATCAACGATGTATCCATGGGATGAGGGATCCATGATGGTTCGACGCCACAGACCACACAGCAGAGAATCAACGCATATAGACCACAGAACATTATTATAGACCTTTCGGACAGAGAGCTATGGCCAGTGTACGATCAAAGACCACCAACCGTTGCTGCCATTGAGCTCAGCCTTTTAATAGAGCTCATAGGTCACTGACTTTTTAACAATCTGTCAATGTCAAAAAGTTGCAAGCTGTGAGTTGTCTATGGTTGCAAGACAAAATATGTCTAATCTCTGCTGGGGTTGTCTATGGTCTAAAGTTTCATCTCAGACCAATAATGGATCATTCATCTGAGAGTTTCATGCAATCAATTTTTCAAAACATTGCAGAATTCGTAATTTTTGTCCATCGAAAGTAATTTCGTTATTTCACTCGAAAGTCGAACCGCTGTCGCAAACTTCAAGGTTAAAAAAAAACTGGTGACAAAACTCTGGATTGTGAAGTAATAAATTATTATTCTGATTAACAAGCTTTCTACTAGTTTTGTTTTGTTTCGTAAAAACTTTAAATCAAGATGAAGAACCGTTTTAACACTTACGATATTGTGTGTATGGTGGCTGAATTACAAAGGTAATTGTAGTTATCTACCTAGCGCATCCATTTACTTACGAAATTGAAAATAATATTTATCTTTAAGGTTATGTTTTTTTGGCGAATATTATGTTTAGGACCCATGGCTCTATTATAAGTGAGAATGTATTGTGAAATTAGCTTTGTGAGATTATGGAACTGGTCTTTCGCAAAGAACTGCTTCAATCCAGTATCTCTAATTTATGTAATGTGATGTCCAGTTGTTCTAAATAACTAACAACTGCTGGTGTTTCCCATTGCCTGTATTACCACTTTTAAGTAGAAATAGGCCTCTGATTGATGTCTTAACTAATGTTAGATCAGTTAATTTGAGTGTATATCATAAAGATTAAGATACAGGCCCTTAACAAAAAAGTCAAGATAATGGTATAATTTCTATAAAATGAGACATTGAAGGTCGCAATTAATCACCCTGGGATGTTGTTAGAATAGAGAAACAGGGTGAAACTCAGCTGAGTTTGCAGTGTCAGAAACCTTTAATGTGTGGTGCTCAAAAAATCTCAATATTTTTAGACCATTGCATTCAAAATTCATATTCCTATGGAAGAATTATGTTCTACATTGGGTTTTCCAAATTTTTTTTCCAGACTTATTGGTATGAGAGTGAACCAGGTATATGACATAGACAACAGAACTTATGTGATACGTCTACAGAGATCTGAGGAGAAGTCTGTGTTACTGCTAGAGTCAGGCAACAGATTCCACACAACACAGTTTGAGTGGCCCAAGAATGTGGCTCCCTCTGGATTTACTATGAAGGTTTGGCATACATTAATCTTTATTACATTTTAATAAACAGCTAATTCAATGGTGCTCATGCCATGCACTAATCTGCACAATATTATTGATGATGCAAATAATGTGTCACCATTTCGGTTTATTCAGAATATGTGCTTGCTACTATTCAGTTTAGTTAACAACGACCTTGATGACCTCTCTGGCGCAGTGGCGGCGCGCTCGGATTGGAGTGGGAGGTCGCGGGTTCGATTCCCGCCACGGGCCACTTTGGAATTTTATAATTTCTAAATTGGCTCAGGTCTGGTCTGGTGGGAGGCTTCGGCCGTTGCTAGTTACCACCCTAACAGCAAAGACGCACTGCCAAGCGATTTAGCGTTCCAGTGCGATGCTTGTAGAAACTGTTGGGGTAAATTTACTTACCCTTTCAAGTTAGTACGATAACATCTTAGACTGCATCATAACTTACCATCAGGTGAGATTGCAGTCAAGTACTAACTTGTAAAGAGTAAAAAAGAAACAATTCTGGTATTCATTTTCTATTTTTGTTTAACTTAGAATGGAACATTTTGAATGGCATAATATTATATTATAAATTATAATAGAAAATCATAATGAACTTAAAAATTCCAGCTGCGAAAACATTTAAAAAACAAACGACTAGAGAAATTAACCCAGCTGGGCATAGACAGAATAATAGACCTGCAGTTTGGCAGCAATGAAGCTGCGTATCATGTCATCCTGGAGCTGTACGACCGAGGCAACATCGTGCTCACCGACTATGAGTGGACCATCCTCAATGTGTTAAGGCCTCATGTCGAGGGAGACAAAGTGAGGTAAGGATTTTATTAGTTCTTTTTTCTTTGTGTTCCTCTTTAAAAATTGGCAAGTTCTTAAGTTAATCTAGATATTCAGCTCTTCTGCAGCCTGACATCTTATCTGCTACCCTTTTTTTTCATATACATCCCCCACATTCCTTTTACTCACGTCATACCTTATCCATCTTCATTCATCATCCCTTAAGTATTGTACATATTAATTTAAAATGAGTTAATAACTAGAAACTTGTGAGTATGTTAGTACAATAAAACATATTAAGAAAATGAAACCCTTTATTGCAACTGCACATAAAAAATTATATATAAATAAATAAATAATAAAAAGCCTTTTATTTCTAATCTCATGGTATTTACAATGTTATATAACTACTTTTTAGATGAAATAAGTGTTAGTTGTGTTAGTGTTTGTCTTATTCTAGTTGGTAGTGTTATTTGTATCAGTATTTATTGGAGATGTAGTCCCATATCGGGTAGAGGCCTCCTCCATCCGCTTCCAATGCTCCCGATCTTTGGCAAGGGTCAGCCAGTTTGTGCCAGCAGTCTGGGCTATGTCGTCAGCCCACCGTTTGTATGGTCTTCCAACCTTTCTTTTTCCTAGTGGACCTTTCCAGTTAGTGGTTCGTATCGTCCATCTGTCGTCAGTGAGCCTTGCGATATGTCCTGCCCATCGCCACTTTAGTGCTAGTGCCTGTGTTAGAGCATCTGTCAGCATTGTCTTTTTCCTAATTTTTGTACTTCGCACTTTGTGAATTTTTCTTATTCCTAGTATGCTCCGCTCCATTGCTCTCTGGGTGGTTATAATTTTTTGTTTGGTTCTGTTAGTGTGAACCCATGTTTGGCAGCCGTATAATAGGCAGGGTAGTATACAAGTGTCCATTACTACTTTCTTAAGGTTCAAGGAGTAGTGGCCTTTTAGGATTTCTTTTAGTGACCAGTATTTTTGCCATGTGATGTTTACTCTCCTTTGTATTTCTTCTTCGTTATTTGTCTTGTTAAATGTCACTTGTTTTCCTAGGTATGTATAAGTTTTAACATATTCTATGCGATTTCCCTTGACCCATATTGGTTTTTCATAGCTATTCGTCATTACTCTAGTCTTGTTTGCATTCATTTCCAGACCTATCTTGGAGCTTTCCATAGCTAATGAGCTTATCATTTCTTGAAGTGTGCTTGGTGTTTCAGCCAGTATGACAATGTCGTCTGCGAACCTTAGATGATTTAGGTATCTCTTGCCTATTTTAATGCCTTTGTGAGCCCAGTCTAGCTTCCTAAAGATGGTTTCCAATACAGCTATGAAGAGTTTTGGTGAGATGGGGTCTCCTTGCCTCACGCCTCTTTCAATCTTGATTGGGTCACCTCTTGTTTCCAGTTTAACCTTACTAGTGCTGTTAGCATATATGTTCTTCAGAATGTTTATATATTTTCTATCGACGTTAGAGAGTTTCAGTGCTTCCCAGATTGAGTTATGACTAATTGTATCGAAAGCCTTACTGTAATCTACGAATGCTAGATATAGAGGCTTGTTGTATTCTTTGTACTTCTCCATTGTTTGTTCCAGTGCCTGTAGATGGTCAGTTGTACTAAAACCCGAACGGAAGCCTGCTTGTTCTATTGGTTGTGAGTCATCAATTGTAGGTGCTATTCTGCTTAGGATGATAGATGCGAACAGTTTGTATGTACTTGCCATCAGACTGATTGGCCTGTAATTGCCTATATCTAATGGGTTTCCTTTTTTATAGATAAGTGTTATTTCTGAAGTGCACCACTGTTGTGGCACTATCTCAGCATCTAATATCATGTTGAAGAGCTTGGTGAAATGGTGGAGTAGAACAGGTGCCCCTAATTTAATAGCTTCATTGGTTATACCGTCGGGCCCTGGGCTTTTCTCATTTTTTAGCTTTCTAATGTGGTCATACACTTCTTTTTCAGTTATTGGGTTTACTGCTGTTCTGAAATCACTATCATCTTGTGTTTGTGGGGTGTCATTATGTATCTTTCTCTTATACATTTCTCTGTAAAAATTTGTAGCATGGTTAATAATATCTGTTCTCGTTTTTGTTTCCCTTGTGTTGTCTTCTAACTTCTGTATCCACGTTTTTTGTAGTTTCAGGTCTTTAAAAGCTCTTTTTGTACTTCTATGAATCGTAAGGTTCCTTGTGATTATGTCCTGTCTATGCTTTTTGTAGTCTTGATTAATAGATTTGTTGGTAATTTTGAACACTTCACTTAGCTCTTTTCTTATGATATTATTTTTGGGTTTTGTTTTTATTAGTTCAGTGCGTTTCTTTATCAGTTCCTCAGTTTCTTTACTAAATATTTTTTGTTGTTTCCTCTCTTGGTTACAGGTGCTTAAACTGTGTGCTATGGATTTTTCTAAAGTGTTGTAATAGTTTTGGATGCTCAGAGTCTCTTTAAAATTGGTTTCTAGATATGAATGCAGGCTATTCGTGTAACTTTTAATTTCCTTGTCAGTTTTTAGACTTTGAGGAGGTTTGTAGTTTTTCCTATCTTTTCTTGGCTGTTTTAAATCGAGGGAGGCTCTTAATAGTCTGTGATCAGAGGGAAATTTTATATTGTTGAGCACTTCTGTGTTTGTGATGAGTTGGGGGTGGCTTGTTAGTATGAAATCTATTTCATTTGTTGTTTTTTGATCAGGTGAAATCCACGTCCATCGCCTGTTTTCTCTTTTTCTAAAATATGTATTCATTATAGATAGCTTGTGTTCGAAAGCAAAGTCTATCAGTAGGTCGCCCCGGTCATTTCGGTCACCATATCCGTACTGACCCATTATTAAGTTCTCGCCTTTCTTGGGCTGTCCTATCTTAGCGTTAAAGTCGCCCATTAATATAACTTTGTCGTCAGCTTTGGAAAGTGCTTCTGTGATGGTGTTGTAGAATGTATGTATCTCTTCTTCACTTGCTTTTTCTGTAGGTGCATAGACTTGTATTAGTGAGAGGTGTAAGTCTTCCAGTTTCAATTTTAACAGAGCAACCCTTTCTGACAGTCCCGTGAATTTAATTATTTTGTTTTTAAATGTTTTCTTAAGTAAAAAGCCTACCCCGTGTTTTCCTTTGGTTTCTCCCATGTAGCATAGAATGTAGTCTTTGTATTCCTCTATATTGCAACCTGTTCTTCTAACTTCGGAAAGACCCAATATGTCGAAGTTAACATTTTCAAGAGCATATGTAAGTTCAAGATATCTTTCAATTGAATAGAGGGATCTCACATTATATGTGCATATTTGTAAAGAATTACTTTTTATCCTTCTTGTAATAGATGGAGGGTGGTGGTCGTTATTCCCCACGGGGACCAGCCGGCTTGGGGAATGTGATTTGTTGTTATTGTTTGTTTCTGTGTTTTTTCTTTTGTTCGGCCTTTGTAGGTAGGTTTCGCTTGATTGCTATTGCTTGTTATTTCCGGTTTGTGAGTTCTGTCTGGAGCGGTTCATATATTCGAAAGCATTTGTTTTATTTATTTTGTTTGGAGCCTTTGGTTGTGGGCTATCATCGTTGTTGGACTGAGGTGGTGAGTTTGACGGGGCTCGTTTCCTCTTTTCAATCCCTTTTTCTTGGTTTATTTTCCCTTTAATTATTAATTTATCATATCGAATAATTGCTAAGTTTCCATTTTTCCTTTCTTGTTGCTGTTGCTGTTTTAGCTCTTTCCTTATTTTCAAGACCTCTTTAGGAAAATCTTCAGTGGCATATGTGGATACTGGGAAATATTTGTTATTTCTTAATATTTCAAGTTTTCACCAAGCCAAAGTAAGTTTTACTAATATTGGTCTCCTCTTATTGTCTTCTTTTTTCCCCAACCTCTGTATCTCACTGATTTCCCACATATCAAATTCTCGTATTCCTCTTTCGGTTACTATTTTGTTTAGGAAATCCACAACCAAAGTCATAAGCTCATTGTTATTTTTCTCGGTTTCTTCTAGTCCATGCAGTAGTATATTATTTTTCTTAACTTCCCTTTCCAACTTGCTGATTTTCATTTTCAATGTCGACACCTCACTGTTGAGTTTAAGGTTCTCTTCAACCAGTGGATTCAGCTTATCTTCTATTGCTGATGTAATACTAGAGGTTATTGAACTGGTGTGCTTCATGAAATCTTCTTTTAATTCATGCATCTTCGTGTCAATCTTCTTATCTATTTTCTGTAGAAATAATTCCATCTGTTTGTCCATTTTCTACTAATTGGTAGAAATTTTTTCTTATGTGGCAACTTTTTCCGAGCTCTGGCAACCCTATGTTGCGATAGTGACACTGTCAGCAGTTGTCACTGTCAAGTAACAATTATTTGTCAGTTGATGATTTATAAAAATTTTGTGGGGTAGATTTGTTTTCACTGAGCGGCTTCAAGTTAATTGATCGCTTTTTCCAGGTTTATTAGTGAATTTTAGAGCTGTATAACACTGACACCACGAGATGGACACTTTAACTGCACTTTGGTAGTATTTTTAGTACTTAAATCACAGTATTTCTTAGCAAATCACGAAATTGTTGGGGAGCACTAGTGCTCTTGACAACAGTTGACAGCCGACAGACAGATTATATAACAGTTACAAATAAATGAAAAAGCAATCTCCCTATGATATTTAGAGATGACCTTACATAATTCGCAGATTCTTGAGGGGCTTTCAAGACAAAGTAGGGGGTTCATTTTTTATCTAATCTGCTTATCACTTAAAATTTCATTGATAGATTTGCAGTAAAAGAAAAGTACCCACTGGACAGAGCTAAAACCAGCTATGAGGCACCCAGCGCTGATGCCTTGAAGGAAATACTCAGCAAGAGTAAACCTGGAGATAACCTCAAGAAAATACTCAATCCTAATTTGGGTAAGTAGCTGACAGTGACACGGGACACCCTAAAACTAATAATCAATTTGGCAACATATACCTCATTCCTCTGAGAGATACTTCCCTTGTATCGCAAAAATCTGTGTCAAAGTAAAGTACATTATGATTAATTTTCATAAAAACGTGAAAATACAGGTGGGAATACTTAAAAAGAATCAATGTTTTCATCCACAGACAAAATTGAATTCAAATCTTAATATATATAAATATTATTTATAAATATTAGTTGACCCTCCCATAGCTGCAAAGGCAACCTTCATTGTGGTGCAATGAATAACAGTTTTCTTTGCAAAAGCCAATACAGCTACACCAATATAATATAATGCTGATGCAGATGATTACAAAGCACTTCTCTTGCCAACCGTGAGGCAATAGGGAAATTTCCCTCAGGCAGGTGTTATACCTGAGGAAAGCTTGTGATACAAGCGTATGACGTCAGAAGTAGTATTTATAGATCACTCGTCGAAAACTCTGTCACCTAAACCCTTAACATATAAGGGACCATTATGCCTTCTATCGTCAGCTATTGAAGGTGTAGACCTTCAATAGCTGACAATAGAAGGCATACGATTGAAGGTCTTCAATTGGCCAAACAGGTCACTTGAAACTGACAATAAACTTGTAGACTCATACAATAGTCCTTGCTGTTTGTTTTAGGTTGAGAAAATGAGTAAATAACGTGGTATAATCTCTTGTATTCTTTTAGAATATGGTGCAGCTCTAATAGACCATGTATTACAAGAAAATGGCTTGTCAGGCAATATGAAAATCAGTGCAGACCCTAACAAGGGTTTTCAAATTGAACAGCATTTGGACAAGTTGGTGACAGCTCTCAAACAGGCTGAGATGCTCATTGAAAATGGGAAAAACCAGGTAGCTAAGGTATGACAACTAAAATGAAATTTACCTGTCATTTTATCCAGGATGTCAGAAGTGAAATTTCTTAGAGCTAAATTGCTCAATTTTTTATTCATGCATATTATTAATTAAATAGTAATTGTAAACTAACACATTGTAGAAGGAAAAGGACAATAAATTGAAGAAAAAGACGATAAATGCTTCCCACTTCTGATGAAAATATCCCTGTACTTACATGTGATTTAACTTAACACTTTTATTTTCACCAAGGGCTACATAATACAGAAGAAAGAAGATCGTCCCAATCCCGAAGGCGGCGGGCCTACCTTCCTGCTCACCAACCAAGAGTTTCATCCGATGTTGTTTAGGCAGAATCGAGATCAGCCTTATGCTGAGTATGACACCTTTGACAGAGCTGTTGACGAGTTCTTCTCAGCTCTGGAAGGTCAGAAGATTGACTTAAAGGTAAGTTATTGTATGCTGTAGAACTTTTTCATCAGTATAATCAGATGATGATGAAAAAGACAAGCCTTAAAGATATTATATTTTGTCCACAGACTATCCAAGTAGAGCGCGAAGCGATGAAAAAGCTCCAGAACGTCCGCAAAGACCACGAAAAGAGAATCACAGAGCTGGAGCGACTACAGCTGGAAGACAGAAAGGCAGCTGAGATGATAGCGAGGAATGAACCCCTTGTGGAACAGGCCAGACTCGCTATACAGACTGCTATTGCTCAACAGGTAACATATCTTACTTTGTCTTGGTGGTGCAGACTTTAGAACCATTAGAAGACGTTCACCAACCTGTAGGCGAAGAACAAAAAAATATCCATGAATAACCTTGTAAAATGAATATGCAGATCTGATCATAATAAAATTAATAAAGGTACATTTTACTTTTTAGATACTAGTTTTAAATTAGTCATAAATGTAACATTAAGGCTTGTCGTTTGCAGACCTTTCACATGATTTACTAATCAAAGTATTCACCCTCAGATGTCCTGGGACGACATACAGCTGCTAGTCAAAACAGCGCAAGAAAACAACGACCCAGTCGCTTCAGCCATTAAGCAACTCAAACTCAAAACCAATCACATCACTCTACTGCTCAAAGATCCTTATGATTTTAGTGATGATGATGACAATGAGGAAGATGATAACGATGGTGACGTCGATGAAGGAAGACTTAAACCAATGATGATTGATATTGATCTGTCTCTTACTGCGCATGCTAATGCAAGGAGGTGAGTGGTGGACAGATTAGCCATATGATGATTATAATAAATAAATAAATAATTTAATATTACTATAGGTAAACCGCTATTGATGAAGGAGGATATATTATTATGATAATGATTGATGTTTAACGAAAAAGCAAATTAACATTACCTTACACTGATTGATTTTGGAGAGGCATTGGACCAAATTTATCATGTTAATCTATCAACAATGTTTTCCGTTTTAAATTCTAGAATATCTAAATCCCAACAAAAACATTATCATGTATAATGTTGCCAGACGAGTATATGGCTCACACTGTCAAAAAGTTATCAGATCTCATGTAGGGCAAGACTTCTGACTTTATACACCCTTAAATACAAGCTCTTACTTCACAAACTCTACACTTTAGTTACAATAATGTCTTGGCCGTTTGGCTACCGTCACATGGGCGTAAAGTGAAAAATGTATCCCACCAAAATCATTTTCCTGATTTCAAATTTTGATTTAACAGAACTTACAGAGTACTGAAAAGTGAATAAATTTTTGATTTTACGCTTAGTGTAACGGTAGCCAAACGGTCAAGACATTATTGTAACTAAAGTGTAGAGTTTGTGAAGTTAGAGCTTGTATTTAAGGGTGTATAAAGTCAGAAGTCTTGCCCTACATGAGATCTGATAACTTTTTGACAGTGTGAGCCATATACTCGTCTGGCAACATTATACATGATAATGTTTTTGTTGGGATTTCATTTATTTTTGTAAGTTTTTTAAAACAATGTTTTTTATTAACTTAATTTTTTTTTGTGTATTTCTTGCACTTCAAGTGCGCCTCTTTTCACAGCCCACTCTCTAATATGTTTGTATTACGAGTAGAAGTACTTTGCTTAGAAGTATATTCTGAAAATTTAAAAAACTTATAGTGGATTTAAAGTTAGTAGTTTTGGCCTACCGAAAGTGAAACTAATTTTACATTTATCAAGATAAAATGATAATTAAAAGTAATGTATAGATCCAAACTTCAAATTTTACCTATTATAACACAAAGTCAGATACAAATGAAAGTTTGGATGTTTGTTACTCAATCACAACACAACCACTGAACTGATTTGGTTGAAATTTAAAATGTAGACTGATTATATCCTGGACTAACACAGACTACTTGTTATCCATTACAAATCTAAGGGAGGTATCGGTGAGATTTGTGTGTTTATTAGTTTTTAACTATTGTTTTATTTATACTTAGTCTTTATTTTCGTTGGGCGCTGAGGCGCTCTTGAAATTCAAATTTGACGCTTGACACGCTTGACAACTCATTTTGGTCACAGAGCACTGGACTCTGGGCAATGAACACGCGGAGCTCGGTACGGGAATTCGGGCTTGCCGCGTGTACTATGGTACTGGGCACACTGACGTTGGGGCGCTGTTAAAATCCACATAATTTACGCTTGGCATGCCCGACGGCTAACTGTGGGTACTGGGCACTGGGCCTTGGGCACTCATCTCACCCTGGGCACTGGGAACTGAGAGCTGGGCTCGTTGGACGGGGCCTGTATGTAACTTGGGCTTGACGCGTCCGTTTGGGCACTGAGCAGGTATTTATGCGCTAAACGCTCTTCAGAATCAGAGAGATTTGACGCTTGGCACGTTCGACAGCTCAGCTGGGCACTAGGCACTCGGTTCAATGTGGGTGCTTGCCATTGAGCGCTGGATCCTGGTCACTCGATATGCAGTGAAACTCGGCTTGTTAAACATGACATGCATGGAACTTGGGCTTGAAACGTGCGATATTACTGGGCACGGGGCACTGGGCACTTGGGCGCTTGGCCACTTACCAAAAAAAATTAGGTGTTTTTCCAGATGTATACAAGCAGATATCTTACATGAAATTAAGTTTGTACCTATCTATATACGTATGGGAAACCCCATACGAAATTCCAACCCCCTAATTTGATGTGGGTGTGGGGTGATTTACTAAAAATCCTGAAACACGTATTTAATTGTTTATTACAAAGAGTCCCTATATCAATTATGAGACCTCTAGCATCAATATTATCCGTAGTTTCATACAAACTTCCATCCCCCCATACGAACTTTCAACCCCCTATTTTGATGGATGTGGGGTGATTTACTAAAAATCCTGAAACACGTATTTAATTGTTTATTACGAAGAGTCTCTATATCAATTTTGAGACCTCTAGCATCAATATTTGCTGTAGTTTCATACAAACTTCCATCCCCCCCATACGAAATTCCAACCCCCTAATTTGATGGATGTGGGGTGATTTACTAAAAATCCTGAAACACGTATTTAATTGTTTACAACGGAGAGTCCCTACATCAATTTTGAGACCTCTAGCATCAATATTTGCCGTAGTTTCATACAAACTTCCACCCCCTATTTTAAGGGGTGGGGGGGTTAAATTCCCAACTTTTGGAATTTTTCTGTTGGTTGTGTACTAATTCTAGCTTACATACCAAATTTCAGCTTTCTAGGACTTCAGGAAGTACCTAGGAATTTTGATGATCATCAGTGAGTCAGTCAGTCAGTCAGTCAGTCAGTGACGAAATCTGGGTTTTTCAGATGTCAATAAAATCTAAAGTATAAGACCTGTGATATTGAAACTTTATACGTTTAATAAGTTCACCGGCGACATCATTTCCCGAGAATTTTGATTATCTGGAATAATTCTGGCCTAAGTTATAAGGGTTTAAAAATACGGCGAAACACTTCGAGAAAAGATAGGTAGTGCCCTCGCGCTTCGCTTGACTCGTCTGGCGGGGACACTACCGTGTCCCCAGATACGAAACTAACATAAAACCATGTTATCATCCATCGGGACTATATGACCAATTGAGATTTTTAATGAAAGTAGGTATAATTAGTACAAGGTACTTCTTTGACGCCAAAATTGTTTCATATCTGCATAAGTATAGTGCAATACTGAAAAAAAATTGAATTCTATAGGTGTTAAAAATGATGTAATGATACTTTCCTAATTAGTATATGTATTACGATGCAGGTATTACGACCAAAAGCGGAATGCAGCTAAAAAGCAGCAGAAAACGCTAGAGTCTGCAGACAAAGCATTAAAAAGCGCTGAAAGAAAAACGAAACAGACGCTTAAAGAAGCCCACACCATCAGTAACATTACCAAAGCAAGAAAAACTTATTGGTTCGAGAAATTCTTTTGGTTTATCTCCTCAGATAATTATTTGGTAAGCACACAAAAATACTGATATTGAGCTTTTGCCTACGAGTATGCTTGCGTGAATTTTTGATTTCTTATCCATTAGTTTATTTTTAATCAACTTCGAAAAACAAAAGAAGGAGGAGGTTCTCAATTCAGCCTGTATGTTTTTTTTTATCATTAGTTAACTTTTTGATAACGTTCTCAAAATATAGTCATTCTTCAATCAAGAGCATGTGAAAGTCTCCAAAATCAGTTAAGCCAATAAGAAAGTGGTTCAGTCACAGAGAGATCTTTCTATTGCATGAGTTTGTCATTAAGTGTAACAGTGTGTGATAATAATGAAAGACACTTTAATTTTCAAGACATTTGGTTTTGGATTCCTAAAACCCTCTAACCTTTTGACAGGTGATAGGAGGTCGCGATCAGCAACAGAACGAGCTCCTCGTGAAGCGTTACATGCGATCCACTGACGTGTACGTGCACGCGGACGTGACGGGCGCCTCCTCCATCGTCATCAAGTGCCCGTCCGGCCCACCCCCGCCCCGGACGCTCAGCGAGGCCGGACAAGCGGCCGTCGCCTACAGGTGCGTCATACACTAGCGGTGTGAGCGTTACATGCGATCCACCGACGTGTACGTGCACGCGGACGTGACGGGCGCCTCCTCCATCGTCATCAAGTGCCCGTCCGGCCCGCCCCTGCCCCGGACGCTCAGCGAGGCCGGACAAGCGGCCGTCGCCTACAGGTGCGTCATAGACTAGCGGTGTGAGCGTTACATGCGATCCACCGACGTGTACGTGCACGCGGACGTGACTGGCGCCTCTTCCATCGTCATCAAGTGCCCGTCCGGCCCACCCCCGCCCCGGACGCTCAGCGAGGCCGGACAAGCGGCCGTCGCCTACAGGTGCGTCATACACTAGCGGTGTGAGCGTTACATGCGATCCACCGACGTGTACGTGCACGCGGACGTGACGGGCGCCTCCTCCATCGTCATCAAGTGCCCGTCCGGCCCACCCCCGCCCCGGACGCTCAGCGAGGCCGGACAAGCGGCCGTCGCCTACAGGTGCGTCATACACTAGTACTGTGAGCGTGACATGCGATCCACCGACGTGTACGTGCACGTGGACGTGACGGGCGCCTCCTCCATCGTCATCAAGTGCCCGTCCGGCCCACCCCCGCCACGGACGCTCAGCGAGGCCGGACAAGCGGCTGTCGCCAACAGGTGCGTCATACACTAGCGGTGTGAGCGTTACATGCGATCTACTGACGTGTACGTGCACGCGGACGTGACGGGCGCCTCCTCCATCGTCATCAAGTGCCCGTCCGGCCCGCCCCCGCCCCGGACGCTCAGCGAGGCCGGACAAGCGGCCGTCGCCTACAGGTGCGCCATACACTAGTAATGTGAGCGTGACATGCGATCCACCGACGTGTACGTGCACGCGGATGTGACGGGCGCCTCCTCCATCGTCATCAAGTGCCCTTCCGGCCCGCCCCCGCCCCGGACGCTCAGCGAGGCCGGACAAGCGGCCGTCGCCTACAGGTGCGTCATACACTAGTAATGTGAGCGTGACATGCGATCCACCGACGTGTACGTGCACGCGGACGTGACGGGCGCCTCCTCCATCGTCATCAAGTGCCCGTCCGGCCCGCCCCCGCCCCGGACGCTCAGCGAGGCCAGACAAGCGGCCGTCGCCTACAGGTGCGTCATACACTAGTAATGTGAGCGTGACATGCGATCCACCGACGTGTACGTGCACGCGGACGTGACGGGCGCCTCCTCCATCGTCATCAAGTGCCCGTCCGGCCCGCCCCCGCCCCGGACGCTCAGCGAGGCCGGACAAGCGGCCGTCGCCTACAGGTGCGTCATACACTACTAATGTGAGCGTGACATGCGATCCACCGACGTGCACGCGGACATGATGGGCGCCTCCTCCATCGTTATCAAGTTCCCGTCCGGCCCGCCCCCGCCCCGAAGCAAGGCGGGGAAATCGGCCGTCGCCTACATGAATGACGTAATACTATCTTACAAAGCTTTTGATAATCTGCATTATCAGCAGTAATTTCTGCCTGCTCACTTAATCTGCCGAACAATTTACGTAAAACTTTTAAGTTTTCAAACAGTAGATGAAATCAATCAATATTCTAATAGGTGGCTGCTGAGCGAACTACAGTGTGGCCATACTGTTGGTATTATTGGCACCGATAAACTGCCCACATTTTTGCACGCCGTCCGCCCTGTCCAGGGAAGATGTCAATTCCCCTGGTTCCTAGTCCTAATGTTAGTGAAATTCTACCAATTATTATGTGGATAAGACAATATAATTAATCAGAGACTCGTTTACCGCAGTGTGGCGTGGGAAGCCAAGGTGCTGACGCGCGCGTGGTGGGTGCACGGGCACCAGGTGTCGAAGTCGGCGCCCACGGGCGAGTACCTCACCACCGGCTCCTTCATGATCCGCGGCAAGAAGAACTACCTGCTGCCCGAGCATTTGCAGTTCGGCTTCAGCTTTATGTTCAGGGTAAGAGGACAAAGGACTATTTTACTCACTCTTCATGTGTGCCTGTAGGTTGTGTAAAAAAACATTCTACGATTTTTTACACAACCTACCTAGTTTAACTTGAACTTGAATGATAAATCTTACTAATTTATTCTGGATTTACATATCCAGTCTATTTTTTTATACCGGAAAATCTGTGGCTCCCTCGGGATTGGCGAAAAACCGGAAAAAGTTGTTTTTTCAATACATTTGTTCATAGGCAAGTCATTTAAGAAGTATCAGCGTTTCAAGAACTAAATAGAAGCCTTTTTATTGTTCTGTACAGCAGTAATGACTGCTATACAGAAAAATAGCTGAGATAGAGCGATGGTACCCGCACGGGCATACTTTAAGAAAATTCCTGCCATCTGGTAAAGCGCTATTTTGTAACAATTCGTGTATTTCTGTTCCCGACAGTTGGAAGACAGCTGTATAGACAGGCACAGGGATGAAAGAAAGTGCTTAGCGGCTGACGACTCCAGCGAAGTAGCTTCCGTGCAGGATACAGAAGATGATCAAGAAATTATTGTGTCCGACGACGGAGAAGGTGAGAACAATTTATTGATGCATTTATTAGAAAGAATTATTAAGGATATCTAAGTTTTTATTGTTAGTATTCGAAATATCGAGAAGGTATGTTTACATTTTTAAGAAAAAAATTCCCATTTGGGGGTATATAGATAAAATTTTTGAAGCGTTAACAATACGTTTGATTTAAAAACGTATTTGACGGATAAAACAAACAAAATTAAAAGTATACTTACTGATATTTAATTTACTTTCAGATGATGAAAAAGACGAAGATGCTAAGCAGAAAATGACCCTCGACACCATATCAGAAGAAACTATCAATTCGAAACTGCAAAAATCTCCAGACGATGATAACAAAAAATATGAATCTGAAGGGACAGATCGAAACGAACAAGAATTACAAGAAAAGCTAGAAGAACCTGAGTTGCGAGAGAAGCAAGAGACGCAAGAAAAAGATCAAGAACTAGAAAAAGAAGTTATTGGAGAAGAAAACGATAAAAATAATGAATCAGATAACGATAGTTCAGATGAGGGAGTGTTAGATACACACATTAAGGTAATTTTCCACTACCACACACCACACTAAGTTTTATTCGTTTTGTTGTGGTCATAATACTGATTTATGGACCTAGTTTTATATCATGATACGCTTCTAAAGTGTCGAATTTACTCTATTTAAATTGTGTCTAGGCCCATAACCTCATACAACCTTGTAAAATGACAAGTTCTTGTGAATTTCAGGTGGACCACGGTACTGGTCAAGTGTTTATAGAATCCAAGACTAGGACAATATCCGAAGTTTCTGACAGAAGTACGTATCTTTAATATCTATATAGTATAAGCAATGCTTCATCGAACTTATTATTTAAAAAATACTTTGAAATATTAATCCTCACCTTGTTTCCAGGCGACGACAAAACATTCTCTTTCCCAGCCCTACCTAAGAAGGGCAATAAAGCTCAAAAACAGAAGAATAAGAAAGAACAGAAGAAAGAAGAGAAAAAAGAAGATAAGCAGATTATCAAGCGTGGACAGAAGAGCAAGTTGAAGAAAATGAAAGAGAAGTACAAAGATCAAGACGAAGAGGACCGCGCTATAGCTATGGGCATGCTTCAGGTGGGTGATGTTACTATATCAATACTTGATCTTGTTAATTTTCGTTTATACAGGTATCAATTGTGTTTAAACAATCTCCAATGACAAAGTAAGAACATGGTCAGACCATAAGTAACAAAAACAATCATTTAAAAAAAAATCAAAATCGAAAGAGCCGCTTTTGATTTGAGTGACTGACTATCGGGTAGCCATTGATTTTTAAAGCTATGCATTATATACATAAACTAGTAGGGCGCGTGGAAGCGCGGGCCACATGTGGCCCGCGGGCTGTCTTCCCGCCTATAACAGCAACTTTAATATTCTCCATACATTTTCTATGAATAAAGAAATTTCGCCATTTTGAATTTTTTTTCTATCCATCAAATAGATCTTCGGGTCCTGATCACTTCTTGTCAAGAAACCGTTGTTCCATCTTTTATACTCTTCGAGATATTGACGAAATTCGTTTGGCGGCCATTTTGAATCCGCCATTTTGAAAATTTTTTCAGCTTATTGCCAATTGGATGACGTTTCAAATGACATTTGGTCGAGCACCCCCCACCTATCTCCAATACCCTGGCTGTGCTCTTCACTCGTCTCCGAAATCCTCAATCATCAGCTCTCTCCGTATTTTTCCTCCGAATGAATTTTTTCCTTCTATACGAAATGGTTATTAAAAAAAAAAATTTTCATACAAAATTGTTCAGGAGAGGTGATCAATGAGTCAGTGGCCAATCAGCACGAGTAGCTATATATATTGTAAACTAGTAGGGCGCGTGGGGCGCGGGCCACATGTGGCCCGCGTGTAGTCTTCCCGCCCATAAGAGTATCGCCGTCATCTCCACCACCAATTGTAATCCGATTGGCAGTGGGCTGAAAAAAATACCTAAGACCACGGTAATGGTTTTAAAGATAGTTAAGGGCAGTTCGAACAAAAAATACGCTGAACCTCATCCGATGAGGTTCAGCGTATTTTTTGTTCGAACTGCCCTTAACTATCTTTAAAACCATTACCGTGCTCCTCAATCATCATCCAAATCCTAGATCATCATCTCTTCTAATATTTTTCCCTGATGATGATAATGCCTTCAATACTTCCCTAGTTATTGTAGCATGTACATTTTCCAGGGAAAAATAAATTCCGCCACTTTGATTTTTTCCCATTCATCCCGTAGCCTTTGAGATCCTGATCCCTTTTGCTAGAAAACCACTGTTCCATCTTTTATACTTTCGAAAATATACATCTTTTTTTTTTTTTAATTTATTTAAATCAAAGAAAATACATGCACAAATCAAAATTACAAAATCTCGCCAAACTATGAAGTTTGTATGGCGGCCATTTTGAATCCGCCATTTTGAATTTTTTTTTAGCTCACTGCCAATTGGATGACGTTTCGAGTGACATTTGGTCGAGCACCCCCCATCTATCTTCCATACCCTGGCTGTGCTCTTCACCCGTCTCCGAAATCCTCAACCATGATCTCATTCCACATTTTTTTCTGGACGTCCTCCGAAAAACCGCATTAAAAGACTGTAGTTTCACAATTTGTGGTCTGTTTAAAATTCCCCTTACATTTTGTATGGGAAAAAATAAATTTCGCCATTTTGATTTTTTTTTCTATCCATCGAGTAGACCTTCGAATCTTGATCACTTCTTGTCAAGAAACCGTTCTTCCATCTTTTATACTCTTCGAGATATTGGCGAAATTCGTTTGGCGGCCATTTTGAATCCGCCATTTTGAATTTTTTTTCAGCTCACTGCCAATTGCATGACGTTCCAAATGACATTTGGTCGAGCACCCCCCACCTATCTTTAATACCCTCCCCGTGCACTTCATCCGTCTTCGAAATCCTCACTCATCAGCTCTCTCCGTATTTTTCCTCCTCATGAATTTTTCCCCTCTATACGACATCATCCTTGAAAAAAAAAATTTTCATACAAAATTGTTCAGGAGAGGTGATCAATCAGTCAGTCAGTGGCCAATCAGCACGAGTAGCTATATATATATTAACTAGTAGGGCGCGTGGAGGCGCGGGCCACATGTGGCCCGCGTGCTGTCTTCCCGCCTGTAAAAAATCCCTTCAAAGTTCGCCATACATTTTCTATGAAAAAATAAATTCTGCCATTTTGAATTTTTTTTCTGTCCATCAAATAGACCTTCGAGTCCTGATCACTTCGTGTCAAAAAACCATTCTTCCATCTTTTATACTTTCCGAGATATCGAGGAAATTCAAATGGCCGCCATTTTGAATCCGCCATTTTGAATTTTTTTTCAGCTCACTGCCAATTGGATGACGTTTCAAATGACATTTGGTCGAGCACCCCCCACCTATCTGCAATACTCTTGGCTGTGCTCTTCACCCGTCTTCGAAATCCTCAATCATCAGCTCTCTCCATATTTTTGTTCTTAATGATTTTTTCTTTTCTATACGAAATGGTTATTGAAAAAAAATTTTTTCATACAAAATTGTTCAGGAGAGGTGATCAATGAGTCAGTGAATCAGCACGAGTAGCTATATATATATTAATTCCTAACTTCTTTTACTCATGCGAATGCCCATCTTATTAACTAAAGGGTGTCCAGTGGGAATTTTTCGGTTTTGAAATTAAATAATAAACAAACTAATAATCATAACTTCTTTAATGTAGTTTTGTAACAAAACATGGGTCTGCGGATTTCATTTCTTAAAAACAATGTCATCCAAATGATGTCCATTTCTTGAAGAACACTCTTGTAAGCGAGCTCGCATATTCGCAACTACGCGC
This sequence comes from Coenonympha arcania, assembly GCA_036785405.1. Taxonomy (NCBI): domain Eukaryota; kingdom Metazoa; phylum Arthropoda; class Insecta; order Lepidoptera; family Nymphalidae; genus Coenonympha; species Coenonympha arcania. The sequence continues at coordinate 734,912 of CM072073.1, forward strand.
GAGCAAAGTGCTGGAGGAATCGCAGCGATTTCACGTCGAATATTTTCTTGTAAAGCGGATATGCTGCGAGGATTATTGCAGTACACTTTCGATTTGAGGTAGCCCCACAAGAAAAAATCACACGGCGTCAAATCGGGCGATCGTGGTGGAAAGGGTATGTCTCCATACTTGCTAATTAATTTTCCAGGGAAAATTTCCCTTAACTTCGACATAGTGACCCGGGCAGTATGTGGAGTTGCTCCGTCTTGCTGAAAATGAGTCCTGTTGTTGCGGCCATCAAACGCTTGCAATTGGGGTACCAAAAACTCGTCAATCATGCGGCAGTATGTCGAGGAGGTGACAGTTTCATTCTGTCTGAAAAAATATGGACCAATTATTCCGTTGGCAGAAATTGCGCACCATACCGTCGTCTTAGGGCAGTGTAAACTCTTCTGATGCTTTTCTCTTGGATTACTTGAGTGCCAGTAACGCATATTCTGTTTATTTACGTAGCCTCCAATGTGGAAATGTGCTTCATCGCTAAACAATATGTTTCCAAGCATTCTGGGAGTTCGAAAACGTTCCAACATTGTTTTGGCATACGTGTCTCTTAAAACATAGTCATTGTCATTCAGTTTTTGGACGATTTGCAATTTATAGGGATGAAATCTGAGTTTTTTTTTCAAAATAACTTGAACAGTCGACTTTGTTATGCCTGTAGAGGCGGCTATCTTTCTTACTGATTTCCTTGGATTGCGCATAATTTCTCGGCGCACCTCAGCCACGCGTTCTGGCGTTGCTGCAGACGTGGACGGTCCTGGTGGTGGCCTATTCACCATTGTCCCTTCTTGTCGGAACCTTTGTACCCACGACCAGATAAGTTGCGTGCTAGGAGCATCGTTTAATCGGCGAATATCGAAGTGGGAACAGAATGCACGACGCGCTCGTATCAACGATTCACCACTGGTTAAATATTGTTCCACCGCAAACGCGCGATGCGCTCCCGACCAATGACTCATGGTTACTAACAAATCCGCAAAGTTTACACAACAAACGCTACCCCTCCCGCGCTTCTAACCCCGCTAATAAATAAGCACCAAAAATTTAAATTTGAAAAATTCTCACTGGACACCCTTTATTTATCCAAATCTTTCATCCATTTAATATATGGTTCTGGTTCACAGTCCGACAAACCCGTAAAAGAATCGAAGAAGGCCCTGAAGCAAGCCAGCAAACCGAAGAGTAAGTCCGCCATGAAGCAACAGAAGATCCCGCAGCCCGCGCCGCTCATACTGCAGGCGGACTCCGACGCGGAGGAGCCCGAGCCAGAGCCCGAGCCGGAGGTATGTGTTACTAGAAAAGTACTGAACACAATATATTCATGCGGTTTTCACCAGTCTTAAGAGTGATTCATGAGAAATTCAGGCATAAAATTTGTCAAAGTTCTTCGTAAAGTAGTTGAAATATAACGACAATTGTCTCTCGTCTCTCGCAGCTGGATCAGCCGGGAGCAGATGCGGACACGGAGATGCTGTGTCAGCTGACCGGCAGCCCGTTCCCGGAGGACGAGCTGTTGTTCGCCGTGCCGGTCGTGGCGCCCTACTCCTCGCTGCACAACTACAAGTGAGCACGAGTTACATCTCTCTCGCAGCGGATCAGCCGGGACACGGAGATGCTGTGTCAGCTGACCGGCAGCCCGTTCCCGGAGGACGAGCTGTTGTTCGCCGTGCCGGTCGTGGCGCCCTACTCCTCGCTGCACAACTACAAGTGAGCACGAGTTACATCTCTCTCGCAGCGGATCAGCCGGGACACGGAGATGCTGTGTCAGCTGACCGGCAGCCCGTTCCCGGAGGACGAGCTGTTGTTCGCCGTGCCGGTCGTGGCGCCCTACTCCTCGCTGCACAACTACAAGTGAGCACGAGTTACATCTCTCTCGCAGCGGATCAGCCGGGACACGGAGATGCTGTGTCAGCTGACCGGCAGCCCGTTCCCGGAGGACGAGCTGTTGTTCGCCGTGCCGGTCGTGGCGCCCTACTCCTCGCTGCACAACTACAAGTGAGCACGAGTTACATCTCTCTCGCAGCGGATCAGCCGGGACACGGAGATGCTGTGTCATCTGACCGGCAGCCCGTTCCCGGAGGACGAGCTGTTGTTCGCCGTGCCGGTCGTGGCGCCCTACTCCTCGCTGCACAACTACAAGTGAGCACGAGTTACATCTCTCTCGCAGCGGATCAGCCGGGACACGGAGATGCTGTGTCAGCTGACCGGCAGCCCGTTCCCGGAGGACGAGCTGTTGTTCGCCGTGCCGGTCGTGGCGCCCTACTTCTCGCTGCACAACTACAAGTGAGCACGAGTTACATCTCTCTCGCAGCGGATCAGCCGGGACACGGAGATGCTGTGTCAGCTGACCGGCAACCCGTTCCCGGAGGACGAGCTGTTGTTCGCCGTGCCGGTCGTGGCGCCCTACTCCTCGCTGCACAACTACAAGTGAGCACGAGTTACATCTCTCTCGCAGCGGATCAGCCGGGACACGGAGATGCTGTGTCAGCTGACCGGCAGCCCGTTCCCGGAGGACGAGCTGTTGTTCGCCGTGCCGGTCGTGGCGCCCTACTCCTCGCTGCACAACTACAAGTGAGCACGAGTTACATCTCTCTCGCAGCGGATCAGCCGGCACACGGAGATGCTGTGTCAGCTAACCGGCAGCCCGTTCCCGGAGGACGAGCTGTTGTTCGCCGTGCCGGTCGTGGCGCCCTACTCCTCGCTGCACAACTACAAGTGAGCACGAGTTACATCTCTCTCGCAGCGGATCAGCCGGGACACGGAGATGCTGTGTCAGCTGACCGGCAGCCCGTTCCCGGAGGACGAGCTGTTGTTCGCCGTGCCGGTCGTGGCGCCCTACTCCTCGCTGCACAACTACAAGTGAGCACGAGTTACATCTCTCTCGCAGCGGATCAGCTGGGACACGGAGATGCTGTGTCAGCTGACCGGCAGCCCGTTCCCGGAGGACGAGCTGTTGTTCGCCGTGCCGGTCGTGGCGCCCTACTCCTCGCTGCACAACTACAAGTGAGCACGAGTTACATCTCTCTCGCAGCGGATCAGCCGGGACACGGAGATGCTGTGTCAGCTGACCGGCAGCCCGTTCCCGGAGGACGAGCTTCTGAGAATCTATTGACGACATAGTTTACCAATTTATTATTTAAGAAATTGTATATAATAACATTTTTTTTGAAAAGAGCAAGTGCCGAGTTTCTTGCCAGTTCTTCTCGGTGCAAACCTGCTTTCCGAACCTGGCGGTAGAGTTTTGACTTTTTATAAGAGCCTATTAATTGGGCCTATGCGAAAATAAAGATTTTTCATTTTCATTTTTCATTCATTTTTTCAATGTTATGAATAGATGGCGCAATTCCAGTTCCATACAAATCGGAGTTTATTTTCTCGCTACCGAAAAACTAAAAGTGTGTAAAAAAAACTAGTATCAATTCTCTTCTCATAGTTTTTTTTAATACTATACAGGCTAGCGCTTGACTGTGATCACACCTGATGGAAAGTGATGATACAGTCTAAGGTGGAACGCGCTTGCCTAGAAGATGCCTATTCACTCTTGATTTGAAGGCACCCGGGTTGTAAGTGAAATCATTGGATTGGCAATCGTCTGTAGTCGGGCATCACTGAATTTATAACCATCTGCGATTGTTCATTTCTGCTTGTTTGAGCATTCTTTCACTGTTCACTATCCATAGATTGAGTGATGCAACAGTCAAATATATAATTTTAATAACTCTCAGGTACAAAGTGAAGTTGACTCCCGGAACCAACAAGCGGGGCAAAGCCGCCAAGACCGCCGTGCAAGTGTTCCTCAAGGACAAGGCGTGCACCAGCCGGGAGAAAGACCTTCTCAAGGCCGTCAAAGAAGAGAACATTGCCAGGAACTTCCCCGGCAAGGTCAAACTGTCCGCACCGCAGCTGCATAAGAAGAAGAAATGAGGTTTTCTTCTGCTACATCTACGTAAAACGCGTTTTCGCATATAAGACTCATTTGATTCAACTAAATTTAACAACTGTTAAATGTGGAGGTCAGACCTTTATTAGGCAGAGGTAAGACCGATTGCGGAAAAATTGCCTGAACTCAAATTTTACCCAGAAATTAAACATCGTTATGCCATACATTCTTTGTAATGTTAGGAAATTGGATAATTATGTCACCTGCTAAATAGCATTATCATGTTTAAAATGTTAGGGAAACTGGGCCTAAACACTCGCGGCTTTCCTTTAGGGTTTAATTCAATGATTTGTCTTCCTTCTGTCGAAAGTTCAGATAAACATTAGTGATATTATGTAAATTAAGATTAGGTGTAACGCTAGAATATGCCAATATGTTGTTGCTGTAAAATTAATTTTGTCCTCGTTTTTTCTTTTTTGTAATACACAAAAGTAATTTAATAAAATTGATCGATCATCCCATCTACTTTTACTTATTTTGATATTGTGACCTAGAAGCTTAAAAAACCGGCCAAGTGCGAGCGGGAATTGGGCACCGAAGGTTCCGTACATATTATAAAGTTATTCCTTGATCTGATGAGTAAAAGTTTTAAAACCATATGAATCACTTGTCTTACCGAACTGCTCAAATCATTTGACGTGAATTTCGATTGTGATCCAGGTTATAACTTCCATAAATCTATATTATAAATTTCATCCGAATCGGTTCAGTACTTTTTTCGTGAAAGTAACAACATAAAGATCAACTTATGGACTTGTATTAGTAAGGATGGATGAAAAATGATAGGCGTAGACACTAGACGGGGAATAATCAGGTATTTTTATTCAGCCAAGTTTTAATAACTTTAATCTTCTTCGTCTTCTTCCTCGAGCGGGAAGCCCTCGCCTTCTCCGGGCAGCTCGGGTGGCGGTGGCGGCGGCAAGTGAGCGATGCGATACGCCTGCAGACATAAACACCTTGCCCGTGATACTGTCAATCTTACTACCACTGCAGGGGTCCTATTGTCCACAAGGAATTTGTTGTGTTTTGTATCAAAAATGAATAGAGCAGCTAATACGGATTGAGCTGCGAATAGAGTAATAACACGCGAATAGCTTGATTGTTGGAATTGGTATGGAATCAGGTCAATGTCGAGCTATTCCAGTGATTTCGCACAAAACGTAGCACATCTCTGGTACACAACTACCTACAGCCTATAAGGCTGCCACAACCAATGCCAATTCACCGGAGCGGTGAAACGGAGAATAAGTATATATATTATAATATATTCTTTGTTATAAAAAAGTACGTGAATACGTCTAATAATAAACTATAGGACGATTAAAAAAAATACCTAGTCTTTGCAAGTAGGCGGACAGGTCGACATTATTAAAAGCGTACATTCATACTTCATAGTCTCTTTAGAGGAACATTAAGTTAGTGTCAAACCTCTTCATCGGCAAAGGTCGGGTCAGCCATTTCCATGACCTCGGGTCCAATGACGTACTCCTCCTGCGGCCGCGGCAGTTGCAGCGGTGAAAAATTCGGGGGCTGGTACTTTAGACCCCAACCCACGTATAGACATTCGGATTTCCTTAAACAAATGCTCTGCTGTAAATGAAGGCAATCAAAGAGCTTTCCTACATTTTTCTATGATAATTTGATGGTATTGAAAGTTGAGATCAGTATAAAAATGTCTGAGTAGGTGCAACAACTGAAAAATTAAACATATGGCCCTGATAATAAATAGGATTGGTGGACCATTCATCGGATAACATCAAAACATCGGACACATCCGAAGCATTTGCTGGGTCAGCAAGTTAATTAAAAAGGTGAGGTCCAGATACCTAGTGGAACATTAACAATTATAATGATGTGAACCCATTTGCCAGAAGTCAGAACTACGTCGGGCTCGGCCCATACGTTGCCCCTCAGAAGAATACGATCAAGCCGTCGGGCTCTAGAATGGAGCTGATCACCGGGTTCAGACTTTCGATGCACATATTCTTGACATGGAGAGTGAGATATCCGAAATCTGGATGACGCGGTAGTGATATAAAGAACATTGATAAACTGAAAGGAACTCACTTGCCAGAAGTGGAGTAAGCGACCGCGCCGGGCCATACATTGCTTCTCAACACGGCGATCGCGCGATCAGGCGTTAGAAGAGAGCTGACGCGAGCGCTCCACGGGTTGAGACCCTCGATGCGCGCGTCCTCGGACAAGGGGTTGAAGAGTGGGGGTCCAGTCTCCGGGGCTATTAGGGTGGGGCCTTCGTCTTCCTCTTCTTCCACGTCTTCCCCCTGATTTGATAGCGTAACCAGTTTTAATCGAGGAATCAGACGTGTTTTGGAGTAAATTGTTTGTGTGAAGACCTACCTGTTAAACTGATAAACATCGACCGCATATTGTGCTGGCGGTGAGTTATCAAAAATCAAGAAGAATGTCTGAACCACAGATTACTGTCTGAACGCTCTAATCTACACAACGGCTGAAACGTTGCCGAGGCTATTATTCATGGAGCTTGTATACTTTTTGCTGGAAAATCTACTTAAGTTTATTTTATTGCCAAAAAAGATGTGTCGATTGAAATACAAAGGATATGTTTTATGTTACCGTGCCAACGTTTGGGTTCCACCAAATGGTCCTGCCCTGCTTGAGAATGTATCTGCCGTGGTGAACCCAGTACGACAGATTTGGGTCCAGAAGGTCCTTCAATGTGTGCCCCTGGTAGAACGGGTTGGGGTTGAAAGCCATGTCTCCTGGTATCAAGGCAATTGGGGGTTTAATTATGTGAAGATTTTTTTTCTATTCCGCCAATTACCCTGCAGTGTGGTATTTACCTGAACAAGTGTAAAGATTTGTTTGGTTTTTCATATAGTATTTTTCATATACTATAGCTATCGAGTGGTGTAGCTAATGTTTGGATGTAGGTAATACCTACTTAACCTACATACATAAACGTGTGTAGAGTGTAGTGCGGAGAGTCTTGTGTGACATATTATATTGCATGCACATTGGACCCACAAGCATTTTGTGGTGACATTAAGACGGTTCACGCGTTAGTATTATGCTTGAGTCAAAATTTACGATTTCCGAAGGAACATAAAATAGTTATGCGTTCAATTATAGATAATTGAATTCATATTATTTGGCATTTCATAATCTAGAACTTGTCTCAAAAATATTTTAAAATATGTGTATAACTTTCTCACTAGAACAGTTTTACAGTTCTTGTATAGGCTGTTTGCTAAAATATCGGTCGACGCTCTACGCAGATGCAAGATATTTGCCATGTTTCTTAACACAAACTTATAACAATGACATATTTAGAAAATTAATAACATTTACTAAAAAGTGTCTCAAAAAAACCACGATTTTCCTAGATTTTCATTCAAAAACCATTAAACCGAAAATGTGTCATTTTTATATTATTTTAGGATAAAATCCAAGATATTTTGTTATTTCTGAATTATAGTAATTTAATTCAATTAATATTCAATGTCACTGGTTATTTAAGTACTATTTTGATAAGTTGTATATTTATTTTACTATAATTTTTTTGTTATACCTACCATAATCGACGCAAAATTACGTCAGCGCCAACGAATTCCTTTTTTGTATGGACAGAAACGCGAGGCACATTGCGCCGCATGAACGCTCTTAATTGGCTTTCTTGTTTGGTTGGGAAAATAAGGCGGTAAATAAATGAACGCCCGTAAAGTAACGCCTGCTTCTATACAATACTCAATACGTTACGCTACGATATCAATTCATTCATAGTCACCCGCTCCTTCTTCCAAATCGATGTCTTCCTCCTCTTCACCAGAGCCGAAGGTGTAGAAGCCCTGCGGCGATATGGAGGTGGCGGCCTGGATGCGCGCGATCTGGGCGCGCAGGAAATTGCGCTCCGTGCCTTCGAATGGCGGAAACGTGACCACCTGAAGCGATGGCGTTCATTTCGATAAGCTGGCCTGCGGGGCTAGACAAAGTAACAGTCGTTTGGCGTTAACGACAGTAGATAAAAATGTATGGACAAACCACGTGACTGTAGAAAAACCACGTGACCGAATAGAGGAAAACAAACTGTATTTAATAATCGACTACGATAATTTGAACGCTTCCTGGCGTTCTCGCAGACGTTGTATATAACTTTAGCGTACTTCGCATGACAATTGAAAGCCGACAGTGAACAACGCTAAGCATGAAGTAGATCTCAAAGTAGATTCTGCTTTCATTTGTTTTCATTCGTCACGTGGTTTGTCCATACATTTTTAGGGTTCCGTAGCCGAATGGCAAAAAACGGAACCCTTATAGATTCGTCATGTCGTCTGTCTGTCCGTCTGTCCGTCTGTCCGTCCGTATGTCACAGCCACTTTTTTCCGAAACTATAAGAGCTATACTGTCGAAACTTGGTAAGTAGATGTATTCTGTGAACCGCATAAGGTTTTCACACAAAATTAAAAAAAAAGTAATAAATTTTGGGGGTGCCCCATACTTAGAACTGAAACTCAAAAATTTTTTTTTCATCAAACCCATATGTGTAGGGGTATCTATGGATAGGTCTTCAAAAATGATACTAAGGTTTCTAATATCATTTTTTTCTAAAATGAATAGCTTGCGCGAGAGACACTTCCAAAGTGGTAAAATGTGTGTCCCCCCCCTTGTAACTTCTAAAATAATCAATCAATAATCAATCAATAATTCTTTATTCGCTTAATACACTTACATTGAGGTGTTAAATATAAGTGGTAACAGTGTATTGCCATTCTATGGCGTGCAAATATGTATAAAGTAATATCGGAAAACAGCGAAAACTTAAATACAATGCTTAAACTTTAGATTAAATTTATCATTTTACTTATTAATACATTGATAGAATTCTTTCATGTCATAAAAATTATACAGATTCAGCCATTGAAATAATTTGGTTTTAAATTGGTTAATGGGAAGTAATTTGATGTCATAAGGTAGTTTATTATATATTTTTACACACATCATGACGCAGTTACGTTTAAAATACTCAGTTTTAGGTAGATAGTTCAAAACTAAGCGATTAGGATTTCTACAAGAACGAGGGTGAGCATCGCTGGCTGTTGCGAAAAGTGACATATGTTTTTTAACAAAACAACCTATCTCAAATATATAAAGACACGGAAGAGGCAACAGCTTAAATGTTTTGAATAATGGCCTGCAACTGTCCAGCGGTGCAGCACCACACATGGCGCGAACACACTTTTTCTGCGCAATGAAAGCTCTATTTACATCAGTCCCATTGCCCCAAAATACCAAGCCATATCTAAGCACAGAGACAACATAGGCATGATACACTGACAACACTACTTTAAAATCTACGACATGTCTGAGACGTCTTAGCACGTAGCAAAATCTATTAATTTTTTCGCATACAATGTTGATATGATTCTTCCATGTCAATCTAAAATCTACGTTTAGACCTAAAAACTTTACTTCTCGGGTAGGAGAAATCGTTTTGTTATTGTGATTTATATTTAATGCAATGGGGGATTTTTCATAGAATTGTATATAATATTGTGTTTTGGTTAAATTGATATGTAAATTATTAATGTCAAGCCAGTTTATAATATTGAGAAGAGTGTTATTTATGTCAGACTCATGTACCGTTTGAGAATTATTACTATTTGATGTCAAAATTATCGATATGTCATCCGCGAAGAGAACACACTTGTGATTTGTGACTTCTGTAATGTCATTTATGTATAGAAGAAAGAGTACTGGTCCGAGAATACTTCCCTGAGGGACTCCAAATTGGTTATGCATATAATCTGATTGAAATGATACTACTTCGCTCCCTATTTTTTTATTTAACATAACAGCTTGGTAACGGTCACGTAGATAAGAGGAAAACCAATCGATAGCTGGACCCCGTATGCCAATTGCTTCCATTTTCCTGATTAAAATATCGTGCTGGACGAAATCAAATGCTTTTGATAAATCTAAAAATAAGCCTGTGGTTGTTTTTCTTGAGTCCGTATTTCGGAGAACAACGTCTATGAACGAATATATGGCCAGCGTTGTTGATTTTTTCTTTTGAAACCCAAACTGCTCTTTCTTTATAATGCTAAATTTTTCACAATATTGTAATAAACGTTTTAACATGCATTTTTCAAAGATTTTTGAAAATATGGGTATGAGCGTAATTGGTCTATAATTAGATATATCCTTCGGATCCCCTTTTTTATACAGCGGTTTTATTATTGATCGTTTCAAAATTTCCGGGAATGTACCAGTTTCAAAAGATAAATTGATTAGATGTACAAGCACCGGTATTATATAGATTTTGCTCGCTTTAATTATTTTCGTGGATACTTCATCGTAGCCCGCGGAGGTTGTGTTATTTAGTGACATTATTTCTTTCGCAATTTCATGTGATGTCACTGGTTTTACATACATTGAATGCAGACTATTAGTGGCAGAACTTATTTTAAAATCTTCAGATAAGTCTGTTTTTTTATTTGTCATTTGGATAAAAAAGTTATTGAAAACAAACGCCATCTTCTATAAATAAAATAAGAGTATGATAAAACTAAAAAAAATACATGATGTACATTACCATGCAAACTTCCACCGAAAATTGGTTTGAACGAGATCTAACAAGTAGTTTTTTGATATTTACAATAAAACCTCTAAAAACAAAGTTAGTTTTGCGGTTCGATATTAAGAAAAGTGGTTTTTATGGTTTTATTCCTCCGGTTGTAGTACGGAACCCTCAGTGCGCGAGTCCGACTCGCACTTGACAGGTTTTTGTCTACTGTCGTTAACGCCAAATGACTGTTACTTTGTCTATACCCCCTGACCAGACGTACAGACGTACATTTTGCCAGACGTACACTCGTTGACCAGTGTGGACGGACTTAACCAGCATGTAGCTTACCAAGGTTCAAGCCCTACATACGTCGCACCTCTAATTTTCCAGAATTATGTGCGTAAAGAAATGAGAACCGTGAAAGAAAAAAAACCAGAAAGCCAAAAATTGAAAAATCTTTATTTTCCACATGGGCGTAACGTGCAGACTGAAAAGTCAAAACTTGACCGCCAAGTTTCATTTGCAAATGAGACCCGCGTAACAAAAAACCAAGGAATTTTATACGGTACAAAAGATAAAAACTCACGCAAGCAGGTCTAATGCAAGGTCTAGCAAATTGCAATGAAATTAAAGAAATATACTGATAGGTATATATAAAGCCAGTCTAGAGAATTATACGCTGCTCCATGGAGTATTTTTTAGATTTAGACGTAACTAAGTAGGCTCATATACGGATTTCGACCTCTTGCTAAATAAGTATTCGAGAGCTTGATTTCGAGCAAGAAGTTAGTCGTTCCCACCTCGGCGTCCAAGTCTCCTGTCATGCATCGCACCGTGAGCCTGGCGGTGCGTATTTGCTCCGGAGTCACATCAGGCAGGCGGATCCATGGCTCTCCCGGTTGATTACACACGTAATATACCTTCAGGGAAAGGACGTTCATGTTAATTACTAGGACCACGAATATTTCTTTTGGGTACCTACGCGTATTTACCATTCAAAATGTATCAAGGTTAATTTTTAGCGACAGAATCGCCGTGAGAAAAAAACCTAAAATTAAAATTATTGTACCTAAATTGTTAAGTATGTAAACCTACTTATTTTATCCGGCAGATATAAAAATTAAACAGTAAGCATAAAAGGTGGGAATTGCAAATATGGCCTTAAATTATTATGGCCATTACAAGGCGTCTTAGGTACAAGATTTTAACGTCTTTTATCACTAGTTCTTCGATGGCAAAAAATCTAAGTGAATTATCACAATAATGTATACGTACCTTCTTATTAGCACCTTGTCCTGGTCTTTCAGCGGGAATAGGAACTGGTGGCTGCCAGGTGGATACAGGAATGGGCGGCAATTTAGGAGGGACTGGTTCCTTTGGCTTTTCCTCCTTCACTTCGCCTTCACCCTCTTGAGAAGACTCAAAGTCATTATTAATTCTGGTAAGGCAGCTTTTGCTTAATTATAGAAAAAGTTTGGAATTTCTGCCGGGAACATTATTTTTCCCGGAATATAGAGTATCGCGGATTATTCCTTGTTTAATCCTTATGGCTGGAGAAAGTTTCTTTAATATCGATTCTAAATTTTGTAGCCTTTTCTAACATACCTACATAAATCTGTGTTTGGAAATTGGACTCACCTATTTCTTTTTGCTCTTCGCCTGCTTCTTGGGCGCGATCTTCGTCCACCCCTTCTCCTTCACCAGGCATATCTTTCATTTCAAACTCCTAAAATAAAAAAGGTTGAAGACAACTTTTTTACGAGAGTCGACATGTTTACGTTCCGTCGATCAATTCGCCAGACCAGGCAGTAGGACTACCGATCTCAGAACAGTGCGTTGCATTATTGTGCGTGCATATTGCAACTGGACGTGCTGCATCTGATATGGACAAGCGTATCTGATCACTCACCATCGGCTGAACGTCTTGCTCATCTCAATCTTTGCTACAAAAAAATAAAGGATGCTCACTCGAATTCTTCGGTCCAACTCATCTATCGTCAGGTCAGCTTCAGCCACATAGTAGTTCATCTTGGTCCCGAAAATCTTTCCGAAAAATCTGTTTTTCCAAAAAAGAGCATTTTTACGTAAATAAGGAATTTGGGAACAACAACTTATACTCCTGTGTGCTGATTAACTAACCTTGCAGTTGCAACGGGTTCCTTAATGGCCAACATGTTGAGGGCAATGTATAGCGCGAAGCATTCGCTATCTGGCAGCCCATAGCCTCCCTGCAAATAGGTACAATATTATGCACCTCATACCTGTCCTTTACAGAAAACGCTTTTAATATAGCTTTTCCAAACCAAAGGGTGGCAAAATGATACCATCATCATTCATCCGTGTCTTGCCGTCTGGGTCTGATTTGGGTGTCTTCAAGAGCTAAGAGATTTTAAGCACATTAACGATTTTCCATTCGTTCTCGTACCTATTGCTGTTATATTTCCATCACGCAAGGTATCCAACCGCAATACGATGCGCTTAAAAAACTGGCATAAGTACATCTGTTGAAATATCTAACCTCCCTGAAGTAATAATTATGCTCGATGAGGTCTGCAATCCTGGGCTTCGTGGTCTCCTCCTCCAAGTCCAATTCCTGCTCTTCACCCACGTCTTCCAGTCTTTGTGATTTGCTTGCAACTAGCTGCATAGTGCATACAAGCTCATCAAAACCAGACTCACCAGTAGGTATAGATAGGTAGTTCACTCCGCGAAGACGCGCCCTACTCCTTCACAATCGCTTGTTTCATCCGATTCGGTAGAGGTAGGGCGCATCTTCGTCAACTACCTATAATCATAATGGTGTCAAGTTTGCTTATAAAGTAAATAAAAATATTTTATTTAATATTTACGATGTTCTCAAAGGTGTTGTAACTGTAAATCTGCCTTTAATCAGTGCGCTAGATAAGACGATATTTTTATTCGTTACAAGTTGGTACCTACTTGACTGCAATCTCAACTGTATCTACATACAACACACGGTAACTGAAAATGCAGTCGATATTATTGTCTACTTGAACTTGGAAGAACACCTAATTTCTAACGGTTGCACAGTATCGTACCGGAACGCTAAATCACTTGGCGGTAGGACTAAGCAGCCCAGCCCAGGGTGGTAAACCACCACATCCGAAGCCTCCTAGAGCCCCTTTAGAGATTAGAATAAATCCTAAACAGCCATAAATCGAACCCAGGACCTCCCGCGGGAGTGGCTCCTAAATCCAAGCGCCTGTAAACTGCGCCAACTGCCAACTACAACGTGCAGCTTTACTTGCCATAATTAGCCGAAAGCCTTAACCAAGTAGGAGACGATGTATAGATGCATGAAAAAATATCACAAAAATTCTAGCTTATATCCTGAGTGTCTTCTTATCTCCACTACTTAATGTGTTTCTAGGATCAAGTAAAAAGGTTTAGCTGCCGACACACGCCTTGTAGGTGGGTATACCTGAAACATCTCCTCTACTCTTCTCACAGTCGTCAGCTGTGGAGGTGAGAGGTAGATGTCATTCAGCAGGTCGAAATTGGGGCGGAACTTTTCCTTCTTCACCTCCCAGGAGTACTGCTCGAACTGGTCTACCACATCTGGTGGCTTTTGTGAGAGGATCTTGTGGATTACATCGACAAGGTGATCGTATCTAAGGACCAGAAACGCTCTTTACTGGGTACTTTTAAAACAAAACTTGTTTCTTTTTTTCTTTAAAATGCAAGTTTTATGGTAATGTAATGTGGGTAGGTAAATGATTAGGGTTTTATGCCTCCATAAGTCTAGATGATTGAATCCGTATTTTATTTCTACTGAATGAGAACCCCGTATGAAAGTCGACTTCCAACGAAGCTTATGATATCCTACACCCCAAACCATTGTCCATCACCGAGGACTGGACGTTTAGGTACCATACTATTATGTATTCCGTGCCGTTACTTTTAAAACCAGCTATACATTGATACTCCATTAGTCAGGTATGTATTTACAATGTGTCTCCAGTAGCCGCACTTTGTTGCTTCAGGAAATTCTTCGCCAAAACCAAGTCATTGTTAAGATCAGGCATAACATTTTCGGCTGCTGCAATAATATCTGGCTCCAATAAAAATGTTTGAGTCATATTGGGAATTATTTATATTAAAAATATTTAAATTCAGTGCCTTGAAAATCAACTCAAATTGAAACGTATGTTAATGTTGACATTAATTTTATCATCAAAAACAAACTCGTCGTTTGTTTTTTATGAGCTGCATTAGCCTAATCAATTTCTGAACGTCCCACTATTGTCATATCAATTCAAATGTCATTTGTCAATGTCAAATTTTATTTTTGTTTTGACTTTTGAAAGTTTGTAAATTATTTGCAAATTATTTGTTAATAGCTTTCATTCTCATGATTTTGGTTAATCCAAAGAACATCGTGTTAAAACAATAATTATTCCACACAAGGTTCCACGCACTCACATCGAAATAGCGATGTTGTAAACACAAAATTAGTAAAACATAACCTCCAACCCTTACCAAAACAAACAGAGTTATGGCAGCGAAATTCGACGCAGCCGCTTATAATTTTCGAAAAAAATGCCCGTACGTGAGCAAGGATCTCCTGCGATGGTTTCCGGGGCACATGAACAAGGGTCTGAAGCAAATGCAGCGCAAATTGAAGTCTGTCGATTGTGTAATCGAAGTTCACGACGCGAGGATACCCTTCACCGGGCGAAACCCTATATTTACTAGCACGTTGACGGGCGCCAAGCCTCACATCCTGGTGCTGAACAAACAGGACTTAACCATACGTTCGTTGATACCGAAAGTGAAAGACCAGTTGAAGAACGAGGAGGGCGTTCAGAATGTAGTGTTCACCAACTCTAAAGACCAGCATTGTCGCGGCCTGAAGACCTTGCGACCGCTCATGGTTGATATTATTAAGGATTCTAACCGGTAAATTCAGTACATATTATATTGTTTCAATGGATAGTTTGTGGTCATCGTTTCAGCTATTTAATGGTCCAGTTCTAGACAAAATGCTATTTCTAGCTAGTAACTACTCCTAGTCTCTGTTGACACCATCCGTCTGGTACTTATTCTATATATGAAGATAGGCTTACAGAGTTTACCTTTTCAGGTGTGCAATTCTATGCCAATCATGAATCATTACAAAATGTTAATTGAATCATTACAAAATTCCATATTCAATCATCAGGACAAATCATTTATTTTAAATACAATATTATTAAGTAATTAAAAATTCTATTTAATTAAAAAACTCATAATTTCCCCACCAGATACAATCGCAGTGAAGAACTAGACTACAACGTGATGATAATCGGTGTGCCCAACGTTGGAAAATCATCCCTCATCAACATGCTGAGGAGTCGGAATATGAACATCAAACATGCTCTGCCTGTTGGAGCAGTGGCTGGCGTCACTCGCAGTATGATGACAAAAATGAGAATCAACAATGACCCCAAGATATTCATGTTTGACACACCTGGTGAGTATCGCAGTGTTTTTAATAGATCTTGCCAACAATTTGTGAATAGAACTGCAAAAGCACAAAGATTAGCTCACCAAACATCCAAGTCTGGTCTGTAAATGGAGTTACATTGTAATGAGTACATTTATTCGATACATTTTTGATAGATAGTCGAGCAATGACTACCTTGTCTGCAACTGTCAAGATTTAATACAATGCATCTGCTATCATTGTCATAATTTTGAATGTGTTAAAATAATTACGTCCATAGCAAAAGTCCCTACTCTAACATGAATAGAAAGCAACAAGATAATTTAAAAAGTAGTCAACCAATTTCGATAAAATTTACATGGGACCAATTCGACACTAGTTCCTATCGATCTAATGTAGAACCATGGAAATCAGTTGCGTATTATCGGAGAAATTCGTGAACATACGTACATAAAAAAATAATGATTATGATAATAAATAAAAAAACATACAGGCCGAATTGATAATCTCCTCCTTCTTTTGTTTTTCGAAGTCGGTTAAAAAAATAGTTGTTTGTATGTTACTGTTAAAAGTAGTTGTATGCTTAAAAAACCAAATGTTTCTTGTTGCCAGGAATCCTAGAGCCTTCAGTGACAAACATAGAGATGGGTTTGAAGTTAGCTCTGTGTGCGTCCCTGCAGGACCACCTGGTGGGCGAGGAGGTCATCGCAGACTACCTGCTGTACTGGCTCAACAGCCACGCCAACTTCAAGTATGTTGAATACATGGGCCTCACCGAGCCCTGCGATGACATCAACAAGGTGAGAATTCCACTAAAAAACAGTCAAGTGTGACTTGTCTAACTCACAAGCATAATACTTAGGTTTCATTACAGTACCACTTTTTAGGGTTCCGTAGCCGAATGGCAAAAAACGGAACCCTTATAAATTCGTCATGTCTGTCTGTCCGTCTGTCCGTCTGTCCGTCTGTCCGTCCGTATGTCACAGCCACTTTTTTCCGAAACTATAAGAGCTATACTGTTGAAACTTGGTAAGTAGATGTATTCTGTGAACCGCATTAAGGTTTTCACACAAAATTTAAAAAAAAGTAATAAATTTTGGGGGTGCCCCATACTTAGAACTGAAACTCAAAAATTTTTTTTTCATCAAACCCATATGTGTGGGGTATCTATGGATAGGTCTTCAAAAATGATACTAAGGTTTCTAATATCATTTTTTTCTAAAATGAATAGCTTGCGCGAGAGACACTTCCAAAGTGGTAAAATGTGTGTCCCCCCCCCTGTAACTTCTAAAATAAGAGTGGGATAAAACTAAAAAAAATATATGATGTACATTACTATGCAAACTTCCACCGAAAATTGGTTTGAACGAGATCTAATAAGTAGTTTTTTGATATTTACAATATAACCTCTAAAAACAAAGTTAGTTTTGCGGTTCGATAAGAAAAGTGGTTTTTATGGTTTTATTCCTCCGGTTGTAGTACGGAACCCTCAGTGCGCGAGTCCGACTCGCACTTGTCAGGTTTTTCTATACTTGTGCTGTCTTGCTCTTTGTCTTTTGTCTTTCATAACTTTATAATTTTTTTTTTCTCTCACGAAAGTCCCTTAAGGGTACTTTAGCATCGCTACGATCTAGCCTAAAAGCTAATTAGTAACTTAATTTTAACTTAAACTGATATTAAGACCTATATCTAAGAGTCTGTCCAGTGAGTAATCTTAGTCTCTTTTGTAATATTGTAGGCACTTTGATCTCGTGACCTTGAAGATGCACTACATAACTTAATAATGATTGCTAATAGAAAGTATCCATTGTGATAGAATTATGAATTCATAGGTTTTCAGTTGTCCAAGTATGAACTTAATGACATAAAAGCCCATAATAGTATAGGATACTGCTATTTAAGGGCCCTTCACCGGCTGTTTAATGGTGAAAAGTGTTTTATATTAATAATATTTTGGACTGATTTTACCAACCAAATAGGTTGTCTAAAATCTGCAATATATTTATTGTTATATTTAACTGGATATAAAACAGTTTTCATCCATTAAACAGCTCAGTGAAGACAGTTGTATAGGGGGATCTTAGACCATAACTTTTAATTGTCATTTACACTAAGTATTGAAAAACCAGATAGATTTTCATATTTGTTGAACAGTTTCATGCAACACGACACACACCTTTTACACTACTCTCGGCGCACGTTTCGCCGCGACGACGCGACGCGCCAGAGTATTTTTAAGAGATTAACTTTACACTATGAAGTCCGTTTTTAGGTTTCCATACCAAAATGGTAAAAGTGGAACCCTTATGTTGGGTTAGGGAACTAAGAAACTGAAAAAACATGAATGAAAAATTAGCTCAAAGTACATCATTTTACATGCTATCTTAATACGTATAGGTACACCACAACCATAACTACCACATAATTCGTGTTGTTTTAAAAAAAAACATTTTTTTACAAACATCTACAATAGTAATTTAAAATTCACGCGAATGGTTACTGGTAAGGTCATACGTACCTCTCTCGTCGTTTTCCTTGTGCCTAATATTTAGACGCACCTTTGATTAGGACAAATACAAACTATGTTACATAAAATTGTAATTTGAGTTATGTAAGGCCGAAATTCAAAAGATAGCTTTAATAGTTTCTGAAATAATCGAGTGTGACACACCGACAGACTAATGGATGAAGTCTATTTATAAGAGTTCTATTTTTATCATTTTGTTATTGGACCCCAATAAAATTGGTCAAGTGCGAGTTGGGCTCGGGCACTGGGGATTCTGTACTATCAAGACCATTTCTCAATAGTGGTCAAAAAACCTGTCAAGTGCGAGTCGGACTCGCGCACTGAGGGTTCCGTACTACAACCGGAGGAATAAAACCACTTTTCTTATCGAACCGCAAAACTAACTTTGTTTTTAGAGGTTTTATTGTAAATATCAAAAAACTACTTATTAGATCTCGTTCAAACCAATTTTCGGTGGAAGTTTGCATGGTAATGTACATCATGTATTTTTTTTAGTTTTATCATACTCTTATTTTAGAAGTTACAGGGGGGGGGGACACACATTTTACCACTTTGGAAGTGTCTCTCGCGCAAGCTATTCATTTTAGAAAAAAATGATATTAGAAACCTTAGTGTCATTTTTGAAGACCTATCCATAGATACCCCACACATATGGGTTTGATGAAAAAAAAATTTTGAGTTTCAGATCTAAGTATGGGGCACCCCCAAAATTTATTACTTTTTTTAAAATTTTGTGTAAAAACCTTAATGCGGTTCACAGAATACATCAACTTACCAAGTTTCAACAGTATAGCTCTTATAGTTTCGGAAAAAAGTGGCTGTGACATACGGACGGACAGACGGACAGACGGACAGACAGACATGACGAATTTATAAGGGTTCCGTTTTTTGCCATTCGGCTACGGAACCCTAAAAAACTAAACCCATCTGTCCTCTGCCCACCAAATTAAAAACAAGCAAAAATTTGTCGTATTTACGGAAGCAATTTTTGAGAATATTTATTTTATTATATTTTTTTTGTATTTGTTGTTATAGCGGCAACAGAAATACATCATCTGTAAAAATTTTAAATCTGTAGCGATAACGGTTCAAGGGATATAGCCCGGTGACAGACAGACGACGAAGTCGGAATAGTGTCCCGTTTTTACCCTTTGGGTACGGAACCCTAAAAACCGTCCGCAACGCGGTAGGTCCTGTCGATCTAAGACACGCATTTCCGTAAACATAATTATGACAGTACACAGACGAGAGATATGCCTTATAATAAAAAAAAAATAAGGATTTTATTTGCGAAACGTAAATAAAATCCTTACGTATGATGAGCCAACAAAAATAACTACAATTTCGTATAAGCATACTGACGACCGAATGACACAGCGGTTCCTTCCGTCTGCCTCGGGGGTTGTAGGTTCGATTCCCATAACTGAAAAATGTTTGTGTGAAGAGCATGAATATTCTCCTGTGTCTGGGTGTTTTTCTATGCATATAATATAACAAGTAGCTTTATCATTTTCCAAATTATGAATTGTAAGATTAAAAGACCTTAATTATTGTCTCTTATAAAATGAAACGGAAATTTTAAGGTACGGTGTAGGAAGATATTGTTGGAGATCGAATGCGTACGCTCGCATCGGTGCACTACATTTCGCTTCATCTTTATCTTTCCGCTTTTCGGAATAAGCCTTTTCAGCTTGGGACTGATGATCAGCGAGTTTAACTTTTAAATTAAAGTTTTCTCCTTCTTCAGCTTTTGATATCTTAAGGTTCAAAAGATGACACGTATGGCAAGTGTATTTTGCTGGTTTATTAAATAATAAATTTAGGTCATGGAAGCATTGTGAATATAGTTTCAATGAAACAGGATTTGGACAAATCTTCTTGTATAGTCTATACATAAGAGCGATAGAAAGGTCCAAAGATAAAATATATTTTTTGTTTGTAGAATTCCTACAGTAATGACTTTCATAACATGGAAAAGAAAGTACCTATATGATTTTCAGCTGAAGTGATGTCTTCGATACTTTTTTTATTTGTCTGTTATATAGCTCTGTCGCATAAAAAGTCGTCAACCGCATGCTCTGTCGACTACACACGTAATAAATACATCGATTTACCAAAATTATTAATGCCAAAGCAAAGCGGTAATAACTTAACAACTCGACATGTTCCATTTTTTTTTGTAAATATGAGATTTGAATAATTAGGTATATCAATATGCTCAATTTTTATTTTAAAATAGGTAGGTAATACGAACAACCTTACATATCTATTTGTCCAATTATACCACATGGCAACAGACTTGTTCAGTAATTCACAAGCTCAGTGCTACAAAACTATCAGTAGTATCGAGTTATTCATTAATGCACATCATAGGTTAAGTCATCAGTAGCCTAAATAACAAGAAATCAGTTTTCATGTGCAAGTCGACTTATCAACTTATTCACGCCCACCACCGATATATTGTATGTGTGTACATTTAACTGTCATCCAGTACCCATTACACAAGCTATCGCTTACTTTGGGGCTAAATTGCATTTTGTGTAATGTCTTGATATGTTTATAATATGTACTTAGGTATATTTGTTTTTTGGCTGCGGGCATTCGATAAAAAATGCTAAATAAATGCATTATCGTGCATTCTGATTGCTTGGTATGTTATTGTTCTGACCTTGCTTGTTCATTATAAGTCAATAACACCGTCTTAAGTAAACAAGGATTTCGTGAACTAGGGTATACATAGTTCCACTAGTTGTTGCACATGGATGCGCCTGCGTGAAATTCGGATTATAGCAAAGATAATTATGAAATTCTGCAAAATAACGCTTGCTTCCATTTAACCTCTTGCACTTCGTTCACCGATGAGAAACCTCAGGATAGGCACCCGAACGATTTACGTAAACCTTTTTACGTTGGTGGCAAAATAAGCTTTTTTGGCACCGATGAACTGGCGACATTCTTTTCCGCCGTCCGCCCTGTCCAGGCTATATGTCTATTACTTTGTTGCGTAAAGTGTAAGATGCACAAACTACCTCCACCACGCCAAAACCTTGCAAGTTACCTGCCGGCAACTGTACAAACATTCGTCTTTATAAATCTTTAGTGTGATACATTATACCTTTCCTTTTTTATCAGTTTATTTTTAAATTGATTTAGAATTACTCACAATAATATATTTATCGGTGCACATCGAATTTTTCCGTGCGTATCTGTACTTATATGGTGTTCTATTTGTCAGGATTAGATTAGTTTTTTGTGCATTGCAGTTATTAAGTATATTGAAAGCGATTAACTTGAAAGTTTACACTACTATACACTTTCGTATGGGCACCTTCATTTATATTGTAGATACAGTGCGTCCCAGGGCAGGGTACAGTGAGCAATGCAATGTTATACGACGCACTGCACTGCTCGTCTCGCTGCCTCATCCTGAGGCATTAACGGGCTATATGGGTTTTTAAACGAGATTTCAGGGACCTGCAATTTAAAAACTATAAAGGCATCAACTTAACTTTCAAAGAAGTATAACTAAAGGTGGTATCAACTTTTCTCACAAACCAAATTCAAAATATTCCAGGATAATGAAAAGAGTATTTTTGAGACCTCCTCCACGTTTCCTGATACGAACCGCTAAGGTGTGGAATGCCCTTCCAGCCTCCGTGTTTCCAGCCAAGTACAAACTTGGCTGGAAACACGGAGGCACCTAGGTGCACCTAGGGGCACCTCTCTATCTAGCAATCTAGGTGCCTTCTCTTGAAGGCACCTTGATTGTTCTAGGTGCCTTCAAGAGAAGAGTGCGGCATTTTCTAGGCAAGTGCGCTCCATCCTAGACCTCATCATTGCTTTCCATCAGGCATGATTGTCGTCAAGGGCAAGCCTATCTTCAATAAAAAAAGAGACCCATTGGCACTACGAATTTGTTCAACCGATCCGGAATTTAACTTTACGTACAAAAATGTCCTTTAAACGTCATGTTTTTGGGTCTTTTGTCTGAATAATGCGATTGCAATGCGATATTTTTCCAAAAGTTTTTTTCAAGTTAAAACGATTAAATTTCAAATAACATCCTATAGATGCACCTAGACATGTATTGGTAAAGTGCAGATATCGGAGTGACACCTTGTTGTTGACACATTACTGATATGGACGCTCTTCTCAGTCCTTCTAGACAGTTTATCTTATCTTTTATTTGTTGTTTTTTTGCAACTCACGAAAATAAGTTTGGGGTTTCAAGCGTACCTACCTTGTAACCGAGTCTTACCTTAAGTTTCTATAAATTTAAATACGAATCAAAATTTTTCACTCGCAGTGGGATAAGGGATTCAAACCCATCTCTTGTGTCGATGTCATCTCTTGTTCGAAGCTTGCTTCATATGAAATTATGAGCCTTCGAAATTAGTTTGAAACTGTTACGTTTCACTAATTGATGGCGCTAGTCCTGCCTAAGGACCTAATAATACGAATCGAAAATTTCATCGCAGGGGATAAGGCTCGCATAGCTCAGCGGTCAGAGCACCCAGCCGCGAGAGATGGGAGACGCGGGTTCGAATCCCACTACGTGTGAAAATTTTTGATTCGTATTTAAATTTATAGAAATTATTTCCTATGTGTGTAAAACACTAATCAAAAAGATAATTACCTTAAGTTTCTATAAAAACGAGGTAGATACAGGTGCTGGCAAACTTCTTGAGCATGAAGTGACGTAGTGTGGACTCCGCCGACGCGGACGCGCACTTACCACCAAAAGGATCTAAAATTCACTGGTGGGCAAGGTCAAGGTGAACTGTCAAGGTCATATACCTACCCAAGAAGTTTGCCGTGTACTTGCACATACTGCCATTCCGCCGGAGGTCGTGGGTTCGATTCCCACTACTGGTAAATGTTTGTGTGATGAGCATAAATATTTTCCAGTGTCTGGGTGTTTTTCAATATATTATATTTAAGTAGGTATATTAGTATGTATGTATATTTATTAGTTATCTAGTACCCATAACACAAGCTATCGCTTACTTTGGGGCTAGATTGCGATGTGTCAAATGTTCCGATTATATTAAATTGCGATGTGTCAACGGGAAGCACAAACGGGAACGGGAAGGGATGTGGGAACGGGAACGTGGAAAAGGGCAGCACAATCTTTTGACGTATGAAATAAGTTGAGATTTTTCACTAATATCTTATTTTCTACTAATATCTTATTGGTGCCAATTCTGTTGAGCAGAATCTCTAAACTAATTTGACGCGTCCAAAAATAGTGCTATCCTTTTCAAAAATCTACCCATGAAACCATTAAAACCATTACCATACCATAACCATAAACCATTTTTAGATGTGTCAAATTTGTTTAGAGATTTTGCACAATAGCATTAGCATCATTATGTATGTACCTAATAAGTTACAAAATACGCAGAGGTAGGCCATCGAGGGAGTTTTAGTGAGTAAAAATCCCACATAACCCATGCCTTTCAAAGGAAGCCGGGTATCTCATTAGGAGATTTCGCCCCCGTAATAAAAAAAAATTAGGTACAAGTTACTAAAAATAAATTAAATTTGAATTTCGCGAGCAGTCCCTTGCAGTGTTTAATTTTGTTTCAGGTGCTAATATCAGGCGCTTTGAAGTTCAACCGCGTGAGGCGGACGCGGGACTTCGACAACCGCGTCCGGGAAGTTCCGGACATCGCGGAGGCGGCCCGGACCATGGTACGCGCGTTCCGGACGGGGGAGCTGGGGAAGACGCTACTGGACATTGACTTCTTAAAAACTGAGACTCGGGAGAAAGCCCAACAGAGTCTATCATAGACTACATCATCGTCACCTCAAACCTGTTATTGTTTAATTTAACTGCGTGACACGGACGCACGACTTCAAAAACCGCGTCAAGGAAGATCCGGACATCGCGGAGGCGGTTCGGACCGTGGTACGCGCGATCCGGACGGGGGAGCTGGGGGAAGACGGTACTGGACCTCTTGAAAATGTTCACTTGGGAGAAGCCCAACAGATTCTAGCGTAGGGAAGACTACACCTCATGTCATCTATGCCTGTTATACATAGTTCGGGACCTTATATGACTTATTTACGGTAATTATAGAAAACTATTGATCGCGCATTCCATATCATCGCTTATCGAACATCACCGCGGTAGTCGAAAATTGGCGGTTTTTACTTATTTAAATCTAAAAGTCAAAAGGTTTTAATTTGTCAAAATGATTTAGCGTCTGATAAATAATAATATTATGGTACTCGTATATCTAAAGGTACGTATGATATCATGTAGCAGTGTCAATCACATCGATTTCATGGATTGATTCGGTCATTCGATATTCTGTTATTGAATGACAATAGCACAGTAGCTTGTCCTCAACTTACAATGTTTTCACGGGTAACAGTTTTCCCACATCTGTTCTACCGGTAGGTATACCTACTTTTAGGTAACTATCGGACTTTCTTATTGTATCAAATTCACAAAAGATACATTATTTTTTTTTTTTTTTTTTTTTTATTATTTATTTACTTAGAACACAAACAATATACACGTATTACATGTTAAACAACATATTTTTTAAACAAACTCTTTCACTTACATGTACATCTATAGTGAGCACAACATTGGCAATTAATAAACATGTAAACACTTAAAATAAAGAAAAGAAGAAAAATTACATACTGATACTATTATAAATATATAAAATACGTAATTAGGCAATTAACTTAAAAATTTATTTTGAAGGAAGGCTCACCGATAGGTAATCGGTGAGCATTTTTTTAAAAACACGGTAAGTATTATGAAATATGTCGATACCAGGTAAAGCTCTAGCAATTTCATTATATTCGGCACATATGCGGGCTATAGGGGCTTGGTTGCTGAGTCGCGTCCTACCAGATGGTATATGGAAGATTTTACGTGTCGACTTCGTACAGAAACGGGGATATTTACTTGGCACTGAAAGAAAGATCCGTTCGAGTAGGTTACTGCACTTTACTTTGTTGTGAATTATTTTATGCAAAAAACACAAATCAAGTATTTTACGTCTGCTGCGAAGAGATAACATTTTAAACTCAGCTAGTCTTTGGTTGTAGGGCTGTCTGTGTGATATACCAGAGGCATAGAATGCAAGATATCTAGTGAAAGCACGTTGTATGCTCTCAACTCGTTGGGAGTGAATGTTGTATGAAGGATTCCAGATGACACTGGCAAACTCAAGACAGCTCCTCACAAAAACATTAAATAATACTATTTTGGTATTGTTGGAAAATCCCTTTGAGTTACGTTTGATGAAGCCAAGTGATTGTGCAGCTTTTTTGACGATGTTGTTGATGTGCGACTTAAAATTAAGTTTTTTGTCAATAGTGACTCCCAAGTCTCTAATTTCGGGCAGCTCTTGCAAGACCACATTTTCAATATGATAACTAGAGACAAGCGGTTTTTTCTTCCTACAGTACTGTACGTGGAAGCATTTGTTAGCGTTGAGAGTCATATTATTGAGATTACACCAATTAATTATTCTTTTCAAGTCCTCCTGTACTAGCTTGATATCTTCAACTGAATTTATTGTTTTGTAGATTTTTAGGTCATCAGCGAATAAAGAGCATTTGCAATGCCTTACTTGTGCAGTTATATCATTTATGAATGCCAAGAACAATAAAGGCCCTAAATGAGAACCCTGTGGCACCCCAGATTGAGCAATATACTTCTCTGACTCAAACCCGTTCACAACTACTGTCTGGGATCTTTGGTTCAGATATGATTCAAACCATTTGATTAAAGGTGGTCCGATGCCGTACTGGGAGAGCTTGCTAAGAAGAATTTGGTGATCAACCTTATCAAATGCACTACTAAAGTCCGTGTAGATGGTATCGATCTGTCGCCCTTTATCCACCTCTACTAACAAATCTGAAGTGAAGCTTGCTAAGTTGGTTTGTACGGACAAACCACCTCTAAACCCGTGTTGAGTATTTGTTAGGAAGTTGTTGAAATGTTCGGCAAGCATAGGATGAATCATACTTTCAAATAATTTGGAAAAACATGACAGAATGGATATAGGGCGATAGTTTTTTATGTCGTTTCGATCACCCTTCTTAAAGACTGGTACGATTCGCGCCTTCTTCCACTCTTCGGGAAAGACACCATCAACAAGAGAACGATTGAAGATAAGCGTCAGTGGAAGAGCAATACCAGGGGCGCACCGTTTAATGAAAATAGGCGGTAATCCATCGGGACCTGCACCTTTGTGAGAGTCCAAAGTTTTGATTTTCTTTAAAATTTCTTTTTCAAGGAAGTTAACTTTGAGCAATTGAGTAGTGTTATTTTTTAGACAAAGGTTAATATTTGGTTTATGATTAGTTACTTTGGTGTAAATTGAAGAGAAATGGCTGGCAAAAAGGTTGGCTATATCCGTACCGGAATTAGCAATCTTGCTGTCCAGTTCCATTGACGCGGGCAATGAAGATTTATCCTTCTTTGTCTGTTTATAATATTTCCAAAAGCAGTTAGGATTTTTATGGATATTTGCCTCAGCCTTGTTCCTGTAACTATTATGGCAGATATCAAAAAGTTTCTGACAGCGGCTTCGGATAATTTGGTATTCCAGATGGTCTCGAGGGTTATCATATTTGCGAAGTTTCCTATGAAGCTTTTGTTTTTCAGAAAACAATTTAATCAAATTGCGACTGAACCAAGTAGGGTACCTTGCCGACCTCAGCCTACGCCTAGGAACCGAAATATCTATTATTCTGTTTAAGCAAATGTAAAAGACTTTAACCATGGCATCGACATCTGTACAGTTCGAGAATTTTTTCACCCAATCAACATTTTTAAGCTCTTTTACAATAGTACCATAATCAGCTTTGAAGTAATTGTAATCGATCCGACTCTTCGAACGTAGCAATGATATATAAGCATTGTCAATTTTTATTAGCAGATTAGGATGGTATGTGTCTAATTTACTGAGAAGATCAGGAGGTGAAGCGACCGTAACACTTTCCAAATTACTTAATACAAGATCTAAATGCCTACCGTCACAATTACTTATATTGTTGAATTGACACAAATTATTGATACACATAAAATCAACTAACGAGTAGCCAAGTGCATTACTATAATTTTGTGGTGTCATGTAAGAACAATCATCGTTAGAGCACCATTCAATGAAACCTAAATTGAAATCACCTAGCACTATTAAATCATCTATGTGGTTTGTTACATTATCCACGTTTTCAAAAAACATGTTGAGAGATTCAAGCTTAACTGGGGGAGGCATATAGACGACACAAATTGCAATCCTTTTTTTTACTTGTTTAATGTATGTTTCTAGCACTACCCATATACTCTCGTCATCTGTCTCCCAACTCATAACCCGAGAAGACTGAATCTCACGTGACACTGCTATAAGTACGCCTCCTCCGTCACGTTTGGACTGGCCGGAACACACGCGATCTTTCCGATATACAATGTAACGGGAGTCAAATAATTCATTATCAAAGATGCTAGAATTCAGCCAAGTCTCAGTGAATGCGATAATTTTATAGTCTGAAGTGTAGATATTCTTAAGAAGATCGTTTGTTTTGGTTCTCAATCCACGCACATTCTGGTAGTAAATGTCAAACACCTTGATTGCTTACAAGCCACAACACTTAATAATAGTTTAGAGATTTAAATAATAAGCTTAAGACTATCTTCACTCCTTATTAAAATCGCTTGGCTGAACTCGTCTTTACGTACGAAAATTTTTCCATTACGTATCCAGGTAAAACGATATTTCATTTCTTTTGCTTTAATACGTGCAGCTGCGTGTAGAGATTTACTCCCTGGAGTTAAATGCTCTGACACATATATCGGTGCGCGTGTCCCGCCCATTCCTAGATGATGTGAACTTAATTTATCGTTAGGGTTTTTTTTATTAAATTGTGCTACTGCCGCTAGAAGAGCGTCACGGTTTTTGGTAGTACGAAGTTTAACGATAACAGAACGTGGTTTATCAGAGTTCTTGTTTAACTTGGCAACTCGAGTAACGTGCTGAATGTCGTCTATCGCCAGAGGGTTCTTCACTACCTGGCCTAGCTGGACCATAGTGTTGACTAGGTTTTCCGATCTATGTTCAGGTATTCCGTTTATTTCAACGTTACATTCTCTCAAATGTGATTCGACAATATTAAGCCTGGTGGTTAAGTCTTTAACGGAAGTACGCAGCTGTTCATTTTCCTTATGTAGGTTGTTTATAATAGCCGATTTTTCTGCCATGACTGCTTTCATTTCTTCAAACTGCGCGCTCATGAAAGACATAGACTCGCAAAATCCCGTAATTTGTTCATTTATTGTATTTAACTGAAATGTAACCAGTTTCGTAATCGTAGAGGATAGCTCTTGCTTCAAAATGTCACGCAAATTACTTTCCGTCAAGTAGTTACTTCGAGCGCCATCCGAATGCTCATCGCTGACGGCATCATTGTTGCTTGACACACTCGGAGTCGGTGACTTGCTAGGTTTTCTACGGACTGTGACGTTCGAGTCTGTAGATTCTACAATTTCCTTGCCGAACGTCTGATTTGAGGCAGCAACTCTGACGGGTGTATTGGTGTTTCCCGTCTTGGGCCGTTTACTGCAACATTCCGGACACTTCCACATACTCTTAAGCTGCTGGTCCATGTTTTCAAACTGATTTAGAGTCATGTTTACACATTCTCGGTCATACTTAGAACCGCAGATCGAGCAGCAGAGGTAATCTTTCTTTGGCAAATTATTTTTGCATCCAGCACATATTTTTGAGTTTGAAGCGGTCGACATTGTTACTCAATATGCCAATTATAATTAAAAATCAAATTGAAAATGAAAAAACGTCGTTGACGGCAGGGTTCGATCTCACAACATTAGCTTTCTGCGTCCGCACTTCAACCGACTGAGCTATAGAAGCATTTGATATAGTGGCCGAATAACTTGTATGGACTGAAGAACAATGCTGTTTTTGTTCATTTGAGGGTGGGAAAATAATTTTTGCTGTGACAGAAGTTAATGAGTATGAATAATCACGAATTATGAACTGTTTTAGTTGTTCACTGCCTAATTTTTGATTGCGTCTAGATTTAGGAGCACTTCTTCACAAGTTTTATGTATTACACTGCTTATATTTCACTGTATATCCAGATGTAAATATGATTTAAAGTTACTATAGACGATACCGCGATCACATGAATTTAGTCACTTATATGTGGATTATAGTCAGGGAAAACACTCATACGCGGTTCGCATATTGTTATCAACGTTTTCACTTAGTTTTGAGTAACTTATAAGACTTTAACTACTTAAATATAATATTTTAAAAACAGAGCAAAGGTTTGACGTGTTTACATGTCAAGTGGCGACATCTATGGTGTATATATTATATATTATATATTACGCAATCGAGAGAGGTCTGTATTATTTGATATTTGGTTGTAAGGCCGTTTCATACCACTGCATCTTACCGTAAGCGTATCAAGTTTCGATGGAAATTTTTTACTTCTTAGATTTTTTTCTAATTTATTAGCAAAAAGTTTTAAAAGTTTATTTTTGTTTAAAATATCAGCTATACCCTAACAAATTTGTGTTTATGGAGAGAATGGCGTGTAGAAAGTATTAAATCTTGTAAGTAGATATAAATTTTTGGAACGAAGTTCCTTAACGCGCGTTGCGAAAGGGGCTAGACGGAAAAAATTAAGACGAAAAGTTGTAAGGACACTTTTTGCTATAGTAAGCTATTGTAAGTCGTGCGGCGTGCACATGTTTCTCTGTCTGTCTCTCTCTCTCTTATAGAAAGCAAGCCAGATACACTTCGTTCCATCCGGCTGTCTCTTGACACCTCTCAAGTTTTTCTTCATAGGCAGAGGAGTTTGCTCACTGCTCAGTCTAGTGATAGAACGTAAAAAGGCTGAGAATGACTCAGTTAGAAAATAATGTAAATAATGACGTCATTTATGTATATGTTATTGTAAATATTGTATCTAAGGCATATCGTGAACAAATTGGTATAGGTCGCACAGCGAGAGTTGAGGCGAACAACACAAGCAAAGTTTGTATCTGTATACGCTCGATGAGCTGTCATTTGAAAGAGAATGATATGAGATATACAGAGTGTTGTTTGAAAAAAAAATGGGTATACATAATACCCACATATTATTAGAAAATTATTTTGTTCTTATATTATTAGAATTTTTTTAGAGTATGTTTTTTGAAGGCGGTTCACTTTTTTTAAATATATTGAGTTATAAGTTTGTTTTGATTGTGATTTTGCTTTTATGACAATACAACGTTAGATTTTTATATTACTTATTATTAAATACTTGTTATTTGTACCTATTGACACAGAATACCATAATTTATACCTTACGATAAGTCATTCTGTCAATCAGTCAATCAAACTACAAGCGATCAAGAGATACATTTCGGATAAGAAGTGCAAAATAAAAGGGTCATCAAGTGTTTTCATTCCAATCTTCAAACCCCAGCACGTAACAATATTTTGTGGCGATATTAAATAAATAAATAAATAAATAAATTTTTTATTTCAGATATTACTATAGCATCTTCTTCTACAACAGGATGCAAAAAAAAACATCGACAAAGTCGTGAAATTGTATTTAATGTTTTCAATTATTTTAAAGAAAACGTAAAAAAGACAGATCTAAATAAATGTAGGTAATTATGACTGAATTGTATAAACTGACGTCCCGTCTCACATGTTACAAAAATGAAACACCTTGTATGCAAATATTACGTTAGTGTGAGTGCCGTGTTCGCCTCAACTTTCGTTGTGCGACCTATACTAGATACTTGAATAAAAAATTGGTTGTCTGTAAAGTCGGTTCACTGACGATAGTTGAACGTGACAACGTCTTCTTTGTCGCTCGTTCCGCGCTCGCGAGGTAACGCCGGTAACGCCGCATGAGCGAGGTAACGCCGGATGAGTCATGTTTTTTCGTGCGTGCAACCGGCTCTATCGAATTATAAGACGTTGTCACGTCAAAAATATTGATATTATGAATTTTATCTAATCTTTCATTTATCGAATCCCTTGTAACTTTGGAGAGACGACCTCCCTGGCGCAGTGGCGGTGCGCTCGGAATTCGAGTGGGAGGTCGCGGGTTCGATTCCCGTTACGGGCCACTTTGGAATTTTATAATTTCTAAATTGGCTTAGGTCTGGTCTGGTGGGAGGCTTTGGCCGTGGCTAGTTACCACCCTACCAGCAAAGACGCACCGCCAACCGATTTAGCGTTCCGGTGCGATGCTGGTAGAAACCGTTGGGGTACATTTACTTACCCTTCTAAGTTAAGTTACGATAAGATAACATCTTAGGCTGCATCATCACTTACCATCAGGTGAGATCGCAGTCAAGTACTAACTTGTATATTATAATTTATAGTAAAAAAAAGAGAGTTTATGTAACTTTGAGAGTGAACATGGTAGGTACCTATTTGTTTTACAATCTACAAGTTTTAAGTACAATCTACAAGTTTTAAGGGTAAGGTACACAGCATCGCATCGGCACGCTAAGGTTATCGCTTGATAATTTTTAGGGCGCGTTTCCACTGAAACGGAGCGGACCGTGAATCGGCTAATCACAGGTTGACATACTGATGCCAGCGGTCATTTCAGGCAGTGTTTATTGTTTGGCCAAATCACTCCCCTCCGCTTCAGTGGAAACGCACCCAACGGAAGGTTAGGAAAACCCAGGCCGTCTATGGGTCGTGAGTTCGTGACTCGTGTGACATGTGCCATTTCAAATTATTTATCTCATTTAATTAATGAGATCAATAGTTATCTAATAGTTAATTAAGTACCTAGTTAGTTAGTTAATGTAGAAATGAGATCAAGAGTTTAGAATATTTAAATCTGTCTCAGAAAGGAAAATTATGTCGTGCGGCGTGCCCGATGACGGTTGCAGTGGACAAACGCCCTGAAGAATTCCACATTCTATTATATAAAATTCTCTCACTTTTCTTTGCTTCGCTCCTCCGCAACGGCTCGACCGATTGTTATAAAATTTTCAGTGTATATTCTCTAGGTCTGGGAGCAGGTTGTTTTCTACTTTTTATGTCCTTAAGTGAGAAAAATTTTTATAAGGCAAAACAACGTGTTTGCCGAGTCAGCTAGTATAAAGAAACTTAAAAAAAAACCGTCAACGATTTTGTCAACTTCACTCTTACATAGATACGTCTGCGTCTAAAATTAATAAATAAACAAAAATTCAAAAAAAAAATACAAATGGAGAAATTTTATTAAAATCTGCAAAAATAAAAAAAGTAAAAACACCACCGAAATATGCTCGGTATATCACTATAGTCTGATATTGCAAGTGGGCACAGGGCAGATGTCCATCCAAGATGAATCCTTTGGCGTTCCTGCAACTGATAATGGCTTGTCTAGAGGACTACCGGTGGGTGGTAGACGCGGCCACCGCCTGCTACCCCATCGCCCAGATGTCCAAGATCCATACGGCATAATAAGTACATACCTACTTAGTCTTCATCATGAGGAAAATGGTTAATTGAAATTATACTTTTGTATTTAATCCTAGCTTACTGTATTTGTATTTATTTTATTTTGTAGCCCACTAACGGCGGGTTTACACTCAGGGGGGTAGTGGCCTAAGAAAAATTCATTGAACGATACATCGCTATATCGTGTTTATAGCTAATTCTGCCTATTAGTTATTACCGTCTGTTTACTGACGGCCGAATCCCCTGTTTACAATTTTTCCATCAAATTAGGAGATAGAATTTGTTTGCGATCACGATAGCGATACATATGTACGTTTTTCCTACACAATCACCTCTTTAGCAGACACAGCAGATCAGAAAGTATTCGTAACTGTCGCCGCTACGGGCCAGACACGGCATACCACAGCTAAAGCAGCGACAGAGTTAGCTGAAGCGCGGCCATTTACGGTGAACCATAGGTATAAAATGTAGTTATGAAAACTACTGGAAGTGTGCCGGTGACAGCGATTTGTTATGGTTAGTGACCCTCGTTTACACGCTTGCGTTCGACTTCGAAGCGTATTCTACGAACACAGTCACGGGTGCTAGTGTGGAATGTGCATATATATAGGTAATATTTTGCCACTTTGAAATTTAATGATTTCTAAATTGGCTCAAGTATAGTCTGGTATGATTTCTAAATTGGCTCAGCCGCTCAAGTATAGTCTGGTGAAAGCGGCTGACGAAGCGATTTTGTGTTCCGGTGCGATGCTATGTAACGACTGTTACGTCTTACGGTACCCCTTCAAACTTTACGATAACATTTTCGGGTGCATCGTTATTTTCTAAGATTCTAGTCAAGCACTTATCTAGTAGGTACATATAGTAGTACCGTTGGGGTAAATTTACTTACCCTTCCAAGTTAGTACCTACGATAATATCTTAGGCTGCATCATCATTTACTATCAGGTGAGATCGCAGTCTACTAACTTGTACCTATAGAGTTAAAAAAAAATCTATTGACGTTGAAGGGGGATCCTGATGAACTTGTGAGTTTAACAGGATTCATACCGGACGACCCATTTTTTTGTCAATTAGGTAGGTATCTTCATTTAATGTAGTCTGAGGTATTAATTTAATGCTTATTGATTTAGGATTTTCTTTTACAGACGACCTAGTCTTACCGAAGAGTTCTTCTGAATAAATTCGTTTATCATCTAACATTGAAATGGTTACCGCACATGTTCTAGCAAGATCAATTCAGGATATATTCGGATTTTACCAGGTTCATAGCCTTCACAGGAAGAATAAATCGTCAACCTGTCTCATCGACCTTACATATTCTACGAGTTCACAACTTGATCTATCAAGTACAAATACTACTTCATCAAACACATCATCATCTTCGGATTTTAGCGCATCAATCTCATCAGATTTAAGCAGTTCTAATACAGACAACACGCTAAACATGATCTCTACTCCCTGGACTACGGAGTCTTGGTCTGAAGAAAGCATGGCTGAAGCATTTGAAACGTATTCCAAACCTGACCAAAACACCTTAGCGTATACTTCTTCATCAATCCACCCTGTGTCTACATCAAGCGACGGTATTACACTAGATATAAACTCTGCGAGCGGTATTACAGTAACAATACTTGAAATGAATGAACCAAGATCATGTTTTTCTATCAAATTGGATCCTGTACTAAGTGAAACCAAAACGCAGATAGATAAAAGAAGATACAGAGATAGCAGTAGCACTATCGATTCCTGGACAGTAGAATCGTTCACAAGTTTGATGGAGTATTCCGACTCCAATATAGTGAAAGTCCGTTATCCCTGGAGTCCGTCCACTTGCCAAAGTGGGACGGACATTTACCCTGACTCTTTGGACACGTTACCTCTCAGTGCATTTAATTAGAAATCTCCAACCCTGGATAGTGTAAAACATGATAAAACAGTCATGTGATAGTTTTTCGTCTACACGTGTTAGATATATACTTACAGTAATTCAATAAATCAAGCATATTTAAAGGCTGCCGCAGTTTTTTTAATTTAGACTTCCTATTTTTTATTAATACTAATTAGGTGATGGTAATCTTTTAAACATACATATATACATATAATAAATCTGTAGAAGTCGAATTTCTGTACAGTGAAAAGAAATGCTAAAAACCGAGTCAGGGGGATGTAAGAAGTGAAATAGAACCAATTTAGAATTTTTTAAATTTTTTTGTTTCTCTGTTTGTCTGTTTATCTGTCTGTTTGTACGGGCTAATCTTTGGAACGGCTGGACCGATTCCAATGAAATTTTGTGTGGTGGTAGCTTATGTCCCTGGTCAACATATAGGATACTTTTCATCCCGGTAAAATAAAGAGTTCCCGTGGGATAGTTAAAAAACTGCAATTAATTTAACAGCTTTGTAAACAACAACTAATGAACTTAATTTAGTAAAATTTGTTATGCTGATACCTTACGTTGCCTCTTTAACAAAATATATATATAGTAAAACTTATTAATCCAATCGAGTTCCCGCGGGAAACGGTTAGTTATAGTTAAATAGTTCCCGGTCGTGGCCTATTCACCTTTGCCTAAGCATAGAGAATACGCTGCAGAAACAAACTATGATCCAGGAGAACTATCTGAAATTTTACGAACTGGGGTCCACAGTCTTACTGTAGAACAGAGAACTGTGTACGAACGTGTATGTCACAGTGTTGACAATGCTATGGGTGAAATTTTGTTTTTAGATACACCCGGTGGGACGGGAAAAACCTTTCTTACTAAAATAATCTTGGCACAAATACGAACTCAAGGCGGAATAGCTCTTGCTGTAGCGTCGTCTGGAATAGCAGCCACTTTGTTGCCCGGTGGTAAAACTGCTCATACGATGTTTAAAATTCCCATAGATTTGGACATAAGTGAACACCCTGTATGCGGTATCTCTAGAAATTGTGATAAAGCAAAGATTTTACGTGACTGCTGCTTAATAATATAGGACGAGTGCACTATGGCACACCGAAAAGCAGTAGAGGCGGTTGATAGAACCCTCAGAGATATTTGTCAAAATGACCAACTTATGGGCGGCGTAACGATGCTGTTTTGTGGAGATTTTAGACAAACGTTGCCTGTAGTACCACGAGGAACAAAGGCCGACGAGATTAGAGCATGCAAGAGCTCAAGCCTGTGGCCACACATCACACGGATGCACTTAACAGAGAACATGAGGGCGCGAACAGGTGGAAACATAAATGCACAGGAGTTTTCCGATTTATTACTAAAAATTGGCGAAGGCACGTATCCGGAAGAAGAAGGGAAAATCGTTTTGCCTAATAATCTCTGCCGCACAGTTCATTCAGTTGAGGAACTTATCGCTTCTGTTTATGGCGATCAAAGCCAAATAACAAATCATGAAAACTCATGGCTTTGTGAAAGAGCAATTTTGACTCCGCGAAATGACCAAGCCACAAGAATCAACTTGGATATGCTTGCCAATGTCGATGGAGAATTAGTCGAGTACACTTCTATTAACAGAGTAATGGAGCAAGATGACACTACCAACTATCCAGTTGAATTCCTTGATTCTCTGAGTGCCCCTAGAATTCCATCACATAAAATAAATTTAAAAAATGGCGTCCCTATTATTCTGTTACGAAATTTAAACCCCCCCAAATTATGCAATGGAACTAGATTAAAAGTAACGTCTCTGCAACGTAATATAATAGAAGCGGAGATTTTGACAGGGTGTGGTGTCGGTGAGAGAGTTTTTATACCCCGAATTCCACTGATTCCAAACAATTACCCTTTCCGTTTTAAACGTGTTCAGTTCCCGGTTAGTTTGTGTTACGCTATAACGATAAACAAAGCACAAGGGCAGACGCTGCGTGTTGCGGGTATGGACCTCAGCGTCAGCTGTTTCTCGCACGGCCAGCTCTATGTTGCTTTGTCCCGCGTAAGTCAGCCAAGCAACCTATTTGTTCATGTTCCGAATCAGTTCACCTTGAATGTCGTTTATAAAGAAGCATTATAAGGTATTATCATATTTTTATATATTTGTATTGAAGGAATATATTTGATAACTTGGTACTTTACTAATATGGAAAATGACACAAACAAAGCTTTTGATGCATTTCATGAGTTAGTTAGTCTTTTCTTTAATCTTTGTTTCCCTATCATTACAATTAAGATGACCAGAAAGGAAATCAAAAATAAATGGGTTTCAAAGGGTATTAGAAGATCATGTATAAATAAAAGAATTCTATATCTAAAGCTTAGACAAGCCCCTCTAAATAGACGATCTGAGCGAGTAAAATACTTAAAATATTCTAAATTGTTAAGGAAATGTATAAATAAATCACAGGCTATATCAAACAGTAACTATATTATGAAATCTAAAAATAAAAGCAAGGCTGCCTGGAATATTATAAACGCAAAAGTAAATCAACCGGAACAATTTAAGGAAATAACACAAATAATTAGTTCTGACAATGCTAAACACACAAATCCACTATCAATAGCAAGTGCATTTAATGATTATTTTATCAATATTAGTGGCAAACAAGTATCATCCGTTAATAAATGTTTTAAATTTAACCCTATTGAAAATAATGTCAACACGTTTTTCGTTACTCCTGTTAATTCTGAAGATGTGCGAAAGGTTATATTATTAGAACTGAAAAACTCAAAGGCAACGGGATACGACGATTTGAATACGGAGATGATAAAACTCTGTGTGGATTATTTATCTGTGCCGCTTAGTTACATAATAAATATTTCGTTTCTAGAAGGGACATTCCCGGAAAAACTTAAAGTCTCTGTAGTTAAACCCATATTTAAAAAAGGTGATACTAGCAATATGGGTGACTATCGGCCTATAACTTTAATCCCTATTTTGTCAAAAATATTTGAAAAAATAATGTATAATAAAATATATAATTTTTTAGAAAACAATAAAATCTTAAAATCACAGCAATTTGGATTTAGAAAAAAACATAGCACTACACTGGCCTGTTTCTGGCTTAATAAGATAATAACAGAGGGCTTGAATGAAAAGATGGCTGTTGTATCGATATTTCTTGACATGTCAAAAGCGTTTGACTTAGTTTGCCACAAAACATTGTTAGAAAAGTTAGAGCGATATGGGATAAGGGGAAATGGACTTAAATGGCTGACAAGCTACTTAAAACATCGAAAACAATGTGTTGAAATTCAACAAACCCATAACACGCAATGCAATAAGATTCGCTGTTCTTATAGGCATCAAAATCCATACGGGGTACCACAAGGGAGCGTCCTTGGACCTCTACTCTTCTTGTTATACATTAACGATTTGCCAGATCATATTTCTCATGACTGTGTCCTTTACGCAGATGACACTACAATAACAGTTAAGTGTAAAGACAGAAACCTAATTGAAAACGAAATTAATTCTGCACTGAATAGAACTAAGGAATGGCTAGATGTTAATAATCTATCAGTAAATACAAATAAAACAAAATATGTTCAATTCCTTACCTATGGTAGTAAACGCCTAAGTCTAAATATTAAATACAACTCATTGCCAATTGAGGAGGTTAATATCGTCTCTTTCCTCGGCCTTTTGCTAGACAACCATTGTTGCTGGAAGGATCACATAGGAAAACTATGCGGGAAACTTGACAGATTTACTTATGTTCTGCGGCAGCTTAGTAAAACTTCAAGCTTAAAGACGGCTCTACTGGCGTATCACGGGTATGTGTCGTCATTATTACAATACGGCTTAATCTTGTGGGGCAATTCTGTAGATGCCAATAAGGTATTTATCAGACAAAAGGCATGTATTCGATCTATGTGCGGCGCTCACTTCTTAGATACTTGTAAACCTCTATTCAAGAAATTAAAGATACTTCCACTCCCAAGTCTATATATATATCAAATACTCTTATTTGTAAAAAAAAACAGTAAAATCTTTCCCATTCATCAAAATAACGAAAATCTTAGAACGTGTCGGAAGAACAAAATATGTGTACCGCCAATGAAACTAAATATCTATTCTAAAAGCGCATATTGCACCGCAATAACTCTATTTAATAAATTACCTGATAGTATACGCGATAAGCCATTGACAATATTTAAAAATAAAATTTTTGATCTGTTGACGAACAAACTCTACTATGACATTAAGGATTATATTATGGACGATAACATTTTAAATTTTTAATAATTGTAATTAATCTGATTGATAACATTATGCTTTAATTTTGCTATTTTATGTTTATGTTCTCGCTGTCTTTATTGTTTTTAAGAATTTAATATTCATACACCAATATTATTGGTAAAATGTAATCGGTTGTAAGCACTTAGTTAAGATCTTATTGTAACGTACATTTTCATGAATAAAATATCATTCATTCATTCATTCATTCATTCATTCATTCATTCATTCATTCATTCATTCATTCAATAAAGGTCCTGAACTAATAACTGCTTCGCTTCTATTATTGTAAAACCCCGAACTGCACGCGGGCGGAGCCGCGGGCAACAGCTAGTCTTTAATAAGGTCTGTTCTCCTCATGGATACCTACATTGCAGAACCAGACTTATAAATATGTAATAAAATCTGTTTTTATAAGTTTTCTTTAGATGCCCACCTAGGTATATACCTACTTACATAATGCCACAAGGTCAAACCTCAGTTTTTTCTTGTTTAGTTAATTTTTAGGTTATTGTTATGAACATATTATGCAATTGTGTCTTATTGCAATGTATTAAACAAAATTTCCAATAGTAAGTACCTACCTAGGTAATTTCTTTAAAAGTACCGCTTCTATTATTGTAAAACCCCGAACTGCACGCGGGCGGAACCGCGGGCAACAGCTAGTCTTTAATAAGGTCTGTTCTCCTCATGGATACCTACATTGCAGAACCAGACTTATAAATATGTAATAAAATCTGTTTTTATAAGTTTTCTTTAGATGCCCACCTAGGTATATACCTACTTACATAATGCCACAAGGTCAAACCTCAGTTTTTTCTTGTTTAGTTAATTTTTAGGTTATTGTTATGAACATATTATGCAATTGTGTCTTATTGCAATGTATTAAACAAAATTTCCAATAGTAAGTACCTACCTAGGTAATTTCTTTAAAAGTACATTTAGCTTATCAAAGAACCGGTTATCTGCTTAAAAAATAACAAAAAAATAAACAAGTTTTGTACAACCATTATTTATTCTTAATTAAACAGAAATAGGTACAGAAGTTTATACTTATAACAAAAAAGGCAAGTTTTAACAGCAATTATGCATCTCCATTACAAAAATATTAAATTTTTAATGTTTGTGCAGACATTTTACTCGCAATAAATATAAAAACATTTTCATAAAATTAAGGCAAGAACATTTTCACAACCTACTTACTCGTGTAAATACTGTTTTTCATAGCGTTCATTAATGTATCATAAAATTTACGTAAAAACTCAGGGTCACCTGCACGACGCATCGTTTCATATTCATGCACACATCCACATTCCACAACCTTTGCTCGAACCTGCACGGGTAGAGTAAATGGCATTGAAGAAAAGTTAGTGTTACGCAAAAAAATTGTGAGTGATACTCCAGTGTCGGTCAGTAAACGTAATTTTGCGGACGTTTTTTAGGGTTTCCACACTCCCGCGCGAATTGCGCGCGACGTGCATAAAGCATTTTCCCAATAAACATACCCTGGATGGTGGCTGGCCGTTTACTGCTGCCAAAGATGTTTGTTTGCTCACCAACAAACATTAATAGTAAGCCGAGAGCATTGTCTATAGACCGCGGTCTCCACTAGTTTTAAATCGGTCTCCGCCAAAGAGACACACCTTGGTCACAGAACACTAAATAGTATATACCAAAAGGCTTACTCCGCACGATGATTTAAAGAAATAGCGACTCTAGCGCTGACACAAAAAGTGCAATTCAAATCGACACGCAACAAACGCAATGTTGTGGTCTCTTTCTATCGCCTAACTTTATCTCTTACGACGTACTAGGGCTACCGTAGTCAGACGGCGCGTAAAATAGACCGTACAGAACTAGCGCGTGCAACTCGGCCCGCGAGCGGCAACCATCTGAAATATTGAGGTCCGGACCCCTACTTATAGCCGGAACGGTCACGTGAGTAAGTGAGACTGGCCTGCCTTGGTAAAAGTCTGCACGCACGTTTCCATGGAGACGGTTTCCGCCATATTGGGGGCGTGTTAGTGGGAAATTTTGACACACAGTTCCACTACTTTCTTGTATGAAGGTTTGCGAAAAATGTTCTGATGACCACATCCTCAGGTTCCTTTTCAGTGTGGTTCCCAGAAAAATATCGGCTTTTTGTTCCGCGACAAAGCGTTTACCGTGAATCCCGCGGGAATGTGGAGAGCGATTTTCATCATTGTATAAACAAGGAAAGATTTAATTCGAAATTCTCACGAGAACACTTGGTGTGGGTCAGATAACTCTGATGAATAGAATATTCATACTAAAGTTGAGAGTCAACCAAAAGCTGTTTGTCTTACATGGATATCCTGCTACGTTTTGTTTGACACAAAAAAGCACCAATAAAAAAATTGGTTGTCTGTAAAGTCTGTTTACGGACGATAGATTTACGTGATAACGTCATAATCATAATCGTAATCATAATCATAGTCATAATCATTATTTTATGTAATTTTTATCGTGCCTCTCTATCGCTTGGTGGAACGTTACGCGTAACGTTACGCGGAACGGTACTATTTTTCATGAGTGCTGCTGTTCATCAATTTATTAAACGTTATCACGTCAAAAAGCTATTTTAAAATTATTTTAGTGCATATTTACCTAGATTCATCATCATATATTGATTATTATTCATAAAACACCTGTATTTAAACATCTACCATTAACAAAATACAAGGAAGAAGCGGCAGTATGTTTGTTGACTCCACAATTTACACTCTACCCGTGCAGTCTCGCTAGTAAGAGCTCCGTACTATAATGTAATTAATTACTGCTGGGGAACATTGCACAGCCCTATGACACTCTTGTAGTAGTCCTTCTTGTCCAGGGAGTCCACTAGGAACTTGCCGAGATCGTGTTTGGAGATGCTGCGGCCGGGAGACTTCTCTGGGTTGACCTCCACGATAATGTCCCGGCTTGGATCCTCTGCGGACAATAATTATTACGATATGAAACGAGTGGGGTCATTTTGGTGGCTTCCTGCCAATGTGGTGGATTTGGATGTTGATTTTTAGGAAATCGTCCCGTTTTCGTATTGGTATGATAATTTTGATTTTCCACCCCTAAGGAAACGCGAAAGTAGTACATGGCGCATATTTATGGATTTTTTTAAAGAGCGTTCAGAAGATTTTCGAATAACGTAAAATAGTCGTAGTTTAAATTCGATAAGTGTTGGTACCATAGATGTGGTTGGTACTAAGCTGAGAGAGACAAATTAATAACTGACCAAACTTTTCCCAACGCAAACACTTTTTTGTTAATCTCGCCAAAGAGCAAATGCCGTATTTCTTCCTCGGTTCAAAACATTTGGCAGTAGAGCCTGACATTTTAAAAGTATTATTTAGGCCTATTTGAGACAATAAACATCCCACCAAAAACATAAATGTAAAAAAAGGAGAGCCAAGTTCAATACAAAAATTATGCTTGGCTGTCGGCTTCGCCGCAAAAAGAATGGAGATCAAAATGAGTGCCAAGTTCTATGTAAAAGCGAAATTTGTATTTATAGGAACAAAAAAACAATATGAACAATTATTAAACTCTATTTCTTTGCTTTATTGGATACCTATTACAATTGCTGTTATTCAAAAATGTGAGATCTTAAAATAGGTTAGATTTGACTTGGCCAGTTTTCGTTACATCAGTCATTTTATAAAGTTATACAACATTTTAATTCCGATAAAAACTCGCCAAGTCAAATCTAACCTATTTTAAGATCTCACATTTTTGAATAACAGCAATTGTAATAGGTATCCAATAAAGCAAAGAAATAGAGTTTAATAATTGTTCATATTGTTTTTTTGTTCCTATAAATACAAATTTCGATTTTACATAGAACTTGGCACTCATTTTGATCTCCATTCTTTTTGCGGCGAAGCCGACAGCCAAGCATAATTTTTGTATTGAACTTGGCTCTCCTTTTTTTACATTTATGTTTTTGGTGGGATATCATTACTTTTTGTAAAGAAAACTAGGCAGGTATTGAGTTTAAAGCTTTTTCTTGCGTTTCCGCTGCGTGATTTTCTTTTTTATACTATTTTCTACACTCTCTTGAATGTTAGAGATAAAAGTGCGCATTGCCCATTCATTATCTGCTACCTTTTTAGTACGCTTCCTGTTTATGCTTAAATTAGCTAAGTCCGGGCGATATAGGGATCTCAGGCGGTTATATTCTATTATAGAACTATCTTGTGCCTTAATTTGACTAGGGTCTAGATTAATAAGGTGTACTCCATCTAGGGTTTTAACCCTGGAGAGCGCAACGTAACCCTGTCCTCTGCTAAATATCGAAGTGCCTATGTCTAGAAGAGCGCTGTCCAGACTAAGTCCTTGTGATTTGTGGATGGTAATAGCGTAAGCCAAGCAAATAGGGAACTGCTCCCGGTGAACATATATATTATTTAATATCTGAAACTTAGTCTTGACACGTTCTAGTTCATAGTTAAATTATTAAATTTGATAATAATTCTACGTGCACTATTGTTTCTATCGACTTCCCAGTTTATTTTCTCTATGACTCCAATAGAGCCGTTCACTAGCCCTTTACTAACATCTATATTCCTACGCAACATAACTCGCGCACCCAATTTGATCGTGATAACGTTTTCTAATCCAGCGGTTAATGATGAATCATCGTCGTTCTTTTTCAGCACTTCCTTTGCTCGCTTGTTTAAATACCGTGGACAGTCTATTTCATCGATTGAGTTCAATTTAATTTCCGGTTGTTCCATGCATTGTTTGTATGAGGACACCACTTATTTTTTGATTTTTTCCTACGTTTACACACAATTAATGAGCTGGATTCCAAATTTCATCCTTCTAGGTCATCTGGAAGTAGGTTAGGTTTAGGTACTCTATGTCAGTTTGTATGGGGGACACCCCTTATTTTTGAGTTTTTTTTATTTTTTGATTTTTTCCTACATTTACACACAATTAACGAGCTAGATTCCAAATTTCATCCTTCTAGGTCATCTGGAAGTAGGTTAGGTTTAGGTACTATATGTCAGTTTGTATGGGGACACCCCTTATTTTTTGACTTTTTTTTTAATTTTTTTACCACGCTTACACACAATTACCAAGCTGGATTTCAAATTTCATCTTTCTAGGTCATCTGGAAGTAGGTTAGGTTTAGGTACTATATGTCAGTTTGTATGGGGACACCCCTTATTTTTTGACTTTTCTTGATTTTTTGATTTTTTCCTACGCTTACACACAGTTACTGAGCTGGATTCCAAATTCCATCCTTCTAGGTCATCTGGAAGTAGGTTA
This sequence comes from Coenonympha arcania, assembly GCA_036785405.1. Taxonomy (NCBI): domain Eukaryota; kingdom Metazoa; phylum Arthropoda; class Insecta; order Lepidoptera; family Nymphalidae; genus Coenonympha; species Coenonympha arcania. The sequence goes on from CM072073.1 coordinate 779,338, forward strand.
GGTTTTTGTACTATATGTTAGTTTGTATGGGGACGCCCCTTATTTTTTGTCTTTATTTTATTTTCAGATTTTTCCCTACGCTTACACACAATAACCAAGCTGGATTTCAAATTTCATCTTTCTAGGTCATCTGGAAGTATAGGTTAGATTTAGGTACTATATTTCAGTTTGTATGGGAACACCCCTTACTTTTTGACTTTTCTTTATTTTTTGATTTTTCCCTACGCTTACACACAGTTACCGAGCTGGATTCCAAATTTCATCCTTCTAGGTCATCTGGAAGTAGGTTAGGTTTTTGTACTATATGTTAGTTTGTATGGGGACACCCCTTATTTTTTTACTTTTTTTTATTTTCTGATTTTTTCCTACGCTTACACAAAATCACCAAGCTGGATTTCAAATTTCATCTTTCTAGGTCATCTGGAAGTATAGGTTAGATTTAGGTACTATATTTCAGTTTGTATGGGAACACCCCTTATTTTTTGACTTTTCTTTATTTTTTGATTTTTTCCTTCGCTTACACACAGTTACTGAGCTGGATTCCAAATTTCATCATTCTAGGTCAACTGGAAGTAGGTTAGGTTTTTGTACTATATGTCAGTCAGTATGAATTTTAACGACTTTTTGACCTTCATATCTTTATAACCGTTTGAGCTAGCTTCATGAAATTTGGGCTTCTATATGTTCTTATGGATTTAATTAAACACGCGTAGTTTTATGTGTTTACGTTAAAGAGGTTTTGAGTTATAGAAGGGTCAAAAGTGGCACCAAGTGGTTCGTGTAATATTACACTTGGCGCTGGCTAGCCAGTTCCTTTCTTTTTGAACTTGTCTTGACACGCTGCCGCGTGTCTAGATTTTGATTTTTTCCATGCTTTGATTGTCATACGGTTGTATGACAATCAAGCAATTCAGCCAATCAGCGTAATTGAAATCATTTGTACATAAATTGTATGAATGGCTTAGTTCGAAGGCGTTTGTCAAGGAGTTCTTAGAGTATAGAGAGCAACGTTAGCTGATATTCTGTTTGACATTGTAATAATAATTTATATATTTTAACATGAATAATTAATAGTTAAAGCTTTAATAACATAACTAAGTAATTAAATTGTAACATTTGCATACCCGTATGTGGGTAAAAACATTCGGTTTCCAATTTTGTATTCTTCCATTTAACCATGTTTTTAAGCAAATAAAGAATTAGTTTACTTTACTTTTGAAACCTTAGGTTTTTATTTAGGCTATGAGGGCTGGAACACAGAGCACATAATAACTAGGTCTGGAATCTTAATAGGCATCATGGGCCGTTGCCATAACAAAGCGATGATTCCCTGAGGTCGTTGCCCTGCGCCGGCGCAGACTCCTCTGCCATAATCGACCGGAACACGTCGATTTGAAACAGACATAGGATGATAGGACAAAATGATCTACCACTTAATGCCGTAGACGGTAATTTAAATTTTGTCTTCCTCGCTCTTTGCGCTGGTGCGTGCGACAGGCAGCGTTGCGGGAGATTATGACAATAAAAATGCGTCTTACCCATCAACGATATGTAAGGGACGAATGAGGTAACTACAGCATGGTTTTAAGAATTGCCCATAACTTTGGAATCCGTATGTCGATTGAAAAAATGGATAATGATATGGATAAAAATGGATATGGATGAAATGGATTTACCACTTAATGATATGGATAAAAATGGATATGGATGGAATGGATTTACCACTTAACGGCCTACAAGCCGTATTTAGGTGATTTTGAGTGAAGTTTTACGTAAAAACTATAAAGACAATTACTCTCAAATTTAAACGTCATGTATTTTGGGTCTTTAATCTAAAATCGCTAAGAAGCAGAAACACGATTGGATAAAATTTTCTCGATAGAAAGTTCTCCCAAAAGTTGCTCCAAAATCTCAGTTTTCCTGTTATATATCGGAAACTGCAATTGATGTAATTGTAATTTTTGTTTTATTGTGTCGGTAATAACAATATTCAAAAACGCTGAGAACCGATTTTTGATTACTGGCTTAGTTTTTGAGTAATTAGGTGAAAGGTTGTTTTTCTGATATATTCTTCCGCGACGCTGCATGTCGCACCTACCAACGTATCCGTGAGAGTGAGAAAGACAAAAATAAATTCAATGAATCCCCTTAATGCCGTAGACGGTAATTTAAATTTTGTCTTCCTCGCTCTTTGCGCTGATGCGTGCGACAGGCAGCGTTGCGGAAGATTATGACAATAAAAAGGCGTCTTACCCATCAACGAGATATAAGGGACGAGTGAGGTAACTACAGCATGGTTTTAAGAATTGCCCATAACTTTGGAATCCGGATGTCGATTGAAAAAATGGATACTGTAGTCTGTAATACAAAGACGTTTGAATTTGGTTCAGCCTGGTAGCGGATTCCAATTTCCATACATCCATGCTTCTTTTGGAAGTAATTGCGCTATGAAAGACATTTGCTAGGGCCGGCCGGAACTAAAGGCTCAATTAGCGATAGCTAAGTACGAGTAACTATACAGTGTGAGTCTTCATATAATGTGCACATATTAAAATGAGGGAAACTATGCTTAATTTTATCGACGGAAAACGTATTAAAAAAAAATCTAAAAAATTTTTTTATATTTTTTTGGAATTTTTAAAATTTTTGTTCGCTACTATGACCCTTGTGTAAACAAAACGGTGTAACTTTTAAACTAAATGATCTATCACGATGAATCAAACTTATTAATGATTGGAAGTAATGGTCCGTCCTTATGAAATGAAAATTGTGGAAAAAAATTACCCTCAATGGAAAATACACGTGTTTTTAATAAAATTTCTTTTTTTTTCACTAATTTTTACAATAATCGTAAAATTTCTCTTTAAAATGCCCCCATTGTGTGCCTTTTTTTATTATTTTAAATTATTCCTCATCGTATTAGCTACTTAATGGTAAAAATTGCATGTTTGTAACTTAATCCTAACATTTCTTTGTAACTGTTCAAAAATAGCACTCCAAACGCGCAAGTTATTGTTTTCGGAAGGCTCTACGTGATATCTACAATCTCAATGATTAGTGCGTAGCCGTGTCCTAGGCCTTTCTTTAACACTTGATAAGAAATGTTAGAATTGAGTTATAAGCATGCAATTTTTACCATTAGGTAGCTAATACGATGAGGAATAATTTATAGTAATAAAAAAGGCACACAATGGGGGCATTATATTGAGAAATTTTACGATTATTGTAAAAATTAAGTAGTGAAAAAAAAAACCAGAAATTTTATTAAAAACACGTGTATTTTCCATTGCGGGTAATTTTTTTCCACAATTTTCATTTCATAAGGACCGAATTGATTTCATCGTAAAATGACGCATACACTAAGAATTTTGAGTACACCCAAATTTGAGCAAATAAATAAATATTTCAGTTTAGGTATAAATATACGCCTGCTTGATATCTGTGGAATTTTTTAAATAACTTCTCTGTTATTTGGAAACTTCCTTGTTTTGTTCTAATGATTTAATAACCTCCTATCATAAACAGGTTTACGTTTAACCATGGCATACGTTCTAAACCGAGTAGAAAATTACAGTTAGTAAAATACTTTGTCAGTGAGTAACGTAACCTATTTCTAGTAGTACATATTATACTTATAACAATAATTAGTACGTACCTACTACCTACTATCTTACTAAGCATTTCGTCTTATTATAATTTACTACAGAAACACTAATATTCCAAGAATTCAAACTATTTATCGGTATCGACCATCAACTTGCCATGTAGGTAGGTATACTTACTACATTGCAATTTGCAAACTAACACATATGGAAGCTTTTCAAATAAAAAGTCTCTAAGTGTCTAAGTCTAACCTAACCTAACCATCATTCATCAATCTTTAGCATGAATTCTTGGTCACGGGGCATTACTCATCAAGCTTTGAAAATGGAAGTGCCAAGTTTTCTTGCCGGTTCTTCTTGGTTTCAATCATCGCGTTATTCGGATTGTCATACGTGGTAGACGGTGGATGCACTATCACAAAATGCCTAAAAATGTAGAATTTATATATGAAAAAATATAGAAATACCTACCAAACTGTTATTAGCATAAATAATGCCCCAAAAGTTACAACCATGTAAAGGAGCACAGACAAACAAACTAGATTACTTTCCTGACAATTTACTGAATACTCATAGCATAGAGTTGGTTGAAAAAAGCCTTGAGAAACATCTTCCAAGGGATTTGAACCCGAGTCTTTGCGCGATAAGCAAAGATCCGCGCGTATTTACTACCGAACTTAAACGACTTTGATATCTATCTGTCAATGCTAAACAGTCTTCCTGAGAAGTTTCCATGTCCGAATATGGTTTTTTGGCAAATGCCAGCAAATTAGTCGAGTAAATAATAAATATTGACATCGTCTAGTGACGTGTAGGTATATTCCGATATTCCGCAACCTTGGTAAATAAAGCCAAAATAAACAACCGGTTACGTCCATAAATCCACGCACTATATGTTATTCAGATACGAAAAATTCGTTAACAGGAAACATCAAACGTTAATTAGCTAGGAAACGTTAAAAATGACTTGGATAGGTAACTCACACATACTTTGCAATGATTATATTCTGTAAATGCTTATGCGTTTTTATCTAAATCTTTTATCTTAATCCAGCCATAGTTATTTTACTGCAATCGATTGTACCTATAAATTGCTATGTGAGATAAGATCTTTTGGAGGATTTGATAATGTAATATGAGATATGTAGGTAGGTACCTACTCCAAAATGTATTGCTCAAGTCTCAATCTTCGGCCACTTCTGCGGTCTGCCAATCTAGATTATTATACTGCAAATGTGTGTGTGCATATGCAGATGAACATAGTACAATCTAAATATTCCGTCACTCAAACAAATCTTTATTTCACATAGGCCTAACGGACACGCTCTTGCAAAATGTCAATATGATATTTGTTGCATATGTATGGTGATAACTATACAAGTCGATGAAAACTAAGTTTTAGAGGGTTCACTTGTGTTTTAAGTCTCATGGGATGAAAATTTTTAGTCTTATAAAATTGCAAAGCTGTAATGGTAAAGAGTACAGAGTAAAGAGTGCCTGGAAAAAACCTTTGAACTCGCGCCACAGCTACTACACGCCCTGTGATCGCAACGTAACATAATCGACAGCACTATTATTTTCCCCTACATATTATCATGTTTTTGAGACCACCTCTTTAGAAATCTCTGTGAGATTGTCTCAACTAGAATAACAATACACGATTGAGATAAAACTTGGATTGACATCTACCCTGAACACGTCCTGTCCACTGCGCGAAAAAATGTCGCCAGTTTATCGGTGCCAAAAATGCTTGTTTTGTCACCAACAGTAAGGCCATGCTGTAGTTCGCTCTGCAGCCACCTATAGAATTTTGTCAGACGGCGCTTATGTACGTAAAATGTTCGGATGCCCATATCCTGAGGTTTTATTATTGGTGGATAAAACACAAACTGTCGATGAAATTTTAAAAGGTTTTTCCTAAACTGAAAATAACTTACCGGAAATATGTGGCGCGAAGACCGCAATCCAGTTAAGACCACTCTCCTTCAACGCTTCATACATCCGTTTGTGGTCCTTTGTCACCTCCGTAAATATGGGAGGCACCTTATCCATTTCATAGAACAAGAAGGCAGATATACAAGCCGAGACAGTCTTGACGTTCTTGGCCCTCATGCCTTCTATGATGTTCTTGGTTCCTTCTGACATGTCAGAGGTAGGGTCCAAGTTTCCTCTCGTCCCTATCGCGATGACCACCCCATCTGTGCCTTCGATCGCGTTGAACACTGAGTCAGGTTCGAGGAAGTCTCCTTTGAAGACCTCCACTTTTTCCCTTAGCTCTTCTGGCAGTTTGGCCGGGTCGCGGACGAATGCGCGTACTTCTAGCCCTGCACAGAAGTAATGGTGGTGTTAGTTTCATGACTTCCTCACGAAGTGACACACACTCAGATTCAAGCGAGCTCGCAGATTCCATTCCCGTCACGGGCCTCTTTCAAATTTTATACCTCCTAATTTGGCTCAGGTCTAGTCAGGTCTAGTCTGGTGGGAGACTTCGGCCGTAGCTAATTACCATCCTACCAGCACAGACCCATCGCCAATCGATTAAGCAAAAATAATTATGAGATGGATTTGCAACCTCTGATTTTGACTCCTACAAATGTAACATTGGAATAATCTTAGATACTACTTTTTTCCCATGACTTTGCCAATCTGGTGGATTACAGCTATCTTAGCTATTCACTTCATAGTTGAATTAGGTTGGTTGCCACACATACAAACTTCCACTGTACATTCATTTTTTTATAATAAAGAATGATGAGACAAGCAAGACGTTCACCTGATGTAAAGTGATACACATGGCCATGTCAGATGCAGGGCTCCCATAATTTTGCATTGCAATTTATTACGATAGGTCTCATTTCGCCCAGTAATCACGTCGGCATACAGTGCCCTTCAAACCAGAACACAGTAAAATTTTACTGCTTCAGAATAAATTTAACAGACAAGATTGCAAGATGACTGTGTAAACTACAACCAGTAAAATATCCCATAATCCCAGTATATTGTATGCATAGTTGCTTTAAATAATATGTATCAAGGACACATTTAAATATCTGTGAATTTAAGTCATTCATTACTTATTTTTAACTATTCCAATAAATGCTTGAATAGAAACAAAGCCAAATTGGATTTACTTATGATAAGTAGGTGTATACTTATTAAACCTTTGAACCCTACTTGAATGAAACTACTTATATAAAGAAGACAAATACTACATTAGTTATTGGTCTAATCTATTAGTGCAAACTCAACTTTTATCAACTATATAAACTAACAATTAACAACAATATAAACTAACGATTTGTTTATGTTGTTGTTGATAAATGATGTGTATACCAATTAATGACCAAATACCTAATTTGAAGCCTCTATGTCATGAAGAAATGGATCAGAGGGCCTGATGGAACAATTCATTAATTGGGATATTTCTAAATAATGCTGGTTTGGAGAAGAAAAGCTAAATATTACCTTATGTAAATAGGTTAATCATAAATAGCACATACTCATTAAAAAAATAAAATTGAAAGACTAAAGAACTATTAAATTTGTTAATAGCTATCAGTCGTTAAATACTAAAATGGGATAGACAGATTTAGAACTAGGCTAAGGACAGAATGTGATATGTATCGAAATTATCGAGTCTGGTGCATGTACTCCCATAGCTCTGGTAGTTCCCATTGCTTTATTTCTCTTTGAAAAAAAAAGTATCCCAGAAATATCCATACAGTATGAAACTATCATCAGCTATCTATATTTTCAGTCAAAACTCAAATTGGTAGTTTTGGCATCAAATAACAAACACTCAAACTTTAACATTTATAATACTGAAATCAGATTAAATATTGATACTTATTCAGTATTCACAATATCAAACCACAATTTTTCCAGTAGATATTATCCCTACGGTTTTTTAATCCCATTGAAATTGTTGTTGTAGTAGGTATAAAACACTTGTAGTTTGTTACCTTTTTTTAAAGCCGCCTCCACAGCGCAAAGACCGGTCGTGCCGGTAGACCCAAAAATCACAATTTTCTTCATGATTGTTAGACTATAACGCGTCGATACTCGCCGGTCTATAATGCACTACTGCGGCCAATTCAATTTGGCTTGTATTAAATTATATCGCCTCCGAACAAAACCGATAGCGAGTTGAAGAACCTTGAATCTCAGCCTTGAATCACCTTGAACACCTTGAATTTGTAAATAAATTATCAGATGACAGTTGACACTGACTGATCATTTTAATTTGGTATCCACAGACCACAACTAATTTTGTCACAGATATAGCAAAACTATGGAGATGGTATTTCACTAATTCTAGCCTAAACTTGCGTGACATGCGGTGAGCGTCAAGATTTATTGTCAAATGTTCATGTGTTTTTGTTTTTTTTAATAACTGGCTTTACGGCTCTGGGTTCCAGCCCTTCTGAGCCTCTAGATAAAAAGTCACAAAATTACAAAACATTATGTCAAAAACACAACAAGCTTCTTTTGATAGTGACATATCACACAATCACTGTACAGATTTTTGAAGGTTATGTTAACACTGTTGATATTAATACACTTTTCTTCATTCTTGGTTTATAACATTTTTATATATCTTGAGCACCAGAAATAAAGGAATATAATGGTCTGAAGAATTTTTCATTAGCTAATAGACTTTGAAGAGTATCAGGAACTTTATCATCATTGATATCTTGAATGGAATTAATGAGGAGCAATCTATTTATACCGAATTGACGACATTGAAAAACAAGATGATATAAGTCTCCATTCGTTTCACCACAGTATTCACAATCACTATTTTCTTTCATTCCCAAGCGATGTAGGTGGGTGGCTATTCTGCTATGTCCAAATCTCATTCGATTTATAGTCGTAATGAATTTTCTATTATTAATCCCTTTTTTGTTATACCAAGGAGTGGCTGGCGGGGTTTTTTGTATTTCATAATACCAAATTCCTTTGGACTTACTTATTTCTTCCCAGTATGACTTCCATATGGATCTCAATTTATTGCTTATCAAGGCATATATATCGGTAAATGGTATTTCCAGCATTGAGGAGTGATCTCAGCATGTTGATGTGTATATATTTCTAGTAGCAATGTCTGCTTCCTCGTTTCCAGTTATGCCAGAGTGTGAGGGGACCCATATAAAGGTAACAGTTATTTTTCTATTATTAAGATTGCTTAGTAAGTTTCTTATATTATATACAATGTAATTTTTTTTGTAATCTATTTTGTTAGATTCAATAGCTAGTATAGCACTTTTTGAATCAGTTACAATTAAAAACTGTGAATTTACAATATTATTTATGTACAATAAAGATAAGTAGATTGCATAACACTCAGCTGTAAAAATAGAACATAAATTGTCAATTTTAAAAGTTTTAGATATTTTCTTTTGGGAATCATAAAATGCTGAAGTGGTATGCTCTTCAGATTTTGATCCATCTGTATAAATTGTATAGAAATGATTATCAGCTAAGTATCTTAACATTTCTACTTGAGAATTCACTTTTTCTTGACATATAGAAACATTAACATTCATTAAAGCATCATATTCTATTTTATATAAGGGCCATGGTTTGCTTTTATACATATTTTACGTTTGGGTCCGTGAGTATAAAACAATCCTTAGTATGTCTGGTAATCGACCAGATAAAAGCATATTTACATCTATATATGAGCTAATATCAAAGTCAGGTACGTCATAGGGAAGTATTTTCTTTAAAACTAAATTATTATTTGAACTGATTAATTTAACACAAAACCGTTCAGCAATTTGTAGTCTTCTTAGTATAAGTGGAGGAATACAACTTTCTACTTCCATTACATGGATTGGTGTAGAACACATAGCCCCAGTTACTATACGCAATGCTTTATTCTGAATTATATCTAATTTCTTGAAAAACAATTTATTTGCATTTAAGTATGCTAATGTGCTGTAATCAAAATGACTTCGAACTATACTTTTATAAAGCATTGATAATAACTTTGGGTCAGCTCCCCAATGTACACCTGCTAACGATTTTAAAACATTGAGACCCATACAGGCATTTTTACATAGATTATTTACATGTTCTTGGAAAGTTAACTTCTGATCAAGCAGTATTCCTAAAAATTTTTTTTTCAATAACCAAGGCAATGGTGAGTTATTATATTTTACAAAACTATCACATGAATAATTTTTTTTGGAAAAAACTATAGCTCCACTTTTACTAGGACTAATGTTTAACTTTAACTTATTTGAATAAAACTCATGGACTTGTTCTAATGCTAAATTTAAATTATTTATAGCTATATTTACATCTTTATTTACAGTATATACAAGAAGATCATCAGCGAATTGCAAAAAGTTTATATTTCCATCTGTAATATATTTATTTATTAAACATGTATATATATTATATAACAAAGGAGATATAGTAGCACCTTGCATGGTGCCTTTATATACATTTCTAGGGCCATGTAAAATGTTATTAAATTTAACATACATAGTGCGGTCATATAAAAAATTAAAAATCCATTTACAAACTTTTCCAGGAATACCAATCTCACACAGGATGTCAACCAATATGGAAGGATCTACATTATCAAATGCACCTTGTATATCAATAAATGCACAAACTGTGGTCGCATGGCTGGTAAATGAATGAGTTATATCAGATATCAAAGAGGTAAAACTCTCTGCTGCACTTTTTCCTTTCCGGAAATCAAATTGCTGTTCAGGTAAGATATTATTTGCTTCTATGTAATAGTCTAGTCTGTTTTTTAACATGTATTCAAATAATTTTCCTACACAAGAGGAAAAAGAAATTGGCCTGTAGGAGTTGAAGTCATGTTCTGGTTTATCAGGTTTCAAAATCGGTATCACACATTGCGTTTTCCAAGACTGTGGGATACATTGATTGTCCCAAAGCAAATTAAAGATTTTTAAAAGAGTTTTTTGTCCATTAACATGCATGTTACTAATTAGTTTGTATGGAATATCATCCAATCCCGGAGTGGAATCTCTCCTTGATTTTATGGCTGCAATAAATTCATTCCAAGTAAATGCTTTCAGGAGAAAAGAGCTACTGTCACTACCTATCTTATTAAATATTGAATTTAAATTTAAAATATCAATTTCTTTTTCAGATGGTGCTATTGTGGGTGCATATTTATCTAAGAAAGAAGGAATCCATTCATCATTTTTTGGTTGCTTATGTTGCCGATATCTGGTGCAGCGGATCCGTTAGTCAATGCACCGGCTCTAGGACTATAATCCAGTAGGTACGGCGGGCGGGTCGTAAAATCTCTGTGCTACTACGCTGTGTTACCAAATCAAAACTAGCTCGTTAAAACAAAAAAGAACTCTTTATTTTACTCAAATTAACATAATCACTTAGACTTTACAATTATTTCAATTCCGATCTTCTTTCTTCGTTTCAAACTAAATAACTGCCTGCCCACCCGAAAGCGGCCGTATTTATATGAAAATAAATCTATCTATCCTTATCACATTTTATGCTTTTCTCTTTCTCAAAATACTCGAAAATACGATTACTTTCTGATGGGCATACATACAATATTAAACCTTAACACTTCGTAAATAAAGTTTACTTTTCAATGTACCTACATCAATTTGTTTACTAAAGTTATGACTCATGAGTCATCTCGACGGTTCGCGAGTTTAGGTAGGTACCTATTATGTGTAGTTGTTTATTTGGTACTTAGCGATAATGTGCAACACAAATAGGTACCTATCTATTACAGATACTTTCTTACGCTAAACTAACGTATTCGTCGCTAACAATTCTCCCCACCGGTGCGTAGCACCTCTTCCTGTCGGAGCGACGATGATTTAGCAGGAACTAACACGATGACTCGTCGGCTTGGACGTCGCATTAAACCTCCATTAGTTTGAACGTCTAAAATTCTTACTCGTCCATCTGGTCCGGGATACAACTTTATGACTTTACCACGTGGCCAGGTATTTCGTGGAAGCGTCGAATCAACTATTAATACGATGTCTCCGATTTGTGGATCTCTTGTTTCCTTTCCAGTCACTTTTCGTGGCTTTAACGTAGGTAAGTACTCATCGATCCATCTCCTCCAAAAATGATCAGTAAGTCTTTGAGCTGTTCTCCAATTTGCCTTTCCGATTAGATCTTGATCGTTGAACTCTCCTGGAGCCATTGCTCCGCATGACCTTCCCAAAAGAAAATGATTCGGTGTTAAGCTCTCTTCGTCATTTGGATCTGTACTAAGATGTGTCAATGGACGTGAGTTTATTATATGCTCTACTTCTGTCATCAATGTATGCAATACTTCTTCTGGTGGGTTTCTTTCATTGAGTACAACTGCCAGTGACGTTTTCACGGATCTAACCATCCTTTCCCAAGCCCCGCCCATGTTCGGAGTTCCAGGGGGGATAAACTTCCATCTTAAGCCCTTTTCTATGGCGGCTTCTTCTAGTTCTTTGCTGGCCTTGCAGAAATTAGATGCATTGTCACTCACGATTACTTTTGGTGTTCCGCGTCTAGCAGCCATACGGCGCAATGCCATGATCATTGAGCTAGCGCTTAATGAGGGTACTAATTCCAAGTGGACAGCTCTGGTTGTGAGACATGTGAATAATGCTCCCCACCGTTTTTCGACTCTTCTTCCCACAGTTACTGTCATTGGTCCGAAATAATCCACGGCAGTACTTGAAAATGGATGTTTATGGACTTGTAATCTTTCAACTGGCAGATCTCCCATTGGTGGAATCTGTGGTGTACTTTTCCTTAATTTGCACCATTGGCATTCATGCGTGACCTTTTTTACTGCAGTTCGTAATCCAAGGATCCAATATCTTTGCCTTATCTCATTCATTACCGTTAATGTGTTTGCATGCAGGAATCTTTTATGGTAGTCATCAATGAGTAACTGTGCTATCCATTGTTTCCCATCTAAAACGACTGGATTAGTGTTGCTGTATAAACATTTCTGAGTTCGGCTTCTTAGTCTCATTATATTGTTATCACTTAGATAAACATCTATCTTTTTTAATCGGCTTGAATTTTCTAGGGGTTTACCTTTCTGTAAATCCGTTAACTCTTTTCTAAAACTCTCTTCTTGGCTTCTTTTGATAAGAAATTCTTCTGCTTTACACAAGTGTTCTTCTTGTAAAGGAATGAGTTTCAGATTTGTCTGTCTTTTTGTTATTTTCATTCTTCGTGTATTCTTCCTCTGAGGTTTTGGTCTTGGATTCCACGTGTCATCTTTGCATTTAGCGGCATTAACCTTTTCCATTTTCTTCTTTCGTAACAACTCTAAGAACTGAAATACTCTTGCTGTCGCTCGGAGCAGTTTTGTCCATGAAGAAAATCTACTTGGATCTGGCCCCTCTATAGTTGAAACTCTTAAAGTAGCAACTTGTACTTCTTTTTCTTCTAAATTCCCAGAACATTTCTCAAATCTTCTCACGGGCCAATCTTCTTCTTCTCTTCGTAGAAATGTTGGACCTTGAAACCATCTTGCAGTGTAATCAAAATCGTTAGGTGTACCTCTCGTTGCATCATCGGCAGGATTTTCTTTTGTGGGAACCCATCTCCATTCTTTAATATTCGTTGTTTCTTCAATTTCTGCAAGTCGATGGGCTACAAAGGTTTTGAATTTCCGAGGATCGGCTTTTATCCATTGCAAAACTGTACTTGAATCTGTCCAAAATGTTTTCTTCAGTACATGCAGATTCATTTCTTTTTCAATAGTTGCTGTCAATCTGGTTCCTAATAAAGCCGCTTGTAATTCTAGTCGCGGAATAGAAACAGGTTTTGTTGGAGCTACTCTAGCTTTTCCAGCAATTAATGCAACGTGCACCTCCCCATTAGGCCTCTTTGTTCTCCAGTAAACAGCCGCAGCGTAGGCTTCTTCACTAGCATCTGTGAATGTATGTAATTCTCCTTCCTGTGAATATGGCGAGATGCACCTAGGAGCCTTGAGCTTAGTTAGGGAAGCTACGTCTGCTAGATACTTAAGCCATGACTTTACTTGTTCATCTTGGATTTTTTCATCCCAATCTATTTTTGTCCTCCATATGTCTTGAATTAACTTTTTCCCTTGAATCAATACCGGCGTTGCAAATCCTAGTGGGTCAAATGTTGACATAACCGCACTCGTTACTTCACGCTTGGTTGGAATCTTTTGGCCATTGACAACTTCTTTTGATATATTTCGCAATCCAATATTAAAGGCCAATGCATCTTCTTTTACCAACCACTTTAAACCAAGAGTCTTTGCCTCCTTTGTGATGTCCAAGGAGTCTTCTTTTATAGTTTCTGTAAATTCTTTAATCACATCTAAGTTGTTGCTGGCCCATCCTTTCAAGTGAAAGCCTGCCTTTTCATGAATTTCTTTGACTTTTGCCGCTGTTTTTTTGCCTTCTCCGCTGTGGTAAAACTTTGCAAATAATCGTCCATGTAGTGATTCTTTTCAATTGCCTTTACTGCTTCGGGTTCATAGTCTTCGAATTCCTTTGCGTTCTTGTTCATGACATAAATTGCTGTTGCAGGAGACGAGGCAGCTCCAAAAATTACTGAAGTCATACGGAACTCTTCAGGTTTCTCCGTTCTATCGTCTCCACGCCATAAAAATCTCAAACTGTCTCGATCTTCATGCCTTATTTTGATACGAAGAAACATTTCCTGAATATCTGCCATAACTGCTACTGGCCCTTCTCTGAATCGCAGTAAAACTCCAAAAAGCGATTGAAGTAGGTCTGGCCCTGCCAACAGTGCGTCATTAAGGCTTTTCCCTTCAAATTTTGCTGCTGCATCAAATACGATCCTTGGTTTCTTTTTCACAGGGTGGACAACTGCAAAATGGGGAAGATAGAACGTTCTTCCAATGGTAGTCGTTTCTGGTGCCTTCTCTGCATATCCTTTCTGTAACAAATCCTCAATTTGGGCTTTGTAAGATGTTTTTAAAGCGATGTCCCGGTCCAACTTCTTCTCGATATTGATTAACCGGCGAAAGGCTTGAGCATAATTATTAGGCAGGGTTTCATCATCTCTTTTCCACAAAAGACCTGTTTCGTATTGGTTGCAGGGTAATTTCTTCGTAGTTTTTTCCAAAACTTCTAAAGCTCTGCGATCGCTGTCGTTACTCGGCAGATTTGGTTGCACTCCTAGTGATTCCAATTTAAAATGTTCCTTGACCATTTCTTCAACAATGTCTTCTTTTACTCTGCAATTGCTTACAAAATTGACTATTGCGTTGGCTCCTGTATCATATCCATGCAAAACCCAACCAAGCTGAGTTAGTGACGCAACTGGTTTTGACCCTCTTCCCTTTTTCAACTGCCTAGTAACAATCAATTCCCAGTTGTCCTGTCCTATAAGAAGCATAGGTTTCTCGCTTGTGTAAACCAGTTGTTCCTTGATGTCATTTAAGTGCGGACAATCTTTAAGTATCTTTACATCGACTTCTTGCTCTGTTAATTTTAAACCCTCAATCGTTCTTGCATTTAATGTTGTTGTTTCTTTCCTATGTGTACCTTGTATCTTCAGAGTGATTTTTTGAGAGTTTTTGTTCTTCAGTTCTTTTCCCCCAATTGTCTGTAGAGTCAGCGATTCTTTGTCTCCTTCTATTCCAATTCTTTCAGCAATGGAAGAATCTAATAAAGTTATCGTGGAGCCTTCATCCAATAAAGCCAAAATTTGTGCTTCTCCTTTCGGTCCAAAAAGTTTTACAGGTACTATCTTCAAATACACTTTACCTTCTGTTGTAGCAGCGTGAACCGATGCTATTTTTGCTTCTTCATTTTCACTGTAGTAGTAACTTTCTTCACAGTCATCAATGTCCACGTTATTACAAGATTCTTTATTTTGCTGGGACGTCACAAAAGGCTGTTCAGAGTGAAGGGCTACATGGTGCCACCTCCTACATTTCTTGCATGGTGGAGCTCTGCATACCATTTTCTGGTGCTTAAAGCGAAGGCACTTGAAACACATTCGTGCTCTCTTAGCTATATTCCACCTTTCATCTACATCAGCTTCTTTAAATCTTCTGCATGCTAATAAGCTATGATCTCCATCACACACGACGCATGGATATTTGGGTCTTTCCGTCGTTGGAGTTAGTATGCCCTGATAAGTTGATTCTTGTGCTTCTTCAATTGCTTGCGTGGTGTGAGTTGACCTTTTTGTATGAGGCGTATTTGTAAATTGAAGCTTCTTTGGGTCTCCAAGTTCGGGCGGTGCGAAAGCTCCATAATTCTGTATTTCTTCTGCTAAAAATAAGTCAATGACATCTAAATCTGCTATCTCTATATTTCTATATCGACCATTAAATGCGACGAACCTGTCATGCATATTTTCAGACATCTTTTCTCTGATGCAGTTGGATGTTTCTGGTGAGTGTAGGTATTGTGGTTTTTTCAACGTTCGGATGATGGAGATAGATGCTCTCACTTGACTGGCAAATCTACATATATCTGCTGGTTTATTTATTACCGGTTTTATTTTCTTCATTTTTTCCAGCTCAGCAAGCGCCAAAGATCCTGGTCTTCCAAATCTGTCTTCCAAGTGCTGTATCACAATAGCTGGGTCATCAACGGTATTAATTAAACATTCAACTGCCTCTTTTGCAATTCCTTGCAAAGCCTTACGCAGACGTGCTCGATTCATCGCATGCGTAAAATTTGTTGCTGACTCGACATACGCCTTCTTAAAACTGATCCATTCCGAACTTGCACCGGTGAATTCATTTTCCTGAGTTCTTGCGCTAATAATTCTATTCCAGATGTATTCACTTGTTGGTGTTGGTTAGTATCATTTTCCTCTGTTTCAATAATAATCGATCTTTCCACATTAGTTGGCTCGTATGTTTCATCTTCCTCCTCTTCTTCTAATGCCTTAATTGCTGCTTGAGCCAGTTTCATCTTAGCTCGGGCAGCCTCATATTCACTCTGCGCTAGTTCTAACTCAACTTCTGCCCTCTTTTTCCTCGTCGTAGCGCGTACATCAATACGCTTCGGCTTGTAGGTATCCAAAGAGGTGCGCCTTAGATCTAGCGCCCGTTGGCGAGATTCTTTAGTGTTAACTTTTAGTCTTGATATTCCTTTCAACGGCTCAACAGTCTGGGTAACGTCACCTGAGTAAGTAGTAAGTACCGTAATGTCCCTTTCCACGGGCGTAGATTCTGTACTCCTACTAATTCTCCCTCCAGTCTGCTGTACTGAAGTGCTTTCCACTGTGACGTTATCCTCGGACGGAGGCGTCATGACCGTAGATGGAGTAACGCTTGTCGTACCGGTCGTAGTTTCAGACGGCGTACTCACATTCTTATCTCTCGACGTAAAAGACTCCTCCGCGTTCTTTGAGCGCGTTGTTTCAGATCGCGTAGTTGGCATTCTTCCTTATAAAAATCACCCGATCCGTCTCTGAAGGACCAAATTAATGTTGCCGATATCTGGTGCAGCGGATCCGTTAGTCAATGCACCGGCTCTAGGACTATAATCCAGTAGGTACGGCGGGCGGGTCGTAAAATCTCTGTGCTACTACGCTGTGTTACCAAATCAAAACTAGCTCGTTAAAACAAAAAAGAACTCTTTATTTTACTCAAATTAACATAATCACTTAGACTTTACAATTATTTCAATTCCGATCTTCTTTCTTCGTTTCAAACTAAATAACTGCCTGCCCACCCGAAAGCGGCCGTATTTATATGAAAATAAATCTATCTATCCTTATCACATTTTATGCTTTTCTCTTTCTCAAAATACTCGAAAATACGATTACTTTCTGATGGGCATACATACAATATTAAACCTTAACACTTCGTAAATAAAGTTTACTTTTCAATGTACCTACATCAATTTGTTTACTAAAGTTATGACTCATGAGTCATCTCGACGGTTCGCGAGTTTAGGTAGGTACCTATTATGTGTAGTTGTTTATTTGGTACTTAGCGATAATGTGCAACACAAATAGGTACCTATCTATTACAGATACTTTCTTACGCTAAACTAACGTATTCGTCGCTAACAGCTTATGTACAGGTACCCTCTTAAATCTCCTAATATAATTCCAGATATAACTAATTGGAGTATATCTATTAAATGAATCACAAATTCGTTTCCAACTTGCTTTCTTTTTTTCACTAATTAACCTCTTTTTATAGGCATCAATTTTTTTATATTCTATGTAACTTTCTATTGTAGGATTTAATTTATAAAATCTTAAAGCATTTTTACTTTTCTTTACAGCTTCCAAACAGTCTGCATCCCACCAAGGAACTGGTTTTCTCATAACAAACACATTGGGTTTGGAAATTATAGGTACACAATCTCGCCTTATTTCTAGAAGTGAGGCGCAGAAGTTTTCATAAGTAGCAATCAGATTAGACGTATCTATTGTGAAGTTTTTAAATTTTTTTTCTGTTTTAGCCTGGAACTTTGACCAGTCAGCTTTTTTATAGTTGAAACGTTCACAAGGTTCTCCTATATCATATTTTACAACACAAGTATGTAAGTCGACTATAGTTGGATAATGATAACTACCCATAGGATCGTCATGTACATGCCAGTCACATAAAGGAGCTAAAGAAGGACTAACACATGAAATGTCAATAGAAGATTGATTGAAATTAATGCTTCCTACTGTAGTTGGAGAACCATTATTTAATATACAAAGATCACATTCATCTAACATGTTATAGATATCAGTACCTCTAGTTTTTGTTGTGAGACATCCAAAAGCAATATGATGAGCATTTAAATCACCTGAAAGGAGAACTGGTGTAGGTAGACTGTTAATAATTTGTTTTAATCTTCTGACCTTAAAGCGACCCCCACTGGGTGGAGCATAAACACATAAAATGGACATATTACCTAGACTTGTAGTAAGGGTTATGGCTACTGACTGCATATAATCATAAAAGGGTGTGTAGCGGGTTGCTAACTGTAGTGGGAGCAGTTGGAGTGAAACTCACGATTTTTTATTTCGTAGCTACTCGCTACTCGTTTATTGCGATTTCCTTAGCCTAATTTATTTACAAGTCATATCATCTGTGTTAGTAAATTGAAACGAGTGAAAGGTTAGTAACATCCAATAGAATATAAGAAGAGTACAGTGAAAATTACGAGTATTTGCAAGAAAGAGAGGACAAAGTACGATGCAGTGCGCGTGCGCAAGTGCTGGACGAGAGGCGTGGCCCACGGCGACGCGACATCACGCTGATGATAAAACTCGCTGGAACCGCCGCGCTCGGTTTCAGTCAACGCACGCGCGGTGGTGAACGGACGTGCAGTGAGAAACACGCTGTGGTGGAGAAAGTCCTCGATTTGGTGTGGCTGCAGTGCTCTTTCTTTTCAGTATTGAAGTGCATCCAGCGTATTGCGATATCAGTATCAGGCAACCATCAAATTACAGTGTTTTTAATGCTATCGTAACGATATCAATGCAACCAACCAGTAAGGTAGGAAAATAAATATTTTGTTCTCGGTGCGTAGTTTTATTTCTCTCTGCTGTTCTTCAATAAAATATTCTGGTGTTGTTTTATTTTCCTTGTTCCTTCCTATTCCTGGTGTCCCGTGATCAGGTAATCAGGTCTGGTACGTTGGTGTGGTTTGTTCTATTATGGTAAGGTAATATTACTCGACGATGGCTGGACGTAGCGATGGTGACGTAACTCGTAAGTATCTCGTAAGTATTTTCTAATCTGTCAATATAGTGGTGTCACTGCGCCATAGTACCCCCCTTCAAGCGAAGCGTACCACTTTTTTTACGACACGGCCGCTTCTCGTGACGTGGGGAACGGGCGCAGGCGCTGGTTAAGATGCCGGCGTAGGTATCGGCGGGTTCTTTGCCGTTGTAGTTTTCGGTCTGGAACTCGTCGATGTCGGCGTCGGTTTCTGATTAATGTCGTGGGTGCTCGAGTCCTCTTCATTGAGTATGTAAGCGGGCTTGAGTCTATCCAATGATACGACAGTAGTACGAAGTGGTAGTTGGATCTTGAAGTACTTGTCGTGACGCTTCAGAACTCGGTACGGGCCATCGTAAGGTGGTGTCAACGGCGCTCGTACGGTGTCGTTGCGTACAAAAACATGAGTGCAGGTTGCCAGGTCCTTATGCACAAATGTCGAACGCGTAACTGGAGTGCGCGTTGTAGGTGTCAGCGATGCCATGGTTTCGGTGAGCTGTCGCACGTAGTCCGCGTCTTCGATCTTTGGTTCTGTAGGAATAAGGAAGTCTGAAGGTACGCGGAGTGTGGTTCCGTACGTCATTAGAGCCGGACTGAGGTTGTTGTCCTCGCGCAGTGCTGTCCGTAGGCCTAGTAGGACGGTTGGCAGCTCGTCTGTCCAATTTGTAGACGCGCCCCTAGCCATGAGAGCGGATTTCATCGTGCGATGAAGTCTCTCGACCTGGCCGTTCGCTTGAGGGTGATAAGCTGTTGTGCGAATTCTTGTGACTCCTAGCCTCTTCATAAGAGCGTTGAATAACGACGATTCAAAGTTTTTAGCTCTGTCCGTAGTTATTCGAAGAGGTAGCCCAAATCTGGTGATCCAATTGTCGTACAGTGCTTTAGCGACGGTTTCTGCTGTTGTGTCTTGCACTGGAATTGCTTCCGGCCACTTGGTGCATCGGTCGATTATCGTGACACAATATTTGCAGTCTTTTGACAGAATCATCGGTCCGACGATGTCAAGGTGAAGGTGTTCGAAGCGTTGTGATGGTGGAAAGTCAGCCAGTGGAGTGACGACGTGTCTATGCACTTTGCTCCGCTGACACTGGATGCACGCTCTACTCCAGTTGGTGACGTCTTGGTTGATGTTTGGCCAGAAGAATTTTGAGGTCATTTGTTTTCGAGTTGTCCTGATGCTGGGATGACAAAGGCCGTGTTGCGCTTTGAAGGCGGCGTAACGGTATGCCGTGGGTAAGTATGGGCGAGGTGATGACGTTGTGAGCTCGCACGTGATTGGTCGGTTGAGACCCGGTAGCATGACTTCACTGAACTTCAGGTTGGCTTGTTTTCTCAGCTGTGCTAAGTCTCGGTCTTCGGCTTGGTCGATAGCTAGCTGCTTGTAATCAATCACGTTAGGGCCTTCAATTTCTTCGATGCGAGATAGGGCGTCAGCCACTGGGTTCTCTTCGCCTTTGACGTACTTGATGTTCGTGCAAAACTGACTTATGAAATGAAGTTGGCGTTCTCGACGTGGAGTGTCGCTGCTGCTAGCCGTTTTGCTTAGCGCGAATGACAAAGGCTTGTGGTCAGTGAATATTGTGACTTCACAACCTTCGATGAGCCTCCTGAAGTGTTTTACAGCTGCGTACATAGCAAGTAACTCGCGATCGTACACGCTGTAGCGACGTTGTGTAGGGCTCATGGACTTGGAGAAGAATGCTAGTGGCTTCCATGCGTTTTGCACCCATTGCTGAACTGAAGCACCCAAACTATGGTCTGACGCGTCGGTCATGATTGCAAGTTGTGACCCTGGTACTGGATGGCTTAATGTTGTTGCTTCTGTGATGCTTTGTCGGCATTTCTCAAAAGCTTCGTTAGCCTCGGGAGTCCATTCGATCGGCGTCTTGTCGTTTATTTTTTTGTTGTGCAGGAATTTATTGAGCTCGTATTGATGATCTGCTTGATGAGGTAGGCAGTCTCGGTAAAAGTTTAACATGCCTAGGAAACGACGTAATTCGACGACTGTCTTAGGCTTTGGATAATTAGCGATGACTTCGATGCGATCTTCCGTTGGTTTGATGCCGCTGGCTGAGACTTCGTTACCCAGAAAGTTGATTGTCTTGACTCCAAACTGGCATTTTTCTACGTTGAGTGTTACGCCGTATTTGTCTAAGCGTTCTAAGACTTGATGTAGCAGTTTTCGATGCTGCTCTTCGTCTTCAGAGAATAAAAGAATGTCATCAACGAAGCAGAAGCAGTCTTCTATACCTCGGAGAACTTGATGCATGAAGCGTTGAAACGTTTGGCTTGCGTTTCGGAGTCCGAACGTCATGCATGTGAATTCATACAAGCCGAACGGTGTGATAATGGCGGTCTTTTGTGCGTCTTCGGGACTGGCCATCGGAATCCAGTAGTACGCCATCTTTAGGTCGAGTTTGGAGAAGATTGTTTTCTTGTGCAGCGCGTAGTTGAAGTCTTGAATTCGAGGTATCGGGTAGCGATCGGGTTGTGTTACGGCATTTAGTCTACTGTAGTCGCCGCATACGTGAAGTCCGCCGTCCTTCTTCTTGACCACGTGTAATGGACTTGCCCATGGGCTCTTCGATGGTCGGCAAATGCCCAACTCCACCATGCGATCAAATTCGGCTTTTGCGGCGCGGTATTTGTCTGGTGGCAGAGGGCGAGCGCGGGCGTAGATAGGCGGGCCGGTGGTTTCGATGTGATGCACTACGTCGTGTTTGGCTGGCTCCTTCAGTGACATTGGTCGTAGGACGTCGGGGTATTGTTTGAGGATGTCGTGATAATCTTGATCGGTGGCTATGACGCGGATGGATTCGACGGATGTTGTGACTTGAACTGCGTTGACGGCAAGTTTGGTCACGTCGTCTATCAGTTTCTTCTTGTGAAGGTCGACTAGAAGGTGGTAGTGCCGTAGAAAATCTGCCCCCAGGATTGATGTTTTTACATCGGCGATGACGAAGGTCCACGGGAAACTGCGCCGAAGCCCTAGGTCTAGCTTGACAGTTTTCTCGCCGTAGGTCTGTATCGGTGAGTTGTTTGCTGCATATAGTTTGTAGGTACTGGCAGCGTTCCTCTTCATCTTCGGGGTGGCAGCCCATACGGAGATCTCGGCGCCCGTATCGACTAAGAGGCGCTCGTTGCTGTTGCGATCGTGTATGCAGAGGCGATTGCTGGTTTTAGTGACACCGACGTCCGCCACGGTCGGTGTCGGAGTTAGTTTTCCGACGTCTTTTTCCGTCTCGAACACGGTGAGTTACATCTTCGCGCGTTGTCCCCGAACTTGTGGTGGTAGAAGCACTGTCCGTTGTACGTTCTTCTGCGCGATTCTGAGCGAGAGCGGAATCGTGCGCGTGATGAATCTTGGTAGCCGCGATATGAAGGTCGACCACGTTCCCGTAGCTCAGCTATTTCACGCGTGAGTTTATCTAGCATTGCTATGAGTTCGGAGTGGTTCCCGTCGCAGGTGGTAGTTGTGGCCGAAGGCGTTGCCATGTCTTCGCTTAAGTCTTGCAGGTTTCGCGTGTTCTTTTGTCGGGGTCACCACTGTAGCGGGTTGCTAACTGTAGTGGGAGCAGTTGGAGTGAAACTCACGATTTTTTATTTCGTAGCTACTCGCTACTCGTTTATTGCGATTTCCTTAGCCTAATTTATTTACAAGTCATATCATCTGTGTTAGTAAATTGAAACGAGTGAAAGGTTAGTAACATCCAATAGAATATAAGAAGAGTACAGTGAAAATTACGAGTATTTGCAAGAAAGAGAGGACAAAGTACGATGCAGTGCGCGTGCGCAAGTGCTGGACGAGAGGCGTGGCCCACGGCGACGCGACATCACGCTGATGATAAAACTCGCTGGAACCGCCGCGCTCGGTTTCAGTCAACGCACGCGCGGTGGTGAACGGACGTGCAGTGAGAAACACGCTGTGGTGGAGAAAGTCCTCGATTTGGTGTGGCTGCAGTGCTCTTTCTTTTCAGTATTGAAGTGCATCCAGCGTATTGCGATATCAGTATCAGGCAACCATCAAATTACAGTGTTTTTAATGCTATCGTAACGATATCAATGCAACCAACCAGTAAGGTAGGAAAATAAATATTTTGTTCTCGGTGCGTAGTTTCATTTCTCTCTGCTGTTCTTCAATAAAATATTCTGGTGTTGTTTTATTTTCCTTGTTCCTTCCTATTCCTGGTGTCCCGTGATCAGGTAATCAGGTCTGGTACGTTGGTGTGGTTTGTTCTATTATGGTAAGGTAATATTACTCGACGATGGCTGGACGTAGCGATGGTGACGTAACTCGTAAGTATCTCGTAAGTATTTTCTAATCTGTCAATATAGTGGTGTCACTGCGCCATAGGTGTAGGGACAACGAAATATTTGAAACTATTTTTAATTAAAATTGCTACTCCACCACGTCCATTTTTTCCATTCTGATTAATGAAATTGTAGTTAGGAATGTTGATAGCTCTATTTTCTCGCAGCCATGTTTCATTTAATAAGCAAATATCTATATCTTTCTGTACTAGATAATTAATAAGTAAAGGTTTTTTATTATTAATAGATTGTATATTAAATTGTGAAATTCTAATAAATTGTTTATCCATTGTTTTTGAGATTAGTAATAAGCATTTCTTTTATACTTGATGTAGTAAGTTTACGGCCTGAGTTACCCACAGAGCAAGGAATGACTTTATATTGGCTAATAGAATTAGCATGATGACGATCTTCTTAGGAAACCAGTGTCGCTAAACTCACATATTTACAAGTCACGCACACCATAATCCTCCAGATTAGATTGGTCAAAAAAATGACGTGATTTTCAAAATATATTTCCATTAAAGTCAACCTTATTAACACAGCTATACAATTTATATTGCAAAAATTTACTTCAAATATGTTTAGTTCCGCTATTGCCCGCATCGGCAGTAGTAGATTCGTTTTATAAAGATTTTTTTGAGAAACTCTGTTTATATGACGTTAAGATTAAAATTTGAATGGCAAAGAACAAACTTCAATATTTGATAACTGTCAAAGTGTAGTGATGCATCTTAACCGTGAATCGTAAAATTATCGATAAAATTGAAATAAAAAGCAATGTTATATTAATATGTACAGAAAAAAACCAATTTAATTAATTTCCGTCTATTCATAATAAATCACATAAAATAACACATTATGGTAAAAAAATAAATAATAATTTATGAATAAATAATATTTAATGAATTCCGTCCTGTTAGCGTTCCGCCTTCTGACTGTACATTAGATGTTTCATTTTTGGAGACTTCAACCTAAATACAGGAAGTAATAGCTTTATTAAGCAAATATAAAGGAGTAATCGTATTTAGAAAGAATCTACGTGACCATATCAAAGTGATTAACATAGCCCAATTATAGCTAGCTAAAATAGCAGTGGCCAAGCTATAATTATCATAGAACTGAGGGCCGTATACCCCACACGTACTTATGTTTACTTTGAAGTAAAAACCGCGCAGGGCACAACAAGAACCACATCGAAGATAGTTGCTAGTGGCAAGAGATATCCCGTACGTGGAGGTGTAAGTTTAGAAAAGCCTTCACTACCAAGCTGGAGCTACAGCAGTGGACGTCTAAAGGCTTATCATGTCATGTCATACTTTCTATATATTTTTGCGAGTAAATTACTTAGTTACGACTGAATTTGTGACGTGTATAGACGTACCAGTGGACGATAAATTAAAAAATTTTTTTACGTGGTTCTGCTCCAGTTTTAATGTATTTATTACCACTTTTCTTAACAATAAAATCCTCTTCCAAAAAATGATCGGAGCAGATTGTACCTACTTGCTTTTGAAGAGAACCAATTAAACCTTCCAGTAGCTTTGATCCATTTTTCTTTTACAAATGGCTCCCTAGGGAAACTGAAATAGTAATATTTTGAATTCTTAATTTTCTTCTTACAGCCTATTATCGTAATCAAAACCGATTTTAGTCCTAATATTGATAAGCGTGCGAACAGTAGTGGTGAATTTCTCAACTCTTGAGATTGCACTGAACAGATACGGCAATACGCGGACCGTTTTAATAAAATTCGATAATATTTTATCGATAGTTACATGATACAGTACTGGCTGAGTAGCGAAAGTTGAATGACAACGTTCTAGAAGAAAATTATTAGTAAATGTGAAATCAACCGTAAAGTTGTTATGTTAAGGATCATTTTAAAATGTCTTGAAGCCCTTTAGAAATTTAACACAATTTTTCACGTATTTATACTTAAAACTAGTAAAATTCAAGTTACCGATGGTAAGTTATCCCTGCAAGTAAACGATTATAGGTCTTGCTACGATTTTTACACACTAATACAGCGCATTGAGCCATTTTAATATTTTTTTATAGCACTTTATTGTATGCATTTTTGACAGCGACTGAGTGTGCATGTCGAGCAAGTAAGGTAAATTACCCTACTAGTGGCGACACGGGTAACACCCACATGCTACTTCTAGTGTCTTTTGTTTTCTGTGGAGTTACCCATGGCCACCAATGCTCCAATAAGTGCTTTAATAATGTTGTCATTTGTTATAATTTGGTCAATAAGTGTTTCATTATTATTATTTGGGGTATTAGTTAGGGGAGTTTCCGTCTTTGATTTCTGTACTTTAGGAGTGTCTTTAGGTTTAGGTGTTTGTGGTTGATCCACTGTCATTGAATCCATAGTTGTTTTTATAGGCATTGAGGGGAAATTTTCATTATAATTGTTAAATAAATTTTGAGTTTGTTTTGTTTGTAAAACTTTTGCATAAGTAGACCTATTAAACTTTTCATCCATTTTTTGTTTTTTTATTGGACATTCTCTAGAAATAGCGATATGAGGGCCACTACAATTTATGCATTTAACTACCGCATTTTCCACGCATTCAGTGTAGCGATGCTCCTCTGCACAAATTGAGCATCGTTGCACTGATTTACAAATTCTTGCTCCGTGATTAAACTTAAAGCATTTAAAACATTGCAATAGCGGAGCAACATACTGATGCACCCTATATTGGAATAAGTCCAGATGTACATAATCGGGTAAGTTGGTCGACAAAAATGTAATACTCACAGAACTAAAGGGTTTGATCTGTCCATTGACATTTTTGGTAAAGCGACGCACGGCGACAACCTCATATTTTGACGACAGTTTTTTAAACAAATCTTCATTGCTTATGCTGATGGGAACATACCTGAGTACCCCAATTGTTTCCACTGCCCTTGCTGGAATAAATGCCTTGTAATCATACTTTTCTAAGAAGTTTTCATTTTTCAGAAAGTCATTGGCGTTGATCGCCCGCGAAAACACCACTCCTACTTTAGATGCGTTTATTCGTCTTATATTGATGACTCCTTTAATTTCGTTTTTAAAAACTCCCGCCAACATTAAGGGATTCGTATTGCCGAGTTTAATTTCTTCTTTACGACTCTCAACAAAAACCGTGTATTCAGCCATTCCTACTGATTCAGGGAAAACTCTTTTATAGTTCAATTTGTAGAATGGCTTATAAAAATCGTCATTTTCCTTGTGCAGTTCTTGGATACGCTTTGGCGGTTTTCTTTTCCCGCCCGCGTCATGATCCGTGCCTGTATCTATGCCGTCACTATCGGACGGCATTTTTCTTTATTTTTTAAGAAAAATTTGCGTAATTTACTTCAGATTTAATTGGATAATTAAAATTTTAATTGAAAATACGCGCTTCTTGTTTCCCGCCAAAAACAAGAATCCAATGTTCATGTGCTAAGTGATGTACCATAGACGTAGGTGACGCCATCTCACAGACGTATAAAGGGAAGCAGACCAAACATAAAATAAAATTGGCGTGCCAATTACGCCTACATACAGATCTCAGGCACACATTGACAGTAAACAGGGCCGAACTCAGGTAAGCGAGGGATTGATCGTATGTCGATGTTGGTTTACCTGCCTGCTGATAGATGATTCGCTTCGTGTTAGTTATATTATAGCGTGACACTTTACATGAAATGGTGAAGCTATTAAAAGCTAGTGAAATAAATTAAAACAAACAAATTTAAATTATTTATTTTTAAACAAAACAATTTTTTTTAAATAAATTCTTTCTCATAGATTACTGTTTTGCATTATTTTGTACGAATGCCACTGTGATCCACTAAATGTGCTTCAAAATGTTTAGAACATAGCACACTCGTGATGATTTGGGCTGCTAATTTTTTTATTCATGTTAATTAACCACGCATATTTTAGGTTTTCGTCCTTTGGAAACCTGAAAAATGATTTTATTTTATAATTTATCCGTACTTTTATCAAATCAACTTTCAAAATAATATACCTACTAGACAAATCTTGAGCCTAAATACGGCCCTGTAAAATTTTACAAGTATAAGAAACGTCAAACACGATCAGCAGAAGTATTATTTATTTGATAAATATTGCAACAGGAATCTGCTAGAACCAAAATTACTTTACTATTTACAAGTTGTGCACATTAAATAATTAGGGACTGCTTTTAAAATGCCTAAAGATTATTAATATTCTCACAGTAACCAAATAACCAAATTACGAGACTGTATGGCACATGAAAACTTACCGATTAAATGTTATTTCAGGTGTTTTCTTATATGAAGAATTGCCGCACAGAGGTGCACTGCACTTAACCATTTTATTTCGATATCCTTGGATTCTTGGACTCGATTTTGATGCAAAAATAAAAAATAAACAACGCTTAAGCTATGAGTTTGTTTTTGACATCATTTGACATATTGCGCCATATTGCTCTTATTTGTAGCTTATCAAGATGGAGGTTTGCCTCAGGATCTTTTTGTCTCTGTGTGCGTAAGTGTAACAACAACAGAAAGAAAAGAGATGGAATTATATATTTTTGGTTGGAGAGATACAAGCGAAGATATTATTTATTCTCTTTAGTTGTAGTTGTGAAAATTATGTTAGGTCTGCTTCCCTTTATATGTCTGTGCGCCATCTTATGCGCGCCTTGACAGATTAGAAATAGTCACGCTAATATTTTAAGATGGGGCCTGTCCTTTGTTTCCTAGGTCTGTGGATTTTGTATTGTCGTAACCATAGAACATTATTACCATAGATTATTATAATCTATGATTAATACTCATAGGATCATAGATTATAAGATTGACATAGGATGCTCAAAGGCATGGCTCAATAGGCCATGCTCATAGGCATTTCCTAGGTGGTATAATGATAACCTATATAATTACCTATAAATATTTTATATTATTGCTCTCCCTCTCACCCCCTCCAAGTTCCTGTCGAAGGAGCCCCGCGGGGCTCCTATTTCTGGGTGGTCATAAAGTCGACAGGAACTTGGAGGGCGTGAGGGGGAGAGCAATAATAAAGCGTCTGTTAATTGTTTAAACTGGTTTGCATCTAGTTTTATCCAACAGGGATTGTCTGGATTTAGTTCTAGCCGGAATGATATCGGATAGACCTAGTTTTACCCAACAGGGAATGGCTGGACCTAGTTGTAGCCGGCATGATGAAGGCTAGACCTAGTTTTACCCGAAAACAATCGGCTCGTACTAGGTTTAACCAAGAATAAGTGGCTACACCTAGTTCTAACCGGCTAAAACTAGGTGAGCCGCGCTTCGGGTTTTAGCCGTAACAGATACAAAGTTTCACGCCTATCGCTAGATATCATGCTTGCCGATGGCACTGCCTTCAGCTAGGACCTAGGTCGCATTAACAAGTTTAATACCACAATGGGTACGTGAATACTTTACGTGTGCCGATACATTGGCGGCATCCTATATACAATCGACCAGCGGACGAGCCGGGGCTGCGGCGGACGCGCGAGAGCGCCAAAAAATAAATAAATACAGTTGTCTCGGCGCCCAATACGAATTTGTCCCGTTTGGCGTCGAGACACTGGGTCCGTGGGGCAAGGGTGCCCGGGGGCTCCACAAGGACCTCAGCAAACGCCTTAGGGAGGCAACAGGCGACCCTCGCGCGGGCAGCTTTCTCGCGCAACGACTTTCAATAGCTATTCAGCGCGGGAATGCTGCCTGCATAATGGGCACCCTACCTAGGGCTCAAAATTTTGATTAATATTTTACTTCTTAATTTTAGTTATTTTAATTTAATAATATTTCTAGATATAGTTTTACATTAAGATAGTAATTTAATAAAACATTTATTTATTTGAATACAATATATTAAAGAAAAATAAATAACTTTACTCAATATAAAGTCAATACTTTAGTCAATATAAAGTCATTCCTTGCTCTGTGCACGTACTCACAACGATCGTACCCATTATGTTGAATAGTAAGAGAAACTTTCATTCGGATTTTCGAAGATTTTCTTCGTGATGGGATTTTTAATTTTTTGTATTCTCATGTCGTTGATTATAATACTAAAAGTATTGAAAAATAATTGCGTGTGACGAATGTATGGATGAAGTCGCACCATAAGGGTTTATTTTTACACTGTGGTATGGAACATTAAAAACTGTAATATGACATGATAAATATATTTTCATTAACAAACTAAATATTTGAACATGAATGTTTTGGTGCTTTTTATAGTTTTAACAATGTTTTGAGGTTGTGGCATCGGTGGGGGTGGGGGTGGTGGTACTGTATTTTCCCTAGGAGCTACACTTTTATCAGTTTTATTTCTTGGCACTGAAATGCTATTACTAGACTTTTCTTTATTATTATAAGTAATACTACTTCCATAAATATTTACAGGTGCGCAAACTACGTAACCTAACTTAGCGTAAAAATCTTCCTGACCTTTTGTAGACAAGTGAATCATCTCTAACTTTAATATGGTTTTGCAATATTCCTCAACATTTTTCATTAGGAAAGTACCCAACTTTTTTCCACGCATAGACTTGCTTATTACTACCGTTTCTACAAAACAACTGTTCCGCATACTAGGTATAGGTGTGAGCTTGCAATGGCCAAGGAGGTTTTTTTGATTAACGTTTAGTAATATTAAGCTAGTCGGCAGTTCATCGCAAGAAGCTTGGAGAGACATCATTCTCGCTGTTTCACTACGCGGCCACTCGTCATTGATCAGCTCGCAGCAAGGTCTCAAGTATTGTGGGTACTTGTGAAGTGGCACGACTTGCAGATGATCGCTTTCCATTGTTTTCTTCTAAAATTTAAAATATGTAACGTTAATTTTTACAATTTGGCCAATGGTGCTCCTGATGATTTACATCTGTGGCTTAATATGAACACAGACCAGAAAATAGGTTTATTATATATGTACATAGAGTATTAATACTATAGGTACCTACTAATTAGTCTCATTGACACCATTACACGTCAAAGTCAAAAGAAAATGTCATTGTCAAATCCCGGATCCATCAAATCTATCAAATTATCTTTGTTTTGCTGAATTTTCAAATAAATTCCGTTCTAAGTTAGGTACCGAAAATACAGTACAAAACTACAAAACTTTAGTGAAGCAAAAGAAAATACTCACGCAAATTGTTTCGCTTTAATTCAGGTACGATGTTCCAGTGATTCCACTTGTTTATACATTTTTCGTTAGAGACGAAACGAGTGGAAGTTCTAATCGACTAATCCGTCTTCCATGCTTGTTGATTGAGAAAGAAATAACCTATTTAAAGCTGTCATTTTATCCGGTAGGTAGCCGTTATAACCGTGGATCTGAGTTGAAATTTTAAATTTAGGAGTAAATGTGAATGGATCTTGATCTTCAGTCGGTTTATGATGACTGGGCTTTTAAGCAACGATTTGTCTGAATAACTGCGCTTTACGTTTAATACTTAAATACGCTGTTAGAAATCGTGCTTAATGCATTGCAGTGGAAACTAGAATATCACAAACCAGCTGCATTCATTTTAAACATTTAAATTGTAGGTATGTATTGTGGCTTTTGCAAACAACTATGATTTTAGAAAATTGTCATAATACTTTATTGTTTTGTTTTAAACTCGAGGGTCCAAATGGATGATGATGATGACGTGCCAGCTCTCTCCGCAGAGACCTTCGCAGCTCTGCAGGAGTTCTACGCAGAGCAACAGAAGCGACAGGAGATCTTAGAGAAGCTGGAGTCACAAAAACAGTTGACTGAAAATATCATTTTTGAAGAGAACTGGGTATGCAGCTGGTGTCTGTAATTTAAATCAAGTATTTTGCTGCAGTGATGTTAGCAATTTGGGATTTTTAAGTCCCCATGAGCTTCTCCTAAACTGTTGTTGTGTTATACACATAGACATCTTATATTGAAAAAGTCTTGTTAAAAGTTTGGTATTAACTGTTCTTTCCCATAGTACCGTAATATATTGAAAATTATAGTTTTGTTATTTGGCAAATTATTTTTATAGGATGTTGTACTTATATTCAACAGTGAATGACAATTATTTGTTTCCAGCAACTCAGTCAGTTCTGGTACAACGAGGCAACAGTGCAAGTTCTGGTGAAGGTTGTCGACAAGCTGCTACCAGACAAAGGGAAGGTGGCTCTCATCTCTTGTCCTACGCTGTTTGTGCCTGTCAAAAGACAGCTTGCTGACAGAGCCAATGGTAAGTTTTTTGTAACAATTATAGTTAAAAAATATAAGGTGATTTTAAATTGTATTTAGCTTTTTGCAAATATTAGACAGACCTAATACACATTGTACTTGACAAGGAATTTTGCCCAAATTTTAGTATCTTTCCCATTCATCTAATATAATGACTACTATTTGCCAAAAATGATATAAAATTGTGTATATATTTACTATATTTACTTACTACACTTTTAATTGTTTTATTTTAACAATTTTTTGTTTCAGTAACCTTACTAGAGTATGACAGGAGATTTGAAGTACATGGGACAGATTTTATATTCTACGACTACAATCTACCAGAAAAAATACCGTCAGACTTAAAGCATTCCTTTGATCTTGTCATAGCAGATCCGCCATTCCTATCTGAAGAATGTATAACCAAAACATCACAAACTATACAGTTGCTAGCTAATGATAAAATAGTAGTATGCACTGGTGCAATTATGAAGGAAACTGTGGAGAAACTACTGAGCTTAAAACAGTGTGATTTCAAGCCACAACATAGAAACAATTTGGCAAATGAATTCTCGTGCTATGCCAATTTTGATTTGGATAAATTATTGAGATGATTTTTATTGTAATAATAATATTAAGTTTGTAAATACTTATTAATATGTTAAATTATAAGGAAAATTTAAAAATTGTTTTTGTATTTATGAAAATTTTTAATATAAAAATATTGCAAAATAATTCTTATCCAGGGCCTGTATTTGTCACAATCCAGTGATCTAGACTGTATTTGAAAAAGTAGAAGTCCCAATACAATATGGGCTACATTCGCCCGGCAGAATGCGGAATGTATTTTTAGCTCTTTCCTTCCATTGGTTTATTTTTACTCTTTGACATATCAAATAGACATAGCAATAGCGAGGGAAAAGTGACCACTTGAATTTACGCGGGAGGTTACGCGGGAGCGATTGTGACCACCAATCTGAGAATATGTGACAAGTAAAAATGAAAGAAATAGTTGAAATTTTTTTTTTTAATAACTGGCTTTACGGCTCTGGGTTCCAGCCCTTCTGAGCCTTAATCTGTCTACTAGTATAATGAAACCTAGATTGAAACCTCAGACCAATAATGAAACCCTCAGAATGAAACCAAAGATTGTAACATACTGATTGTCATTGATTTCTACCACAGAGCAAGGAATAACTTTATGTTGATTTCTACCTGAGATTTCTACCATGAACTTAATATTTTAACTAAAAAGTAGGTACTCTGTGATATAGCTTCGACCATACTACCTGTATGAGTGCTAACCACAGAAAACTACTACCCTCGCTTCTACCCTAGGGGACGCCATCTTAAGCGCCACTAGACATAATCCCGCTAATTTTAAAGACATGCCGAATCCATCAGGGCGATCGGCTAAAAATGTATCAATTATTAAAGAGCTGTATCAATGTTAAAACTTGATTTTCAAGTGCTGTGATTGGTCAAAACCCTTGTTTTGACATTGATACAGCTCTATAATGATTGATACTTTTTTAGTCGATCGCCTTACAGATATAAAAATTCTACGTTGCTCTATGTATGTACTATTTCCATTAGTTTATTTTCTCTTTGACACATGAAAGTGAAACAGATAAAGCAATAGCGAAGGACCACAGAAAGAGACCACTTTACCTCTATCTCTCTCTTGCTATTGCTATATCTGTTTCATGTGATTTCATGTGCCAAATAGAAATAACCGAATGGAAATAGTATACGTTGCTGCTCAATACTCATTCTGTTGTACTGTGGTAATGCTGTGGGATTATAACGTAGATTGAACGTAGACCATTGATAGACGCTCAGACCAATAATCCCATAGACGTAGACAGAGAACAACGATGTAAACTGTAATGCTATCTGTGGATAATACCTACTGACGTTTTGTTTTGTCATCAATTGCGTCCTCTGTCAATGTCAATTCACAAATGTCATTATGTCAATGATTTTCGTTTTGATAGCATGTTGGTTCTTCAATCTTCATTGAATGAATTCATGATTTGATTTGCTTTGCCTTTGTGATGTTGTGTTGCGTGTTGCGTTCGCGTTATATGTGAAAGAAATTATTGAAAACCGCAGTTGGTGAATATAATGTGTAACAATGGCCTCCGTAAAAGTGGCCGTAAGGGTGCGCCCGTTCAATCAAAGGTGAGCAAGCAAAGTTCATTAAAACTTTGTTATTGTGCCAATACGTATCTCATATAGGAGTCATGTCGCCTTTGAAAACATCAATGCGCCTTCTAATACACAATAGCTGTGTATACTGAGTTATATTTTGTAATATATGCCATTAGATGCATGAACCTGCAAAGGACCATAGAACTTGTGATTTTGAAAGTACACAAAAAACAATGATGTCATTAAACGGCAATGACTTTCACGGTTCGGCTGCATTTGGAGCACAAACTGTGCCTTTGCAATCCATTTAAATGAAAGCTGTCGAAATTATGCTAATAAAATGTGACCCACATGATTTTATGTTTATTGGCTTTGATTTGGAAAAGTATTTTGTGAATGTGTTATTGTCTTGTTTACAAACATGCTCACATGGAATGCAATCATTCTTTACTAATTGTTTACCTTAGCTTGGATAATCATATTGCTCACACATATATACGTAAACAAGACTTCAGGAAATAGGTAATTAAAAGAAAATTAAAATAATTATTTTCATGATACTTTTCCTTACTTCCAAACTATGTGAAGCAAAACTATACACAGATTACACAGATTGGTAATATCCCCAAATATTTCTTTTTGTATATTACAATTTCTGTAAGTTGATACATCAGTATTAATACAAACAAGCAATATATTATATCCTATTTAATATCACTAAAAGCTTCTTAATATTCTTTTACAACAATATATCACCCAATATAATCTAGATTTACATCTAATTAAGCTAATGCCACATTTAGAATCTGGAGTCATTAGCATATTTTATTAGTTTATACTGTATTACATTTCTAGTTTCCCACAAATATTATAAATACTTTGTTTGTTGGTTTGTTGCCCCATAGATGGGATAGTCATCAATACCTTGGCTTTTTAGCCATAGAGCTGAATAGTGATATTTATTATTTATTTATTCAAATAAAAATACATATTTACACTTTGTTTGCTTGGCACCCTTAACCCTTAACCACCTACCACCTATTTTTGTCCCTTAACCACCTACCTGCGGTCCTGGAGACCGCTCATGATAACAACCTTAAATTCAGGTTCTACAGTATTTACAAAGGATTCAAATGAGTAAAATACATGTTTATACTTTAGACCTTTATTTTAAACCTTTAAATGATTTAAACTATAATAAGATTTTGAGATTTATTACAATTATTCAAAAACTAGCATTTTTAACACAAATAGACACTCTTCTAAAATAATGAGATCTGATACATAAAAAACTTAAAATATCAACTTCTTTGGATTTATTTCTTTAAACTTAGGATACTAACTATAAAATTAAACAAAAAAACTAAACATTAAACAAAAACTTCAACAAAATTGCAACCCCCAAAGATTCACAAATTTTCGCTGCAGTTGCAACCTATTTTTTTTGCACACTCCAAACATATTGGTACCTTGCACTTAAAACATAAGTAAGCAGTCTTGTGTTTGATTTTTGGATTACACGTGAAACATGTTTTGCGAGCCTTGCACTGAAATTGCATCATCATCACCCTCGATCTCAGACTCAGATTCACAGTCTTCAACCTGAACGACATCCTCGGCCAAATCGGGTTCCACGTCGCTACAATCCTCGTCTGGCATAACCTCCTCGTCTGACATCTCTTCTTATAACCATCTTTCTATATTTTCGTCTTGTTTATTCATCTTTTACTAAAACATAAAATAACGTGTGAGTGAAAAAAAATCACTTAACCACCTACGAGCGGTCTCACAGACCGCTGGCGAAAGATTTTTACTTACCCTAATCAAACGCGTGCACGTCTGCACTCGCCGAGCGAAAGCGCGGTACTTATGGATGTGTAGAAAAGGTACATAGCCGCGTACTATCCTACGACTCGCATAGATCGAAATATTTGATTGTAAAAATACGTTGCGGTCTGAGAGACCGGTGGTAGGTGGTTAAGGGTTAAGCCTCGGTGGCTTGTCGGGGTGCCTCACATTCCTCCTTAAACTGTTTTACTAATATACATAGAACTTATAATATACATAGCACTAAGGTTAAATTATAGCTAAAAATAGAAGGTATGTTATAGAAATAAAAAGACACAGAACAAAAAACTGTTGGGAGGACACGTAATAAAATTTGTAAAAGCTAGCCTTTTTATTTATACAGATGTATGGTATGAGCTAGCATTTTTTCTATAAAAAACTTAGGTAGGTATTTTTTTTTTCTTCTATACAAGTTAGTACTTGACTGTGATCTCACCTGGTGGTAAGTGATGATGCAGCCTAAGTTGTTATCGTAATAACTTGGAAGGGTAAGTAAATTTACCCCAACGGTTTCTACACAGCATCACACCGGAACGGTAAATCGCCTGGCCGTGCGTCTTTGCTGGTAGGGTGGTAACTAGCCACGGCCAAAGCCTCCCACCAGACCAGACCTGAGCCAATTTAGAAATTATAAAATTCCAAAGTGGCCCGTGGCGGGAATCGAACCCGCGACCTTCCACACGAATTCGAGTGCGCCGCAACTGCGCCAGGGAGGTACTTAAATGATGTTTTAACCGAACAACCTCAAGATATACACAGAGTCACTGCCAAAAGCTAGTAAGACTATAATTAGTGCAAAAATATACTTCTTATCATAATTATCATAATCATGTGCATTTGCAGTCATGAAATTGTAAAATCTGTATTTAAACATCTCACCGATGTATATATATATATAACTAAATTGAAGGTCAACTTGAAGTCATAGCCAAATATAATTTGGATTCTAAAGTTTTCAAAATTAAATTGTTCTATCTACCATAGCAATCTACATTTTACATTTAGGGTGTACCATATATTTTAATTTTTATAAGTAAATTATGTAAACTCTACTTTGAGTTTTGGTGTCTGCTTTATTAATCTCAACATCAGGCTTTGAGGTAAGGGAGAATATTGAGCCTTTATTCCATCTCTTGATCTTTCTCCATTTAGAATGGAGTTTACTTTGTTATTGTGTAAGAACCGGTATAAGTTTAGAATGGTATGAAAGACCAATAGACCAAGAAGAATAGACTGCTTTCTTTTAGTTTATGAATTTCTAAATGGCGAAGAATTTTAGAAGCTAATAAATCATCACATGAGATACTATAATTATTTTACAACTTTTTTATTGAAAAGCAAGTTATGAGATTCTCGCTCGTTATTTTTAGTGCAAAACCTTACTCATATCAGGGTAGCTGGAAGAGATCTCTTTTCTTATTTAGGGATAAGCTATCCTTTGCACATCATGTCTCTTGTTATATTTCTTTATGTTTTATGTATGGTGCATTAATAATAAAAATAAAATAAAAAATAAACAAAATTGCTTTTCAAAGAGTCTGAGTAAATAAGTAGAGTCTGACAATATATATATAGGTGTTTTCAAGTTAGGCCTGAGTCTGACATTACATAGGTGTTTTCAAGTTAAGCCTATGTGATAGAATAAGCAGTTTTATATTTAACTAGTAGGGCGCGTGGGCCACATGTGGCCCGCGGGCTGTCTTCCCCCTAATTCTTTAACAACTTTTAGTCTCTTTAATATTCGCCATACATTTTCTATGAAAAAAAATATTCCGCCATTTTGAATTTTTTTTCTATCCATCGAATAGACCTTCGAGTGCTGATCAACTCTTGTCAAGAAACCGATTTTCCATCTTTTATACTCTTTGAGATATTGGCGAAATTCGTTTGGCGGCCATTTTGAATCCGCCATTTTGAATTTTTTTTCAGCTCACTGCCAATTGGATGACGTTTCGAATGACATTTGGTCGAGCACCCCCCACCTATCTGCAATACCCTCGGCTGTGCTCTTCATCCGTCTCCGAATCCTCAATCATCAGCTCTCTCCATATTTTTGTTCTTAATGATTTTTTCCCTTCTATACGAAATGGTCATTGAAAAAAAAATTTTTCATACAAAATTGTTCAGGAGAGGTGATCAATGAGTCAGTGAGTGAATCAGCACAAAGAGCTATATATATATTAACTAGTTTTTCGCGTGGGGGCGCGGCCCGCTAAAGCGGACCGCGTAACTGCTTGTAGCAATTTACGTGGTCGGTCATACTCGGATTTAGCAAAAACTTTGGATTTTCTTATAGTAGGTACCCAATCGCCATACAATTTAGTATGAAAACAAATGTTCCGCCATTTTGATTTTTTTTCTATTCAACAAATAGAACTCTTCGTCCTGATCATCTCTTGCTAAGAAACCACTTTTCTATCTTTCATACTTTCGGAGATAGACATCGACGAAATTTG
Organism: Coenonympha arcania; assembly: GCA_036785405.1. Lineage (NCBI taxonomy): Eukaryota > Metazoa > Arthropoda > Insecta > Lepidoptera > Nymphalidae > Coenonympha > Coenonympha arcania. The sequence continues at coordinate 817,564 of CM072073.1, forward strand.
TATGGCGGCCATCTTTTTTTCGCTATTTTGAAATTTTTTTCAGCGCATTGGCAATTGCACGAGATTTCGAATGACATTTGGTCGCGCACCCCCCACCTATCTTCGATACCCTGGCTGAGCCCTTCACCCGTCTCCGAAATCCTCAATCATCAGCTCTCTCAATACTGTCCCCGAAAGAAATAGTTCTCCTCTTTACGAAAGTGTTTGTGAAAAAAAATTTTTCATACAAAATTTTACAGGAGAAAATTTTGCGAAAATCTCGGCCGCCATCTTGTTTTTCCAAAATTTTCCATTTTCTTGTTTTTCTGAAATGTCATAATTTTTCCCTACTCGAATCCCGCACCTAAACACATCCTCCATACATCATTATATCGTTTTCCGTCTCCTTCTAGGTCTCTTCCATAAATTTTTTATGAAAAAAAAATCCGCCATTTTGAATTTTTTTTCTTGTCACTAAATAGATATCCCCATTTCGATCATCTTTTGCTAAGAAACCACTTTTCCAACTGTCATACCCTCCGAGATAGAGACCAACAAAATTTGTATGGCGGCCATGTTTTTTCCGCCATTTTGAATTTTTTTTCAGCTCATTGGTAATTGGACGAGGTTTCAAATGACATTTGGTCGAGCACCCCCCACCTATCTCCAATACCTTTAGCGTGCTCTTCACCCGTCTCCAAGATCCTCAATCATCAGCTCTCTCCATACTGTCCCCGAAAGATATAGTTCTCCTCTTTACGAAAGTGTTTGTGAAAAAAAATTTTTTTCATACAAAATTTTAGAGGAGAAAATTTTGCGAAAATCTCGGCCGCCATCTTGTTTTTCCAAAATTTTCCATTTTTTCTATTAACCGTTTACGAATATCTACAATCGTTGCGAGTTTGAACGAAATCGGTCGGAAAACAAAAAAGTTACAGAAATCACGTCGGCCGCCATCTTGTTTTTCTGAAATGTCATAATTTTTCCCTATTCGACTCCCGCACCCGAACACATCCCCCATACATCATTATATCGTTTTCAGACTCCTTCTGGGAGAACAATTATGTCAATGAGTGAGTGAGTGAGTGGTAATCGAGCTATATATATTATAACTAGTTTTTCGCGTGGGGGCGCGGCCCGCTAAAGCGGACCGCGTAACTGCTTGTAGCAATTCACGTGGTCGCTCATACTCGGATTTAGCAAAAATTAGTAGGTAGGTACCAAATCGCCATACAATTTAGTATGAAAAAAATATTCCGCCAATTTGAATTTTTTTTCTTGTCACTAAATAGATATCCCCATTTCGATCATCTTTTGCTATGAAACCACTTTTCCAACTGTTATACCCTCCGAGATAGAGACCAACAAAATTTGTATGGCGGCCATCTTTTTTTCGCCATTTTGAAATTTTTTTCAGCGCATTGGCAATTGCACGAGGTTTCGAATGACATTTGGTCGAGCACCCCCCACCTATCTTCAATACCCTGGCTGAGCCCTTCACCCGTCTCCGAAATCCTCAATCATCAGCTCTCTCCATATTTTTCACCGAGTCATTTCTAGACTTCTATACGAAGCAACAAGTGAAAAAAAAATTGTTCATACAAAATTTTACAGGAGGACATTTTGGGGAAAATCTCGAAAACTACCCCAAATATGGCAACACTGCTTTTTTAATTCAATACTACCCGTCGAGTTACACAATCGGTTCATACATTTCGACTTTCCGAAATGTTGCCAAGTGCCTCAAAACACGATCAAAATATTCAACAAAATTCAATGAATACAAAATGGCCGCCACCGCATTTCACAGAAATATTATACATAGTTTAGTACTTTTCCTAGTAACTACAGGATATGCCGCTTCGTATTACATTTAAATTTTTCATCTCGCTTGCACCCAGGCGACATGATTGCCCCTGAAAAGTGACCATGTCGAAAATCACTTTTTCTTTGATAAATTCCAATGTTGCCAGTGCCGGGCGACAAAAATACCCAAATGTCATTTGTACGAGTAAGACACGCGATCGCTCATACTCGGGTTTCGCAAAAAGTCCGTATTTCGATTTTTTACTTTTTGGGGAAAATCTCGAAATTTCCCGAGAAATGGGGTAATTTTTTTTTCCCCACTCAATACTTCGAGTCTGTACTCACGATCGCCCCATAGAAGTCGAAACGCTCCGATGTTGCCAAGTGTGTGAAATTTGAATTTTAAAATTGCGTTTTTTCGTACCTCAGACTGATTGGCCGCCCGAACAGCCGCCATCTTGGATTTTGAAAAATTTCTCCCGTTCTGTCAAAATTCAGGATAATTGGGGGCGAAACAAGAAAGAATCATCATCCACGAGTACCCCGTTTAGGATCTGTGGCGCCGCGGTTAGGGGCCGAAAAATGAAAAATTTTAAAAAACCACAGCTCAGCCGCCATCTTGTTTATCCAAAATTTTCCATTTTTTCTAGTAATCGTTTACTAAAATCTACAATCGTTGCGAGTTTGAACGAAATCGGTCGGAAAACAAAAAAGTTACAGAAATCACGTCGGCCGCCATCTTGTTTTTCTGAAATGTCATAATTTTTCCCTACTCGAATCCCGCACCCGAACACATCCTCCATACATCATTATATCGTTTTCAGTCTCCTTCTGGGAGAACAATTATGTCAATCAGTCAGTGAGTCAGTCAGTGGTAATCGAGCTATATATATTATAACTAGTTTTTTGCGTGGTGGCGCGGCCCGCTAAAGCGGACCGCGTAACTGCTTGTAGCAATTTACGTGGCCGCTCATACTCGGATTTAGCAAAAATTAGTAGGTAGGTGGTATCCAATCGCCATACAATTTAGTATGAAAAAAAATCCACCATTTTGAAAATTTTTTCTTTTCAATAAATAAACCTCTTCGTCCAGATCATGTTTTGCTACGAATCCACTTTTCTATCATTCATACATTCTGAGATAGACATCGACGAAATTTGTATGGCGGCCATCTTTTTTTCGCCATTTTGAAATTTTTTTCAGCGCATTGGCAATTGCACGAGATTTCAAATGATATTTGGTCGAGCACCCCCCACCTATCTTCGATACCCTGGCTGAGCCCTTCACCCGTCTCCGAAATCCTCAATCATCAGCTCTCTCCATACTGTCCTCGAAAGAAATAGTTCTCCTCTTTACGAAAGTGTTTGTGAAAAAAATTTTTTCATACAAAATTTCACAGGAGAGAATTTTGCGAAAATCTCGGCCGCCATCTTGTTTTTCTAAAATTTTCCATTTTTTCTATTAATCGTTTACCAAGTCCTACATTTCTTGCGAGCTTGAACGAAATTGATTGGAAAACAAAAAAGTTACAGAAATCACGTCGGCCGCCATCTTGTTTTTCGGAAATGTTATATTTTCCCCCTACTCGAATCCCGTACCCAAACACATCCCACAAACATCATATTATGGTTTTCCGTCTCCTTCTAGGTCTCTTCCATACATTTTTTATGAAATAAAAATTCCGCCATTTTGAAATTTTTTTCTTGTCACTTAATAGATATCCCCATTTCGCTCATCTTTTGCTATGAAACCACTTTTCCAACTGTCATACCCTCCGAGATAGAGACCAACAAAATTTGTATGGCGGCCATGTTTTTTCCGCCATTTTGAATTTTTTTTCAGCTCATTGGTAATTGGACGAGGTTTCAAATGACATTTGGTCGAGCACCCCCCACCTATCTCCAATACCTTTAGCGTTCTCTTCACCCGTCTCCAAGATCCTCAATCATCAGCTCTCTCCATACTGTCCCCGAAAGAAATAGTACTCCTCTTTACGAAAGTGTTTGTGTAAAAAAATTTTTTCATACAAAATTTTACAGGAGAAAAATTTGCGAAAATCTCGGCCGCCATCTTGTATTTACAAAATTTTCCATTTTTTCTATTAATCGTTTACTAATATCTACAATTGTTGCGAGTTTGAACGAAATCGGTCGGAAAACAAAAAAGTTACAGAATTCACGTCGGCCGCCATCTTGTTTTTCTGAAATGTCATAATTTTTCCCTACTCGAATCCCGCACCCAAACACATCCTCCATACATCATTATATCGTTTTCAGTCTCCTTCTGGGAGAACAATTATGTCAATGAGTCAGTGAGTCAGTCAGTCAGTGGTAATCGAGCTATATATATTATAATAACTAGTAGGGCGCGTGGGTGCGCGGGCCACATGTGGCCCGCGTGCAGTCTTCCCGCCCATAAAACTATTGCCGTCATCTCCATCGCCAATTGGAATCCGATTGGCAGAGGGCTGAAAAAATTGCCTAGGAGCACGGTCATAGTTTTAAAGATAGTTAACGGCTGTTCCACCAAAAAATACCGCTGAACCTCGTTTGAATGACATTTTGAATGACGTTCCCGCCCATAAAACTATCGCCGTCATCTCCATCGCCAATTAGAATCCGATTGGCAGTGAGCTGAAAAAATTACCTAGGAGCACGGTCATGGTTTTAAAGATACTTAAGGGCTGTTCCAACAAAAAATACCGCTGAACCTCATCGGATGAGGTTCAGCGTATTTTTGTTCGAGCAGCCCTTAACTATCTTTAAAACCACGACCGTGCTCCTTAATCATCATCCAAATCCTAGATCATCATCTTTTCTCATATTTTTCTCTGGCGGTTCTCCGTAGAACTGCGTCAATGACTTGCATAGTTCCCTACTTATTGTGGCATGTACATTTTCCATCTAAAAATGAATTCCGCCACTTTGAATTTTTTTCCATTCATCCCGTAAACCTTGAGATCCTGATCACCTCTTGCAGAAACCACTCTCTTATCTTTTATACTTTCCGAGATAGAACAACACGAAATTTGTATGGCGGCCATCTTGAATCCGCCATTTTAGATTTTTTTTCAGCTCACTGCCAATTGCATGAGGTTCCGAGTATTTTTTGTTTGAGCAGTCCCCACCTAACTAAAATACCTTGCCCGTGCTCCTCGACAGTCTCAAAACCCTCAATCATCATCTCATTCCATATTTTTCTCTGAGAGTCCTCCAAAAAACCGCATCAAAGTACTACATGTTTCACAACTTTTCAACAGTCTCTTCAATTTTAACAACATTCGTCATACATTTTCTATGAAAAAAAAATCCGCCATATTGGATTTTTTTTTCTATTCATCGCGTAGACCTTAAGGTCCTGATAAACTCTTATTAAGAAACCGTTCTTCCATCTTTTATACTTTCCGAGATATCGACAAAATTCGAACGGCGGCCATTTTGAATTCGCCATTTTGAAATTTTTTTTCAGCTCACTGCCAATTGGATGACGTTTCGAATGACATTTGGTCGAGCACCCCCCACCTATCTTTGATACTCTGGCTGTGCTCTTCACCTGTCTCCGAAATCCTCACTCATCAGCTCTCTCCGTATTTTTCTTCCGAATGAATTTTTTTCTTTTATACGACACCATCCTTGAAAAAAATTTTTTTCATACAAAATTGTTCAGGAGAGGTGATCAATGAGTCAGTGAATGAATGAATCAGTACGAGCAGCTATATATATAGTAACTAGTATATATATTAATATTTTATGGAGGCCTAACTCATTACATAGGTGTTTTCAAGTTAAGCCTACGTGAGAGAATAAGCAGTTTTATATTTAATGTTTTATGGAGGCCTAACTCATTTTGATGAAGGCAATTTACACAAGTCCGAAATTAAACACCGACCACTTCATATTTTTGTAAGTACTATATAAGAGCATCTATGTACAACTTCTGGTTAGTGCAGGACATGGTAAACAATATATTAGGTCCTTACATATGAAATTGGCGTTTTGTCGTACTGGCCACTTTGATCTCAAATATCTCTTCTTTGGTTAGAAATTCCAATTTCAAATTTATACAGCTATTTATTCATGCTTTTGTGTTTTGAAAATCGTAATTCATTTGTTTTTTTCTCTTTCGGTTTTTTTTTTGCGCCACTCTGTTTACTAAATGGAAAACTTGAAATATCGCGTTATTTACGAGTACGAGTTCCATCGTGGCACCAGTGCTGCAGAAACGGCTCGAAGGATTAATGATGTGTACGGCGAGGGTGTCGCAAAAGAAAACACAGTGCGTTTTTGGTTCCAACGTTTTCGTTCTGGAAATTTCGACCTGCAGAACAAGCCCCGTGGACGGCCGGAGACCAAAGTTGACAATGAGGAATTGAAGGTTATTGTGGAAGCGGATCCATCGCAAACCACGTCCGAGCTAGCTGCAGGCTGCGGTGTTAGTGATAAAACTGTTTTAGTTCACTTGAAGCAAATTGGGAAGGTGAAAAAGCTTGAAAGGTGGGTACCTCATGAATTGAGTGCAGCAAACCGACAAACGCGCGTAGACTGCTGTGTTACATTACTCAACCGGCACAGTAATGAAGGGATTTTAAATCGAATCATTACCTGTGATGAAAAATGGATCCTGTATGATAATCGGAAACGCTCATCGCAATGGTTGAACCTTGGCGAACCAGCCAAATTCTGCCCCAAACGAAAATTGACTCAAAAAAAATTACTTGTGAGCGTTTGGTAGACTAGCGCCGGCATCGTTCACTACAGCTTTCTTAAATCTGGCCAGATGATTACGGCGGATATCTATTGTCAGCAACTGCAATCCATGATGGAAAAGCTAGCTGCTAAACAACCGAGGCTGGTCAATCGTTCTAGGCCACTGCTGCTTCAGGACAACGCTAGACCACACACTGCACAACAGACGGCTACCAAATTAGAGGAGCTTCAATTGGAATTCCTAAGACATCCACCTTACTCCCCGGACCTTGCTCCAACAGATTACCATTTTTTTCGAAATTTGGATAACTTCTTACAAGGGAAAAAATTTAACTTCGATGAGGCAGTCCAAAGCGCTTTCAAAGATTTTATTGATTCCCGTTCGAATGGCTTTTTTAGTAAAGGGATCAATGAACTACCTATAAGGTGGCAAAAGTGCATAGATAGCAATGGTACATACTTTGATTAAATATATATATTATATTTAAAAAAAATCGACTTTATGTTCATCCCATACAAAACACCAATTTCATATGTAAGGACCTAATATTAAAACACCAGTTAAATTTACTGGTGAGCCCTAACCCTATAACTATGTGAGGACTAATATTATAATTATACGTATATTATATTTTGTTGCAGAGAGAAAGATATGAACGCCAAGTTGATCGTTCAAATGGAAGGCAAGAAAACAAGACTCCTCACTGTCAAAGTAAGTTATGTAACACCTTGCAAAGGTAATATAAAATATTGCATTTTAACACATAGTGGCTATCATCATTAATATTTTTAATTTTATTGATACAGGTGTTTCAGTAATAATAATTTAGCTTTTATTATAACAAGATTATGTTATTCAATCTTGACATATATCTAATACTAGCAGATACCCGCGGCTTCGCCCGCGTAACTTTTAGTTTTCATTATTCTCACGGGAACCATCGATTTTTCCCGAATGAAAAGTAACCTTTGTGTTAATTTAGAGCGAAATCTATCTCCATTTTAACTTTCAGCCAAAAGTTTTCAATAGTTGCAGCGTGAATGAGTATTTCTCCCGCTGGAATAGTGAAAAACAAATATTCAGAAATAACCATTGATTTTCACGGGATAAAAAATAGTCTTCTCTATTCTAATTTTCAGCCAAATCAGTTCACCAATTAAAGCGTGAAGGAATATTTTTCCCGCGTGGATATCTGGTTTTTACTGTTCCCGAAGGAACCATGGATTTTTCCGGGATAAAAAGTAGCTTTTTCATTAACCCAGGATATTATCTATCTCCATTCCAAATTTCAGCCAAATCCGTCTTGTACTTGCGGCGTGAAGATTTTTTTCCGCGTGAATTTCGGTTTTTAACTAATCCCACGGGAACCATGGATTTTCCCGGAATGAAAAGTAGCTTATGGGTTAACCCAAGATGCAATATATCGCCATTCCAAATTTGAGCCATATCGTTTCAGTAGTTGCGGCGTGAAGGAGTATCGAAGCTTGATAAAATACGAACTTTGGAGCCCCGTTTCCACCCCTTAAGGGGGGAATTTTGAAAAATCCTTTCTTAATGCACCCCTAGACCTCATAATGAATCTGTGTGCCAAATTTGAAGTCTCTAGACCCAGGGGTTTGGGCTGTTCGTTGATATGTCAGTGAGTGAGTGAGTCAGTATCTTCTTTGATATACCATGAAATTTTCCGGGATGAAAAGTAGCCTATGTATCAATCCAGGATAAAATCTATCTCCTTTCCGAATTTCAGTCATATCAGGTCAGTAAGTGCAGCGTAAAGTAGTATTTTTCACGCGTGAATATCAATTTTTCAGTTTTTCCGCAAAAACCATGGATTTTTCCGGGATGAAAAGTAGCCTTTTTATTAACCCAGGATATCATCTATGTCCATTCCAAATTTCAGCTAAGTCGGTCTTGTACTTCCGACGTGAAGATTTTTTTCTGCGTGAATTTCGGTTTTTAACTAATCCCACGGGAACCATGGATTTTCCCGGGATGAAAAGTAGCTTATGTGTTAACCCAAGATGCAATTTATCTCCATTCCAAATTTGAGCCAAATCGGTTCAGTAGTTGCGGCGTGAAGGAGTATTGAAGCTTGGTAAAATACGAACTTTGGAGCCCCGTTTCACCCCTTTAGGGGGGGAATTTTGAAAAATCCTTTCTTAGTGCACCCCTAGACCTCATAAGGAACCTGTGTGCCAAATTTGAAGTCTCTAGACCCAGCGGTTTGGGCTGTGCGTTGATATGTCAGTCAGTCAGTCAGTGTCTTCTTTTATATATTTAGATTACTACATAATATCTGGGTGACCGAGCTTTGCTTTGTATTTTTTTTTTGTAAATACGACATTTTCAAAAAATGAATCTAAGCTAGATTTAAACCCCCTACATACTAAATTTCATGAAAATCGCTGGGGTCGTTTCCGAGATTCAGAATCTATATGATATATATTCAACAATTGTTCGTTTAAAGTATAAGATACACTCCCCTACCTCTATCCAGAATTATTGTGCATATTAATAATGTGTTTCCTTTGAAATGATTGCATTGTGTACACAAGCATCCAGAAGTTTTTTTTGATGTATTCTTGTACTAAACTATGAATTTATATTTTGGTAATCATGATATAATTTAGTCGCGGAAAATCCACTGTTCCGGCGGGGTTTGAAGGACCAAGGTTTAAGCGGACCCAAGGGAACATCTAAAAGTAAATGTTCATGTAGAAAAAAAAGAAAGGTTAAACACCGCAGTACAGTTTCGGCACACGCCACATTTAACAGTTATTATGTTCCGGCTGGTAACAGCCCGCTGTCGGTAATTAACCGCTCTTTAATCGCTACCTTGAGGTAAAACACATGTCAACCGTTACGAAAAACTCGTTATTAATAAGACCTAATAAGCAATAATTAGGTCTTATTAATAACTAGTTTACCCGGCGAACTGCGTTTAGGTTTTACAAACGCAACAAGAGAAGAATTATCCAATATGGTGCAGTCGATCAGAAGTTAAACGAATACACTATATTATATTATTAGTTCTGTAATTAATTTTTAGACATTTTTTTTTTTAATTTTGTTCTATACAAACCTTATGCACAAACTTCATGTAACGCGTCGGTGAAAGAAACATAAGCGATTTTGACAGAGTGGGGCGCGTCTTCGTGGATTGAAATATCTACTCCGTCACGAAACTTCTTAAGGCGTGTAGGGCATTTTTTAGAAATGGGAAAAAACATTGAACTCTTAACGTTACCGTTCCCTCCACCTCTGTTTATAAGTATCTGTACTGCATCGATTCATTTTTTGTAAATACCTAAGACTTTACATATATCGCAAACAAAGTAAGCGATAGCTTGTGTTAGGGACAACCCTCCACCACCCATGGCCCAATCAACCTCGCGGTTATGGGGGCCGACACGCGGGAGGGCGCCCGTTCGGTACTTGCTCTTGGCGTGTTCCCGGGGCGCCTTCTTGACTCCCTACAAGTTGTTTCCTCTCGCTCCTTGTCCCTATGAACTCACTCTCCACATTCTGGGGCAGGACGATACAAAATGCGGACTCGCCGCGCCGTCGCTGTCCACAGCATAAATTCCCTGTGTCACTCCAAGCCGCTTCGGCTCTTATGCCACGCGTGCACGAACTCCCGTAGCTTTCCGAAGTTGGCCGCCGAACCCACGAGATCCTGATAATAAACTGGGCCAGAAACTTCGCGAACGATCCCGTCCAGCAGCAAGCACCGGAGGTTCTCGTATAAGGAGCACTCCCACAAGACATGGTGGAGGTTCTCCTCCGCCAGTACGCAGAAGCACTCGCCACTCTCGACCAGACACATGTCATGCAGGCGCTATCGATAGCTTGTGTTGTGGGTGCTAGATAAATCATAATGTATATATAAAAAGGGCGCAGTCACGAATATTGAATCTAATACTCGATCATTCCACAGTCTAGCAAAGAGCAAAACGATGGCAGCCGGGAGAAGTACAAGGACTTCACGTTCGACCACTCGTATTGGTCGTACGACAGCGCCGACCCGCAGTACGCCTCGCAGGAGCAGGTACGTTCCTTTTAATATTAGTACATCCTTAGGAGGTACAGAAGTCCTTTGTGGGGTTGAGTGTACGACTGTACGCTTCTACAATATGATCCCGAAGTCTGTTTTGGACCTTGGTAAGGCCAGTCTCACTTATCACGTGACCGTCCCGGCTATACAAGTAGGGGTAGGATGCCAAATGCCAATATTTCAGATGGTTGCCGCTCGCGGGCCGAGTTGCACGCGCTAGTTCTGTACGGTCTATTTTACGCGCCGTCTGACTACGGCAGCCTTAGTACGCCGTAAGAGATAAAGTTAGGCGATAGAAAGAGACCACAACATTGCGTTTGTTGCGTGTCGATTTTGAGGGCGGGGCCAGGCTCTATTAAGAACTAAATTGCACATTTTGTGTCAGCGCTAGAGTCGTTATTTCTTTAAATCATCGTTCGGAGTAAGCCTTCTGTACCTGTACTATTTAGTGTTCCGTGCTTTTACACAAGTGTCAAAGACATCTAATAAATCAGGGTTAGCATACTATTGAAGAATTATTTAATGACATGATAGGGATAACTACGAGTATGCTTCCATCTCCTCACGAGATATCTTAAAAATTATGTTTACATTTTTGAAAAGAGCAAGTGCCGAGTTTCTTGTCGGTGCAAACCTGATTTCCGAATCTGGCGGAGGAGTTTTGACTTTTCATAAGAGCTTATTATTTAGACGTACATATGTGAAAAATAAAGATTTTCATTTTCTTAAAATCGCCGGTAAACTTAGCAGGCTACGGTTTTCTTATGGTCATACAATCTCCAGCCAGATTTAGAAGTTACAGGCCCTTATAGAGGACCCCTATATTCGCTACAATGCCTTTAATATAATTAAGTCATCGAGTCCATATAACATGTACATGATGCATAATGCTAATTCACATCTTATTAAAGGGGCAAGCGGAGGCGATGGGTCGCAACTTTGCACTAATTGCTTCCCTTACATCAAAAAAAAAATTCATAAATTTAATTTTCGTACCAAGTTAGTACGTTAACATCTTAGGCTGCATCATCACTTACCATCAGGTGAGATCGCAGTCAAGTCAACAACCGCATTTCTACTGCAATCCTGCTGCGTTGATGTATTTTCTGTCGTACCCAACATTTGGTATTGAGTCAATGTAAAAAGAAAGCAACCGGCTAAGTACCTACCTACTAGTGAAATCGCGCACGGAGTATTCCATAATACAAAAGAAATAAAAGGCAAAAACTAAAAGTTAAATATTTCGGAGTGTGGTCAGGAACTTTTTAATTTGGTTCCCCCGTCACCTTTCTACCATAGAACGGCAAGGCATCGAAAAGGGTTCCACCCATACATAGTCGACGTACCAAAGACGCGTACGAAGCGGTTTGATTCCTCGTTCCTGATACGCACTGCAAAGGCCTGGAATACCCTCCCAGGCAGTGTCTTTCCTGCCACTCAAGCAAGGCAAGCGCGTTCCACCTTAGACTGTATCATCAATTTCCATCAGGTGTGATCACAGTCAAGCGCTAGCCTATAATGTATAATGTAAAAAAAAGTAGGAATCACTTTTGTTAGCGAACCAAAAATAACATTTTTAACAATAACTATACTCGTATCTCATTCGACTTCCGGGTTGTATCGTAGTTCGCACCGAAATTATGTAAATTAGATTTCAATAACGGTTTAACTGATTTACATTTTACATTACAAGCTGCATTGCTGAATTGGCTGTGCAAATCACTCTACTTATTGTAGAGCACTTCGCCATGCCTTTCATTACATTCACTAAAACGTATAAAAACTGCGCACGTTTTTTTGTGCAGTCTCGAATTTTGCTGCAAGAAACGACGATAATGTAATGCCACATTGAACGTAATATTTCAGTATTAAGAATATTCAACGTGCAGGTTACTTGCCATAATTAACCGAAAGCCTTAAGTAGGGGACGGTGTATAGATGCATGAAAAAATATCACAAAAGTCTAGCTCATTTCCTGAGGGAGTTATAGGGAGTTCAAAAATGTACCGTTAATTTTAAGTGACATCCCTAAAAACAGCTCATTCAATACGAATGAACTGGGAATAATGAAAAGTGTATTACGCTTTGTTGACATCACAGTTAGGGTTGCTAAAATATTTTTTCTAAATGAAATAATGAGTTTTGTATTGAAAACAAAACAAAATCATTGGGTCACCTTATCTCGTGTAGTATGTGTTTCTATGATCAAGTAAGTAAAAAGGTTAGGTGCCGGCACAATATACGAATTAACCTACGCCTTTTATTATACTAGTTGCCCGCGGCTCCGCCCGCGTGAATTTCGAATTTTCGCACATCCAGTTAGGTATTTTTACACCACTGCCCAAAAAAGGAGTGTAATGTTTTAGGGTTCATGTATGTATGTATGTATGTATGTATGAATGGATGTATGCATGCATGTATGTATGTATGTATGTATGCACGCATGTATGTATGTATGAATGTGAGTTTCTTTATTCCACCATAAATTCTAAACGGCTGAACAGATTTGGATGTATGGAGTATCGTTAGAATTCTTAGATCATTCCGAGTAATATGGCTATAGTTTTTTTGGAAAAAGTGGTTTTACCACACACAGGCAGTCGTGTTTTTTAATTTTTTAATTAACTATTTACTTGTTATTTATAAACATGTCTTACATAAAGCTATTAGTATACATAATATAGTTATTGTCATAAAATATGCTCACGAATGTGCAGTAATTTAGTAACGACATGAGAATTACGAGTAAATAGATACTAAATATAACGATTTTCTTTATCAATGGACATCGTGTATACTTTATATGAAACAGTGTTTTCACTGATAAAACTCATACAACTTAACATGATATTATAGCAGTTTCTCACACGATCGACCTTCATTGGAAGGCTCAGGAGGAACTCAGCTGTAATGAAGCTTTTTATATTGCAGAAGAATAAATTCACAGACTTGGATCCGTAGGTCCAAGCGTAATTTTTTATTTTCTTTACCTCTTTATAAAATTTGTACAGAAATAACGATAATCCGCTACTCCATTTAAATAATGCATTCTGAATGTGTAAGTAAAATCGGCAACAGATTCGGGCCTCTCATTATTTGAAGAGATAGAAATCGAGAATTCAGACAGCCAGGCAGCGATTTTTTTGTGAATAGGTGCGTGTTTTGAGTAAATAAATAAATAAATATATACCTGGACAATACACACATCTATCTAGCCCCAAAGCACCAAAGTAAGCGTTAGCTTGTGTTATGGATCCTAGATAACTGATAAATATACATACATATTAATATACATGTAAATATAATATACTGAAAAACACCCAGACACTGGAAAACATTCATGCTCATCACACAAACATTTACCAGTAGTGGGAATCGAACCCACGACCTCCGACGCAGACAGCAGGTTCGCTGCCGCTACGCCATTCGGTCGTCAACCACATACACAATCATAGAATCATTCCCTGATTCATTCTGTGTTCAGGGTGACTCCGTGATTCCGTACTGCATTAAAATGATGAAATATGGACTTACGCGTTATGCACACTTTTATACACGTACAAACACTACCTATAACGAATAGTATGCCTTATCAATGTGCGTATAACGTGTTTTCGCTGATAAGACATACACTTAAAATGTAACAGTTTCTTTCACGGTCGACCTTCATTCCAAGGCCTCACCATGCGCGGTGCCGTGGGATCAGAGTTTCATTGTATTTCCACGTAATGTATGGTTTTGTGTTATGTGGTATCATTTCCGTTAATCTGTTGCGAACAACGGCTGTCCTATACAGAAACGTATAACTTTCTGATATTTTTAGCCCTATAGACGCTAAAAGGGCGTTTTAGCTTTAAGGCCAACTAAGCAGGTCTAACTGCGAAATTCAAATTTTATTTTGTTTTTGTTATTTGCAAGATCCTTGACACGCTTCAAGCTTTCGGCAATTAAATTGCGGGGATAGCGGTATTATCCGCACACCTATAAATAAAAAAATTAAATTCAGCATTTTCAGGATCCGATTTAAAGGTTGGTTCCTATTTGTTTAATTTGTCCATGAAGCTTAATATAAATTTATAAAATTCCTGGTTTAAACATAAATTACCTACTAGTTAGTCTAAATAAAGTGTACCGCTCACAACACTAAGGTCAAAGAATAATGCTGTGACGTCATCCGCGGCACTGTGTGAGACATTACTCAACGGCGAGTTCAAATTATTGTATAACACAGGAAGTGCACTATTTTGAACCTATTATTAATTTTTTTCTTATATTTTATCGTGTTGAAATATTCTCCTGGTTTACCATAGAAATATGATATTCTCCTGGTAACCAGGAGAATATTTCAACATATGTAGAGGTATAAAACAAGGCGATCCCGCATCGCCCAAGCTCAACTACATTTTGGAAGAAGTATTTAAGCATATTGACTGGGAAAATTACGGCATCAAAATTAACGGTAGATATCTAACAAATCTCAGATTTGCAGACGACATCATCTTAATAGTTCATCAGAAACACAGTTACAACAAATGGTTAACGACCTAAACAAACAGTGCAGTATAGTTGGGCTAGAAATTATTGAAATGAAAACGAAAGTTATGTCAAGTAAAGGTAGAGACATTAACATAACGGGCAACAATAATAATTTTAGACCAGAACTTATATTAAAATATAAAGTGATGTTTTTCGCATAGGTATTTTGTTATTATAATAATATACGTTAATTAATTAACAAAAAAACCGACTTCAACTCTCATCAAACTACTGTAGATTTAGAATACATCCTTTCCAATTAAAATGTTAAGTCTGATATTGTCTTCTCATGGATACCATTATCAGAACTGGACTAAATTGAAATGGCACTACACGGGAAACGTTAGCTTTCTAATAAATTATACTGATCGCAAGCGATTTACTCTTATGAGGAGTTCGTTCCGTATCTCCGAAGATATTCATGAGATCTTTACCAAATTGAAATGGGACCACCTCTGAAGTATGCCCTACCAAACAAAAAAAGAATCATCAAAATCGGATTAGAATTGACGGAGTAATCGCGTAACAAACATACTAAAAAAAAACATACGGTCGAATTGAGAACCTCCTCCTTTTTTTGAAGTCGGTTAAAAAAATAGAAACTGTACAAAGCTTTACATACTTAGGACAAATACTTACCCTAGGAAGTAATAGTAATATGCAACAAGAAATAGATAAAAGAATAGAAAACGCTTGGAGGAGATTTTGGTCATTAAAATACATTTTTAAAAATAAAAAAATTGGATTAGAATGGAAAGGAAAAATGTTCAACTCATGTATTATACCAATACTAACCTATGGGTCTCAAACTTGGGCATTAACAAAGAAAGCTGCACTAAGAATAAAAATAGCGCAAAGGAAAATGGAACGATCAATTCTGAACATACGTCTGATTGACAAATACTCAAAACAAGAAATAAAACAAAAACTCCATACAACAGATGCAGTGACGATGGCCATGACCAACAAATGGAACTGGGCTGGTCATGTTATGAGAAGAAAAGACAACAGATGGACCACAGAAATAACCACTTGGTGCCCGAACTACAATATGAGAAAGAGAGGAAGACCAGTCTACAGGTGGAGAGACGACATTGTAGAGTTCGCAGGCCCTTTGTGGCACAGAAATACCAACGGCAACAACATTAAAACCTGGAAGAGACTAGGGGAGGCCTTTGCCCGAAAATGGGACGAGTTGTAGTTATTCCACACTACAACTGGGCTAATAATAATAATAATTTTATCGTGTGAAGTCAAAAGTTTAACTTCTCGAGATTTAGGCAGTTTACAATAGGCAATCTTAGTTTGTCGGTACCAAAAATGCTTGTTTAGCCACCAAAAGTAAGGCCACGCCATAATTCGCTCAGCAGCCACCTATAGAATTTTGACAGAGGCGCTACTGTTTGCTTTTACGAAAAAGGTTTACGTAAATCGGATGCCCATATCCTGAGTCTTCTTATCAGTGGTATAGAGACCGTCGTTTTGAACGCCATTTTATTTTAGTTCCATGGTCGCTCACGCTAGGTTACGCAACAATAGCGAAAATCAAGTGTCTTCTTTTATACGTTGACAGTCAGAGTCGAGAAAACTCAAGATATGGGTATTCGAACGATTTACGTAAATCTTTTTCGTACAAGCCAAGAGTAGCGCACTCTGTCAAAATTCTATAGGTGGCTGCTAAGCTAACTACAGCGTGGCCTTACTGTTGGTGGCAAAACAAGCATTTTTGGCACCGATTAACTGACGACATTTTTAGCGCCGTCCGCCCTGTACAGTGTGTATGTCTATTGTCTCTATCAAAAAATGTCTATTTAGTACCGTGGACATTCGAAGGGGGCGCATGAAATCGGCACAAAAAATAAACTGTCAATTGTATAAAGTTTTTAATCCATAGAATTGAGATCACTGACAAACAGCCATTCATTTTCAGATTCTCTTTTACTAAGAGAACTTAAATACTCAAGTTTATTCAGAATTTAAAAAAATATGGTTTTGATAAAGAAGCGCGGTTTTGCATCAGATATTATTTATGAGCGAATCAACGCTAGAACTCAAGCTTTCTAATGACCACGCGAATGGAAACGCCACTTGATGACGCAGCGATTCAGTAGCTTGCTGGTTTGTTTCGGCGACCCTATGTCGCGGGCGTAGCGGTTAATTATGGCAAAACCGCTCGAGCGAAAATAGTATGAGGAAAACTATTAAAAATCACAGACTTGTAGCCTGGGTTAAAAATAACCTTGTTCGCGTGCTTATGCCTCTTAATAATAATTATTATGTTCTTACGAATGCCTCTTTACATGGGATATATTTCCATAAATACAGATAATATATAAAACCTATTTATTGTAAGTATGCCTTCTGTTCCGTTAGGTACCTACTAACAACTATTTAGTACCTATCGGAACAGAAGGTAGCTCCGCAAGATAATTTAAAGAAATCGCGACTCTAGCGCTGACACAAAAATTCAGTTCGCAATAGCGCCTGGCTGCATCTAAAGTTGTGGTCTGTTTCTATCCCGTAACTTTATCTCTTTCGACATACTAAGGTTGCCTCGTAATCGGGCGCACGCAGCGCGTGAAATAGACCGTACAAGAACTAACGCGTGCAACCTAGCCGGCGCGCGGCGGCCGTCTGTAATTAGTACGCCGAGACGGCCACCTGTAGTTTATTCGGTCACGTGATAAGTGAACTTGGCCAGCCTCAATGCCTCTTTTGCTGGCCGCTGCAGTGATATACTATTTGAATAATAACTTCGTTTGTTAATTGAAATCATTTGCTTGCAGGTGTTCGCGGACCTGGGGCTGGACGTGATCGACAGCGCGTTTGAGGGCTACAACGCGTGCGTGTTCGCGTACGGCCAAACCGGCAGCGGGAAGACTTTCACCATGATGGGATCGCCGGTACGATGACGCTTATGTTCACTCAAGAGGTCGTCAAAGGCTGGACATATTGGAAGTGAAAAGCTACCTATCTATCAGAGAGAGAGCTCTGACTAAAAAAATCGCAACAACGTCGAGAACTGTCAGAACCTCTTTATAGAATACCAACATTTACTGTAGAATTCATTTACTACAAAAAAGTTCAAAAGATCATTATTTCACATATGCCAAATGTACATGCGCTTTTGTAAGGTCAATACGATATTTGTGATGTACGTATTTGGTATTTGGTTTGGTGGTGGTCGACTTTAAACTAAGTTTACAAGGGTTTCTAACGCGCCTTGCATTGAGTTAGATAATTACTGAACTTAGTTTAAACCAGGGATATCGGGTCCAAGTTGACACCATGACACAGTCTCTCGCCTATTTCATTTTGACTACCAATACAAATAAACGCAGTTTAAGATTTATCCTGGTATCTTTTTGATATTCTTACTACAGAGAGGTGACAAGTATTCGTCCTGTCTCCTATCTCCCAATATTTACGTAGGTCTCAAAATTCTTTTTAACTAATTAAAGAGATCAGCAAAATCGACAGCATATGCGAACGCTATAATAATATATTAAGGAGTTCGCTAATCACATTTTCCCCAAGCTTAGTGTCGCCTACGAGAGTGAGTCACAAGCGATCATATCTTGCGGTTTATTTTCGTCTAATTAATGTATAAAACGTTTCTATTTTTATCCGACAACTCTTCAACATTTTGGTGTCAGGTACACAATGCGTAACATTGCCAAGGTCGGTCGTCTTTATCCGAGTATTAAATGTTCATTTAATGGCTGATGAAATCTAGCTAATACAAACGTATTTTAATTAGTTTAGGATGTTTTTTTATATAATAAAGAATGATGAGACCAGCAAGACTTTCGCCTGATGTAACATTTTACATGTCAGATACAATTCGTCCCAAATTTATTTTGCAATATCATATTTTTTTTTATAATTGATAGGCTTGCGCTTGACTAAAATCAAGTCTGATGAACAGAAATGATGAGGTCTAGGATGGAGCGCGCTTGCCTAGAAAGTGCCTATTCACTCTTCTCTTGAAGGCACACAGATTGTATTTGGCTGAGAACACGGAAGCTGGAAGGGTGTTCCACACCTTAAGCGGTTCGTATCAGAAACGTAGAAGAAAAGCGTTTCGTGCGAGTACGCTGGACATCAACCACATAAGAATGCCACTTCTCTCGACGTCTTGCGGTTCTATGGTAGAAAGGTGAAGGAGGATCATAGGACACACTGAACTGAGTTCATCATCCTCAAACATCAGTTAGGTCTTATTTTGCCCAGTAATCACGTCGGTGTACAGTGCCCTTCAAACCGAAACAGCAATACATTTCTGTGGTACCTACCCGGACGAAGTTAATAAGATAAGGCGGCTGTGGCCATATTATTCCTTTCATTATTCGAGGAGACCTGTGTTGAGTTGAGAGCTGATCTGCAATTCGCGTATGACACAAGTCGCGTTGTGACACAACACACTGTGTGATGATTTATTTCACTTCACCACAAATTTCACGTAGGCGTGACGTAGTAGGCGTGAGCGGGGCAGTAGGATGGCAAGAGGTGAGAGGACGCTAATGCAGCGAGGTTTTTTAAACAGTTTACTTCAAATTTGGGTATTTGACTCCAATTTTTTATCACTTTATTATAAACTAGGATAAAAATAGTGACGAACACTGAAAAAACTCATTACAACGATCAAATAACAAAAATGTTTTAAGCATTTAATTAAATGTTTCAAATTAGACAGAGATAGCGATATTAAATTGTGATGTCACACCTCTCGAATGCCATAGTAGCTTCGTGCGGCTTCATACAAATTTTCGTTTTACGAGAAAGGGATAGGAGACCCTCCCACTCTAAAATTAAAATGCCTGTAACTTTGTAAATCATTGTTGGATTTTAATTTTGTTTTCAGCATACGTCATTATTTTTATTCTAGTTTATAATAAAATAATAATATTCATCATAATCAAAAGTAGGAAAATTCCCAATTGATAAACAGGCCATATGCTGTGACCATGATGACAGTCATTGGATATTTCTTAAATGTACGATTTTCCCATGACCAGGATTCCCAAGGCCTAATCCCCCGGATATGTCGCCAACTGTTTTCACGAGTGGCTGCCGGCAAAGAGTCCGGCGCGTCATACCGCACAGAAGTCAGCTACCTAGAGATATACAACGAGAGAGTGAAGGATCTACTCGCCACCGACGCCGGACATTCGCTGAGGGTCCGCGAACACCCGAAATTAGGGCCCTACGTCCAGGACCTCTCCAGGCATTTGGTGTCAGACTATGATGATATACAGGTGAGGCTTAGCAGTAATAATTCCTTTCCTACTTCTTTTCCTCGACTGTTTTCGCAGATGTTCGTCCAGAAAGAGTCCGGAAATATAACTTCTGTGTTTCTACCTATCTATGATAAAGAAGTCAGATTTACGATGATCGAGCTACAAACAAACGAAATAATATGGTAAAAGCCTGCTATTCGCCTGCAAAGACGGACGGACGGACGGATATAGTAAAATAACGACGAAAGATTTATGGGAATATCTTTAGCTGTCGTCACTGTCCATTTTCTCAATCGTAAATGCTTGATCAAATGTGAGTCTATAACCACGGAATACAATAACAGTACCTAACGGTACGGAAGATTGACTCAGCAAGATGATTTTAAGAAATAGTAACCCTAGCGCTGACACAAAAAAGTGCAATTCAGTTCGCAACAGCGCCTAGCACCGCCTCCGCTATTTACCTAAAGTTGAGTTCTCTTTCGACGTAATTTTACGTAACTTTATCTCTTGACGTACTAGGGCTGCCTCGTAATCGGGCGCACGCAGCGCATAAAATAGACCGTACAAGAGCTAACGCGTGCAACCTAGGCGGCGCGTGGCAGCCGTCTGAAATCGTTCCTTCTTGACGGCGCTACCCATCTACTTGTAGCGGTCTTGATCACGTGACAAGTGAGCGTGGCCTGCCTATACGGTAACCATGGACTGAGCTATGAACGAGCCTTCATTAATCTTAACGATTCGTACCATTTGTAGTACCATAGCTTTAAACATCCCCGGTGCGTGCTTACAAGTCTGACATGTGTTCGTAGGTGTGCATGCACCGCGGCAACCTGCACCGCACGACTGCGTCGACGCAGATGAACGACGTGTCGTCTCGCTCGCACGCCATATTCACCATCACGTTCGTGCAGGCCAGCTATCTGCGCCACAACAACATGCCCAGCGAGACCGTCTCCAAGGTGCACCTCGTGGATTTGGCCGGCAGGTGACTCTCCATCTTTCTAACTCTACAAACACACTTGCAGAAAGCCAGAAACTCGCCGTGCAAATACCGCAGCCATAAGTGCAAAATCTTGCAAAATCTTTTGACATTATACAAATGAAAGAATGACATGTTAAGCTATTGACCTCAGATTGTGTGTGGAAATTCTGCCTCTTGTAGGCTGGAACTTGGAAGAACATCGAATTCAACCAAATCAGGGGACATAATTGGTTGCCGCTCAAGTTTTTCGTATACAATCAGGTCCCAGATCTACATCAAATGATTATTACAATTAATCTGAATTACTTCAAATACCTAAAATCATTTATCTTGAAATGAACAGAGTTATTACGCTCAATTGCAAAGACACACACGAAAATTCCATTACGATGGTTAACTGAAAGTAATATCCCTTAAGACATTATTTCCGAGTTGCACGAAATAAATTTGAATAATTAAGTGCTAATTAAACTAATTTAATTGCGAGAAATGTCAAAATTGGATACATTTTTTGACATTGATTGCGATTAAATTAGTTTAAGTACCACTTAAAATTTTGAATTTGTTTCGTGCAACTGGGCATATGTGTCACATCTTGAATATCTATGCTAAAACTAAACAAATAGACCCAAAACACAAGACTTATAACAGCACAATTCACCACAAATTTGTATATTAAAATTAAGTTGCTGAAATACAAATAGAACATCCTAAAGTAACGTAAAATTGTAATGTGATGACAGTGAAAGAGCAGACGCAACTGGAGCTACTGGTCAGCGGCTGGTTGAAGGGGCACACATCAACAAGTCTCTGGTGACTCTGGGCTCTGTCATATCGGCGCTCGCAGAGGCCACACAAGTTGTTGATAGTAAGTTACTTTAGATTCTACTCATGCTTTACTCTATCAGAGTATGTCATCTTGTAATAGCATTATAGAGGACATTTTTATTCAAAAAGTAAAAACATGCGTTCTGTCTATGCTAAGTAGGCTAGTTTTAGTAGTATAGACTAAAGTAGTATGTTGTTGTAGTATATTTATATAATAAAAAAATTGGAGTTGTATTGCACAAGGTATACTTTTACGTGAAGTTTTATTTAATTATGTGATATTATAACTAAAACTTATGAAAATCGTTTAATAGGATAAAATTGCTAGCTATTTTAATTATTTTAGTATACTAGGCAATTACTGAATTTGCGTACCTTTTATTTAACATAAGGTTTTGATAACATTGCTCATGTTAATTTTTGTGATAATAACGTTAAAGTTATTTGTTAAGAATAACTTCAAATTGCTATCTAAAGTTTCAAGCTACAAGATATTTCGTTCATCATAACTTAATAGTGTAATTTTTGTTTGCATCAAAAGGAGTTCCACAAGGTAATCGCTTGGGTCCTGTCAAATAAATAGTCGAATTGCTTTAAAATTATTATCGGACATTCATATTGAAATTTATATCGTTGAAAGTAATAACGTTCTTTCATTTTTCTAAGGTCGCAACCCAAAAAACAAGAAAAGTGTCTTCATACCGTATCGAGACTCCGTGCTCACATGGTTACTTAAGGATTCCCTCGGCGGGAACTCCAAAACAATTATGATTGCTGCGGTAAGATATATTGCACCTTATCATTGACAGAATTAATTAGGTTCAAACATTGAATCTGGCTTAAAAATAGTATAGGCACCAGCGATGTAATAATTACAGAAAAGGATAGCACGAGAATTTTAGTTCAGCTCGAGGCTTTTTAAAATGAAAGCATAACATTTTGGCATTTATCGGCCTTATGTACAAGTGATGAGACATTGAGGTTGCTTATGTTGATGATAGGTTGCTCATGATGTTGGTAATGGCGATGATGAGAAGTCTGATTACATTCAGACCTATCTATCACAGCGCGACGGTATACAAGTTGGTATTAGACGGCCCCAAGAAGCACCATTACATGTTACACATCCCAATTAGTATCTATAATTTTTTCCATCTCTGTGTATATATGCAATTAGGGGCCGTACCACTACTTCTTAAAGTAGTGATATTCTAATACTGCTTTAAAGTTATCATACTATGTGCGTGTGAAAATCTTAAACTAGTATTAAAACATTATCACTTTAAAAAGCGGTGGTACATCCCCTGGAAATTAAAGCGGATATTGTGCTCTGGGGTATTTCATTTAACGAGTGGCACCTATCCTTGAATAATTGTGTATGTAGATATCTCCAGCGGACTGCAACTACGGCGAGACGCTGTCGACGCTGCGGTACGCGAACCGCGCCAAGAACATCATCAACAAGCCCACCATCAACGAGGACCCCAACGTCAAGCTCATCCGGGAGCTGCGCGAAGAGATCGAGAAGCTGCGCGCGCAGATATCGCACAACACCGTGAGTGACGTGACTGTGGCACGCACACGTGCACGTACGCACGCATACACGTACGCACGCGTACACGTACGCACGCATGCGAGCACGCACACACCTCACTTAAACTTCAGCTAAGTTTTACAAAGCGAGGCATTCAGAAATACTGAGTTTCGGCGTGAACGAGTCCTGCTGATTATAAATTTCCTAGAAATTGAGAATGACCGATATAATGTTCATGGGCCAAAACGGAAAACAAATTTGGCTGGACGTTTTGGCGTTTTACTAATATACAGGCTTACCTAGTTTAGGGGTCAGGAGTCCAAAGTACTTTGTAAACTGAAGTATTTCAAATAAATGCTATTTATTTATTTTATTTACTAACTAAGCCTCTTTTTGTAGAAATGTTAAAAAAAGTGTCATTAATTTATTGAATGGAAGAAGGCGTTATTTTGCGGAAATCCATAATTAGCAGGACAGGTTCATTTGTTTTGCTATAATCCGCCGTTTGAAATGAATCTGTAGGTATGGTCTAATATGCAGGAACACCGCCCACATGAAACACCACATACAATTCTTCTAACACTATGTTCAACGCACGTTACGTCTCGACACCGGGACATCGTCATGAGACGTTGACTTCACAATGCGAAATCGTAGAGCATCTATCTAAGTAGCTTGAATCAAAAGATTGAGAGGTGTATGTTTTTGTTTTTTGAAAATTCGGTGTCCCCTTTCATAGAAAGAGATCTTTCCTATCCTATCACATTTAAACAATTAAATACTAAATAATTAAACTGTCGAACATGAGAGGTGTATGTTGCAGCTATAGCATTATGACTTTTTGTTTATTAGGATCCGATTGAAACAGAGCCGGCCGTGCTCGCAACGCTGCAGCGCAAGGAGGCCCAGGAGAAAGTCCTCACCGAGAAGTGGACGGAGAAATGGAGGGAGACCCAACAGATACTGCAGGAACAGAAGGCTTTGGGGCTGAGGAAGAGTGGCTTGGGGGTCGTTCTGGACTCCGACATGCCGCATCTAGTGGGCATCGACGACAACCTGCTGTCCACTGGAGTCACCCTGTACCATCTGAAGGTATTATCTTGATTGAGAAATTACAAGACTGGGTTGCGATATACAAACTTAAGCACCTTGAAGACGAGGACATAATTGGGGTAATGAGAATTATTGGTGATGTGCTTCTAGGAAGGCGAAACATTGATCGGCAGCGAGGAGTACACGCCCACGCCTGACATCGTACTGACGGGCGCGGGCGTGCTGCCGCTGCACTGCCGCGTCACGCTGCGCGAGGGCGTGGCCACCATCACGCCGGCCGCGGGCGCGCAGTGCTGGCTCAACACCGTGCTGCTCGACAAGCCCGCCAAGCTCAGCCAGGGTGAGCCGCTTTGTTTGTCACGTGCTGGCGGGCGCGGGCGTGCTGCCGCTGCACTGCCGCGTCGCGCTGCGCGAGGGCGTGGCCACCATCACGCCGGCCGCGGGCGCGCAGTGCTGGCTCAACACCGTGCTGCTCGACAAGCCCGCCAAGCTCAGCCAGGGTGAGCCGCTTTGTTTGTCACGTGCTGGCGGGCGCGGGCGTGCTGCCGCTGCACTGCCGCGTCACACTGCGCGAGGGCGTGGCCACCATCACGCCGGCCGCGGGCGCGCAGTGCTGGCTCAACACCGTGCTGCTCGACAAGCCCGCCAAGCTCAGCCAGGGTGAGCCGCTTTGTTTGTCACGTGCTGGCGGGCGCGGGCGTGCTGCCGCTGCACTGCCGCGTCACGCTGCGCGAGGGCGTGGCCACCATCACGCCGGCCGCGGGCGCGCAGTGCTGGCTCAACACCGTGCTGCTCGACAAGCCCGCCAAGCTCAGCCAGGGTGAGCCGCTTTGTTTGTCACGTGCTGGCGGGCGCGGGCGTGCTGCCGCTGCACTGCCGCGTCACGCTGCGCGAGGGCGTGGCCACCATCACGCCGGCCGCGGGCGCGCAGTGCTGGCTCAACACCGTGCTGCTCGACAAGCCCGCCAAGCTCAGCCAGGGTGAGCCGCTTTGTTTGTCACGTGCTGGCGGGCGCGGGCGTGCTGCCGCTGCACTGCCGCGTCACGCTGCGCGAGGGCGTGGCCACCATCACGCCGGCCGCGGGCGCGCAGTGCTGGCTCAACACCGTGCTGCTCGACAAGCCCGCCAAGCTCAGCCAGGGTGAGCCGCTTTGTTTGTCACGTGCTGGCGGGCGCGGGCGTGCTGCCGCTGCACTGCCGCGTCACACTGCGCGAGGGCGTGGCCACCATCACGCCGGCCGCGGGCGCGCAGTGCTGGCTCAACACCGTGCTGCTCGACAAGCCCGCCAAGCTCAGCCAGGGTGAGCCGCTTTGTTTGTCACGTGCTGGCGGGCGCGGGCGTGCTGCCGCTGCACTGCCGCGTCACGCTGCGCGAGGGCGTGGCCACCATCACGCCGGCCGCGGGCGCGCAGTGCTGGCTCAACACCGTGCTGCTCGACAAGCCCGCCAAGCTCAGCCAGGGTGAGCCGCTTTGTTTGTCACGTGCTGGCGGGCGCGGGCGTGCTGCCGCTGCACTGCCGCGTCACGCTGCGCGAGGGCGTGGCCACCATCACGCCGGCCGCGGGCGCGCAGTGCTGGCTCAACACCGTGCTGCTCGACAAGCCCGCCAAGCTCAGCCAGGGTGAGCCGCTTTGTTTGTCACGTGCTGGCGGGCGCGGGCGTGCTGCCGCTGCACTGCCGCGTCACGCTGCGCGAGGGCGTGGCCACCATCACGCCGGCCGCGGGCGCGCAGTGCTGGCTCAACACCGTGCTGCTCGACAAGCCCGCCAAGCTCAGCCAGGGTGAGCCGCTTTGTTTGTCACGTGCTGGCGGGCGCGGGCGTGCTGCCGCTGCACTGCCGCGTCACGCTGCGCGAGGGCGTGGCCACCATCACGCCGGCCGCGGGCGCGCAGTGCTGGCTCAACACCGTGCTGCTCGACAAGCCCGCCAAGCTCAGCCAGGGTGAGCCGCTTTGTTTGTCACGTGCTGGCGGGCGCGGGCGTGCTGCCGCTGCACTGCCGCGTCACGCTGCGCGAGGGCGTGGCCACCATCACGCCGGCCGCGGGCGCGCAGTGATGGCTCAACACCGTGCTGCTCGACAAGCCCGCCAAGCTCAGCCAGGGTGAGCCGCTTTGTTTGTCACGTGCTGGCAGGCGCGGGCGTGCTGCCGCTGCACTGCCGCGTCACGCTGCGCGAGGGCGTGGCCACCATCACGCCGGCCGCGGGCGCGCAGTGCTGGCTCAACACCGTGCTGCTCGACAAGCCCGCCAAGCTCAGCCAGGGTGAGCCGCTTTGTTTGTCACGTGCTGGCGGGCGCGGGCGTGCTGCCGCTGCACTGCCGCGTCACGCTGCGCGAGGGCGTGGCCACCATCACGCCGGCCGCGGGCGCGCAGTGCTGGCTCAACACCGTGCTGCTCGACAAGCCCGCCAAGCTCAGCCAGGGTGAGCCGCTTTGTTTGTCACGTGCTGGCGGGCGCGGGCGTGCTGCCGCTGCACTGCCGCGTCACGCTGCGCGAGGGCGTGGCCACCATCACGCCGGCCGCGGGCGCGCAGTGCTGGCTCAACACCGTGCTGCTCGACAAGCCCGCCAAGCTCAGCCAGGGTGAGCCGCTTTGTTTGTCACGTGCTGGCGGGCGCGGGCGTGCTGCCGCTGCACTGCCGCGTCACGCTGCGCGAGGGCGTGGCCACCATCACGCCGGCCGCGGGCGCGCAGTGCTGGCTCAACACCGTGCTGCTCGACAAGCCCGCCAAGCTCAGCCAGGGTGAGCCGCTTTGTTTGTCACGTGCTGGCGGGCGCGGGCGTGCTGCCGCTGCACTGCCGCGTCACGCTGCGCGAGGGCGTGGCCACCATCACGCCGGCCGCGGGCGCGCAGTGCTGGCTCAACACCGTGCTGCTCGACAAGCCCGCCAAGCTCAGCCAGGGTGAGCCGCTTTGTTTGTCACGTGCTGGCGGGCGCGGGCGTGCTGCCGCTGCACTGCCGCGTCACGCTGCGCGAGGGCGTGGCCACCATCACGCCGGCCGCGGGCGCGCAGTGCTGGCTCAACACCGTGCTGCTCGACAAGCCCGCCAAGCTCAGCCAGGGTGAGCCGCTTTGTTTGTCACGTGCTGGCGGGCGCGGGCGTGCTGCCGCTGCACTGCCGCGTCACGCTGCGCGAGGGCGTGGCCACCATCACGCCGGCCGCGGGCGCGCAGTGCTGGCTCAACACCGTGCTGCTCGACAAGCCCGCCAAGCTCAGCCAGGGTGAGCGGCCTAGCTTTTTACACCGCTTTACATATTTACCCGTTTCTAGTCTAGGACGACCTCCTTACCCCTCGTGCCTCGACTGATGACTTGAGGATAACTTGCTGAGAAAGGCGGACTTGCAGGCTGATTACTCTGATACTGCTAGCTGAGTTTGGTTTGATTTCAGTTCCACCGTTGAATTAATAGTGATCCAAAGAAAAACTTTTGCTAAACTAACATTTTCGATTACATTTTACATTCTTTAGCCATAGTTTTTCCGGGATAGGTTGCTTGCAGCGATATAGCCGGCTTTGGTGCTTATATTCATAAAGTGACTGTGAACTCTTTCTCTATCTATCCCCAGGATGCATCCTCCTGCTGGGGCGCACGAACATGTTCCGCTACAACGACCCGGCCGAGGCCGCCAAGCTGCGGCAGGAGGGCGCGTCGACCATGAACCTCTCGCGCCTGTCGCTGCTGTCCTGGTCCACCACCGACCTGGCCGCCAGCACCGAGAACCTCAACACCACTCTGTCGTAAGTTTTTTATGGCAGAGGAAAATCCTAATGGATTCTAGCCACAGAACACTAAATAGTACCAGAAGGTTCACTCCGCACGAAAGTTTAAAGAAATAGCGACTCTAGCGCTGACTCAAAAAGTGCAATTCAGTTCGCAATAGCGCCTGGCCCCGCCCTCAAAATCGACACGCAACAAACGCAATGTTGTGGTCTCTTTCTATCGCCTAACTTTATCTCTTACGACGTACTAGGGCTGCCGTAGTCAGACGGCGCGTAAAATAGACCGTACAGAACTAGCGCGTACAACTCGGCCCGCGAGCGGCAACCATCTGAAATATGGTAGTCCGAAACTCTACTTGTAGCTGGGACGGTCATGTGATAAGTGAGACTGGCCTGCCACTACCTATCTGCTCCGCCAATACCGCCAATAGCTAGCATGTTCACTGCTGCTGGGTTGCGCTGAGACCTCATGGTAAACCTCCTCAATCACCGCTGTAGGCCTTCGCGGAACCGCAGATAGAATTTCGACATATCAGTCTAAGTTGTGTGCTCTAAAGTCTAAATCCAACAATACCCATACTGTGCCTCTCAAGACCTGCATTTTCCAGGGCCTTTTTGAAAAAGGTATGTCCTTCTGTCCATGCCTGTGACTAGTTAATGGGGCCCGCTTGTATTCCACACTTGGTTACTAATTGAACGTCTACAAAATATTATGTGTATCTATTTCCGTGAATTCATCGTTAGTTATTTATATTATGTGGAAACTTTGTCTTTATGCAATAATGTTACAATTTTTGAAAACATGTGTTCAGTGATCTGGAAAGTGAGATCCGGTGCGAGCGCATCGAAGCCCAGCGAGCCGAGCTGGAGAGAGAGCGACAACAGTTCGAGTTGCAGCAGGAGGAGCGGCAACGTCGCTGGCACCAGGAGAGGGAGCAGCTGTTACAGGCGCAACGTCAGCTGGATGAGGTAACCAATGGGGTTATAATAATGATAACGTGATGGCGCACTTAACGGTGTAGAAGCCGTATTTAAGCGATTTTGAATGAAGTTTTATGCAAAAACTATAAAGACAATTACTTTCAAATTTACACGTTATGTATTTTGAGTCTTTAATCTAAAATCGCTAAGAAGCAGAAACACGATTGGATAAAATTTTCTCGATAGAAAGTTCTCCCAAAAGTTGCTCCAAAATCTCAGTTTTTCGAGTTTTTATCAGACACTGCATTGGATGTAATTGTAATTTTTGTTTTAAAGTGTCGGTAATAATAATATCCAAAATCGCTAAGAAACAGATTTTTGATAACCAGCTTAGTTTTTGAGTAATTAGGTAAAAGGTCGTTTTTCTGTTATATTCTTCCGCGACGCTGCATATCGCAACTACCAAATCTCCGTGAGAGTGAGAAAGACAAAAATAAATTCAATAAATCCTCTTAACGTTTACTTCCGTACAAAAAATAAACTGTATTGCATAAATTAAAGTCCAATTTTGAATACAATTTTGATATAAGAAAATACGAGCCGCGCGAGAGGTCTTGGCATGGAATGAGTCCCTGTCTGATGAATGTGTTGTCAGTGTAATAGAAATGGACGCCTAAATTGTCGTTTAGATCTCCCTAGACCACATCACCACCATTTTATGAAATTCACAAAACCCTGTAGGCCCCTCTAGGGCTGTCGGACATTGGCAGGAGGTTGTGAATTCGCTTCTTTACGCTAGCAGGCCAGCCTCACTTATCACGTGACCGTCCCGGCTACAAGTACTGGTCCGGACCACGATATTTCAGACGGTTGCCGCTCGCGGGCCGAGTTGCACGCGCTAGTTCTGTACGGTCTATTTTAGACGCCGTCTGACTACGGCAGCCCTAGTACGTCGTAAGAGATAAAGTTAGGCGATAGAAAGAGACCACAACATTGCGTTTGTTGCGTGTCGATTTTGAGGGCGGGGCCAGGCACTATTGCGAACTGAATTGCACTTTTTGTGTCAGCGCTAGAGTCGCTATTTCTTTAAATTTTCGTGCGGAGTGAACCTTCTGGTACTATTTAGTGTTCTGTGGTTATAAAAATTCGGTCATCGGTGATATAACATTGCGTGATGGCGGTTCAGGAGCGGTCGGCGATGGAGAAGGAGTACGCGGCGGCGTGCAGGCGGCTGTCGGGCGACTGGCGTGCTTTGGAGCGTGGCTGGACGCTGCGACGCCGCGCGCTGCGTTGCCGCCAGCGGGAACTAAGCGCGCGCGTGTCCCGCCACGCGGCCGCCGCGCGTGACGTCATCGACACGGTGAGTCTTCTTATACCATGTGCGCTGTCCTCACTGCATCGGCAAGAAGGCGTGCGGCCATGAACCTCCAAGCTGTCGCTGCTGTCCTGGAACACCACAGACCATCGGCAACGAGAATCTCAACGCTAATCTGTTGTAAGTTGTGTATCACAAGTTCCCAAATCCTCACCTAGATATCCATACCAAATTGTGACTGTTTCAGTCTCGACAGTGCCGAGATTTTCAATCTATCAGGTGTTATATCCCCTTTTGGCAGACATCATTTGCATGATACTTAGATCTGGACATACACTACACTACTTATATTAGATTTAGTCCCAAATAATGCACAATCCCAGCCTTAACTTTTGGTATACCTGCCATTTTAATGCATAACACATGAACTATGCTCTACTTATATTACTTGTTCATAGTAAATGAATGCACAGAAAAAGAAATTCAAGTGTGAGTCGACAGAAATCAGGCATCCTATTTTCTTTGGAGGGGTTCCTTATGTGTAGGCTTTTATAAATGCCGTTATGAAAGTCCGTTTGCGCGCGTTTAAAGGATCTGTTAATAAAATATGGTATTCCCATCACGCTCACGAATCGTAAAGATTATACACACATTTTGAAAAGAGCAAGTACCGAGATTTTTTGTCAGTTCTTCTCGGCGCAAAGGGTAGAGGGCTTGAGACATTTGTAAAATTGTAAGTAGTGTCACGTGCAGTAAAGGTGTGAGGTAAAGTCGGCCACCTCCCGGCGGGGCTGGCACATTTGTCATGTAACGTAATCGATGTTTTGCTTGACGTTTTATTATTTTCTGTTGATCATTTTAATAACATAACACTTTGTGCCTATTGTCCACTAAATTAGTATGTCTAAACATACTGCTGCCGTTTCTACTCAGAACCCAAGAGAATTTATAAATTGTCTTTAAGAAATGAAAGAATTAAATGTAATGAAAAGCTTGAAGGAAATCACGTTACCTTTCAGTATTTATGGTTCCAGTGGCAAGAATTTACAACTGGCTTTAAATCCGAATAATTCGTTCAGGAGATTTTAAGGAACCATTAATTTTTTTTCGCGTGAACAATTATGAGTTAGATTTGAGATTTTTTGTTATTCCAAGGATTTAACCCTTTAGATGGGATAGATAGATCCTATCGATTATATTTTCGATAACATCGCATTATTGTTTATTTTTTAAATTTTTTGTTTGTTTTCCGGCTGGGGTTTTTAGGATTTTTGAATGCACTGTGTAGTTATGCGTATTTTTAACAACAAATAAATTTGTTCTTGAACGAAAAATTTCTCAATATTTAAAATTTTTCTCTACATCACGTTATTTTTTTATTTTCACCATACAAAAGCTGAATGTCATACTACTCTTAGGCCAATCCTCCTCCTTGGTCGTCGTCTTCATTACTGAAGGTCGTGTCCGCACTGCAGTTCCTTCAATATGTTCTTCACCATGTCTCTCCACACGTTTCGATCTTCGGCTTTCCTGATGGCTGTTGCGAAAGGAAGGCCTGTGTGTGATTTCACCTGGTCAGACCAGCGGCTAGGTGATCGGCCGCGTGGTCGTTTCCCCTCCACTTTGCCCACAACTATAAGTTTCTCCAGATTATCTGGAAGGCGGCGGACAATATGACCGAAATAACTAAGAAATTTCTGGTAACAGATTGTCGAGAGCCTGGTGCTAACGTGTAGTAGTCTCTTAGGCCAATATACTCTCATTATTGATATAAGCCGTGTGCAGCGAGCGTGACAACACAAACAAACACTACGCAATCACTCGTGTCATTGTCCCACGCACCGTCGCGCGGCGCTACCATGGTCTTCATTGCGACTAATTACGAGTATATTACGAGTATATCGAGTGAGATTGGAGTGTAACATTCTGAAATCTAACGTTTTGTTAATTTGGATTATTGAATCCCTATTGGAGACCTATTGGATAGTCCGCTCGTTCGTTTCGGCCCATAGATGTCCAATGTTTGACCTCCAACCTTTCTCATAGGGTCATTTTACACCGCGGCGGAACGGAATGGAAGCGACTTTTTTACATAGCACATACCATAGCATAGTGAGATTTAGAACGTTCAAATGAAGATACAAACTAAATATGAGCCAAAAAAATGGATGCGTGTTCCGGGGAATCCTCCCGCACTCTCAAGAATTATTTATTTTGTATGTTATTAATTTACATAAAGTTCATTATGCTTTGTAAGAAAGGAGCTTCCATTCCATTCCGCCGTGGTGTTAATTGACCTTTAATGTCGACATTGTACCTATCGAGTTATATTTTAGAGTTCACACTAAATTATCAGTTATCGTAAGGAACTTTGATTCTAGTTTATATTGTCACTTTTTAGGGTTCCGTAGCCGAATGGCAAAAAACGGAACCCTTATAAATTCGTCATGTCTGTCTGTCCGTCTGTCCGTCCGTATGTCACAGCCACTTTTTTCCGAAACTATAAAAGCTATACTGTTGAAACTTGGTAAGTAGATGTATTCTGTGAACCGCATTAAGGTTTTCACACAAAATTTTAAAGAAAGTAATAAATTTTGGGGGTGCCCCATACTTAGAACTGAAACTCAAAAATTTTTTTTCATCAAACCCATATGTGTGGGGTATCTATGGATATTGGATAGGTCTTCAAAAATGATACTAAGGTTTCTACTATCATTTTTTTCTAAAATGAATAGCTTGCGCGAGAGACACTTCCAAAGTGGTAAAATGTGTGTGTCCCCCCTGTAACTTCTAAAATAAGAGTATGATAAAACTAAAAAAAATATAATAAGTAGTTTTTTGATATTTACAATAAAACCTCTAAAAACAAAGTTAGTTTTGCGGTTCGATAAGAAAAGTGGTTTTTATGGTTTTATTCCTCCGGTTGTAGTACGGAACCCTCAGTGCGCGAGTCCGACTCGCACTTGACAGGTTTTTAATTCTAGAACCATGGGTAACGCCGCAGCGACCACAGTGCACCACATTCACTTTTATGCAAACAATAAGTTGTTTTTATTTTCTCATTATCGTCGCACCTGCGCCCCAGTTACAGCTGTGGTACAGCGCTTACTAGTGCTGCCTCCCTAGAAATTAGTCTAGATTCCTATATGTGCTACTTTTTATATTTTGTTTTCATATGTGGAGATTTTGATTTCAAGTGTTACTTGTTAATAGTGGAAAAATTGTATTTAAATAATGCTTATCGTAATTTTTATGTTGCTTTTGACATACGAGCAATAGTATAAAAATCGTGTTGAAGGTAATCATATATCGATTAATTTTTTTATTCAGCTAAAATAATAAAAGTAAAGACAATTATAATACCATGTACAGTGTAGTTACACATTAATTTTATAGACCCTGAATGTTTACGCGAGAGTAGCTGGCGCGAGTGCCGAGTCTATTGTTGTATTGAATCGTGTTCTCCCTCTCTAACCCGCGGAAGCGCTCATTTGCGCGTCTTGCTCGCACTTCGGTTACGGCGGGTTTTTTGTATCGAATCGTGCGCTCCCGCTCCAACTCGCGGAAACGCCAATCTTCCTATCCCGCTCGCGCATCGGTCGACGAGAATTTTTTATGCCTGCAATGACGCGGCAATCGGGGCGCGCACAGTACCATTCGGAGTCAGCTAGCAACAGCCGTGCGTGCGGCTGGGTTTTTTGCGGCGCCCTTTTGCCCCGGCGGTTTGTACCCCAAGAAACGTACGTCTTGGGACCGCGACAGTTTTATGTGGGGGCGCGACCTTTTGTGCGTATTCGTGAACTCATCTTGTGGAGCGAGTCTGCTGTCGACCGACAAACTGAGCGGTTCCCCGCGCGTGGCTGACGTGATTTTGATCACGTGTCGTCTTTGAAACGCGTAGTCGCGAGACGTAAATTGCTGCGTTTGAGTAGCCACGTTTATATTTGCGCGGGTGTGTGGTCATGGAATGTTTGCGCAACGGGACGTCCGTTTTTTGAGGCGCCTGAGTTGTTTTTCGCGCCGCGGTTTTGTTTGCCCAGACCTGATTGTTTGGGACCGCTTCGACTTGCGCTGTGATATCGCTGGGTTTTTTGGACATTGCACGCGTGTTTGGGACATTGACTAGTTGTTGTGCCGGCCTTTGTGAGTTCGCTACGCTCGCCGGATCTACCTAGTAACACGCGTGCCCAGCTGCGTTTAGCGGCGATAAAGTTCGCGGTAGTTAAGTAATTGTAGACCGCGCTGTCATTGACCGCTGACCTTGTGTGTCGTGAACCACGTACTTTATTTTATTCGCTTGAGTGTTTGTGGGAGTTGAAGCCAGCCTGAACGTTCGACATATTTTGACCGTCGCGTTCATTGTTGCGGGTTGCGACCCACTGTGCTGCTGCATTGAGCACTCCACTCATAGGAGGCGAACGAGCGATTGGAGCTGTGTTCGTGTTTGACGTGTCTGGGAGCTGATTGGTGCAGAGGACCTACGGTTGCCAGCCCCACACACACACCTACACACCCCTTTACACTTTCACGTCACATACTGTCCCACATCCACTACAGGGGGCGTCGCATCGAGTATCGTCGCATGCATCAACCAGGTTAGTGACCTTCTATTTTCCTTGTCTATGTCGAAGGCTGTCGCTGCCCGAGTTGACGATTGCCGTAGTAGTGCTAGTAAAAGCCGCCTGTTATTTCCACTGATCGGCTAGTGAGACTCGGATATTACTATCCGACTCGGATTGGATACCGTCATCCGTACTGATCACTGTAGTCTCACTAGTCGGTCCCCCCTCGACCTGTCCGGGCTCGTTCCTCTATGGGCCCGGGAACTCAGCCCTCGTCTGGACAGGCAAGGGGCCGTAACATTTGGTAGCAGAGCGTGGTTTCGCGCCTTTTGGTTAAGCGGCTTTTACACGTTCGGCGCGTCGATATCGATATTTGTTGCGCGTATTTAATTCGTCGCGTATCTCTGTCGGTCACACGTTTGTAGGCGTGGTACGCCACGTGTCGGACCGATACGCCGCGTTAACGGCCACAGATTATTGTACCGCTACACCACGCGTTTTTGTAGCAACGCCGCGTTTATTTACCGCGTGCCGCGCGTTTGTTAACCGCGACCTTGATTAGCGTTCTGCACGTGTTGGTGTTTGCATCTGTGCTTGTTCTACTTCCTTGTTGTTTTATTTTTTTGGTTTCGTGCTTCCTTGTAATTGTTCTCG
Source organism: Coenonympha arcania (assembly GCA_036785405.1). Taxonomy (NCBI): domain Eukaryota; kingdom Metazoa; phylum Arthropoda; class Insecta; order Lepidoptera; family Nymphalidae; genus Coenonympha; species Coenonympha arcania. The sequence continues at coordinate 853,459 of CM072073.1, forward strand.
CGCAGTCTCGCCATGCCTTCGCATAAGCCTCCGGTGCGCCGTATGCAGGATGAGCTGCGGTGGGCAGCTAGCGCGCATGCGCTTATTACTCGTCCAGACAGGACGGCTAGCTTGCTCCACCGCCTTGAGCAGCTCCCAGCCAGACGAGCCCATTTTGAAGAGGCCTATTCGGAATTCCTTGCTACAGTGGAGGACGACGAGGCGCGAGAATCGGCCCAGAAGGACTACGAGCAGTTCTTCGAGTTCACAGACGATGTGCTCGAGGCTGGGGCCAAAATGAAGCGCGAGGCTCGACAGAGCATGCTGTGCGAGTCGCCTCGCCCGCAGCCGCAGCCCGCCCTATTGGGTCGGCTGCCTACTTTGGACCTTCCACACTTTGGTGGGCGGCTTCAAGACTGGATGGGGTTCATCTCCATCTTCGACAGTCTAGTCCATACCCGCCGCGACCTATCCCCAGGCCAAAAAATGGCCTATTTGCGGACCTCCCTTCAAGGGGAGGCACTTGGGGTAGTCTGCCATTTGAAGTTGTCTGACGCCAGCTACTCCACGGCCAGAGAACTCCTCGAGAGGCGCTACGCCAATGTGCGCCGCCTTGCTGACGCGCACATGATGGAGTTAATATCCCTCCCGGTTTTGAAAGACCTAGCACGTCTCCGGGAGGTGATCATTGACCCAGTCGTGATTGCTTGCAACGCCCTTCGACAACTTGACTTACCGGTGGATCAGTGGTCCTTCTGGCTTCTTCACCTGGTTCTGTCCCGCCTGCCTCTCGATCTGCGGATCCGATTTGAAGAGAGGTACGGCGGGGACGGGGCTAATTATATACCCCCGTTCAGTGACCTCTTAAAGTTCCTTGAGGAACAGAGCCGCCAGGTGGAGAATGCCGTGGCCTCGGGAACACCGGCAAAGGAGCCGGCGCGACCGACGCCACCTTCTAAACCCACGACTTCCACCAGGGGTTCCAAGCAGCCAGAATTAGCGCAGGAGACTGGACGCCGCCCAATTCTAAACTTTAGTGGTCTTGCTGCGACCGAGGTGACCCCCTGTCACTATTGCCGTGCTTCCACGCACACGACGACTGACTGCCCTAAATTCTTGGAGAGACCGCCCAAGTCCCGTAGGGCCATCGCTAGGGAGCGCCGTTGGTGCTACTCTTGCTTAGGTCGGCACTTACAACGAAATTGCCAGCACCAACGGCCTTGTCCCCATTGTCAGGGCAACCACCTTCCTATTCTTTGCCTCGACCGCAATGGCGTCGGTAGGCAGGAGGTGGTTGAGCGGACACCCGGCAGGAGTGGAGTCTCCTCACCGGTCACAGGCCCAGCCGATAGAAGGCGTGGTGACACTGTTAGTGCGGCCCCTGGTTTTGATAGGGCTTCACCCCCCCCTCGGGCGGGGGTGCAGCCCTCCAGGGGCGGGGGCGTTCCGCCCTCTGTCAACCCTGAGGGAGGTTTTGCCGTCGCTCAGCCTGATCCAAGGAGATACTCCCCTCCTCTGGCTGAATACCCCAGGTTGCAGCGACACCTTCCTCGATGGCCTGGACACCCCCTTCCGCACTACGTCGCCCCGCGGCTGTCGTACATGGCCAGACCCCCTCAGACCGGGAGAGACGCTTGGGTGTACCCTGGGGGAACCCCACCTCTTGGTGTGGTCGAAGTTCCCCAAGAAGGCCCTTACGAGCGCCCAAGGCTAGAGGAGTTGCCCGAAAGGGGCAACTCCCGTTGACTTGCTGCTGCCTTGGCTCCCACCACCGCCACCTCACCTGACAATTTGAACGACCATAAGCCGGTCTGCCAGACTGTACTTTTACCAACGGCTTTGGTCAGGGTGTACAACCCGAAGGGTGAGTGGCTTATGGTACGCGCGCTGCTAGATCTCGGATCACAGCGCTGGATTGCGTCGTTGTGGTGGGTGAGCGCTTCGGGGCAAGTCTCATTGCACCTTGTCCTAGCTAAGTGCAAGGTTGCATCTATCAGGTCTCGTCTAACAATTCCTAAGTTGCACTTGTGGAGCCGAACTATTGACCCGGTTACTAAACCACGTCCACGCTTCTTGGAAGTCTCTGGTAAACATGGTGGACGTTTTTGCGTGGTCGGACAGTGAGATTGTCCTGTGTTGGCTTCGGACTTCGGTCCATAATCTTGGCTTTTTTAAATACTCATGCGGGTTGCAATACCCTCTCAGCCATTTGCAGCGTGAGTTTGGATTTTGGCAGGCCGACGAACCATTCGAAGCGTGATCTTCAACTGTATTGCTTGCTATCGTTTGGAGGCATCCATTGCACAGCTTGTGATGGGTGACCTGCCTGCGGACCGCGAAAAGGCTGCTCGACCTTTCGCCGGTGTTGGAACCAATTTGCCGGTCCTTTCTTAGTGAAGAGCTCTAACCTTAAGAATGCTCGGTCTTTTGAGGCCTACTTGTGCGTCTTTGTTTGCCTTGCAACCAAGGCAGTCCACTTGGGACTTATCAGTGCCCTCAGCACGGAGGCGTTCGTGGCCACTCTGGGCCGCCTCGTGAGCCGTCGCGGCCTACCCGATTTGGTTCGGACCGACTGCGAGACTAATTATAAGGGAACCAATCGTTATTTGAAGGAGGTCGTCGACTTACTTGTTGAGAGCAAGCACTGTGTAGGCACCGCCATGCCCACTATTTTGCGTCGTGGACGCATTGTTAAACTGTTATTTGGATCGGATGGCGTTCCGCGGGTGGCCGAGGTTTTGTAGGGGACTCCGTATTGCAACGTGCCGTGGTCACGTTGTCCCAGCGGCCTATTAATTAGCGAATCTACATCCTTAGATTCGGAGCGGGGGATTGTTTACGCGAGAGTAGCTGGCGCGAGTGCCGAGTCTATTGTTGTATTGAATCGTGTTCTCCCTCTCTAACCCGCGGAAGCGCTCATTTGCGCGTCTTGCTCGCACTTCGGTTACGGCGGGTTTTTTGTATCGAATCGTGCGCTCCCGCTCCAACTCGCGGAAACGCCAATCTTCCTATCCCGCTCGCGCATCGGTCGACGAGAATTTTTTATGCCTGCAATGACGCGGCAATCGGGGCGCGCACAGTACCATTCGGAGTCAGCTAGCAACAGCCGTGCGTGCGGCTGGGTTTTTTGCGGCGCCCTTTTGCCCCGGCGGTTTGTACCCCAAGAAACGTACGTCTTGGGACCGCGACAGTTTTATGTGGGGGCGCGACCTTTTGTGCGTATTCGTGAACTCATCTTGTGGAGCGAGTCTGCTGTCGACCGACAAACTGAGCGGTTCCCCGCGCGTGGCTGACGTGATTTTGATCACGTGTCGTCTTTGAAACGCGTAGTCGCGAGACGTAAATTGCTGCGTTTGAGTAGCCACGTTTATATTTGCGCGGGTGTGTGTTCATGGAATGTTTGCGCAACGGGACGTCCGTTTTTTGAGGCGCCTGAGTTGTTTTTCGCGCCGCGGTTTTGTTTGCCCAGACCTGATTGTTTGGGACCGCTTCGACTTGCGCTGTGATATCGCTGGGTTTTTTGGACATTGCACGCGTGTTTGGGACATTGACTAGTTGTTGTGCCGGCCTTTGTGAGTTCGCTACGCTCGCCGGATCTACCTAGTAACACGCGTGCCCAGCTGCGTTTAGCGGCGATAAAGTTCGCGGTAGTTAAGTAATTGTAGACCGCGCTGTCATTGACCGCTGACCTTGTGTGTCGTGAACCACGTACTTTATTTTATTCGCTTGAGTGTTTGTGGGAGTTGAAGCCAGCCTGAACGTTCGACATATTTTGACCGTCGCGTTCATTGTTGCGGGTTGCGACCCACTGTGCTGCTGCATTGAGCACTCCACTCATAGGAGGCGAACGAGCGATTGGAGCTGTGTTCGTGTTTGACGTGTCTGGGAGCTGATTGGTGCAGAGGACCTACGGTTGCCAGCCCCACACACACACCTACACACCCCTTTACACTTTCACGTCACATACTGTCCCACATCCACTACAGGGGGCGTCGCATCGAGTATCGTCGCATGCATCAACCAGGTTAGTGACCTTCTATTTTCCTTGTCTATGTCGAAGGCTGTCGCTGCCCGAGTTGACGATTGCCGTAGTAGTGCTAGTAAAAGCCGCCTGTTATTTCCACTGATCGGCTAGTGAGACTCGGATATTACTATCCGACTCGGATTGGATACCGTCATCCGTACTGATCACTGTAGTCTCACTAGTCGGTCCCCCCTCGACCTGTCCGGGCTCGTTCCTCTATGGGCCCGGGAACTCAGCCCTCGTCTGGACAGGCAAGGGGCCGTAACACTGAAAATTATCTAATAAATAAAATTAACAAATAAATAATTTTGTTCGCACTGACATTCCAAGAACAATTTTTTTTTGCAAAGAATATTCCATAGGAGGTTATAGTATCAGTTGTTATAATCAGCACAATTATTGTTTCTGTACTATTTCATGATGTCATTGGATTTTATCAATATTCTAACAGCAGTAAACTTGAAGTAGAGATCTCCACGTTAGTTTTACGTTGCTATCCCCGTGCCCCGTAGATTGAGAAGGAGGAAGTGCAGATCGCGGACCTGCGCCGGCGCCTGTCAGGCACTCGCGGTGACCTCGAGCAGTTCGTGCGGGAGAAGATAAAGGAACTGGTCGATAGCGGCTGCAAGATTGACGAGGTAAGAATAACCATAGTTTAGTGTGAGTTTCAGCGAAGTTTAACGGACGCATAATCATAAAATCCATATACCCCTATATTGGCTCTAGTTATATAAATGCATTATTTATACAACGTGTAACGAAATTATTACATATTATTAGTAGTCATATTGAAGGCTTTGTTTCGTGTCCACAGAGTCTGTCGCCAAGCCCCGACAGTCCGCCGTCGGAGACGTCAACGGAGAGCCTCATGCACCTGCTGCAGCAGTGCGAGCCCAGCACTGCCACCAGCATCAAGGAGACGGTGGAGAGACATGTAAGATGTACTTCTTCCCGTCAGACTTACAAGCGTTGCCTTAAGCTTATCTATTGGAACTGAAGTGGAAATAAACCATTGTTGTATTCGTTACAGAAAAAAGAGCTGGAGACCCTGGAGCACGAACTGCAAGGTCGCGTGGCGAGCGTGGCGGCGCACCGCGTCAAGATCGAGCGCCTGCAGCAGGAGCTGTGTGTGCTGGCCGCCCGGGAGCGCGGCATCACGAGGGCCTTGGCTGACGGCGGTGAGTGGGACTCACAAGAGCTGGAGACCCTGGAGCACGAACTGCAAGGTCGCGTGGCGAGCGTGGCGGCGCACCGCGTCAAGATCGAGCGCCTGCAGCAGGAGCTGTGTGTGCTGGCCGCCCGGGAGCGCGGCATCACGAGGGCCTTGGCTGACGGCGGTGAGTGGGACTCACAAGAGCTGGAGACCCTGGAGCACGAACTGCAAGGTCGCGTGGCGAGCGTGGCGGCGCACCGCGTCAAGATCGAGCGCCTGCAGCAGGAGCTGGCCGTGCTGGCCGCCCGGGAGCGCGGCATCACGAGGGCCTTGGCTGACGGCGGTGAGTGGGACTCACAAGAGCTGGAGACCCTGGAGCACGAACTGCAAGGTCGCGTGGCGAGCGTGGCGGCGCACCGCGTCAAGATCGAGCGCCTGCAGCAGGAGCTGTGTGTGCTGGCCGCCCGGGAGCGCGGCATCACGAGGGCCTTGGCTGACGGCGGTGAGTGGGACTCACAAGAGCTGGAGACCCTGGAGCACGAACTGCAAGGTCGCGTGGCGAGCGTGGCGGCGCACCGCGTCAAGATCGAGCGCCTGCAGCAGGAGCTGTGTGTGCTGGCCGCCCGGGAGCGCGGCATCACGAGGGCCTTGGCTGACGGCGGTGAGTGGGACTCACAAGAGCTGGAGACCCTGGAGCACGAACTGCAAGGTCGCGTGGCGAGCGTGGCGGCGCACCGCGTCAAGATCGAGCGCCTGCAGCAGGAGCTGTGTGTGCTGGCCGCCCGGGAGCGCGGCATCACGAGGGCCTTGGCTGACGGCGGTGAGTGGGACTCACAAGAGCTGGAGACCCTGGAGCACGAACTGCAAGGTCGCGTGGCGAGCGTGGCGGCGCACCGCGTCAAGATCGAGCGCCTGCAGCAGGAGCTGTGTGTGCTGGCCGCCCGGGAGCGCGGCATCACGAGGGCCTTGGCTGACGGCGGTGAGTGGGACTCACAAGAGCTGGAGACCCTGGAGCACGAACTGCAAGGTCGCGTGGCGAGCGTGGCGGCGCACCGCGTCAAGATCGAGCGCCTGCAGCAGGAGCTGTGTGTGCTGGCCGCCCGGGAGCGCGGCATCACGAGGGCCTTGGCTGACGGCGGTGAGTGGGACTCACAAGAGCTGGAGACCCTGGAGCACGAACTGCAAGGTCGCGTGGCGAGCGTGGCGGCGCACCGCGTCAAGATCGAGCGCCTGCAGCAGGAGCTGTGTGTGCTGGCCGCCCGGGAGCGCGGCATCACGAGGGCCTTGGCTGACGGCGGTGAGTGGGACTCACAAGAGCTGGAGACCCTGGAGCACGAACTGCAAGGTCGCGTGGCGAGCGTGGCGGCGCACCGCGTCAAGATCGAGCGCCTGCAGCAGGAGCTGGCCGTGCTGGCCGCCCGGGAGCGCGGCATCACGAGGGCCTTGGCTGACGGCGGTGAGTGGGACTCACAAGAGCTGGAGACCCTGGAGCACGAACTGCAAGGTCGCGTGGCGAGCGTGGCGGCGCACCGCGTCAAGATCGAGCGCCTGCAGCAGGAGCTGTGTGTGCTGGCCGCCCGGGAGCGCGGCATCACGAGGGCCTTGGCTGACGGCGGTGAGTGGGACTCACAAGAGCTGGAGACCCTGGAGCACGAACTGCAAGGTCGCGTGGCGAGCGTGGCGGCGCACCGCGTCAAGATCGAGCGCCTGCAGCAGGAGCTGGCCGTGCTGGCCGCCCGGGAGCGCGGCATCACGAGGGCCTTGGCTGACGGCGGTGAGTGGGACTCACAAGAGCTGGAGACCCTGGAGCACGAACTGCAAGGTCGCGTGGCGAGCGTGGCGGCGCACCGCGTCAAGATCGAGCGCCTGCAGCAGGAGCTGTGTGTGCTGGCCGCCCGGGAGCGCGGCATCACGAGGGCCTTGGCTGACGGCGGTGAGTGGGACTCACAAGAGCTGGAGACCCTGGAGCACGAACTGCAAGGTCGCGTGGCGAGCGTGGCGGCGCACCGCGTCAAGATCGAGCGCCTGCAGCAGGAGCTGTGTGTGCTGGCCGCCCGGGAGCGCGGCATCACGAGGGCCTTGGCTGACGGCGGTGAGTGGGACTCACAAGAGCTGGAGACTGAGCCGAGAGAACTGGCCGTGCTGGCCGCCGCGTGTGTGTGTGTGTTTGTTTGTGCGCGTGCGTAATAATGAGTATTATTGCAAATTTTTCGGAACATCTTGTAATACGTTATCCTTTTATTTACAGAAGGTGAGATGGACATGCCCCCCACGGAAGGCGTTAAGCGCTGCAAGTCCGAGTTGATGCTGCGAAGCAAGATAGAGGTCCCCGAGCCGCTCTCTGCCGACGAGCGCGAACACTTCCGAGCCAAGAGACTCAGGTACAAGAAACATCAGTAGAAGCAGGTGCAATCAGCCTGCAGACGTCCACTGTCAGACATAGGCCTTCCCAAGCGCGCGCCACCACACCCTGTCCTCAGCCTTCCTCATCCAGCCGCTTCCCGCCACCCGCCGGCGGTCTGACTGGCTGGAGGTCGCCCCACACTCTTTGCATCCCCCATTCTACTTTGACCCCGTCCACTAACTACCATCGACGAAAATAGTAAAGCTTCCAGGAATTGGGTCCTTTGTGTTGTGACACTATTCGTTGGAAGGATTTGCCCGTAATTACCACGCTGGGCATTAGTCCACGCTGACTGGTGTTGACTGTTGTCGCTGCTGCCCGACACCGGACTATTTATTCAAGTGTGGCGAGTTTAGAAACGGTTATACCGCCATTTATCGGTTGACATTGCCTCGTTCGCTGATTGGCAGGAGGGACCGCGTGCAGCTGAGGTTTTCGATTAATTGATTGTACGCGGCAATTAAGTGGCTTAACCAAAGTGTTAAAAATACCCAAAATGGTAGCCGTCGGCGCAGGTGCGTTTTTTAATCGCTTCCCCACGCAGCGATCTCATTTGACAACCGAAAATGTGTTCTGCGTACGCCACCTACTATACTTGATTGTCTTTGCTTTTGATTCGATCTTTATACTTGATTGAGGAAACAACTTGTAGGGAGTCAAGAAGGCGCCCCGGGAACAAGCCAAGAGCAAGTACCGAACGGGCGCCCTCCCGCGTTTCGGCCCCCATAAAGGCTCCCCCACACAGACGCGTTATTATCGGTCGATATAATCGCAAGCGTTATTGCGATATCTGTTTTCAGTACATTTTGTATTAGGATGGTCATGTAGTTACACACTGCTGCAATAATAACGCCGCAATGGAAGTATATCGGTCGATATTATCGCAAGCGTTATTGCGATATCTGTTTTCAGTACATTTTGTATTAGGATGGTCATGTAGTTACACACTGCTGCGATAATAACGACCGTTATCCGTCGTCGCCGTCCGTCTGCGCGTTATAATCGCACGATAAAAACGCAGCTGTGTGCAAGGAATCGGGACGCAATATCGCAATAACGCTTGCGATATTATCGACCGATAATAACGCGCCTGTGTGGGGGAGGCTTAACCGCGAGGTTGATTGGGCCATGGGTGGTGGAGGGTTGTCCCTATTGTATCCTTGATTGTCTCTCCCCAGTCTCAGCCTGTCGCTGGACCCGCTCCCGTCGCCGAGCTCGCCGCTGCACACGCCGTCGCCCGACACGTTCCACACGGCGACGTCCTCGCCCAAGCTGCCGTCCTCGTCGTCCGCGCCCACGCCGTCCACGGACACGTGGGCGCCGAGCGATGCTCCCGTGCCCGCGCCCGCGCCCGCCTTCCGCCTGGGGGTCGCCGACGACAGTGACGACATGTCCAGCACGGAGGACTATCACAAGGTCAGGCCAGTCTCACTTATCACGTGACCGTCCCGGCTACAAGTACGGGTCCGGACCACGATATTTCAGATGGTTGCCGCTCGCGGGCCGAGTTGTACGCGCTAGTTCTGTACGGTCTATTTTACGCGCCGTCTGTTCAGCCACCACTATGGCAGCCCTAATACGTCGTAAGAGATAAAGTTAGGCGATAGAAAGAGACCACAACATTGCGTTTGTTGCGTGTCGATTCTGAGGGCGGGGCCAGGCGCTATTGCGAACTGAATTGCACTTTTTGTGTCAGCGCTAGAGTCGCTATTTCTTTAAATTTTCGTGCGGAGTGAACCTTCTGGTACTATTTAGTGTTCTGTGACAAGGTACATAACAATGTTAGAATTTGGATATGTTTTTCACATTAAATTTTGACTTACACACTTTGTAATGTTCTCGTGTCCGACCAAAGGTTCTTCATTTTTAGCCAAAATTGAATAAATCGTATCGTTGCGTGTACGCGTCTACAATATGATCCCGAAGTCTGTCTTGGACTTACCTTTGCACGGGTTCAAAGTCACTGTCAAAAAAAACATCGAATAAATCAGGGTTACTATACCATTGAAGAATTTTTAAATGACAAGGATTTTTGGAACGTTAGCGATAAGTCCATCTCCTTACGAGATACCTTAAAATATGTAATATTGTTTCATGCTACACTATAAATATTGTAAATTTTCATATTTTGAAAAGAGCAAGTGGCCAGTTTTTCTCGGTGCAAACCTGCTTTCCGCACCTGGCGGTAGAGTTTAGACTTTTCATATAAGAGCTTACATTTTAGCCTATGTGAAAAATAAAGATTTTCATTTTCATTTTGCAAAACAAACAAATCGCACGTATCTCATTTATAAGATGCTCTAAAACCATTTCGTAAATAATTCCTATAAATTTAAATACGAATCAAAATTTTTCACTCGCAGCCGGATTCGAACCCGCGTCTCCCATCTCTTGCGGCTGGGTGCTCTGACCGCTGAGCTATATGAGCCTTATCCCCCTGCGATGAAATTTTCGATTCGTATTATTAGGTCCTTAAAATAAAATAAAATAAAAAAGCCTTTTATTCTACTACCTTATTAGGTCCTTAGGCAGGACTAATACATTCGTAAATAGTTCGTTTGCTATCATATTGTCACGCGGCCGGACGTCGAACGACGCCGACCGTGCGAATGTACTTGTAGTTGTAACCACAAATAAGCGAAAAGCTATAAATAACATTTTGTAATTTTTCTGTTAGCCGCGGATAGTGGAGGGCCAGTCGTCCAGTTCCGTAGAGCGGTCGCCGGAGGAAAGACAACAGAGAACGAAATATAGAAGGAGAATAGGTAAGTGCTAACCAGCCAACAAAAAAACTCGAAAGCCTAGAACATCGTCGTAAGGTTGCCAGGTTGCCTGTCTGTCGGTATTCTATAGAATATATTTCGTTGAGTGTGCACAGGAACTTTTTAATTTGGTTCCCCCGTCACCTTTCTACCATAGAACGGCAAGGCATCGTAAAGGCTTCCACCCATACATAGTCGACGTACCAAAGACGCGTACGTTGCGGTTTGATTCCTCGTTCCTGATACACACTGCAAAGGCCTAGAATACACTCCCAGGCAGTGTCTTTCCTGACACTTACAACCCGGGTGCCTTCAAATCAAGAGTGAATAGGCATTGTCTAGGCAAGCGCGTTCCACCTTAGACTGTATCATCACTTTCCATCAGGTGTGATCACAGTCAAGCGCTAGCCTATAATGTATGAAAAAAAAAACCAGTCGCGAGCTGGAATTACTGCTTTTTTGGGCTCATTCATCAAGGGCGGATCTCTCAAAAAAGGTTATGGGCACAGCCACCCGAAAATCGGCTAAGCGCGAGTCGAATATCACTGCGTGCCGAATCACGCACAATTGGTGTTTTTATTGGAGTGAAAATTTCTTTACTTTGCAGTTTTGAGATATGCAACATTTAATTTTTAAATTTTTTTTTAAACATTGAACTCGTTACCGTAAACTAATTGATACCTCATACTGTTACTGTAACCGACACCTGTGTGTATATATTTTTTTTGAGTGTTCACTTCTGTCGACACTGCGGAAGTGTTCCGTTTTTATTTTATTTTATTAAATTTGATCTCAAATCTAAATAGACTGTGTACTGTGTGACGTCATAAGTCGTTGTGGGCAGGGCATATAATTCAAATTCAAATTCAAATTCAAAATATTACTTTATACAAAACATTATTTATTTCACATAGGCCTAACTTACAAGGCACTTGTAAAACGTCAACAATATTAATTGTTATAGTGCTCACAACCGTGCTTGCCATTCAAAAATACGTCTATTAAGGTTGTAGGCCTGCCCATAGTGTGCACGACAGTGAATCCGCGCTTGCCATTCAATAACAGCACGAACGGCGTTGATGCGAGCGTTGGTTGTTCCTCAGGCGACAGCAAGAGCCGGCGGCAAGTGACGGAGGCGGAGGCGCTGCGCGCGATGCAGCGGCTGTGCTCGCGCATCGCCTCGCAGAAGATGCTCGTCATCTCCTCGCTCGAGAACGACTGCTCCAAGGAGGAGCTCAACCGACAGATCGCGGTAATCATCCAAAGTACTGCTGCACACGACACCAGCAGGGCTAGACAATGTCACTTAAGCGTTTGGCGTTAACGCTAGTCGCTAGTCGACAAAAATGTATGGACAAAACAAATGACTGTAGAAAAACCACGACATTAATTAACTAAACACGCTGTGTTTGATACTGTCGGCTGTCAATTGTCAAGCGAAGTACGCTAAAGTCATCTACAAGGTTCGCGAGAACGCCAGCGAGCGTTGAAGTTAGCGTAGTTAATTATTCAAACACAGCGTGTTTAGTTAATTAATGTCGTGGTTTTTCTACAGTCATTTGTTTTGTCCATACATTTTTGTCGACTAGCGACTAGCGTTAACGCCAAACGCTTAAGTGACATTGTCTAGCCCTGCAGGCCAGTCTCACTTATCACGTGGCCGTCCCGGCTACAAGTACGGGTCCGGACTTCGTGGTTGTTGCTCGCGGGCCGAGTTGCACGCGCTAGTTCTGTACGGTCTATTTTACGCGCCGTCTGACTACGGCAGCCCTAGTAAGTCGTAAGAGATAAAGTTAGGCGATAGAAAGAGACCACAACATTGCGTTTGTTGCGTGTTGATTTTGAGGGCGGGGCCAGGCGCTATTGCGAACTGAATTGCACTTTTTGTGTCAGCTCTAGAGTCGTTATTTCTTTAAATAATCGTGCGGTACTATTTAGTGTTCTGTGACGATACTCAGCTCGTACATTTAATTTATCAGCACCGGCCACAGGTTTCTATCAAAAATACTGAAATGTTCTTTGACCGACCATCATAAAAACTAAAACCTTTTTTTTTGGGACTTTTATTTGACACTTGAAAATTTCAATAATTTACGATATGTACGCACGTTATGTACTCTGTAACGTACACCGTTCAACCTAGTGTACAAAATTCATTGAGCCTACAGATCGTAGAAGAATCGTTTCTTACTTACGAACTGCAAAGGCCTGGAATACCCTCCCAGGCAGTCTTTCCTGCCACTTACAACCCGGGTGCCTTCAAATCAAGAGTGAATAGGCATCTTTTAGGCAAGCGCGTTCCACCTTAGACTGTATCATCACTTTCCATCAGGTGTGACTGTGATCACAGTCAAGCGCTAGCCTATAGTATAAAAAAAAATCTTAATCTTAACTTCAATAAACGAAGTTCGTTTCAATTCAATGCAGGTGCTTCAGGAACTACAGAAGAAATACGTGCGTTTGGAAATGGCCCTCCAGTACTCGTTCTTCGACAACCAACCCAACAAGCGCACGATCATGGTGACGCCCATACAGGAGACGCCGTCGCTGACGCTCAGCGAGAGCGACATGCAGGTGTCCAACGAACCGACCGACGCCGACGCGCGCAACGGACACTTCGAGGATCCGCTGCTCAGCAGGTCAGTGTGCGTGTGAGTTTGCGTGCGTGTACGTAAGCGTGCGTATGCGTGTGCGTGCGTGCACTATGAATTTACGTCCACAAATATACATGTACGTTAAACTGCCCCTAGATTGTGTAAGAAAAACGTATTGATCTTTATCGTAATCGTTTACAAGTTCTGCCCGCTGATTGGTTCCCTAATTTACGTCAGCCAATCGAGGGGCAGAATTTGCCAACGATTACGATAAGGATGAATACGTTTTTCTTACGCAATTAGACCCCTGTAGCCGTACCACCAAGGCTTATAGCAGTATTATTTTAATATTGTTTTGACATTTTCATACAATGTCAGTATGAAATTTTTAAAACAATATTACAACATTACTGCTATAAGCCTTGGTGGTACGGCTCCTGATCACTGAAGTACTAGCTTATTTTCAGATTAAAAGAAAACGAAGTGGAAGCATCAGACAACGTGTCGACGTCGAACGACGAGCTGCCCTCAGAGTCGTGGCCGGACCCGCTGCGCGCGCTGTGCCCGCCCGCCGCGCGCCGCGCCGACCGCGAGCACGACGCGTGCAGCCCCAGCCAACAGAACCACAGGCACAGCGTACTGCATAACAGTATGGTGAGTGTTTCAGCGCCTAGGACAGCCCTCGAAAAAGGTCGGAGCTTCTGGGTCCATAGAGAAGCGGTACCTGATAGCAGGATTATGGCAGTGGAAACAAAAATGCAGAGAAAACTTTGAATTACATTTTATTAAGAATGGGAGCACAAAAATTAATCAGGGCAAGGCGACGTGTACAGAGATGATGTATGCTGTACGCAGTTTCGGTGGCAAAAAGAAAGAGAAAACTTCGCTTGAAGGCCCGCATTGACACATTGACAGACAAAGCTTTATTAACGTCAATGTCAAGTATAATGTACCAACTATACGTACACAGAGTAAACTGGCATTGCTGTGTAATGATTTGTTTACACTTTCCAACAGTACCGAGCTGGTCTAGAGACGCGGGCCGGTATTTTGGCCCGAAACAAAAAAGACAATGGTGTCACAGTAACATGAGTTAGGATAATTATTGGCATTATTTAAATGAAGACATTGGTGTGTATGTGCTTCGAGTAAAGGCTTGACTGAGCTTCTATTATGATCAGTGCTTATATACATTAGTTTACTTTTGCTAGCATTAAGAACCAACCCAACATCATGTGACCATTTCGCCAAAATATCAAAATCATTTTGCAATCTCGCAAGTACCTCCATAATATTGCCTCCCGCAGCAACTAGACAAGTGTCATCTGCAAACTGATATATTTCATACTGTTTAATTGCGCTAGGCAGACTATTGACGTATGTTAAATAGTGCAAAGGGCCTAGAACGGAGCCTTGAGCTGTACCTTCCGTTACTACAACTAAAATGCTCTCTGAATTGCCAACTCTTACCCGATACGATCTGTTTTGTAAGTAATTTTCACACCAGGCAAGCAGTTTTCCTCTAATTCCACTTTCAGACAAACTTTGCAGCAGTACGGTATGTCTGAGTGTATCAAACGCCCTGCTGTAATCTATAAAGACAGCCAAAACATGCTCTTTCTTGTCTATATGACCATATATGCTGTCCGTAGACCGTAAATGCAGAAAGCAATGGAAGTACTTATCTTAAGCAGCGCCCGGTGGCCTCCAGTGCGTGGAAACTCGCATGTAAGTCTAGGTAGTGTAAGTATATGAGAGTGGGTGTCTGTATTTTGTGTATTCAAGCTTCAGATTGTGAGCGAGACGCACTGCACAAAATGTCGCGATCAAAGAAGACGGCTCGCGTCGCGCGTGTCTATGGTCCGGTTTCTATCTTGGATTTGCTACGGGGTATTAGCTTAGATTCGCGTCTCTTGTCCGGAGCGGTAACGACTCCCAAAATCGCCGTAGGGAACACGTGGTTTTGGGAGTCGTTACCGCTCCAGAATTCTTCAACACGCACCGTACCAGAAGCGCGGACCTTCTTCGAGGGCTGTCCTGTGGGCTGATTCTGTATCGTTCAGTTTGTTAGTTAGTAACCCTCACTCGGTTCTTAACTAAGAAAACGGATGCATAAATCCTATTTTTGTGTTCTTTTTGCAACTAGCATGGTATGTTGACATAATATCATACTAACTTAGGTTGGTAACTTGTGCAAAATTAATGCAAAAACAGGATTTTTGCCTCCGTTTTCTTAGTTAATAACCCAGTGAGGGTTACTAACTAACAAACTGAACGATACAGTATCAGCCCACTGGGCGTGGAAACAGTGAGAGAGGCAATCTGAGATATAACCCGTTCGCAGACGCTTTGCCGATGAATTCCACTCCCACTTCACACTACCCCCACCAGCTATCGTATCTTCTATTCCCGTAACTTTCGTAGAAAACTAGATAAACAAATAAAATAAATATATAAGCGGGATGGGGCTTACAAAATAACGAAAACACTATATCAGAATAGCGGTTGTTTTAATTAGCAAGAAATACTTTTTACAGCGTAACAAAGGTTAGACGTCGCGGCACCGGGAAGAATTCAAGTGACAAATTGACAAATCATAAAGGTCAAGGGCGCGACCACAGATTACATAGCGCCGCGCCTTAGACGAGTTATTCTCACAGACTATATATTATAGCAGGACTACACACATGACTTACAAATATTTAAATATAAAAATGGCCATGTTTAATAGAACAATGTTAATTTGTTTCAGGACAACTCTGAAGAAGGGCTTATGCATCCAATAGATTTTGGTAAGTTAAAAATTCTTTTAATTTTTGATGATCTGATTATGTTATCTACCAGCAAAGACGCACCGCCAAGCGATTTAGCGTTCCGGCGATGCTGTGTAGAAATCGTTGGGGGTAAATTTACTTACCCTTCCAAGTTATTACGATAACATCTTAGACTGCATCATCACTTACCATCAGGTGAGATCGCAGTCAAGTACTAACTTTTATAGAATAAAAAAAAGGTGTGTACGATTCAGCACTTCGATTTTGTTAAGCTCCAAGTCGCCGTGGTTGAACTTTTACTAATTCAGGATTTTCCCTTAAAAGTTAATAGGAAGAAGGACCTCAGGAGGTCCATAGTGCCCGGATTATTGCACTAACTTTTGCTTGCGGATTTTACATCAATTCCAAAGGAAGTAGGGATTTTTCTGGGATAAAATATGGTTTATATTATGTGTTAATTAAAATTATAATCTGTATCACTAAGTTCATTCAAAGTTACAGCTAAATTGGTTTAGTATATTCGCCGCATTAATGAATACACGCACATACGCAAATGTACATACACGTGTATACGAACAAAAAATTTCACCTTTAATAAATAAACTAGCTTTTGCCCGCGGCTCCGCCCGCGTTAAATTCGATTTTTTACTAATCCCGAAAAAAAATTGAATTTCCTTTTCAATGACTACTTTCAGGAAAGATTATCAAAGTAATCTACAGCCTATAGCTGTAGCTATAGATTACTGTTGAAAATTAGGGTTTTTTAAATATCCCATGGGAACTATGGATTTTCCCGGGATAAAAAGTAGCCTATGTTTTAATCCGGGTTATAAGCTATATGTGTTCCAAATTCCAGCCAAATCGGTTAAGTAGTTGCGGCGTGAAGGAGTAAAAATAATTGGTTGTCTGTAAAGTCGGTTTACTGACGATAGTTGAACGTGACAACGTCTTTTTTGTCGCTCGTTCCGCGCTCGCGAGGTAACGCCGGATGAGTCATGTTTTTTCGTGCGTGCAACCGGCTCTATCGAATTATAAGACGTTGTCACGTCAAAAACATACACACACACACACACACACTTACACACAAACTTTCGCCTTTATAATATTATTATAATATAGTATATTATAGTATAAGTGTGAAGTGTGATTAGTGTGATATTAGTGTGAAGTGTGATAAATAATCGATGAGGGTATCTAAATGAAGTTATTTGTGTGTTAGCGGAGGTGGTAAGCGTGCCGGGCTGGGTGACGCGCGGCGCGGGCGCGCGCACGCACCACGAGTACGAGGTGCGCGTGCGGCTGCCCGGCGCGTCGTGGGCGCTGCTGCGTCGCTACCGCCGCTTCCGAGACCTCTACCTCGCCGCGCGGGCCAGCTACGGCGACAAGGTCGGTAGAGGTGGTGAGCGTGCCGGGCTGGGTGACGCGCGGCGCGGGCGCGCGCACGCACCACGAGTACGAGGTGCGCGTGCGGCTGCCCGGCGCGTCGTGGGCGCTGCTGCGTCGCTACCGCCGCTTCCGAGACCTCTACCTCGCCGCGCGGGCCAGCTACGGCGACAAGGTCGGTAGAGGTGGTGAGCGTGCCGGGCTGGGTGACGCGCGGCGCGGGCGCGCGCACGCACCACGAGTACGAGGTGCGCGTGCGGCTGCCCGGCGCGTCGTGGGCGCTGCTGCGTCGCTACCGCCGCTTCCGAGACCTCTACCTCGCCGCGCGGGCCAGCTACGGCGACAAGGTCGGTAGAGGTGGTGAGCGTGCCGGGCTGGGTGACGCGCGGCGCGGGCGCGCGCACGCACCACGAGTACGAGGTGCGCGTGCGGCTGCCCGGCGCGTCGTGGGCGCTGCTGCGTCGCTACCGCCGCTTCCGAGACCTCTACCTCGCCGCGCGGGCCAGCTACGGCGACAAGGTCGGTAGAGGTGGTGAGCGTGCCGGGCTGGGTGACGCGCGGCGCGGGCGCGCGCACGCACCACGAGTACGAGGTGCGCGTGCGGCTGCCCGGCGCGTCGTGGGCGCTGCTGCGTCGCTACCGCCGCTTCCGAGACCTCTACCTCGCCGCGCGGGCCAGCTACGGCGACAAGGTCGGTAGAGGTGGTGAGCGTGCCGGGCTGGGTGACGCGCGGCGCGGGCGCGCGCACGCACCACGAGTACGAGGTGCGCGTGCGGCTGCCCGGCGCGTCGTGGGCGCTGCTGCGTCGCTACCGCCGCTTCGGAGACCTCTACCTCGCCGCGCGGGCCAGCTACGGCGACAAGGTCGGTAGCGATTAGCGTGACGCCTTCACATCTATAGTAGTGTTATTATCTCGCTGCAGACTCGGTCATAAATCATTCGAATGTTTCGCTTTTGTTGTTCTGCACTAATGCACAACTCAACGGAGAACAACAAAAGCGAAACACTCGAATGATTTATGACCGAGTCTGCAGCGAGATAATAACACTACTATAGCGTCAGTTCTGTGTCGAGCCCACCGGACTCTTTTTTGGAACGTGTCTGCGCTTGGATTCTTCCGTTGTGTGTGTGAGGACCCCGATAACAGCCAGTCCGACGAACGTCGGCTCGGAGTCGAGATGACCGGGTGGGCAAGTTCGCCTAGGGCTTTAAGGGATGTATCTGAGTAGTCGAGTAGTTGTTGCCTCTGGTTAGCCTGGGGTCTCATTTGCAAACTAAACAGCCTGATTATACAATATTTTTAACACATTTGCTCAAATAGTGGACTTTTCCATGTATGTTTAGCGTGCGCAAAGTTATTCTATTCCGCGCTCGTACTTTTTGTTTTCCTTCTGCACGGAGGTTTTAATCACAAAGTTTGAAGTACAAAATGTTTGTATTAAGGCGGTTCATGCGTTAGTATTATGCTTGAGTCAAAATTGTCAATTTTCGACGTAACATAAGAATGTCATGTGTTCAATTATTGATTAGATAATTGCCATCATATTATTTGGCATTTCCTAATCTAGTTTTTGTCTCAAAAATATTTGAAAATATGTGTAGTTATAACTTTCTCATTAGAAAGTTTAAGGTAAAGGCTAATTACTCACTTAGCGGTGGAAGCTCTATTTTGATGCAAGATATTTCCCATGTTTCATAACACAAACTTATAACAATTACATATTTAGAAAATTAATAACATTTACTAAAAATGTTTTAAAAAAAAACACGATTTTCCTAGATTTTCATTCAAAAACCATAAACCGAAAAGTGCCATTTTTAGCATTTTTCGATAAATTAAACGTATTATTTTAGGATAAAATCCAAGATATTTTGTTATTTCTGAATTATAGTAATTTAATTCAATTAATATTCAATGTCACTGGTTATTTACTATTTTAATAAGTTGTATATTTATTTTACTACAAATTTTTTTGTAATACCATTTTCCGGGCAAAATTGCGTCAGCGGGAACGGAATTCCTTTTTTGTATGGAGCGACACGCGATTCACACCGTGCCGCATTAACGCTCTTAAATGACTATTTTATAGCGTAAACACTATTAATACTTGAATTAAGAGACGTGACTTTTTTAATTGTTAAATCTGAAATAAAAATATAATTTTTCAACAAAGTTTCATTGTTATTTGTTTCAGAGTTACTTTTTTGTAAATTATTAGGACTTTCATAACTTCCGGATTCTGACCCTAGGTCACAGAGTGCATCAGTTGACCATAGACAATTCTTGTCCACTTTTTGTTTTTTTTTTGTGCGTGAGTGGTCTGTATTCATGGTAAATTGGCCTTGGCCCCAACTTTATGTATTTTCGCAAATGTGTTAAAAAATGTCGTTCAATGCACGTGCGGAATTGTCATTTTCACTCGTCTCTATTGTTGACACGCGCCTACGGCTTGTGTCAACAAACCGAGACTCTTTAAAGAAATGACATACATTTCCGCACTTATATTGAAATGTACTATTAAAACGAGCATCTTTGGCTGCAGGTGGCGGCGATCCCGTTCCCCGCGCGCACGCTGTGGTCGTCGGAGGCGCTGGCGCGCTCGCGGCGGCCGCAGCTGGAGTCGTTCCTGCGACGCCTGCTGGCGGTGTGCTCGGCGGACCGGCGCTGCCCGCTGCACGCGTCGCCGCTCACGCGCGACTCGCTCGTCGCCTTCTCGCCCTTCTTCAGAAAGGTCGCTATACCTCACACATACTTGTTACTGTACATTTTCTATCTCATCTGACGCTCTAAAATCTTACTCGCACCAAAAGGCTACATGTGAAAACGGTCCTCAGGAAAAGTCTTTTTATTATAGTGCTTCACACACATACTTCCTCCCATCCTATCTTTCTATTTTGAAATAGGTTGTGCGTGCTTTTTTCGATATTACTGCGTGCGCGCGTGTGTGCGCACTTGCGAATTATTCCTTTCGTATGGCACTAAGAATGAATTTAATTCGCAAAAATTCTGATACAATAATTGTTTCGGCACCTAAGCGACAGCCCTCGAAAAAGGTCGACGCTTCTGGGCCCATAGAGAAACGGTTCCGAGCTGGCTTAGGGCGCGGGCCGATATTCGGCCCAGCTCAAAAAAACCTATGGAGGTACTTACCTTGAGCTGTGTGCACGGCGGCTTCAATAGGCGTGGAAACTCGCATGTAATGTTTAGGTTGTACTGCACCAAGTATGATATTGTGGACAAAATATCGCGCTCAAAAAAAGACAGTTCGAGTTTTTCGAAAAAGTCAGACAGTTTTGAGTTTTTAGAGGGCTGTCTTATAGCAGAGCGTGGTTACGAGCCCCCGCGGGCACCCACGCGCCCGCTGCCTGCGCCTGCCCTGCACGCTTCTGTTTGGCCTAAACAATAATGATCGATTAAATATTAATGTCGTAATTGTCACAATTGTATAAGTTCATGACGTGTCGTGTTGTGCGCAGGGCGTGTTCGAGAGCGGCAAGTGCGGCACGGGATGATGCCGCGCGGAGGTGGTGTCGCGCGCGCTGCGGCGCGACGCGCGGCGGGCGGCGCGCCTGCTGCTGGGCGCGCTGCTGCTGCTGCTGCGCTGCGCCGCGCTGCTGCTGCTGCTGCTGCTCTACCTCGCCGCCAAGCGCCGCAGGTAGCCGCCGCAGCGCGTCTACGCCTCACGACGCGGGGGAGGACGGATCCACTGCGGGGACTTTATGGTGCTGATATAGTTAAATAAATGATGACTTTCAGAATTTGATAAGAGCTCAGTAAGGCTAGGCTGTGCGCGTAGAGATAATTTTGTCTTCTTTTATCGGTCTCTTTTCTCTTTCTGATCCATAGATAGATAGATTAAAAAAAAAAATTAGTTGTCTGTAAAGTCGGTTTACGGACGATAGTTGAACGTGACAACTCTCGCTTGCAATTCAAGCCTTACATGGAACGCCTCAGAGCGAGGTAGGTAACGGCACATGAGTCATGTTTTTTTGTGCGTGCAGCCGGCTCCATCGATTTATAAGACGTTGTCACGTCAAAAATTATCTCTACGTACACATAAATGGTCATAGGCTGGAAGAAATAAAGTTAATATAGCCAATAGTGAGATAGGAGTTAGCCAATAGAGAGATTGGACAATTGGTCATATCTTAGGAACTTTATGGTGCAGATTTTCAATGCTTTGTCTCTCATTATAAAAGGTCTTCTGAAATTTGACTTTTAAAAGAATAAGACAAAGGATTGTTAACTATGCAAGTGGAACATTTTATAAGTGAGGCCTTAAATAACTAATAGCTTTCGTTAGTGACGGATACAAAGTTGTTTTCTTCTTTCTTGTGGCTACAGCTGACGATGTCAATTGAGTTTGTGGCTTAACATTTGTTTCAAAGTCACCAAACTGGTCAATTGACGCCATTTCTGCATTCGATGGTGCTGCTATTATTACGGATGCGACCACTTACCACTTAAAGTGAATCGTAATTACGGCTATTCGTCTGTATCCGTCATTCTCCGTCATGCTGCAGCGTTAAATGAAAGAATATACGTATACGGGATGACAGTCACAAATTAGTTTAGTTAATAGTTATACATCTTACAGGTTTATAAGCTGTTTGTGACACCTATAAAGTAGTACTTATAGTAGTTACAAATTTTTCATATACATTCCAAGAATGAAGTATATTTTGAAAATCACTCTTGTGCCCTATATTCAGTAACTTCACTCGTTGTTCCCCTGTAGTTTCAAATCATTTAAAAAAATGACCTCTCCCAAAGTATCGGTTTAAAATCGAACGTTATGTAGGTGTAGATGCAGTAGCGCGAATCTAGGGTGCCTTTTATTATTAAGTCCTACGAGTGTCCAAAATACTTACAAAATATCTACTTGTAAAAAAAAGCTTTACAAAACTAGTAGAACCGAATTCCTTCAGGAGCCCCGATAAGAAACCTCAGGATATGGGCATCCGAACGATTTACGTAAACCTTTTTCCTAAAAGCAGTCTGTCAAAATTCTATAGGTGGCTGCTGAGCGCACTACATTGTGGTCGTACTGTTGGTGGCAAAACAAGCGCTTTTGGCACCGATAAACTGGTGACATTTTTTCCCTGCCAAAATGTATATATGCCGGGTATATGTCTATTTTCGGGAGTAAGATTTCAGTTGTACTAGTTATCACTAGTTATGTAGTTTCGATTTGAATTCATGGATTCAAATTAAACAATTTATTCTACTATAGTAATTATTTTTGCTTTTGCTTTAATCTTTAACAAATGAATATGTATCAAATATAAATAGATTAGCTCTTTTATTAAAAAAAAAATTATTTTGCAAGTATTATGGACACTTGTCCCCGACCAACGGATGTCCTTAACTGAATCCTCTAATGTTTGAACGCTAGCATTCCTTTCACATATCTGACTGGAGTAAAGACTATCTCGTACTTGAGACGCTTATATTCATTGTCTTATGTAAATAATTCATAAACAAATAAGATGATAAGGCAGCTCAAATCACACCACAATTTAATCACACTTAATCAATTTAAAAGAGCACAATTTAATCACAATGGATTTCGGTGTTTTTTTTTAATTTACGGCCTAGAGTACTAGGTACTAAAACAAGGAAACAAATTATAAAATTTATATACGCAAATATCATAATTATATCTCTAATCTAAAAATGAACGGCCCTCAATATGTTTAGGCTCTCAAGTGTAAGAGAAATGTATTGGAGTGGCGTTCAGTTTTAAATTAGACGATCTCTACCATCAAATGAATTTGTTTATAATTTATTATACCATGTAAGTCTAAACTGGGGTCTACAAATATGTAGTCTGCATTTACAAATGTTTAGTTTGTCATGTTTAGTATAAGATCACCGTTTTGGATTGTTTTGTTTTCAAACCAACGCTATTTTCTATACATTTGCATTGTTTCTTTTGCATATTTCTAGATTGTATCAATACAATCCAAAATTACGCCACATTTCCTTTTGTTATATTATATTTTCGAAAAGACAATGTAGCTTAGTTACTTATAAGAAACTACATTATATTAGTAATGTTGTTTGTATATTTTGTGCAATAATTTAGCCTTATATTTAGTCTTCCCTTATGATTATTTTACTGTATCAATTAAGGACAATCCTTACATTTGTTAAGTGTCGATTGGTGTCGATATTAATTCGGCAATATACTATTAATGACAAGAAAATGTACGAACAAATACGAATTTTTTGTACTTTATACGTCACATCTACGTATGAACTAGTGAATCTGTAAGTTTACTGTTTTTCCCACATTAGCAGTAACTTAAATAGGACTCCGAAGTATTTTTAAAAATAAAGCACCCAAAAGATATTTAAATGCGACACGACCTCCACAAGATACGAAAGCATCTAAAAGATGTTTATAAATATTTTCTTTAAGATCTTACTAATAAGTATAACTAATATAATTCTACTAATAATAATAGTTCAAATTAGAAAATGCAATTTTTTATCAAAAAATATTTGGTGAAAGTTCAAATTTGATTTTAATTTTTTTTTAATTAATGAATAAGTTTAATTTGTATGTTGCTTATGAAAATTAACCAGTTTTTGATGTAAATATTTATGATTCTTCATGAGTAAGATAATAATGCCAATTCTGTCCTGCAAAATCTCTAAACTGAAATAATTTGACGTGTCTAAAAATAGTGCTATATTTTTTCAAAATGTTCCTCGTAAGAAGGGATATCACTTTTTAGAGACGCATCAAATTAATTAAGTTTAGAGATTTTATACATCAAAATTGGCACGAATTTCTACTAATATTCGAATTAATACAATAATAATTTGTTATGATATTAGTAAGAAAAATTACATGAAACTGATAGAATTTAAAGTTTTTAAGAAAAGCCTAGGTTTATTTTCTGTGTAGTACCTTGTTTTAATATTTATTAACTGTTGTAAATATGTATTTCGTATACACTAAAAATTTTTTTGGTTATTAATTTGCTTATTGCAATTGTTATAAAACTATTTCGAATATTCATTTAATTTTTTCTTAACTCCCCTAAAACCTTCTACTTAAGCTTACACTTATTATTACCTATTTTTATTTGTTTCTTTCTCTTTCAATGAAAGTAAACTTTATTTATTTTTTCTTTTGTTTTGTTTTTGTTTACACCTCTTGTATTTTAAGCAATGGATTAATATAACAAGGGTTGTGATTTATTTTTCTTGCTCTACTACACCGGCACAAAAGCTATTGTTTTTCTATTTATGATTTGGATAGATTATTTCAAATAGCAACACACCGATTTAAATGTATTTTACCTGCACTAATCAATTACATTGTGATTTACAATACAAGTTTAATTAGAAAAATTCCAAAATTTACTTCCAAAAATTATACTATTATACATTACTGCAGCAAGAACTAATTTTTTCTGTGTGATCTTTTTCTGGTCAGTTTAAAAAGAACTTGTATGTAATTTATTTTAGATAAATATTAGTTCATTTTAGGCTGACCTGTATTTTTAACATGATCTAATATTAATGTTTGTGATATATTATGTAGATAACTTTATAGTTTTAGCATACAATATGTTACAATTGAAACTACGTTTACAGGTGCCGACAAACTTCTTGAGTATGAAATGACGTAGTGGGGGAAAATTAGCGCACGCGATTTTCCGCCGACGCGCCCCGCAGTTACTACCAAAATGATCTAAAATTCGCTTGTGCGCAAATCAATATCATATTATATACCCAAGAAGTTTGCCGTGTACTGTACAGGTAGATCGGAGCATATTGTATTGAATAGAACTGTGCAATTTTAAGACACTAAACTATTTCTATTCGTTTATTTTCTCTTTGACACATGAAACAGATATAGCAATAGCGAGGGACGAGAAAGAGATCGCTTTACCTTTATCTCTCTCTGGTCCCTCGCAATTACTATATCTGTTTCATGTGATTTCATGTGTCAAAGAGAAAATAAACAAGTAGGTAAACAACACACAACAAGTAGGTTTGTTTATAACAAGTACACTGAAAAAAATGAATTTACTGAACAGTTTAGCTATTTATCATTTAGCTAAACTTTAGTAGTTGCCACCTAAAGTTTAGCTTAATCAACAAAATACTTTGGTTACTAATAGCTCATTAGGTATAGTAAAACATTTGTTCAGTTAATAAGTACAAAATTTTCGGTAGTATTCTACTAAACGAATTTACTAAATGCATTTTTACATAACTGCTCGGCTATTATAGCTAACCGATTAGCTGTAAGTAGCTTAATAATATTGTAGAATAATAATGTAGTGTTTTGCAGATTTTTACTTAACTGTTGTGGAAAATTCTGTTCAGTTGATTTTTACCATTTGACAAAGAGTGAATTTGTAGATAATTACTGAACTTTAAAATACATATTTACTGAATAATTTTTCACATAACTGTTTGGCTGTGACAGCTAACCTATTAGCTATGAGTAGCAAAACAGGGTTCAGTAGAATATGGTAGAATAATACTATTCAGTATTATTCAGACTTGTGGGCGTTTCAACCCCCGCCTGAAATTTTTAATTAATTAATTTTTGCCTGGTTTTCTTCCTCTTCCGGGGTAGGTGTAGACGTTTCGACACTGTGCCCTCTGCTGGGGCTCAGAGGGACACGCGAAGAAACGTCACCCATCCACCGGGCCAAGCTCAGAATATTCTGTATTCTGAGGGGCCAAGCTATTAGCCGTCGGTTATTAAACGACGTTACCAGGGAGCACCGGCCCGTGCGCTACAGAGGGGCACCGTAGCACTCGGGCACTCGTGGAGGTTGCTTGGCCAGCCCCCCACCTACCTAGTCTACTTTTTTAGGCGAAAAAAGGATTCTAAGGGGTCAACGGTGAACGGATCACCATGAAAGTTGGTACCACATGTTTATGCGAACGTTTTTATGTTATTCACAATGTTCGAACGGTCACCAATCCAGAAATCAACCACAAGCTGTATTACTTTACCGTCAGCCCGTCAGTCCGACATTTCCTTCTCAAAGTAAGGAAGGGGGACCTAAATTAAATAATAGAGTTAAATGTGGAATCCAAACCATGGCTAAGGTCATAGACGACTGAATGCGGCCATTATAACGAAATTCGAACTTCACCCGAGCGGAGTCGGGTACTGCAGCTAGTATAATCATCCGCTGGTAGGTACTCCAGGTAAATTTAACCGTTACAGTTTAGCTGTCAAAAGCTAAACTTTAGTAAAATTAAACAAAACTGTTATGTAATATTTAACCGAACAGCATTTTTACTAAATGTATGGTTGATTTGGCCAAATGTTTAGTATAATTTTACCAAAGCTCCCAGGTTTTACTGAATACTTAGTAGAGATCTACACAACATTTAGTTAAAGTGTACTAAATGTTTGGGTGATTTATACTATTTCGGCGCTTTAGATACTACGTAATTTAAAAAGAAATCCATTATTTTTTAAGGAGTGATGGAGTGAAGAACTGTGCTAGTTAGTGACAAGCGAAGCGTCCGTTAAGAGTAGATTGTTGTACTATTCTATGGTCACTATAGGCCACTAGCCAAGCAGCAAGCGGCAAGGTCAGTTGAGTTACATCGCGTTCGTGTGCTTGTTCGTGTGCCATCGAGTTCTTCTATCAAACCAACTAAGAGTTCTGAAAGCCGTCACCAACGAAGACGCACCGAATCTCATCACCATATCAAAAGTGTAAGTTTTATACACCTTTATACACTACAATACATTTATTTTACATTTATTTGCATGTGTATAGGTTTCCTCATGGTATTTTCCTACAGGCTACACGGCAACGATAACACATATCCAACGATACCCAATAAGTTCTTTTTTAATAAAATGAATTTTTCAATTTTCGTATTGTGCCATGCTGTTCACAAATTAATAATCGTCATACCTAATTTGTAGCATTTATACCACCATAATATTTTCAAATTGTGTGATTTTTAACCGGCGATAGGCGCTACCGGGTAAAAAATACCACAGTGGTCATAAATGTGCTGATATATTTTTTGTTACTTTTCTTCTATAGGGTCTAAATTGAAACAAATAAACATAAAAACTTAATCTTGTAGTTAAATAGCCGTCAAATAAAGTATATTAAGTTATTGGATAGTTTTTTTAGTTATGTTTTAGTAAATATGTTTTATTATTCACAGATAATGTGAACGATGATACCGCTGACACTGTCGCCTACATGTCGCTCGCCTTCCTGATGAACAGTGAACACCAGCACAATCCGCAAGCAAAAAATAAAGAAGCCGTGGAGACTATCAAAGATAGAATCGCTCGAAAGCTTCATCACCCACATACCAACGGCTACTGATCTGGAGGCTTCTCTCACACTAAGGAGAGAGAAATTCGCATCTTTGGGACACAGTGTGCAGCCGTACATCGTTATAATTGGTGACACCCTCAACTGTTATGGTTTCCGGTTTCCTCAGGTTGTTATTTTTTATCTGAGAGACTGTACTCTTTATGTGACTATAGGTTATGTAACACTAGGTAATACAGTTTATGTTTTTAAATAATTATTCCCACTTAACGTTAATAGCTAGAATTTAGTACATAAGATAGTGTTATATGATAGTGTGATAGTGTTAAGTGATGTATAAGATAATGAGTGTAATTAAATAATTTTTGAGAATAAATTCTGTATAAAGTTACCCGCTTCCTTTTATTTAACATTTTTCATTATTAGATACATTCTCAAATATTTTGTAAAAATCTACTACACTGTGTATTTGTATTTTATTGAAGTATGTAAGAATGTTTAACTGAATTGTGAAGATCTGGTTAGCTACACCATATCAACATGAATCCGACGCGTACAATTTTGATATGGTATAGCCAACCAGATCTTCAATATTCAGTTAAGCATTCTTACATACTTCAGTAAAATACAAAAACACAGTGTAATAGATTTTTACAAAATATTTGAGGTACATCCTACCAAGTAATTTAACTATCTCCCACCAAATAGTTGAGTAGATATTTACAAAACGGTTTGGTAACAATCTACCGAACTATTTAGCTATCTCCCACCAAATAGTTGAGTAGATATTTACAGAACGGTTTGGTAACATCCTACCGAAATATTTAGCTATCTCCCACCAAATAGGTGAGCAGATATGTACAAAACGGTTTTGTAACATCTTAACGAACTATTTAGCTATCTCCCACCAAACAGTTGAGTAGATTTTACAAAAGGGTTTGGTAACATCCTACTGAACTATTTAGCTATCTCCCACCAAATAGGTGAGTAGATATGTACAAAGCGGTTTGGTAACATCTTACCGAACTATTTAGCTATCTCCCACCAAGCAGTTGAGTAGATATTTACAAAACGGTTTAGGAAGATCCTACCGAACTATTTAGCTATCTCGCACTATATACTTCAGGTAATTGTTATCAAACATTTAGCTATTTATTTTACTAAACAGGTTCATTACTTTATTACATAACTTTTCATTTAGCTAATATTAACCAAGCATTTAGTAGTCCTTCGGTAGCTAAACAGTTGTGTAAAATTTTACGTGAAATTCGGTAAATAACTTACAATTATTTTTCTCAGTGTAGGTATTTTGAAAACCCGTGTCTTGTGATACTAACAGGGTCACATAGAGAAATATTATAATAAGTTTAATTTACTGATTTCCTACTTTGTCCGTTTATTATAAAATGCAATGTAAAAAAATATTACATTTTATATATTCTAATTTGAACGAGTACGCAAGTCTCCGAAGTAAGGTTCAAATTAATTATATATGTTTTTTTAGTACAAATTTTAAAATAGCATATTATTAATATTTTACTTATCGATTTTAAATGGGTGATAATTTACACTGATGCCAATTTTGTTGTGCAAAATCACCAAACTAATTAGACGCGTCTAAAAATAGTGACAAATATCCTTTTTAAAATGCTCCTCATGGAAAAAACACTAATTTTAGACGCGGCAAATTAGTTTACAAATTTTGCACAACAGGATTAGCACCAAGTTACTTAACCATTAAACAGTCCGCAAACACCTAGTGGTGTTTATGTATCGACGTCAAAAACGTCCGATAACACCTAGTGGTTTTTCTACTCTTCGTCGATGGTGCCTGTTCATAGTGTCGACTGTGCTTACCGATGTATGGTTGTCTTATTCTAACACCTTTTAAACTAAAGTCAATGAACAAAGACAGCAAATAGGGACGCGAATGGAAAATTGTATATTGTCTGCGGTGGAATTTGAGTCGCCCGAACTTGCTGTGACAGTCGGCCCTTGTCGCTCGGTATAATTCAATTGTTTTTTTTTGTTTTTTATAATACTTTAAAAGTGTGTGTGTGTTGTGAGAATGCCGAATTAAGTAGTATTTCTAATATATTTCATTATGTAGCTATTGGTAACGCACTGCTTTTTCGATTTTACGAAAAATATGTCTTGGAGTGTGACGCGGCCGTATGTACGTAAAAGTTAAATTGCAAGTATCAGCTTAGCTAGAATTCATTAAAAAGGAAGCTGAAATTTACAGAGAGGAAGGATTACTTAATAAATATTAGGATTCCGTCAAGAAATAAGCAATACCCTGAATAGAAAGCGTGTAATTTAAGTTAATACGCAACGCGGGAGCGCCCGGAGGAGCGACGACCTGGTGGTCGCTAGCGGTCGGACGGACGGTCGAGTAGCAGTATCAGAAGTCTAGACTGTGTTTTGAATGCTGTCGCAGCACAATAATTTGAGCATAATAATATCATAATTTGAACTTGATTGTTTTCATTAATTTTTTCATCTCATGAAGTATTTATACACCAAATTAGAAATATTTTATAATCGATGACTCATATCAATTTTATTTAGTAATTTCTTTAGGGTTCGAATTGTATTTAATAAATGAAATGTCCACTAATTTAAATGGACAATATTTATGGCCTTTTCTATGTGGTAATGCTTATCTAGTGAACAAATATTTTGTAATTCTGAATTACTTAAAAATATAGAAAAATTAATTATCGTCTGCATATTGTCTAGTGTAAAGTTTTTTATACCTTAGTTAAATATAAAATGCTGGTAATTTTAAATACCTTATTTATTTAAAGGCCTAGGTTAGGTTTTTAATTTGAGCTGGAATTCTTAGCATAGTCTATTTAATTGGAAGAATATTCCTTTCTGAACATGTTTTTAAATGTATTTCATTCAAATCCATAAAATAATATAATTTTTAATTATAATAAAAATTCCTAAAGTGATTATTATAATGCTAAAAATAATATGATGTACATATTAAATTATCTATACTTAAGTAAATATGTAGGTATTTACTGTCTGATTGTGTAATTACTGTTACTATTAAAAATTGGAATGTTGCAAAATCCTAATAAATGTATATTTCTATAACAAAAACTATATTTATGTAGGCATATTTTCTAATTAAGTACAACACTTAATTAATAAAGGCCTTTGCAATAATGATATCTCTAAAGTGGTCTAATATTACAATTTACAAGAGATGTAAGTATTGTGAGTATTTATCGAACATTAATATCTTTTAAATAATATCTAGAATGTTGTCTCCAGGAAAGTTATTGGTACTAATAAATTTAAAAATGTTAACCGGCATAATATGACAGAGAAATAGTTTTGTTAAGATCAATAAAAACGTTTTTATACATGCTGTTTTTTTAATATACCTTCCTCAGCATTTTGTGATGGCCCATTTCACCCGAGAAGACCCTATCTATATTGTACCCTAGGTTTAGTAGAATCGTGTGGATTCTTAAAATTTCTAAATTGGCTTCTTGTCTGGTCTTGGCTTTGGCCGTGGCTAGTTACCACCCTACCAGGAGACTCCGCCAAGCGACGTTCCGTGTGCTGATTCCGAGTTTTTTACTTAGTCGACAGTGAGAGCGTAAACGCGAATTTGTATAGGATTGTTGTAGTGACATCTATTGACACAATTTGTAAACTACTCCAATCCCATACAAATCGGCGTCAACTCTCTCACGATCGAGTAGTAAGTAAACATATTTTAAAAAACTCGGAATCGGCACACCGGTGCGATGCTTGTAGAAACCGTTAGGGTACTTACCCTTCCAAGTTAGTACGATAACATCTTAGGCTGCATCATCACTTACCATCAGGTGAGATCGCAGTCAAGTACTAACTTGTTGAGTTAAAAAAATAAAATAAAAAAGGTAGAATATTTTTCTCAAAATATGCTATTCCAATAATTGTGCAGCAATTGCCGTGCTCCTGTAGTAGTGTAGATATGAAACTCATGTTATTTAACTAAACTCGACGCGGCGAATGTTGATCCCTATGACACTGACAGCTAAAGTCACCATATAACATTGTAGTGGCGTCACCATTAAATTGGGATCATATTGGGGGCGTCTAAAAATGGCATTTATAAATTTTACGTAGCTTTTTACCATTAGTAATGATATTCCGTTGATATTTTTAACAATTCTTAACATTTACAAGAAGTTATCTTAATCTGAATATATGTTTACGTCCTGCAAAACTTACGTCATGTGACGTTTATCGACTAGGGTGGCAAGTATCGATAAAAAATGTCGGTAATGGAAACGAGTGCACAATTTTTTTTTATACTCACATATTAGTTCATATATTATGGTTATGGTTCATATACAGGGTGTCCAGGGATAAAGTGCAACCCCGAAAGGGGGTGAAACTAGACCATAAATTATCGACAAAAAAAATAGAAAAAAAAAATCTAAAAAATTATTTTACTTTTTATTAGCGAATTAAGATTTTTATTTGTGATGTTAGAAAAAAAATCGATTTCTTCAAAATTAGTGGGTCGATTGCTTTGAAATAAAAAAAAATATTATACCACGTACTTGGCGGTAAGGATTAAATAACAATTAGCACGCAAAAAAGTAGCATCATGACATAAATTTTGCTTTTTATGAAAAAGAAACCCTTTTTTATGACTATTTTTTTCAATGATCTCTAAATTTCTCAGAAAAATGCCCCCAATACCAGAAGATTTTACGATTTAAGAGTATTCTCTATCATATTACCTTTCAAATAAAAAAAAAATCTTCGTTGTAACCCAAGAAACGAGCTGGCTAAGAGTTTTTAAAAATGACGTCACCACTCGTCGTTTGCCAGGACGCGTCCTTTTTTTGTGTTGTGGCGACTTTTAACACTTCATAGCCAGCTCATTTCTTGGGTTACAACGAAGATTTTTTTTCTATTTAAAAGGTAATATGATAGAGAATACTCTTAAATCGTAAAATCTTCTGGTATTGGGGGCATTTTTCTGAGAAATTTAGATATCATTGAAAAAAATAGTCATAAAAAAGGGTTTCTTTTTCATAAAAAGCAAAGTTTATGTAATGATGCTACTTTTTTGCGAGCTAATTGTTATTTAATCCTTACCGCCAAGTATGTGGCATAGTATTTTTTTTTATTTGAAAGCAATCGACCCACTAATTTCGAAGAAATCGTTTTTTTTCTTACATAGAGTCTACTTATGAAATGAAAATCTTAATTTGCTAATAAAAAGTAAAATAATTTTTTTAGAATTTTTTTTCTATTTTTTTTGTCGATAATTTATGGTCTAGTTTCACCCCCTTTCGGGGTTGCACTTTATCCCTGGGCACCCTGTATTATGGTTTTAGTTCATATATTATGGTTATGCAAAATAACAAGGTTGGAAACTTTTGTTTTACTTACCTACTTAATCTATGCCAAAAATCTTAAATGAATACACCAACAACATAATGGACCTTAAAAATGCACATTATAATATTTTTAAAACATGTAAGTATACCAACGTGGCTGAATGCAAGCCACGACGTTTTCTAAAAAAAAATTATCGACACGACCAAAGACACGACCCATCACTAACACAAACGTCATAGGGATCAAGGTTCGCCGCGCCGAGAATAATTGCCGTTTTTAACTAATTAACAATATGACAATGTGTCATCTTGTTCGAAGCTTGCTTCATATGAAACTAGCAAACGCCCGCGGCTTCGCTCACGTTGAACTTCTGCTTTACTCCCTCAAGCGTTTAATTTCCAAAATTCCTGTCGTCGCCATTTATTTTGATTAGGACCACAATTTTTCACTACCTTGCTCATAATAGTCAAATATCGATTTTCAAAGCAATCGGCCCGGTAACCAAAAAAATCAAAATTGCGGCCACTTCTTTAAATTTTGACCACAACTTCCTTCTCTATGCTTGCTGCGATAGTCAGATATCGATTTACAAAACAATCGCCCCAGTAATAAAAAAGATCAAAATGGCGGCCACTTTTTTCAATTTTGACTACAAATTCCTTCTCTATGCTTGCTTCTATAGTCACATATTGATTTTCAAATCATTCGGTTTAGTAACAAAAAGTTCAAAATGGCGGTCATTTTTTCCAATTTTGACCACAAATTCCATCTCTATGCCTGCTTCTATAGTCACATATTGATTTTCAAATCATTCGGCCCAGTAACAAAAAAGTTCAAAACGGCGGCCATTTTTTTCAATTTTGACCACAAATTCCTTCTCTATGCCTGATTCTATAGTCACATATTGATTTTCAAATCACTCGGCCCAGTAACAAAAAATTTCAAAATGGCGCCCTTTTTTTTCAATTTTGACCACAAATTCCATCTCTATGCTTGCTTTAATAGTCACATATTGATTTTCAAATCATTCGGCCCAGTAACAAAAAAGTTCAAAATGGCGGCCATTTTTTTCAATTTTCACCACAAATTTCATCTCTATGCTTGCTTCTATAGTCCCATATTGATTTTCAAATCATTCGGCCCAGTAACAAAAAAGTTCAAAATGGCGGCCATTTTTTTCAATTTTGACCACAAAATCCTTCTCTATGCTTGCTTTAACAGTCACATATTGATTTTCAAATCATTCAGCCCAGTAACAAAAAAGTTCAAAATGGCGGCCAATTTTTTAAGTTTTGACCTTTGATTCTTATTCTATGCTTGATGCAATGGTCGGATATTAATTTTGAAAGATATCGGTCCAATAACAAAAAAGTTCAAAATGGAGGCCAATTTTTTAATTTTTGACTATATTTTCTTTTTCTATGCTTGCTGCAATGGTCAGATCTCCATTTTGAAAGGATTCGGTCCAATAACAAAAAAGTTCCAAATGGCGGCCAATTTTTAAATTTTGACCTCAGATTCTTATTCTATGCTTGATGCAATGGTCAGATATCCATTTTGGAAGAATTCGGTCCAATAACAAAAAAGTTCAAAATGGCGGCCATTTTTTTCAATTTTGCCCACAAATTCCTTCTCTATGCCTGCTTCTATAGTCACATATTGATTTTCAAATCATTCGGCCCAGTAACAAAAAAGTTCAAAATGGCGGCCATTTTTTTCAATTTAGACCACAAATTCCTTCTCTATGCCTGCTTCTATAATCACATATTGATTTTCAAATCATTCGGCCCAGTAACAAAAAAGTTCAAAATGGCGGACATTTTTTTCAATTTTGACCACAAAATCCTTCTCTATGCTTGCTTTAATAGTCCCATATTGATTTTCAAATCATTCGGCCCAGTAACAAAAAAGTTCAAAATGGCGGCCATTTTTTTCAATTTTGACCACAAATTTCATCTCTATGCTTGCTTCTATAGTCCCATATTGATTTTCAAATCATTCGGCCCAGTAACAAAAAAGTTCAAAATGGCGGTCATTTTTTTCAATTTTGACCACAAAATCCTTCTCTATGCTTGGTTTAACAGTCACATGTTGATTTTCAAATTATTCAGCCCAGTAACAGAAAAGTTCAAAATGGCGGCCAATTTTTTAAGTTTTGACCTTTGATTCTTATTCTATGCTTAATGCAATGGTCGGATATTAATTTTGAAAGATATCGGTCCAATAACAAAAAAGTTCAAAATGGAGGCCAATTTTTTAATTTTTGACTACATTTTCTTTTCGATGCTTGCTGCAATGGTCAGATCTCCATTTTGAAAGGATTCGGTCCAATAACAAAAAAGTTCAAAATGGCGGCCAATTTTTTAAATTTTGACCTCAGATTCTTATTTTATGCTTGATGCAATGGTCAGATATCCATTTTGGAAGAATTCGGTCCAATAACAAAAAAGTTCAAAATGGCGGCCATTTTTTTCAATTTTGACCACAAATTCCTTCTCTATGCCTGCTTCTATAGTCACATATTGATTTTCAAATCATTCGGCCCAGTAACAAAAAAGTTCAAAATGGCGGCCATTTTTTTCAATTTTGACCACAAATTCCTTCTCTATGCCTGCTTCTATAGTCACATATTGATTTTCAAATCATTCGGCCCAGTTAAAAAAAAAGTTCAAAATGGCGGCCATTTTTTTCAATTTTGACCACAAAATCCTTCTCTATGCTTGCTTTAATAGTCACATATTGATTTTCAAATCATTCGGCCCAGTAACAAAAAAGTTCAAAATGGCGGCCATTTTTTCAATTTTGACCACAAAATCCTTCTCTATGCTTGCTTTAATAGTCACATATTGATTTTCAAATCATTCGGCCCAGTAACAAAAAAGTTCAAAATGGCGGCCATTTTTTTCAATTTTGACCACAAATTCCATCTCTATGCTTGCTTCTATAGTCGCATATTGATTTTCAAATCATTCGGCCCAGTAACAAAAAAGTTCAAAATGGCGGCCATTTTTTCAATTTTGACCACAAAATCCTTCTCTATGCTTGCTTTAACAGTCACATATTGATTTTCAAATCATTCAGCCCAGTAACAAAAAAGTTCAAAATGGCGGCCAATTTTTTAAGTTTTGACCTTTGATTCTTATTCTATGCTCGCTGCAACGGTCGGATATTAATTTTGAAAGAATTCGGTCCAATAACGAAAAAGTTCAATATGGCGGCCAATTTTTTAAATTTTGACCTCA
This sequence comes from Coenonympha arcania, assembly GCA_036785405.1. NCBI lineage: Eukaryota > Metazoa > Arthropoda > Insecta > Lepidoptera > Nymphalidae > Coenonympha > Coenonympha arcania. The sequence goes on from CM072073.1 coordinate 889,431, forward strand.
GATTCTTTTTCTATGCTCGCTGCAACGGTCGGATATTAATTTTGAAAGAATTCGGTCCAATAACGAAAAAGTTCAAAATGGCGGCCATTTTTTTCAATTTTTGACTACGTATTCTTTTTCTATGCTTGCTGCAATGGTCGGATATTAATTTTGAAAGAATTCGGTCCAATAACGAAAAAGTTCAAAATGGCGGCCAATTTTTTAATTTTTGACTACGTATTCTTTTTCTATGCTTGCTGCAATGGTCAGATATCCATTTTGAAAGAATTCGGTCCAATAACGAAAAAGTTCAAAATGGCGGCCATTTTTTTAAATTTTGAGTACATATTCTTTTTCTATGCTCGCTGCAACGGTTGGATATTAATTTTGAAAGAAATCGGTCCAAGAACGAAAAAGTTTAAAATGGCGTCCAATTTTTTAAATTTTGTCCACAGATTCATTTTCTACGTTTGCTGTCATATGAGAAAAAGAATTAACAAATTTATTTCAAAATCAAAGAAGTTCGCAAATGTTCCCATCCTTAAATTTGAAATTCGAATATCCCCGTCACAGTACAAATTCAACAACCTAGGTACCCTGATTAGTACGAATCAAAATTTTGTCGGAATCGAAAAAATTACACTTTTGTATGGAGAAATCCCTAAAACCAACGGTTTTTACCCCTTAAACATGGAATTTCTGGAATCCCCGTCTTAGTACGAATTCATGACCTAATATCTACCTAGGTACCAAATTTGAGATATCTACGACTTTATGTTTTTCGGGAATCCCTGGAACAACGAAAAAATTTACACTTTTGTATGGAGAAATCCCGAAAACCAACGGTTTTTACCCCTTAAACATGGAATTTCTGGAATCCCCGTCTTAGTACGAATTCATGACCTAATATCTACCTAGGTACCAAATTTGAGATATCTACGACTTTAAGTTTTTCGGGAATCCCTGGAACAACGAAAAAATTTACACTTTTGTATGGAGAAATCCCGAAAACCAACGGTTTTCACCCCTTAAAATTTGAATTTCTGGAATCCCCGTCTTAGTACGAATTCATGACCTAATATCTACCTAGGTACCAAATTTGAGATATCTACGACTTTTAGTTTTTCGGGAATCCCTGGAACAACGAAAAAAATTTCACTTTTGTATGGAGAAATCCAAAAAACCAACGGTTTTTACCCCTTAAAATTTGAATTTCTGGAATCCCCGTCTTAGTACGAATTCATGACCTAATATCTACCTAGGTACCAAATTTTAGATCCCTACGACTTGTAGCTATTCTGGAATCTCTGGAACAACGAAAAAAAATTCACTATTGTATGGGAAAATCCAAAAAACCAACGGTTTTTACCCCTTAAAATTTGAATTTCCGGAATCCCCGTCTTAGTACGAATTCATGACCTAATATCTACCTAGGTACCAAATTTTAGATCCCTACGACTTGTAGCTATTCGGGAATCCCTGGAACAACGAAAAAAAAATCACTTTTGTATGGGAAAATCCAAAAAACCAACGGTTTTTACCCCTTAAAATTTGAATTTCTGGAATCCCCGTCTTAGTACGAATTTATGACCTAATATCTACCTAGGTACCAAATTTCAGATCTCTACGACCTATAGTTTTGGCGGAATCCGTGGAACAACCAAAATGCCTCATTCTTTTATATATATAGATTATGAGCCTTCGAAATTAGTTTGAAACTTGTTACGTTTCACTAATAGATGGCGCTAGTCCTGCCTAAGGACCAATTAATACGAATCGAAAATTTCATCGCAGGGGATAAGAATCGCATAGCTCAGCGGTCAGAGCACCAAGCCGCGAGAGATGGGAGACGCGGGTTCGAATCCCGCTGCGAGTGAAAAATTTAAATTTATAGGACTCATGTTATTTGTACTGAGTGTCTGGAGCTTACTTAAAGACACACTTAGAAATCGACCCTTCGAGCGTTAGGGGGGGTCTGAATACGTATCTCCGTTGCGCGTCTCACAAGTGTCCAACTTGCAAAAACAATAAAAAAATTTGCGCATGCATTTAGTTAATTCTATATATCTCAATTATGCTTATAGGTTTTGACATGATCTTCTACAGTTTTGTTGGGATTGCATTTGAAATACGCATCTGGATTTATGGGGTGGGGGTGGAGGGGGGGGTGAGGGGGGAGGGTACGAACCCTCCCCACCATCCCCCGCGGCGCGGAAACCTATAATTTTTTTTTTATTATTTTTTATTTTTTGAGGTTATGTGTTAACTTTATATAAGAATTTACGACTATAGCCTAAGAAAAAGTGGAGGACCTAGGAAAACTCCTTAGCCGTCACCCTCTTCCCCTCCAAGAGCATGTCGACGGAGCCCCGCTTCGCGGGGCTCCTATTTCTGGGTGGTCAAAAAAGGAAAATAACCTTAACCTAATTACCTATAGGTGCACATTGTTGGTTGGTTCTGAGATAGTAAAATAATACAACAAATATTTAATTAATTATAATTTTTTTTTTATTTTTTGAGGTTATGTGTTAACTTTATATAAGAATTTACGACTATAGCCTAAGAAAACGTGGGGGACCTAGGAAAACTCCTTAGCCGTCACCCTCTTCCCCTCCAAGAGCATGTCGACGGAGCCCCGCTTCGCGGGGCTCCTATTTCTGGGTGGTCAAAAAAGGAAAATAACCTTAACCTAATTACCTATAGGTGCACATTGTTGGTTGGTTCTGAGATAGTAAAATAATACAACAAATATTTAATTAATTATAATTTTTTTTTTTTTTTTTGAGGTTATGTGTTAACTTTATATAAGAATTTACGACTATAGCCTAAGAAAACGTGGGGGACCTAGGAAAACTCCTTAGCCGTCACCCTCTTCCCCTCCAAGAGCATGTCGACGGAGCCCCGCTTCGCGGGGCTCCTATTTCTGGGTGGTCAAAAAAGGAAAATAACCTTAACCTAATTACCTATAGGTGCACAGTGTTGGTTGGTTCTGAGATAGTAAAATAATACAACAAATATTTAATTAATTTCCTAGGTCCCCCAGTTTTTCTTAGGCTATAGTCGAAATAAAAAAAATAATAAAAAAAAAATTATAGGTTTCCGCGCCGTGGGGGATGGTGGGGAGGGTTCCTACCCTCCCCCCTCACCCCCCCCTCCACCCCCACCCCATAAATCCAGATGCGTATTTCAAATGCCGACCCGTTTTGTTCGTTACGAAATGATTTACTTGAATATATATTTGTTTATGTCTGTAAAAACACCAAAAAAGTTATTTCCGAAATGTAAATATAGTGTAGGTAAAACTTACATGAAGACTGCAAAAATTTCGTAGGCTGCAAATATTTCGTCTCATTTCACTAATTGTTTGATAATATTTACGAACAAGGCCACACTAAACACTAAATACATACAACCATTATCAATAAACTTCATTTGTTTGATTCAAAACTCATTTGTTTCACTATAATAAACCATTTTACAAACAACAAGTAACCGCGCGTCCGCCATTTTGCGCCGCAACGCGCATGACTAACGTTCCAAAAATAATTTATTGTGAAATAGTTCTGATACTTGTACCAACATTCTAAACGTCATTTCATTCAAAAATCATACACTCACAAGCTACCAATAGCCGTCTCTAAAAATATAAAACGGCCATTGAAGTATTAATCGGCCAATGACAAGAAACTACCCGAGCACAGGGTTTGTGCGCTTGACGCGGCGAGCTACGAAAGTCTGGGGCACAAACCCTAAGCGTTTGACGGGGGAAAGGTTAAAGGAAAATGAAACTATGTATTAGTTTAGTTAAAGTTTCCGGTGCTTTATTGATAAAATATAAATTATTACAAAATATATAAATTACATTAATAAATAATAATTGCAGACAAAAGATGATTATACCAACGGAAAATCGACATTTCCAATTAAGGCTCCTAGAGGAATGCTCTTTGATTTTCAAATATATTACAAATACAAAAAAAAATCTTATTTGGGAATATTATGCATAATACCAACAATTTTATTGTTTTTAATTAAAAATGATAATTAATCCTGTTTACAAGATATCCTTCAGCTAACTGTTCAAGTTTTTAGTCTTTATTAAACTAAATACCAAAAAGTTATTTTTTTAATATATAATAACAAGATAGTATAATTATAGCCAAATAGTACTAATATAAGTTTAAGCTAATAATTTGAATCTACAGGTGGGTCCATATTAGTGGCTAGAAGGTATAAGAACTAAAATAAAATAAGTAACTGTTACAAAAACAAAATTTTACTAACATTGGTCAATTAGTAAATTGTTTGTAACAAAGGGAGAATGTTGATTGACTTTATTTTGCGGAAATCCATATTTAGCAGGACTGATAAATTCGTTTTGCTTTAATCCGCTACTTGAAAGGAATCTGTATGGTACAATATGCAGGAACAGCCCACATGAAACACCACACACAATTCTTCCAACACTTTCTTCGACGCAAGTTTCGCCCCGACACAGGGGCATCCTCAGATGTTGGCCTAGCAATGCGAATACGAGCCGCGGTAATATGAAGCGGAAATGGGAAGTCATCGGCAAAGCTTCTGCGAACGAGTTATACTTGAATTATCGACATATCGACAGTAGCGCCACTATTTTTCTTCTCTTTTTTGCCAAACTTTACAACTAGCTACTTAAGTTTATGAACTTGAAAGTTACTGAAGGTTATCTCAAATAAAAGAAAAAAAGAAACTTAGTTAATAATAATATAACAAATTTTACATAAAGAAAAAGAAAAAAACAAACAAACAGGTGTAATTTACATAAAGAAAAAAACAAATAATAAAAAGGTGTAATTTTCTAAATAAATCACATAATGGAATTACGTGCTAAACTAAGCTACAGATTACAAACTACGGTCTTACCTTATGAATTAGGAAATGGTGCCTATTATGGTGTTTTCGGCTTCACAAAATCTCAAACTTGTTTGTTTTACCGACTTCGAATTAGACTGGTATAAGTCATAAGTTCTTTATTTTGCAAAATTACTAAATACTTATAATATTTAATAATATACGTATATTAAGTAATAAATTAATAATATAAGTTTTGATATAAATATTATTGGTACTGTATACTTTTAAACAAGTGGCAAAACTTGTTTTTTTTTTAATGTATTATCAAAAACAAGAAACCAACTAGCATCAAACAAAAAATATTCTTGCATAAAAAATATCTTAGCACAGAAGCATTGCATTTCATCAAAATCTACTCAGTTATTTTTGAGTTATGGACTGTAAAATGTGTGTCAAAAATTGGTAAATAATTAAGGTTTATGTTAGACTTCTTAGTTTTGAGATAAAGGTTCGTACAACATTGGCACCATTTCCTAAACTCAATGGATCTCACGGTATTCGCGGTCACCCACAGACCAACACTTAACAAATGCAATTAAACTAGATTTACTTTAAATTGTGGCGATATATAATTCTGTACAGACTCCCATCGGCCTTGACATAGCGTTGAGAATCACTCTACGACCTCAGATGGCTCAGTATTCTTATAGAGCAGCAAACGCGGTGAGTTCCCATCATATGTGCTACGTAACATCGTCATGTTCCATGGAACAAGTGGGATGTTCCATGGAACTACTGGAGTCGCCATAATGTTCATACTCAGACTGAACGTATAAGCTTAAATAAACGATGTCTAATGTCTATCTAGTATGTCCGCCAGCGGACAAGCGTATACGCGTCTTAACGCCGAGTTCATTAAGCAATTAACCCTTTAATTTAGATCCCCTGCCGTGCCGTGCAAAATACTCTCTTTTTGTGGCAGATGAGATATTCATTAGTTTGCAATTTTCAAAAAGGAGAGATACAAAAAATGTGTCAAATCACGATGCTAGATGATTTTGGATTTAAAATGGTTAAAATGATTGATCAATACTGTACTGTGGCATTGAATGTATAGGTCTAATTTTAAAGAAAATGCGCCTTTATATAATGTTGAGTTATAAAACTAGTTCTATCCTAGCAATGTACAAGTATTCTAATTTGTTGTAAGCGATTTATACAAATATATGTGTGTACCTACATAATTATAATGCCTACGGTAGTTTTTTGAAATAAGTATACACCTATTACAATTCGTTCGCTATAACTTGTCTCCTGACGTTGTGTTGGCACTATTGCAAAAGCCACAGATTATATTATTAATCGAATACGAATCGCCTAACGAAATTGGCGCAAATTATATTAATATATTATCAGCGACACTGCGTATATAAAAAAAAATAGCCATAAGTATGTAACATGAAACAAATATCTTATTACACATTTTTATAGTCAACAATGATCAGTGTGAATATGATTTTACATTTTCGGTGGTTCAAAATAGTCGTAATTAAGGTGCGTTTTCACTGGTACAATCGATTGTTGCGAAAGTTAGGTTAGGAAATAATTTATGATAAAACGTAGGTATTAGGAAGTAGCTGTCAATAATGGCAACGGAATTAGCCAATTAAGGGGGGATAGGTAACATCTGGGCGCGAAAATTCAAATTTTATTTAGTTTCCCGCAAATAGCGGGCTAGTTATACACCGTAGGCTTATGGTAATGAGTTTTGAGAACATCGACTTAGTATCAGTGGAATCGTACCTGGTAGGAGGTAGTCACCATTCGACTGGGACGTTCCTACATAGTCCATGGAACAAAAGGTCATCGAACAAATTAAATAAAATAAATAAATAAATAAATAAATATCAGGACATTACACACATCGCAATCTAGCCCCAAAGTAAGCGATAGCTTGTGTTATGGGTACTAGATGACTGATTAATATATACATACTAATATACATAAATATAATATATTGAAAAACACCCAGACACTGGAAAACATTCATGCTCATCACACAAACATTTACCAGTAGTGGGAATCGAACCCACGACCTCCGACGCAGAGGCAGGTTCGCTACCGCTACGCCATACGGTCGTCAAAAAAATTGAGTCTACTATCTTGTTTGCTTCCATAGAACATTTCAACAGAATGTCTCGTTTTGTTCCATAGGAGATTGCAACAGAACATATCGTTTTGTTCCATAGAACAATCCAACAGAAGCACAAGGATGACACACGATGACGGCATCAAGTTCCATGGAACTAATGGAGGCTACCCATTGGAGAGAGGGTCATCAATCTAGTTTGGTTCTCTTGGCCTTGGGCAGGTCGTCGTCTGCCGGTATGGTGGTGTCGGGGAGCGTCGGCAGGCTCAGCTCTGCGCAGCGCTTGTTCATGTACTTTTCTAGACGCATGCCCGCTCTGCAACAGAATACGTTATTTACTCGCCACTATAACCAATTGATGGAGAAAACAGAATATGGTACCGATTCTGACCCTTTCACTAAAGTTCGGTTAGAAAGTGATAGCATTAGTCTTTAACATTGGTTCTATCGTTTTTCAAACATGCCTTTGTGAAAAGGACACAGTAGATTTTGAGACGTACTAAATTTAGAAACTAAAACAGAATTGTCTATTTGAAAATGCATAACTATGAAAATGTGTGGCGTCATCCTTTTTTTTGTGACTACTTATTTAGGCGCATTTTTGAGATGGGAAAAAATCATTGAACTCGCTACCGTAACCGACACCTCACTCTTTTACCGTAACTTCACGAATTGTTCAAGCCAGACCAAACCAGAAACCAGTAAGAAGAGCGCACTATAACTCAGGCGCGGTAAGTTTGCACGTCGCCAGGCCAGTCTCACTTATCACGTGACCGTCCCGGCTACAAGTAGAGTTTCGGACTACCATATTTCAGATGGTTGCCGCTCGCGGGCCGAGTTGTACGCGCTAATTCTGTACGATCTATTTTACGCGCCGTCTGACTACGGCAGCCCCAGTACGTCGTAAGAGATAAAGTTAGGCGATAGAAAGAGACCACAACATTGCGTTTGTTGCATGTCGATTTTGAGGGTGGGGCCAGGCGCTATTGCGAACTGAATTGCACTTTTTGTGTCAGCGCTAGAGTCGCTATTTCTTTAAATTTTCGTGCGGAGTGAACGTCCAGCTTGTTCTTGATCGAGTAGTACTCACTTGGCGACGGGATGCGTGTCCTTGTTGTAGGTGTAGCAGTTGGCGAAGACGAGCGCCGCGTCCGCCATGAGCGCGGCGTCCGTGTCGTACTGCTCGCGGTCCAGCTTGTTCTTGATCGAGTAGTACTCACTTGGCGACAGGATGCGTGTCCTTGTTGTAGGTGTAGCAGTTGGCGAAGACGAGCGCCGCGTCCGCCATGAGCGCGGCGTCCGTGTCGTACTGCTCGCGGTCCAGCTTGTTCTTGATCGAGTAGTACTCACTTGGCGACAGGATGCGTGTCCTTGTTGTAGGTGTAGCAGTTGGTGAAGACGAGCGCCGCGTCCGCCATGAGCGCGGCGTCCGTGTCGTACTGCTCGCGGTCCAGCTTGTTCTTGATCGAGTAGTACTCACTTGGCGACAGGATGCGTGTCCTTGTTGTAGGTGTAGCAGTTGGCGAAGACGAGCGCCGCGTCCGCCATGAGCGCGGCGTCCGTGTCGTACTGCTCGCGGTCCAGCTTGTTCTTGATCGAGTAGTACTCACTTGGCGACAGGATGCGTGTCCTTGTTGTAGGTGTAGCAGTTGGAGAAGACGAGCGCCGCGTCCGCCATGAGCGCGGCGTCCGTGTCGTACTGCTCGCGGTCCAGCTTGTTCTTGATCGAGTAGTACTCACTTGGCGACGGGATGCGTGTCCTTGTTGTAGGTGTAGCAGTTGGCGAAGACGAGCGCCGCGTCCGCCATGAGCGCGGCGTCCGTGTCGTACTGCTCGCGGTCCAGCTTGTTCTTGATCGAGTAGTACTCACTTGGCGACAGGATGCGTGTCCTTGTTGTAGGTGTAGCAGTTGGCGAAGACGAGCGCCGCGTCCGCCATGAGCGCGGCGTCCGTGTCGTACTGCTCGCGGTCCAGCTTGTTCTTGATCGAGTAGTACTCACTTGGCGACAGGATGCGTGTCCTTGTTGTAGGTGTAGCAGTTGGCGAAGACGAGCGCCGCGTCCGCCATGAGCGCGGCGTCCGTGTCGTACTGCTCGCGGTCCAGCTTGTTCTTGATCGAGTAGTACTCACTTGGCGACGGGATGCGTGTCCTTGTTGTAGGTGTAGCAGTTGGCGAAGACGAGCGCCGCGTCCGCCATGAGCGCGGCGTCCGTGTCGTACTGCTCGCGGTCCAGCTTGTTCTTGATCGAGTAGTACTCACTTGGCGACAGGATGCGTGTCCTTGTTGTAGGTGTAGCAGTTGGTGAAGACGAGCGCCGCGTCCGCCATGAGCGCGGCGTCCGTGTCGTACTGCTCGCGGTCCAGCTTGTTCTTGATCGAGTAGTACTCACTTGGCGACGGGATGCGTGTCCTTGTTGTAGGTGTAGCAGTTGGCGAAGACGAGCGCCGCGTCCGCCATGAGCGCGGCGTCCGTGTCGTACTGCTCGCGGTCCAGCTTGTTCTTGATCGAGTAGTACTCACTTGGCGACAGGATGCGTGTCCTTGTTGTAGGTGTAGCAGTTGGCGAAGACGAGCGCCGCGTCCGCCATGAGCGCGGCGTCCGTGTCGTACTGCTCGCGGTCCAGCTTGTTCTTGATCGAGTAGTACTCACTTGGCGACAGGATGCGTGTCCTTGTTGTAGGTGTAGCAGTTGGTAAAGACGAGCGCCGCGTCCGCCATGAGCGCGGCGTCCGTGTCGTACTGCTCGCGGTCCAGCTTGTTCTTGATCGAGTAGTACTCACTTGGCGACAGGATGCGTGTCCTTGTTGTAGGTGTAGCAGTTGGTAAAGACGAGCGCCGCGTCCGCCATGAGCGCGGCGTCCGTGTCGTACTGCTCGCGGTCCAGCTTGTTCTTGATCGAGTAGTACTCACTTGGCGACAGGATGCGTGTCCTTGTTGTAGGTGTAGCAGTTGGTAAAGACGAGCGCCGCGTCCGCCATGAGCGCGGCGTCCGTGTCGTACTGCTCGCGGTCCAGCTTGTTCTTGATCGAGTAGTACTCACTTGGCGACAGGATGCGTGTCCTTGTTGTAGGTGTAGCAGTTGGTAAAGACGAGCGCCGCGTCCGCCATGAGCGCGGCGTCCGTGTCGTACTGCTCGCGGTCCAGCTTGTTCTTGATCGAGTAGTACTCACTTGGCGACAGGATGCGTGTCCTTGTTGTAGGTGTAGCAGTTGGTAAAGACGAGCGCCGCGTCCGCCATGAGCGCGGCGTCCGTGTCGTACTGCTCGCGGTCCAGCTTGTTCTTGATCGAGTAGTACTCACTTGGCGACAGGATGCGTGTCCTTGTTGTAGGTGTAGCAGTTGGCGAAGACGAGCGCCGCGTCCGCCATGAGCGCGGCGTCCGTGTCGTACTGCTCGCGGTCCAGCTTGTTCTTGATCGTCGTGAAGTCCATCGGCTGAGAGATCACGTCGAAGTAGTCCGGCACCTGACACATACCATAAATATTTAATATCGCATCAAATAAGCAATCTCGCATTGTGAAGCCAACATCTCGAGTCCTGGTGTCGGGACGAAACGTGCGTCGAGTGTCGTAAGAGATGTGGATAGTGGTTACGCTGCTTGGTTGGGAAATTGTCTTCGGCCTTGAGTGGGAGAGTGGGTGGGCGGACGGTGCCCTTCAGGTAGCGAATTTTAGTAAGACAATTTAGTCTTCTAACTAATGGCCATGAGACTCACGTAAATTGCCAATGGGATTTTGGACCATTTGGATGTAAATGCTCCGAAAAATCGATACCATTGACACGTAATGTAATAGCTTTAAAACCTATCAAAAGTTGAAAATTATGACAATCACCCCATATTATTAGTATCTAAAAATTATGATTATGCGCGCCCCAGTGTGCAGCACTTCCTCCGGCTCTCTTCTGCCGCGCTTTCTGCTCGATTTGGTTTCTTCTACGACGCATATATTGAGCGCGAGTTGAACCCAGTGAACTCACCTCTTCGACGGTGACGGGCTCGTAGAAGGGCCAGCAGTCCTTGTGCCGCATCACGTCGCGCAGCAGCTGGCTGAGCGCCTCAGTGTGCAGCACTTCCTCCGGCTCTCTTCTGCCGCGCTTTCTGCTCGATTTGGTTTCTTCTACGACGCATATATTGAGCGCGAGTTGAACCCAGTAAACTCACCTCTTCGACGGTGACGGGCTCGTAGAAGGGCCAGCAGTCCTTGTGCCGCATCACGTCGCGCAGCAGCTGGCTGAGCGCCTCAGTGTGCAGCACTTCCTACGGCTCTCTTCTGCCGCGCTTTCTGCTCGATTTGGTTTCTTCTACGACGCATATATTGAGCGCGAGTTGAACCCAGTGAACTCACCTCTTCGACGGTGACGGGCTCGTAGAAGGGCCAGCAGTCCTTGTGCCGCATCACGTCGCGCAGCAGCTGGCTGAGCGCCTCAGTGTGCAGCACTTCCTCCGGCTCTCTTCTGCCGCGCTTTCTGCTCGATTTGGTTTCTTCTACGACGCATATATTGAGCGCGAGTTGAACCCAGTGAACTCACCTCTTCGACGGTGACGGGCTCGTAGAAGGGCCAGCAGTCCTTGTGCCGCATCACGTCGCGCAGCAGCTGGCTGAGCGCCTCAGTGTGCAGCACTTCCTCCGGCTCTCTTCTGCCGCGCTTTCTGCTCGATTTGGTTTCTTCTACGACGCATATATTGAGCGCGAGTTGAACCCAGTAAACTCACCTCTTCGACGGTGACGGGCTCGTAGAAGGGCCAGCAGTCCTTGTGCCGCATCACGTCGCGCAGCAGCTGGCTGAGCGCCTCAGTGTGCAGCACTTCCTCCGGCTCTCTTCTGCCGCGCTTTCTGCTCGATTTAGTTTCTTCTACGACGCATATATTGAGCGCGAGTTGAACCCAGTGAACTCACCTCTTCGACGGTGACGGGCTCGTAGAAGGGCCAGCAGTCCTTGTGCCGCATCACGTCGCGCAGCAGCTGGCTGAGCGCCTCAGTGTGCAGCACTTCCTCCGGCTCTCTTCTGCCGCGCTTTCTGCTCGATTTGGTTTCTTCTACGACGCATATATTGAGCGCGAGTTGAACCCAGTGAACTCACCTCTTCGACGGTGACGGGCTCGTAGAAGGGCCAGCAGTCCTTGTGCCGCATCACGTCGCGCAGCAGCTGGCTGAGCGCCTCAGTGTGCAGCACTTCCTCCGGCTCTCTTCTGCCGCGCTTTCTGCTCGATTTGGTTTCTTCTACGACGCATATATTGAGCGCGAGTTGAACCCAGTGAACTCACCTCTTCGACGGTGACGGGCTCGTAGAAGGGCCAGCAGTCCTTGTGCCGCATCACGTCGCGCAGCAGCTGGCTGAGCGCCTCAGTGTGCAGCACTTCCTCCGGCTCTCTTCTGCCGCGCTTTCTGCTCGATTTGGTTTCTTCTACGACGCATATATTGAGCGCGAGTTGAACCCAGTGAACTCACCTCTTCGACGGTGACGGGCTCGTAGAAGGGCCAGCAGTCCTTGTGCCGCATCACGTCGCGCAGCAGCTGGCTGAGCGCCTCAGTGTGCAGCACTTCCTCCGGCTCTCTTCTGCCGCGCTTTCTGCTCGATTTGGTTTCTTCTACGACGCATATATTGAGCGCGAGTTGAACCCAGTAAACTCACCTCTTCGACGGTGACGGGCTCGTAGAAGGGCCAGCAGTCCTTGTGCCGCATCACGTCGCGCAGCAGCTGGCTGAGCGCCTCAGTGTGCAGCACTTCCTCCGGCTCTCTTCTGCCGCGCTTTCTGCTCGATTTAGTTTCTTCTACGACGCATATATTGAGCGCGAGTTGAACCCAGTGAACTCACCTCTTCGACGGTGACGGGCTCGTAGAAGGGCCAGCAGTCCTTGTGCCGCATCACGTCGCGCAGCAGCTGGCTGAGCGCCTCAGTGTGCAGCACTTCCTCCGGCTCTCTTCTGCCGCGCTTTCTGCTCGATTTGGTTTCTTCTACGACGCATATATTGAGCGCGAGTTGAACCCAGTGAACTCACCTCTTCGACGGTGACGGGCTCGTAGAAGGGCCAGCAGTCCTTGTGCCGCATCACGTCGCGCAGCAGCTGGCTGAGCGCCTCAGTGTGCAGCACTTCCTCCGGCTCTCTTCTGCCGCGCTTTCTGCTCGATTTGGTTTCTTCTACGACGCATATATTGAGCGCGAGTTGAACCCAGTGAACTCACCTCTTCGACGGTGACGGGCTCGTAGAAGGGCCAGCAGTCCTTGTGCCGCATCACGTCGCGCAGCAGCTGGCTGAGCGCCTCAGTGTGCAGCACTTCCTCCGGCTCTCTTCTGCCGCGCTTTCTGCTCGATTTGGTTTCTTCTACAACGCATTATAACATGTTAAATTATTTTTAAGCTATTGCATAGCTTCTATCGCGGGCCTTGAGCGTGGAGACCGAATCCAGAAATTCCGTAACGAAAAAACCTAACACTTTTTATCAACTTATGCAATTGACGACCGAATGGCGTAGCGGTAGCGAACCTGCCGTCTGCGTCGGAGGTCGTGGGTTCGATTCCCACTACTGGTAAATATATGTGTGATGAGCATTTCAATATAATATATTTATGTATAATTATCAGTTATCTAGTACCCATAACACAAGCTATGGCTTACTTTGGGGCTAGATTGCGATGTGTAAAATGTACAAAAAAAAAAATATTATTGCCATCTATCGATGAATTGCAGAACTTTTAATGACTTTTTGAAATATCACGCTTGTCTCTTTAGTTCAGCAACTCGTATCTAGGTGGCATTGGTTGTGTACAATTAACTAGGTGGCATTGGTGGTATAATTAAAGAGACAAGCGTGATATTTCAAAAAGTCATTAAAAGTTCTGCTATTGATCGATAGATGGCAATAATAATTGCATAAGTTGATAAAAACAGCTATTCAATAGCTTTACCGCGGCAGTCTCCGAGTGCCACACGTCTTTTTTTTCCTTTATAAATACAATTGGCTAATACTTAACTATCTACTATGATCTAGTCTGTGGGCTTAAACTGCTACTTATATAGATTAATCTTGTATTACCTAATTAACTGTCCAATTTAAAAGTTAAGTCACAAAACAGAATATGTACAATTGTACATACTACATACACTCACCATGTACTCCATTTGTGAGTGTTTTCGATCTTGTCGTACTCCCGTTTAATACTTTTTGCCTGAAAATAAATTTTTCGTTAATTTTTCACGTGTTTCGTATAACACTTCATCAAAGTTTAACTAAATTACTTGGGTAAGTAAGTAAGAATTTCTATTGGTAGTTTAAAATTGCTCAATAAAATTATTTAGGTTAGAAATTTAAAAAAAAAAATTACTTTGGTGTACAAAATCTCTAAAATAAATTTATTTGACAGGATATCAAAATGTTTTAATGAGTTTAATTAAAAAAAAACTTTAAGAGCTCACATAGGGAAACAAACTCACTCACTTATAATCGCTTTTTTAAAATTTTTTTATGAAATCAAACGAAACATGGGGTTACACACAAAACCTAGCACTTGGACAAGATAGGGGTCATACTTGCGGGCCTTCTTCGCAGTTCCATTGGGCAGCGGCGAGGGCTCCTTGCTGCGGGACTTCTTCGCCTTGAGCGTCACTAACGACGAGTTGTACTCGCTGTCCTCAGAGTCTGTTGCGGGAAATGTTACTTGAGAATCTGTTTAGGTAGACAACCGTCGTGGAGTTTGGGAGCGCTGGTGTGCTCGACTGCCTTTTTTTATTACTACCCGTTCGAGAAACTTTGCCGATGACTTCCCCTCCCCCTTCGTGCTACCGCAACCCGCGGACGTAACAACAGACGGTGCGGGTTGCGGCAGGCCAGTCTCACTTATCACGTGGCCGTCCCGGCTACAAGTACGGGTCCGGACCTCATGGTTGCTGCTCGCGGGCCGAGTTGCACGCGCTAGTTCTGTACGGTCTATTTTACGCGCCGTCTGACTACGGCAGCCCTAGTACGTCGTAAGAGATAAAGTTAGGCGATAGATCACAACATTGCGTTTGTTGCATGTCGATTTTGAGGGCGGGGCCAGGCGCTATTCCGAACTGAATTGCACTTTTTGTGTCAGCGCTAGAGTCGCTATTTCTTTAAATAATCGTGCGAAGTAAACCTTCTGGTACTATTTAGTGTTCTGTGGTTGCGGTAGTATGAAGTGGGAGAGGAAGTCATCGGCAAAGCTGCTACGAATGGACTATATATGTTTAATAATGGTAATGATTCTGGTGTAGTCTTTAAATTAAATGGCTGTATCTATCTGCTGTCCTTTTCACAGCACTACAGTGCGAAATGAATAGCACTATTTTTAAAGACTTATCTCTATCCTATCACACCTTCTTGTTTAGTGAATTTAATTATTAAATTACTTTTATGGAATGATTCATTTCATTCATATTCCAAAAATAAGAATCATATCATGTGATAATGTTTTGGGATTTTCTGAAAGCTATGGTTATAAGTTATTCATCAGTTATAATTAATTATGCGGAGTATGAAATAATACAATGGAAATGATCGTTTTCTAACTCTAGATTATTTGTTGTCTTTATTTATCTGTCTGTGTTTCTCAGCACTTTCGGAAGTCAATAAAATACGAGAACCTGAATATTCTTCGTTCTAAAATGATGTTTAAGGAGTTCATCATACGCCACGAAAAGAAAAAAAACCAGTTTATGAGTTATGATGAAAAGAAAATTAACGCATGATTCAGTTTCACATCGTAAGTTAGTTAAAGAAAAATCATCAATATTTTTTTTAATCCAAAATGATGAACATCAAGGTCTTGCAAATACAATGACACCGGCAAACATGAAAATAATGAAAAGACGAAATGTTTGAAGGTCTAAAGACACAAGATTATGCTTTACTGAAGAGTGGGCAAAAAAAAGGTTACAGTCATTGTTTAACCAGCGTAGTATGTAACAGTTAAAAAGTATTTTAATGAAGCCTAGCCTTAAATTGAAGTAAGGAGACCTGTCATAAGAGAATTTGTACGAGCAACACAGATTTGTCACCGAAGGGCGAGTGCGACTGAAGAGTGGGGAAAAGGAAACAATAGGAAACATCGTCCCACTTACTGACCTTTCAAAAAGGTCTGTGTTGACTGTGGCGCTGTGGTGACTGAATTACAAAAATTCCTTGTTTACACATTATTAAGGAAACCTCTGTGCATAATTTTAGCTCTAGCGTTTGGTCTAGGCGATGATGAGCCAGTATATGAAAAAGTAATGTTTTTTAACTTTTTATCATCAATCTACAATGTATGTACATAACCAAGAGTTAGTCACCAAAGAAAACCCAGCATCAACAACAAATGGGCAGCAAGAGGGAATAGGTCTAAAGTATGAGCAGAAGATCTGAAGAGTGGGCAAGAAACCGGAAAACATTATCCTCTTATTCAGCCTGCAATCTAAATAACCATCAGTTAGTCGAGATAAAGCCCAGCGTTAGATGAGAACCAAGCAAGTAGCCAAATGATGAATGAACACAGCGTGGGCAGCGAAGTAGGAATGGATCTGAAGTGTGGGCAGCGGGTCTGAAGTGTGGGCAACAAACCGGAAGATATCGTCCTATTGTTAATCTCCCTGGCGTACTGCTGGATGTTGCTGATGGCGGCCGCCGCGCAGCGCCGCTGGCTGCCTTGCGCTTTACACACGAAATGAAAATTACAGTGAGTTTTGCTTAATTATTCCTTGTCTACATCATTACCTTTACCTTTCCGGAAATAATTTTAGCTTTCTAGATCAGAGCTATGTACTTAAATAATGCAGCTACAGAGCTGAGAATAGGCGTGATTTTTTAGGAGGAATATAGCCAAAAAAGAGATGGAGAATGAACAAGAAAAC
This sequence comes from Coenonympha arcania, assembly GCA_036785405.1. Classification (NCBI taxonomy): domain Eukaryota; kingdom Metazoa; phylum Arthropoda; class Insecta; order Lepidoptera; family Nymphalidae; genus Coenonympha; species Coenonympha arcania. The sequence continues at coordinate 906,243 of CM072073.1, forward strand.
TCTTCCAGGTTTTTTTTGTGTCGGGAAGTATACGGAGCGTTTATCACGTACAACTTTCATTCACGTTAGTGAAGTAGGGGGAAAAATTAACACTTGCGGCCCTTATTCGCCTTATATCACTCCCTTCGTGTTCGATCATCCTTGTTTCTAATATTGAATACTAAATACTAAATAAATAATATATCAATGTTCAACTTTGGTCAAGGCGGCAAGGATCACTAAAAAGACAAAACAAGTTATGTCTTGGACATAATATTATTATACTCTTGGATAAGGACTGACCCATTGTAAGCTATAATAAGCTTTTACCGTTACCACGTTTCGCACGTTTAGCGTGCCGTTGCATTTGGTTGCCGTTGCGTTGTTTGGTTTTCACGCTATTACCGTTGAATTATTATTAACGGTGATAGTGTGAGCGGCACTGCGCCGCTAGCCTGCTGCCGCGGAAATGATGAATGAACACAGCGTGGGCAGCGAAGTGGGAATGGATCTGAAGTGTGGGCAGCGGGTCTGAAGTGTGGGCAACAAACCGGAAGATATCGTCCTATTGTTAATCTCCCTGGCGTACTGCTGGATGTTGCTGATGGCGGCCGCCGCGCAGCGCCGCTGGCTGCCTTGCGCTTTACACACGAAATGAAAATTACAGTGAGTTTTGCTTAATTATTCCTTGTCTACATCATTACCTTTACCGTTCCGGAAATAATTTTAGCTTTCTAGATCAGAGCTATGTACTTAAATAATGCAGCTACAGAGCTGAGAATAGGCGTGATTTTTTAGGAGGAATATAGCCAAAAAAGAGATGGAGAATGAACAAGAAAACTCTTCCAGGTTTTTTTTGTGTCGGGAAGTATACGGAGCGTTTATCACGTACAACTTTCATTCACGTTAGTGAAGTAGGGGGAAAAATTAACACTTGCGGCCCTTATTCGCCTTATATCACTCCCTTCGTGTTCGATCATCCTTGTTTCTAATATTGAATACTAAATACTAAATAAATAATATATCAATGTTCAACTTTGGTCAAGGCGGCAAGGATCACTAAAAAGACAAAACAAGTTAGGTCTTGGACATAATATTATTATACTCTTGGATAAGGACTGACCCATTGTAAGCTATAATAAGCTTTTACCGTTACCACGTTTCGCACGTTTAGCGTGCCGTTGCATTTGGTTGCCGTTGCGTTGTTTGGTTTTCACGCTATTACCGTTGAATTATTATTAACGGTGATAGTGTGAGCGGCACTGCGCCGCTAGCCTGCTGCCGCGGAAATGATGAATGAACACAGCGTGGGCAGCGAAGTGGGAATGGATCTGAAGTGTGGGCAGCGGGTCTGAAGTGTGGGCAACAAACCGGAAGATATCGTCCTATTGTTAATCTCCCTGGCGTACTGCTGGATGTTGCTGATGGCGGCCGCCGCGCAGCGCCGCTGGCTGCCTTGCGCTTTACACACGAAATGAAAATTACAGTGAGTTTTGCTTAATTATTCCTTGTCTACATCATTACCTTTACCTTTCCGGAAATAATTTTAGCTTTCTAGATCAGAGCTATGTACTTAAATAATGCAGCTACAGAGCTGAGAATAGGCGTGATTTTTAGGAGGAATATAGCCAAAAAAGAGATGGAGAATGAACAAGAAAACTCTTCCAGGTTTTTTTTGTGTCGGGAAATATACGGAGCGTTTATCACGTACAACTTTCATTCACATTAGTGAAGTAGCGGGAAAAATTAACACTTGCGGCCCTTATTCGCCTTATATCACTCCCTTCGTGTTCGATCATCCTTGTTTCTAATATTGAATACTAAATGTTCAACTTTGGTCAAGGCGGTAAGGATCACCAAAAAGACAAAACAAGACAGGTCTTGGACCATATTATTATACTCTTGTATAAGTCCCTTCTCGTGGAACCTCCTCCACTCCACTGCGCTACTGGTACTCACATCTGGGGTTGGAGCACGCCTCGCACTGGAAGCGGCGCGACAGGCGCTGGCGCGGCGCGGCGCACTCCTCGTGGAAGCGCGCGGCGCACGAGCGGCACTGCGCTACTGGTACTCACATCTGGGGTTGGAGCACGCCTCGCACTGGAAGCGGCGCGACAGGCGCTGGCGCGGCGCGGCGCACTCCTCGTGGAAGCGCGCGGCGCACGAGCGGCACTGCGCTACTGGTACTCACATCTGGGGTTGGAGCACGCCTCGCACTGGAAGCGGCGCGACAGGCGCTGGCGCGGCGCGGCGCACTCCTCGTGGAAGCGCGCGGCGCACGAGCGGCACTGCGCTACTGGTACTCACATCTGGGGTTGGAGCACGCCTCGCACTGGAAGCGGCGCGACAGGCGCTGGCGCGGCGCGGCGCACTCCTCGTGGAAGCGCGCGGCGCACGAGCGGCACTGCGCTACTGGTACTCACATCTGGGGTTGGAGCACGCCTCGCACTGGAAGCGGCGCGACAGGCGCTGGCGCGGCGCGGCGCACTCCTCGTGGAAGCGCGCGGCGCACGAGCGGCACTGCGCTACTGGTACTCACATCTGGGGTTGGAGCACGCCTCGCACTGGAAGCGGCGCGACAGGCGCTGGCGCGGCGCGGCGCACTCCTCGTGGAAGCGCGCGGCGCACGAGCGGCACTGCGCTACTGGTACTCACATCTGGGGTTGGAGCACGCCTCGCACTGGAAGCGGCGCGACAGGCGCTGGCGCGGCGCGGCGCACTCCTCGTGGAAGCGCGCGGCGCACGAGCGGCACTGCGCTACTGGTACTCACATCTGGGGTTGGAGCACGCCTCGCACTGGAAGCGGCGCGACAGGCGCTGGCGCGGCGCGGCGCACTCCTCGTGGAAGCGCGCGGCGCACGAGCGGCACTGCGCTACTGGTACTCACATCTGGGGTTGGAGCACGCCTCGCACTGGAAGCGGCGCGACAGGCGCTGGCGCGGCGCGGCGCACTCCTCGTGGAAGCGCGCGGCGCACGAGCGGCACTGCGCTACTGGTACTCACATCTGGGGTTGGAGCACGCCTCGCACTGGAAGCGGCGCGACAGGCGCTGGCGCGGCGCGGCGCACTCCTCGTGGAAGCGCGCGGCGCACGAGCGGCACTGCGCTACTGGTACTCACATCTGGGGTTGGAGCACGCCTCGCACTGGAAGCGGCGCGACAGGCGCTGGCGCGGCGCGGCGCACTCCTCGTGGAAGCGCGCGGCGCACGAGCGGCACTGCGCTACTGGTACTCACATCTGGGGTTGGAGCACGCCTCGCACTGGAAGCGGCGCGACAGGCGCTGGCGCGGCGCGGCGCACTCCTCGTGGAAGCGCGCGGCGCACGAGCGGCACTGCGCTACTGGTACTCACATCTGGGGTTGGAGCACGCCTCGCACTGGAAGCGGCGCGACAGGCGCTGGCGCGGCGCGGCGCACTCCTCGTGGAAGCGCGCGGCGCACGAGCGGCACTGCGCTACTGGTACTCACATCTGGGGTTGGAGCACGCCTCGCACTGGAAGCGGCGCGACAGGCGCTGGCGCGGCGCGGCGCACTCCTCGTGGAAGCGCGCGGCGCACGAGCGGCACTGCGCTACTGGTACTCACATCTGGGGTTGGAGCACGCCTCGCACTGGAAGCGGCGCGACAGGCGCTGGCGCGGCGCGGCGCACTCCTCGTGGAAGCGCGCGGCGCACGAGCGGCACTGCGCTACTGGTACTCACATCTGGGGTTGGAGCACGCCTCGCACTGGAAGCGGCGCGACAGGCGCTGGCGCGGCGCGGCGCACTCCTCGTGGAAGCGCGCGGCGCACGAGCGGCACTGCGCTACTGGTACTCACATCTGGGGTTGGAGCACGCCTCGCACTGGAAGCGGCGCGACAGGCGCTGGCGCGGCGCGGCGCACTCCTCGTGGAAGCGCGCGGCGCACGAGCGGCACTGCGCTACTGGTACTCACATCTGGGGTTGGAGCACGCCTCGCACTGGAAGCGGCGCGACAGGCGCTGGCGCGGCGCGGCGCACTCCTCGTGGAAGCGCGCGGCGCACGAGCGGCACTGCGCTACTGGTACTCACATCTGGGGTTGGAGCACGCCTCGCACTGGAAGCGGCGCGACAGGCGCTGGCGCGGCGCGGCGCACTCCTCGTGGAAGCGCGCGGCGCACGAGCGGCACTGCGCTACTGGTACTCACATCTGGGGTTGGAGCACGCCTCGCACTGGAAGCGGCGCGACAGGCGCTGGCGCGGCGCGGCGCACTCCTCGTGGAAGCGCGCGGCGCACGAGCGGCACTGCGCTACTGGTACTCACATCTGGGGTTGGAGCACGCCTCGCACTGGAAGCGGCGCGACAGGCGCTGGCGCGGCGCGGCGCACTCCTCGTGGAAGCGCGCGGCGCACGAGCGGCACTGCGCTACTGGTACTCACATCTGGGGTTGGAGCACGCCTCGCACTGGAAGCGGCGCGACAGGCGCTGGCGCGGCGCGGCGCACTCCTCGTGGAAGCGCGCGGCGCACGAGCGGCACTGCGCTACTGGTACTCACATCTGGGGTTGGAGCACGCCTCGCACTGGAAGCGGCGCGACAGGCGCTGGCGCGGCGCGGCGCACTCCTCGTGGAAGCGCGCGGCGCACGAGCGGCACTGCGCTACTGGTACTCACATCTGGGGTTGGAGCACGCCTCGCACTGGAAGCGGCGCGACAGGCGCTGGCGCGGCGCGGCGCACTCCTCGTGGAAGCGCGCGGCGCACGAGCGGCACTGCGCTACTGGTACTCACATCTGGGGTTGGAGCACGCCTCGCACTGGAAGCGGCGCGACAGGCGCTGGCGCGGCGCGGCGCACTCCTCGTGGAAGCGCGCGGCGCACGAGCGGCACTGCGCTACTGGTACTCACATCTGGGGTTGGAGCACGCCTCGCACTGGAAGCGGCGCGACAGGCGCTGGCGCGGCGCGGCGCACTCCTCGTGGAAGCGCGCGGCGCACGAGCGGCACTGCGCTACTGGTACTCACATCTGGGGTTGGAGCACGCCTCGCACTGGAAGCGGCGCGACAGGCGCTGGCGCGGCGCGGCGCACTCCTCGTGGAAGCGCGCGGCGCACGAGCGGCACTGCGCTACTGGTACTCACATCTGGGGTTGGAGCACGCCTCGCACTGGAAGCGGCGCGACAGGCGCTGGCGCGGCGCGGCGCACTCCTCGTGGAAGCGCGCGGCGCACGAGCGGCACTGCGCTACTGGTACTCACATCTGGGGTTGGAGCACGCCTCGCACTGGAAGCGGCGCGACAGGCGCTGGCGCGGCGCGGCGCACTCCTCGTGGAAGCGCGCGGCGCACGAGCGGCACTGCGCTACTGGTACTCACATCTGGGGTTGGAGCACGCCTCGCACTGGAAGCGGCGCGACAGGCGCTGGCGCGGCGCGGCGCACTCCTCGTGGAAGCGCGCGGCGCACGAGCGGCACTGCGCTACTGGTACTCACATCTGGGGTTGGAGCACGCCTCGCACTGGAAGCGGCGCGACAGGCGCTGGCGCGGCGCGGCGCACTCCTCGTGGAAGCGCGCGGCGCACGAGCGGCACTGCGCTACTGGTACTCACATCTGGGGTTGGAGCACGCCTCGCACTGGAAGCGGCGCGACAGGCGCTGGCGCGGCGCGGCGCACTCCTCGTGGAAGCGCGCGGCGCACGAGCGGCACTGCGCTACTGGTACTCACATCTGGGGTTGGAGCACGCCTCGCACTGGAAGCGGCGCGACAGGCGCTGGCGCGGCGCGGCGCACTCCTCGTGGAAGCGCGCGGCGCACGAGCGGCACTGCGCTACTGGTACTCACATCTGGGGTTGGAGCACGCCTCGCACTGGAAGCGGCGCGACAGGCGCTGGCGCGGCGCGGCGCACTCCTCGTGGAAGCGCGCGGCGCACGAGCGGCACTGCGCTACTGGTACTCACATCTGGGGTTGGAGCACGCCTCGCACTGGAAGCGGCGCGACAGGCGCTGGCGCGGCGCGGCGCACTCCTCGTGGAAGCGCGCGGCGCACGAGCGGCACTGCGCTACTGGTACTCACATCTGGGGTTGGAGCACGCCTCGCACTGGAAGCGGCGCGACAGGCGCTGGCGCGGCGCGGCGCACTCCTCGTGGAAGCGCGCGGCGCACGAGCGGCACTGCGCTACTGGTACTCACATCTGGGGTTGGAGCACGCCTCGCACTGGAAGCGGCGCGACAGGCGCTGGCGCGGCGCGGCGCACTCCTCGTGGAAGCGCGCGGCGCACGAGCGGCACTGCGCTACTGGTACTCACATCTGGGGTTGGAGCACGCCTCGCACTGGAAGCGGCGCGACAGGCGCTGGCGCGGCGCGGCGCACTCCTCGTGGAAGCGCGCGGCGCACGAGCGGCACTGCGCTACTGGTACTCACATCTGGGGTTGGAGCACGCCTCGCACTGGAAGCGGCGCGACAGGCGCTGGCGCGGCGCGGCGCACTCCTCGTGGAAGCGCGCGGCGCACGAGCGGCACTGCGCTACTGGTACTCACATCTGGGGTTGGAGCACGCCTCGCACTGGAAGCGGCGCGACAGGCGCTGGCGCGGCGCGGCGCACTCCTCGTGGAAGCGCGCGGCGCACGAGCGGCACTGCGCTACTGGTACTCACATCTGGGGTTGGAGCACGCCTCGCACTGGAAGCGGCGCGACAGGCGCTGGCGCGGCGCGGCGCACTCCTCGTGGAAGCGCGCGGCGCACGAGCGGCACTGCGCTACTGGTACTCACATCTGGGGTTGGAGCACGCCTCGCACTGGAAGCGGCGCGACAGGCGCTGGCGCGGCGCGGCGCACTCCTCGTGGAAGCGCGCGGCGCACGAGCGGCACTGCGCTACTGGTACTCACATCTGGGGTTGGAGCACGCCTCGCACTGGAAGCGGCGCGACAGGCGCTGGCGCGGCGCGGCGCACTCCTCGTGGAAGCGCGCGGCGCACGAGCGGCACTGCGCTACTGGTACTCACATCTGGGGTTGGAGCACGCCTCGCACTGGAAGCGGCGCGACAGGCGCTGGCGCGGCGCGGCGCACTCCTCGTGGAAGCGCGCGGCGCACGAGCGGCACTGCGCTACTGGTACTCACATCTGGGGTTGGAGCACGCCTCGCACTGGAAGCGGCGCGACAGGCGCTGGCGCGGCGCGGCGCACTCCTCGTGGAAGCGCGCGGCGCACGAGCGGCACTGCGCTACTGGTACTCACATCTGGGGTTGGAGCACGCCTCGCACTGGAAGCGGCGCGACAGGCGCTGGCGCGGCGCGGCGCACTCCTCGTGGAAGCGCGCGGCGCACGAGCGGCACTGCGCTACTGGTACTCACATCTGGGGTTGGAGCACGCCTCGCACTGGAAGCGGCGCGACAGGCGCTGGCGCGGCGCGGCGCACTCCTCGTGGAAGCGCGCGGCGCACGAGCGGCACTGCGCTACTGGTACTCACATCTGGGGTTGGAGCACGCCTCGCACTGGAAGCGGCGCGACAGGCGCTGGCGCGGCGCGGCGCACTCCTCGTGGAAGCGCGCGGCGCACGAGCGGCACTGCGCTACTGGTACTCACATCTGGGGTTGGAGCACGCCTCGCACTGGAAGCGGCGCGACAGGCGCTGGCGCGGCGCGGCGCACTCCTCGTGGAAGCGCGCGGCGCACGAGCGGCACTGCGCCGCGAGCCGCCCGCCGCTGCCGCACGACGCACACAGCGACAGATCTTCCTCCACGTCAAACGAGTCCGAACTGGAAATATTAAACAATTCATATCTGGGTGAGCGAGCTTAGCCGATAAATCGATCTAGCTAGGATTCATTTTTTTTAAGTGAATCCTAGCTAGCACTTTGCTTGCGGCGCTAATATTAGCGTATTTATCGTCTGCGTACTCGTGACACGCCAAGCATACGATAACAGCATAAAGAGATAGGAAATTTGGAAACACAAACGTCTATGTTTCAGAAGGTTATGTGCTAAATCGATTTATCGGCCCCGAAACCTCATATATCATAAACCTGAATATCGTTGGAGCCGTTTCTGAGATTCAGATTATATATAAATATAAGACTTGCTCGTTTATAAAGGTATAAAATTAAATAAAGACCAGCACCAGTGTCCTTGTAACAACAGCCTTATGCTTAGTTCAGTGCCCATTTCAGCATCGTCTGATAACAATCCATTCTTTATTCTGTATATATTGTGGTTTAAATGTCAGTGAGATTTAAAATGAGTTCTAAACTAAACATTCTATGGAATTAACATGTAATAATAATAATAATAATAATAATAAAAAACTTTATTTGGGTTAGAAAATGGACACAGATACATACAGAAAAACAAAAATTACAAAGCCAAGATAATACTAAAACTAAAGAAACCTGTGACCAGAAAACCCAAAAAGGGGCAACGACTCAGCATAATGCCGAGATGGTGTAGATACACCATCACAGCGCTGATTTTCAGCCGGCCCCTAAAAAAATAATAAATAACTAATTGAAATAAACAAAAATTATCAAACATTGTTCAGTAAAGAACGAGACATGAAATATATATAGATTTGTTTTTCGGTGGGGTCATCTTGCTAGCTCGCTGAAAGAAATATAATGTGAATATAGCTGAAATAACCTTTCATCCATTTCCTCCTCTGGTTTCTCCTCTGTGTAGAGTTTTCTCCGCTTCCGAGGGGTCTTTTCTTTGGGCTTGCACGTTTCACAGAACCAATCTCCTTCCGGCACTTTCTGTTCAAAACAAGCAATGAACACCGTTCTCAGAAAACATAAATTATTATATTATTTCAATACAGAATTACTGTAGATATTTTAATCCACAAAGACGCGCCCCACTCTGTCAAAATCGCTTATGTTTCATTCGATTCGCATGGAGTTTGACAGAGTGAGGCGCGTCATCGTGGATTGAAAAATCTATACCAATATAATACAGGGAGAATACAGGATTACATTATTACCTTTTTTTGCATACTCAACTGAATGCATGAAATCAGGAAAACTCAATTAGAAACATTGCATTTGTTAATACTAACTATATAATATTATGTAATAATTAGTCAGAGAAATCCTTACATAGTGGCATTCGTACATTTGATTTCCAAAATATTCATCTGACATCTTTAGTTTTTTAGCTGAATGTAAAGACAGAAACACCCACCCATTAAACTACTGCCCACCTCACATAGATGTCTAACTCACACTTATTCTGAACTCACGCTGTTGCATAACTAATGTAGATGTTCAGCTCATATTGGTGAACCACTCACGTTAATGTTCAGCTCATATTGATGTATTCACACTGATGTCTAACTCACACTGATGTCCACCTCACACTTCTGACCAACTTACACTTATAGTCAACTCATACTGATGTAATAGCGCTGTCCAGTTCACACTTATACCTAATTCCTCAACTCTCAATAGGTGACGAAGTAGAGCTAGACTCACCGCCAGCTTGGGCTTCAAACAATACAGATGGTGCCCCTTGTTGCATCCGTCGCACAGCAGCATGTTGTCGGGGTCGGTCTTGCGCCGGCACACGCGGCAGCTGGCGTTGAGCACGCTGGCCGCCCAGCTCACGCTGCTGTCCAGCGCCAGCAGGTGCAGAGCCAGCGCCGCGAAGCTGCGGCACTCCATGAGGCACTCAATAGGTGATGAAGTAGAGCTAGACTCACCGCCAGCTTGGGCTTCAAACAATACAGATGGTGCCCCTTGTTGCATCCGTCGCACAGCAGCATGTTGTCGGGGTCGGTCTTGCGCCGGCACACGCGGCAGCTGGCGTTGAGCACGCTGGCCGCCCAGCTCACGCTGCTGTCCAGCGCCAGCAGGTGCAGAGCCAGCGCCGCGAAGCTGCGGCACTCCATGAGGCACTCAATAGGTGATGAAGTAGAGCTAGACTCACCGCCAGCTTGGGCTTCAAACAATACAGATGGTGCCCCTTGTTGCATCCGTCGCACAGCAGCATGTTGTCGGGGTCGGTCTTGCGCCGGCACACGCGGCAGCTGGCGTTGAGCACGCTGGCCGCCCAGCTCACGCTGCTGTCCAGCGCCAGCAGGTGCAGAGCCAGCGCCGCGAAGCTGCGGCACTCCATGAGGCACTCAATAGGTGATGAAGTAGAGCTAGACTCACCGCCAGCTTGGGCTTCAAACAATACAGATGGTGCCCCTTGTTGCATCCGTCGCACAGCAGCATGTTGTCGGGGTCGGTCTTGCGCCGGCACACGCGGCAGCTGGCGTTGAGCACGCTGGCCGCCCAGCTCACGCTGCTGTCCAGCGCCAGCAGGTGCAGAGCCAGCGCCGCGAAGCTGCGGCACTCCATGAGGCACTCAATAGGTGATGAAGTAGAGCTAGACTCACCGCCAGCTTGGGCTTCAAACAATACAGATGGTGCCCCTTGTTGCATCCGTCGCACAGCAGCATGTTGTCGGGGTCGGTCTTGCGCCGGCACACGCGGCAGCTGGCGTTGAGCACGCTGGCCGCCCAGCTCACGCTGCTGTCCAGCGCCAGCAGGTGCAGAGCCAGCGCCGCGAAGCTGCGGCACTCCATGAGGCACTCAATAGGTGATGAAGTAGAGCTAGACTCACCGCCAGCTTGGGCTTCAAACAATACAGATGGTGCCCCTTGTTGCATCCGTCGCACAGCAGCATGTTGTCGGGGTCGGTCTTGCGCCGGCACACGCGGCAGCTGGCGTTGAGCACGCTGGCCGCCCAGCTCACGCTGCTGTCCAGCGCCAGCAGGTGCAGAGCCAGCGCCGCGAAGCTGCGGCACTCCATGAGGCACTCAATAGGTGATGAAGTAGAGCTAGACTCACCGCCAGCTTGGGCTTCAAACAATACAGATGGTGCCCCTTGTTGCATCCGTCGCACAGCAGCATGTTGTCGGGGTCGGTCTTGCGCCGGCACACGCGGCAGCTGGCGTTGAGCACGCTGGCCGCCCAGCTCACGCTGCTGTCCAGCGCCAGCAGGTGCAGAGCCAGCGCCGCGAAGCTGCGGCACTCCATGAGGCACTCAATAGGTGATGAAGTAGAGCTAGACTCACCGCCAGCTTGGGCTTCAAACAATACAGATGGTGCCCCTTGTTGCATCCGTCGCACAGCAGCATGTTGTCGGGGTCGGTCTTGCGCCGGCACACGCGGCAGCTGGCGTTGAGCACGCTGGCCGCCCAGCTCACGCTGCTGTCCAGCGCCAGCAGGTGCAGAGCCAGCGCCGCGAAGCTGCGGCACTCCATGAGGCACTCAATAGGTGATGAAGTAGAGCTAGACTCACCGCCAGCTTGGGCTTCAAACAATACAGATGGTGCCCCTTGTTGCATCCGTCGCACAGCAGCATGTTGTCGGGGTCGGTCTTGCGCCGGCACACGCGGCAGCTGGCGTTGAGCACGCTGGCCGCCCAGCTCACGCTGCTGTCCAGCGCCAGCAGGTGCAGAGCCAGCGCCGCGAAGCTGCGGCACTCCATGAGGCACTCAATAGGTGATGAAGTAGAGCTAGACTCACCGCCAGCTTGGGCTTCAAACAATACAGATGGTGCCCCTTGTTGCATCCGTCGCACAGCAGCATGTTGTCGGGGTCGGTCTTGCGCCGGCACACGCGGCAGCTGGCGTTGAGCACGCTGGCCGCCCAGCTCACGCTGGCCGCCCAGCTCACGCTGCTGTCCAGCGCCAGCAGGTGCAGAGCCAGCGCCGCGAAGCTGCGGCACTCCATGAGGCACTCAATAGGTGATGAAGTAGAGCTAGACTCACCGCCAGCTTGGGCTTCAAACAATACAGATGGTGCCCCTTGTTGCATCCGTCGCACAGCAGCATGTTGTCGGGGTCGGTCTTGCGCCGGCACACGCGGCAGCTGGCGTTGAGCACGCTGGCCGCCCAGCTCACGCTGCTGTCCAGCGCCAGCAGGTGCAGAGCCAGCGCCGCGAAGCTGCGGCACTCCATGAGGCACTCAATAGGTGATGAAGTAGAGCTAGACTCACCGCCAGCTTGGGCTTCAAACAATACAGATGGTGCCCCTTGTTGCATCCGTCGCACAGCAGCATGTTGTCGGGGTCGGTCTTGCGCCGGCACACGCGGCAGCTGGCGTTGAGCACGCTGGCCGCCCAGCTCACGCTGCTGTCCAGCGCCAGCAGGTGCAGAGCCAGCGCCGCGAAGCTGCGGCACTCCATGAGGCACTCAATAGGTGATGAAGTAGAGCTAGACTCACCGCCAGCTTGGGCTTCAAACAATACAGATGGTGCCCCTTGTTGCATCCGTCGCACAGCAGCATGTTGTCGGGGTCGGTCTTGCGCCGGCACACGCGGCAGCTGGCGTTGAGCACGCTGGCCGCCCAGCTCACGCTGCTGTCCAGCGCCAGCAGGTGCAGAGCCAGCGCCGCGAAGCTGCGGCACTCCATGAGGCACTCAATAGGTGATGAAGTAGAGCTAGACTCACCGCCAGCTTGGGCTTCAAACAATACAGATGGTGCCCCTTGTTGCATCCGTCGCACAGCAGCATGTTGTCGGGGTCGGTCTTGCGCCGGCACACGCGGCAGCTGGCGTTGAGCACGCTGGCCGCCCAGCTCACGCTGCTGTCCAGCGCCAGCAGGTGCAGAGCCAGCGCCGCGAAGCTGCGGCACTCCATGAGGCACTCAATAGGTGATGAAGTAGAGCTAGACTCACCGCCAGCTTGGGCTTCAAACAATACAGATGGTGCCCCTTGTTGCATCCGTCGCACAGCAGCATGTTGTCGGGGTCGGTCTTGCGCCGGCACACGCGGCAGCTGGCGTTGAGCACGCTGGCCGCCCAGCTCACGCTGCTGTCCAGCGCCAGCAGGTGCAGAGCCAGCGCCGCGAAGCTGCGGCACTCCATGAGGCACTCAATAGGTGATGAAGTAGAGCTAGACTCACCGCCAGCTTGGGCTTCAAACAATACAGATGGTGCCCCTTGTTGCATCCGTCGCACAGCAGCATGTTGTCGGGGTCGGTCTTGCGCCGGCACACGCGGCAGCTGGCGTTGAGCACGCTGGCCGCCCAGCTCACGCTGCTGTCCAGCGCCAGCAGGTGCAGAGCCAGCGCCGCGAAGCTGCGGCACTCCATGAGGCACTCAATAGGTGATGAAGTAGAGCTAGACTCACCGCCAGCTTGGGCTTCAAACAATACAGATGGTGCCCCTTGTTGCATCCGTCGCACAGCAGCATGTTGTCGGGGTCGGTCTTGCGCCGGCACACGCGGCAGCTGGCGTTGAGCACGCTGGCCGCCCAGCTCACGCTGCTGTCCAGCGCCAGCAGGTGCAGAGCCAGCGCCGCGAAGCTGCGGCACTCCATGAGGCACTCAATAGGTGATGAAGTAGAGCTAGACTCACCGCCAGCTTGGGCTTCAAACAATACAGATGGTGCCCCTTGTTGCATCCGTCGCACAGCAGCATGTTGTCGGGGTCGGTCTTGCGCCGGCACACGCGGCAGCTGGCGTTGAGCACGCTGGCCGCCCAGCTCACGCTGCTGTCCAGCGCCAGCAGGTGCAGAGCCAGCGCCGCGAAGCTGCGGCACTCCATGAGGCACTCAATAGGTGATGAAGTAGAGCTAGACTCACCGCCAGCTTGGGCTTCAAACAATACAGATGGTGCCCCTTGTTGCATCCGTCGCACAGCAGCATGTTGTCGGGGTCGGTCTTGCGCCGGCACACGCGGCAGCTGGCGTTGAGCACGCTGGCCGCCCAGCTCACGCTGCTGTCCAGCGCCAGCAGGTGCAGAGCCAGCGCCGCGAAGCTGCGGCACTCCATGAGGCACTCAATAGGTGATGAAGTAGAGCTAGACTCACCGCCAGCTTGGGCTTCAAACAATACAGATGGTGCCCCTTGTTGCATCCGTCGCACAGCAGCATGTTGTCGGGGTCGGTCTTGCGCCGGCACACGCGGCAGCTGGCGTTGAGCACGCTGGCCGCCCAGCTCACGCTGCTGTCCAGCGCCAGCAGGTGCAGAGCCAGCGCCGCGAAGCTGCGGCACTCCATGAGCGACACCTCCCAACGCTCCAACGCCTCCAAGTCCATTGGCTTGTTCCTCGCTTCGCGGTCCTTGCGCTCTTTTTCGTCGAGACCTGATTATGGGCAAATGATATTGTTACGATTGAACTTTATTACAAACTACCTGATCCGGCAAACGTTGTTTTGCCATATAAATTTTTTTCTCTCGAACGGAATAAATAGTATATATCCTATGTCCGTCTCCTGGCTCTAAGCTACCTCCTCACCAATTTTCAGCCATATCCGTAAAGCCGTTCTTGAGTTATAAATAGTGTAACTAACACGACTTTCTTTTATAAATATAAAGATTGTACGTTTGTTACTCCTTAACGCCGCAACTACAGAACCGATGGCTGAAATTAAGAATGGAGATAGACTATACTTTGGATTAAAACATAGGCTACTTTTTATCCCGGAAATATCCATGGTTCCCGCGGGATTTGTGAAAAACCGAAATACACGTGGGCGTTGGCTAGCATGAAATAAATCATAGTTTCAATGTGGCCGTCATTAGGCGTACCCCGACTGAGGTGCCGATGTATTGAACTCACCTAGCGGCCTCTTGAGGTACTTGTGGTGGATGGCCTGCGCGACCTGCAGCAGCGCGCACGCCAGCCCGCGCGTCACGTCCGGCGCGGCGGCACCGTCGTCCTGCGGTTCGGCCTTCACGCCGTTCACCTTGCCCGGCTCGAGGCAGTGCCCCGGGTCGCGGTATTTGTTCTCCGGCACTGATTCCGTTTCCGATTTGTCGATGTCTGTGAACAAATGTGGGAAGTTAGGGACTAAAGCACGGTCGCGGAACACGAAGAATTTCGTACATTAACCTGTTACTACCTGTCCTACCTACCTACCTACCTGTACCTACGCTCGCACAGATGCAATGACCCCGTCCTGTGCGAGCGAGACCGCATTATTTTCACCCGGGAGTGACAGAGACAGGTAGTAAAAGATTAATGTACGAAATTCTTCGTGCTCCGCGACCGGACTTTAGTTACTTGTGTTATTAAATATTGAACGCAGGTAATCAGTTGTGGAACATCCACGCCTTACACAACTGCGCAATTTACAGCGATGTTTAAATCGCATTGATGTCTAATTCACGCTGAAATCTAGCTCACACTGCTGCCCAATTCACACTAATGCCCAAATCACACAAATGTAACAGCCCACTGCTGACTAACTCACACTAATGTATTATATCAAAATCACACTGATGCCCAACTTACACTGAACTCACAAATCACACAAATGTTACAGCCCACAGCTGACTAACTCACACTTATGTATTATATCCATCTCACACTGAGTCCAGTGAGAGTGAGAGTGATCAAGTAGTCCGCCTGCTTGTCGTAGCTGCGCAGCATTATCGTGCCGCGCCACGCCTCTCTGTGCTGTGGGTGCAATGGGTACTGTCCTCACCGCTAGGCAGTCGCAGCAGGCCGTCGGGCTGGTGGTAGTCGTCGCGGAACTGCTTGCCGGGCCCCCAGCTCAAGTAGTCCGCCTGCTTGTCGTAGCTGCGCAGCATTATCGTGCCGCGCCACGCCTCTCTGTGCTGTGGGTGCAATGGGTACTGTCCTCACCGCTAGGCAGTCGCAGCAGGCCGTCGGGCTGGTGGTAGTCGTCGCGGAACTGCTTGCCGGGCCCCCAGCTCAAGTAGTCCGCCTGCTTGTCGTAGCTGCGCAGCATTATCGTGCCGCGCCACGCCTCTCTGTGCTGTGGGTGCAATGTGTACTGTCCTCACCGCTAGGCAGTCGCAGCAGGCCGTCGGGCTGGTGGTAGTCGTCGCGGAACTGCTTGCCGGGCCCCCAGCTCAAGTAGTCCGCCTGCTTGTCGTAGCTGCGCAGCATTATCGTGCCGCGCCACGCCTCTCTGTGCTGTGGGTGCAATGTGTACTGTCCTCACCGCTAGGCAGTCGCAGCAGGCCGTCGGGCTGGTGGTAGTCGTCGCGGAACTGCTTGCCGGGCCCCCAGCTCAAGTAGTCCGCCTGCTTGTCGTAGCTGCGCAGCATTATCGTGCCGCGCCACGCCTCTCTGTGCTGTGGGTGCAATGTGTACTGTCCTCACCGCTAGGCAGTCGCAGCAGGCCGTCGGGCTGGTGGTAGTCGTCGCGGAACTGCTTGCCGGGCCCCCAGCTCAAGTAGTCCGCCTGCTTGTCGTAGCTGCGCAGCATTATCGTGCCGCGCCACGCCTCTCTGTGCTGTGGGTGCAATGTGTACTGTCCTCACCGCTAGGCAGTCGCAGCAGGCCGTCGGGCTGGTGGTAGTCGTCGCGGAACTGCTTGCCGGGCCCCCAGCTCAAGTAGTCCGCCTGCTTGTCGTAGCTGCGCAGCATTATCGTGCCGCGCCACGCCTCTCTGTGCTGTGGGTGCAATGTGTACTGTCCTCACCGCTAGGCAGTCGCAGCAGGCCGTCGGGCTGGTGGTAGTCGTCGCGGAACTGCTTGCCGGGCCCCCAGCTCAAGTAGTCCGCCTGCTTGTCGTAGCTGCGCAGCATTATCGTGCCGCGCCACGCCTCTCTGTGCTGTGGGTGCAATGTGTACTGTCCTCACCGCTAGGCAGTCGCAGCAGGCCGTCGGGCTGGTGGTAGTCGTCGCGGAACTGCTTGCCGGGCCCCCAGCTCAAGTAGTCCGCCTGCTTGTCGTAGCTGCGCAGCATTATCGTGCCGCGCCACGCCTCTCTGTGCTGTGGGTGCAATGTGTACTGTCCTCACCGCTAGGCAGTCGCAGCAGGCCGTCGGGCTGGTGGTAGTCGTCGCGGAACTGCTTGCCGGGCCCCCAGCTCAAGTAGTCCGCCTGCTTGTCGTAGCTGCGCAGCATTATCGTGCCGCGCCACGCCTCTCTGTGCTGTGGGTGCAATGTGTACTGTCCTCACCGCTAGGCAGTCGCAGCAGGCCGTCGGGCTGGTGGTAGTCGTCGCGGAACTGCTTGCCGGGCCCCCAGCTCAAGTAGTCCGCCTGCTTGTCGTAGCTGCGCAGCATTATCGTGCCGCGCCACGCCTCTCTGTGCTGTGGGTGCAATGTGTACTGTCCTCACCGCTAGGCAGTCGCAGCAGGCCGTCGGGCTGGTGGTAGTCGTCGCGGAACTGCTTGCCGGGCCCCCAGCTCAAGTAGTCCGCCTGCTTGTCGTAGCTGCGCAGCATTATCGTGCCGCGCCACGCCTCTCTGTGCTGTGGGTGCAATGTGTACTGTCCTCACCGCTAGGCAGTCGCAGCAGGCCGTCGGGCTGGTGGTAGTCGTCGCGGAACTGCTTGCCGGGCCCCCAGCTCAAGTAGTCCGCCTGCTTGTCGTAGCTGCGCAGCATTATCGTGCCGCGCCACGCCTCTCTGTGCTGTGGGTGCAATGTGTACTGTCCTCACCGCTAGGCAGTCGCAGCAGGCCGTCGGGCTGGTGGTAGTCGTCGCGGAACTGCTTGCCGGGCCCCCAGCTCAAGTAGTCCGCCTGCTTGTCGTAGCTGCGCAGCATTATCGTGCCGCGCCACGCCTCTCTGTGCTGTGGGTGCAATGTGTACTGTCCTCACCGCTAGGCAGTCGCAGCAGGCCGTCGGGCTGGTGGTAGTCGTCGCGGAACTGCTTGCCGGGCCCCCAGCTCAAGTAGTCCGCCTGCTTGTCGTAGCTGCGCAGCATTATCGTGCCGCGCCACGCCTCTCTGTGCTGTGGGTGCAATGTGTACTGTCCTCACCGCTAGGCAGTCGCAGCAGGCCGTCGGGCTGGTGGTAGTCGTCGCGGAACTGCTTGCCGGGCCCCCAGCTCAAGTAGTCCGCCTGCTTGTCGTAGCTGCGCAGCATTATCGTGCCGCGCCACGCCTCTCTGTGCTGTGGGTGCAATGTGTACTGTCCTCACCGCTAGGCAGTCGCAGCAGGCCGTCGGGCTGGTGGTAGTCGTCGCGGAACTGCTTGCCGGGCCCCCAGCTCAAGTAGTCCGCCTGCTTGTCGTAGCTGCGCAGCATTATCGTGCCGCGCCACGCCTCTCTGTGCTGTGGGTGCAATGTGTACTGTCCTCACCGCTAGGCAGTCGCAGCAGGCCGTCGGGCTGGTGGTAGTCGTCGCGGAACTGCTTGCCGGGCCCCCAGCTCAAGTAGTCCGCCTGCTTGTCGTAGCTGCGCAGCATTATCGTGCCGCGCCACGCCTCTCTGTGCTGTGGGTGCAATGTGTACTGTCCTCACCGCTAGGCAGTCGCAGCAGGCCGTCGGGCTGGTGGTAGTCGTCGCGGAACTGCTTGCCGGGCCCCCAGCTCAAGTAGTCCGCCTGCTTGTCGTAGCTGCGCAGCATTATCGTGCCGCGCCACGCCTCTCTGTGCTGTGGGTGCAATGTGTACTGTCCTCACCGCTAGGCAGTCGCAGCAGGCCGTCGGGCTGGTGGTAGTCGTCGCGGAACTGCTTGCCGGGCCCCCAGCTCAAGTAGTCCGCCTGCTTGTCGTAGCTGCGCAGCATTATCGTGCCGCGCCACGCCTCTCTGTGCTGTGGGTGCAATGTGTACTGTCCTCACCGCTAGGCAGTCGCAGCAGGCCGTCGGGCTGGTGGTAGTCGTCGCGGAACTGCTTGCCGGGCCCCCAGCTCAAGTAGTCCGCCTGCTTGTCGTAGCTGCGCAGCATTATCGTGCCGCGCCACGCCTCTCTGTGCTGTGGGTGCAATGTGTACTGTCCTCACCGCTAGGCAGTCGCAGCAGGCCGTCGGGCTGGTGGTAGTCGTCGCGGAACTGCTTGCCGGGCCCCCAGCTCAAGTAGTCCGCCTGCTTGTCGTAGCTGCGCAGCATTATCGTGCCGCGCCACGCCTCTCTGTGCTGTGGGTGCAATGTGTACTGTCCTCACCGCTAGGCAGTCGCAGCAGGCCGTCGGGCTGGTGGTAGTCGTCGCGGAACTGCTTGCCGGGCCCCCAGCTCAAGTAGTCCGCCTGCTTGTCGTAGCTGCGCAGCATTATCGTGCCGCGCCACGCCTCTCTGTGCTGTGGGTGCAATGTGTACTGTCCTCACCGCTAGGCAGTCGCAGCAGGCCGTCGGGCTGGTGGTAGTCGTCGCGGAACTGCTTGCCGGGCCCCCAGCTCAAGTAGTCCGCCTGCTTGTCGTAGCTGCGCAGCATTATCGTGCCGCGCCACGCCTCTCTGTGCTGTGGGTGCAATGTGTACTGTCCTCACCGCTAGGCAGTCGCAGCAGGCCGTCGGGCTGGTGGTAGTCGTCGCGGAACTGCTTGCCGGGCCCCCAGCTCAAGTAGTCCGCCTGCTTGTCGTAGCTGCGCAGCATTATCGTGCCGCGCCACGCCTCTCTGTGCTGTGGGTGCAATGTGTACTGTCCTCACCGCTAGGCAGTCGCAGCAGGCCGTCGGGCTGGTGGTAGTCGTCGCGGAACTGCTTGCCGGGCCCCCAGCTCAAGTAGTCCGCCTGCTTGTCGTAGCTGCGCAGCATTATCGTGCCGCGCCACGCCTCTCTGTGCTGTGGGTGCAATGTGTACTGTCCTCACCGCTAGGCAGTCGCAGCAGGCCGTCGGGCTGGTGGTAGTCGTCGCGGAACTGCTTGCCGGGCCCCCAGCTCAAGTAGTCCGCCTGCTTGTCGTAGCTGCGCAGCATTATCGTGCCGCGCCACGCCTCTCTGTGCTGTGGGTGCAATGTGTACTGTCCTCACCGCTAGGCAGTCGCAGCAGGCCGTCGGGCTGGTGGTAGTCGTCGCGGAACTGCTTGCCGGGCCCCCAGCTCAAGTAGTCCGCCTGCTTGTCGTAGCTGCGCAGCATTATCGTGCCGCGCCACGCCTCTCTGTGCTGTGGGTGCAATGTGTACTGTCCTCACCGCTAGGCAGTCGCAGCAGGCCGTCGGGCTGGTGGTAGTCGTCGCGGAACTGCTTGCCGGGCCCCCAGCTCAAGTAGTCCGCCTGCTTGTCGTAGCTGCGCAGCATTATCGTGCCGCGCCACGCCTCTCTGTGCTGTGGGTGCAATGTGTACTGTCCTCACCGCTAGGCAGTCGCAGCAGGCCGTCGGGCTGGTGGTAGTCGTCGCGGAACTGCTTGCCGGGCCCCCAGCTCAAGTAGTCCGCCTGCTTGTCGTAGCTGCGCAGCATTATCGTGCCGCGCCACGCCTCTCTGTGCTGTGGGTGCAATGTGTACTGTCCTCACCGCTAGGCAGTCGCAGCAGGCCGTCGGGCTGGTGGTAGTCGTCGCGGAACTGCTTGCCGGGCCCCCAGCTCAAGTAGTCCGCCTGCTTGTCGTAGCTGCGCAGCATTATCGTGCCGCGCCACGCCTCTCTGTGCTGTGGGTGCAATGTGTACTGTCCTCACCGCTAGGCAGTCGCAGCAGGCCGTCGGGCTGGTGGTAGTCGTCGCGGAACTGCTTGCCGGGCCCCCAGCTCAAGTAGTCCGCCTGCTTGTCGTAGCTGCGCAGCATTATCGTGCCGCGCCACGCCTCTCTGTGCTGTGGGTGCAATGTGTACTGTCCTCACCGCTAGGCAGTCGCAGCAGGCCGTCGGGCTGGTGGTAGTCGTCGCGGAACTGCTTGCCGGGCCCCCAGCTCAAGTAGTCCGCCTGCTTGTCGTAGCTGCGCAGCATTATCGTGCCGCGCCACGCCTCTCTGTGCTGTGGGTGCAATGTGTACTGTCCTCACCGCTAGGCAGTCGCAGCAGGCCGTCGGGCTGGTGGTAGTCGTCGCGGAACTGCTTGCCGGGCCCCCAGCTCAAGTAGTCCGCCTGCTTGTCGTAGCTGCGCAGCATTATCGTGCCGCGCCACGCCTCTCTGTGCTGTGGGTGCAATGTGTACTGTCCTCACCGCTAGGCAGTCGCAGCAGGCCGTCGGGCTGGTGGTAGTCGTCGCGGAACTGCTTGCCGGGCCCCCAGCTCAAGTAGTCCGCCTGCTTGTCGTAGCTGCGCAGCATTATCGTGCCGCGCCACGCCTCTCTGTGCTGTGGGTGCAATGTGTACTGTCCTCACCGCTAGGCAGTCGCAGCAGGCCGTCGGGCTGGTGGTAGTCGTCGCGGAACTGCTTGCCGGGCCCCCAGCTCAAGTAGTCCGCCTGCTTGTCGTAGCTGCGCAGCATTATCGTGCCGCGCCACGCCTCTCTGTGCTGTGGGTGCAATGTGTACTGTCCTCACCGCTAGGCAGTCGCAGCAGGCCGTCGGGCTGGTGGTAGTCGTCGCGGAACTGCTTGCCGGGCCCCCAGCTCAAGTAGTCCGCCTGCTTGTCGTAGCTGCGCAGCATTATCGTGCCGCGCCACGCCTCTCTGTGCTGTGGGTGCAATGTGTACTGTCCTCACCGCTAGGCAGTCGCAGCAGGCCGTCGGGCTGGTGGTAGTCGTCGCGGAACTGCTTGCCGGGCCCCCAGCTCAAGTAGTCCGCCTGCTTGTCGTAGCTGCGCAGCATTATCGTGCCGCGCCACGCCTCTCTGTGCTGTGGGTGCAATGTGTACTGTCCTCACCGCTAGGCAGTCGCAGCAGGCCGTCGGGCTGGTGGTAGTCGTCGCGGAACTGCTTGCCGGGCCCCCAGCTCAAGTAGTCCGCCTGCTTGTCGTAGCTGCGCAGCATTATCGTGCCGCGCCACGCCTCTCTGTGCTGTGGGTGCAATGTGTACTGTCCTCACCGCTAGGCAGTCGCAGCAGGCCGTCGGGCTGGTGGTAGTCGTCGCGGAACTGCTTGCCGGGCCCCCAGCTCAAGTAGTCCGCCTGCTTGTCGTAGCTGCGCAGCATTATCGTGCCGCGCCACGCCTCTCTGTGCTGTGGGTGCAATGTGTACTGTCCTCACCGCTAGGCAGTCGCAGCAGGCCGTCGGGCTGGTGGTAGTCGTCGCGGAACTGCTTGCCGGGCCCCCAGCTCAAGTAGTCCGCCTGCTTGTCGTAGCTGCGCAGCATTATCGTGCCGCGCCACGCCTCTCTGTGCTGTGGGTGCAATGTGTACTGTCCTCACCGCTAGGCAGTCGCAGCAGGCCGTCGGGCTGGTGGTAGTCGTCGCGGAACTGCTTGCCGGGCCCCCAGCTCAAGTAGTCCGCCTGCTTGTCGTAGCTGCGCAGCATTATCGTGCCGCGCCACGCCTCTCTGTGCTGTGGGTGCAATGTGTACTGTCCTCACCGCTAGGCAGTCGCAGCAGGCCGTCGGGCTGGTGGTAGTCGTCGCGGAACTGCTTGCCGGGCCCCCAGCTCAAGTAGTCCGCCTGCTTGTCGTAGCTGCGCAGCATTATCGTGCCGCGCCACGCCTCTCTGTGCTGTGGGTGCAATGTGTACTGTCCTCACCGCTAGGCAGTCGCAGCAGGCCGTCGGGCTGGTGGTAGTCGTCGCGGAACTGCTTGCCGGGCCCCCAGCTCAAGTAGTCCGCCTGCTTGTCGTAGCTGCGCAGCATTATCGTGCCGCGCCACGCCTCTCTGTGCTGTGGGTGCAATGTGTACTGTCCTCACCGCTAGGCAGTCGCAGCAGGCCGTCGGGCTGGTGGTAGTCGTCGCGGAACTGCTTGCCGGGCCCCCAGCTCAAGTAGTCCGCCTGCTTGTCGTAGCTGCGCAGCATTATCGTGCCGCGCCACGCCTCTCTGTGCTGTGGGTGCAATGTGTACTGTCCTCACCGCTAGGCAGTCGCAGCAGGCCGTCGGGCTGGTGGTAGTCGTCGCGGAACTGCTTGCCGGGCCCCCAGCTCAAGTAGTCCGCCTGCTTGTCGTAGCTGCGCAGCATTATCGTGCCGCGCCACGCCTCTCTGTGCTGTGGGTGCAATGTGTACTGTCCTCACCGCTAGGCAGTCGCAGCAGGCCGTCGGGCTGGTGGTAGTCGTCGCGGAACTGCTTGCCGGGCCCCCAGCTCAAGTAGTCCGCCTGCTTGTCGTAGCTGCGCAGCATTATCGTGCCGCGCCACGCCTCTCTGTGCTGTGGGTGCAATGTGTACTGTCCTCACCGCTAGGCAGTCGCAGCAGGCCGTCGGGCTGGTGGTAGTCGTCGCGGAACTGCTTGCCGGGCCCCCAGCTCAAGTAGTCCGCCTGCTTGTCGTAGCTGCGCAGCATTATCGTGCCGCGCCACGCCTCTCTGTGCTGTGGGTGCAATGTGTACTGTCCTCACCGCTAGGCAGTCGCAGCAGGCCGTCGGGCTGGTGGTAGTCGTCGCGGAACTGCTTGCCGGGCCCCCAGCTCAAGTAGTCCGCCTGCTTGTCGTAGCTGCGCAGCATTATCGTGCCGCGCCACGCCTCTCTGTGCTGTGGGTGCAATGTGTACTGTCCTCACCGCTAGGCAGTCGCAGCAGGCCGTCGGGCTGGTGGTAGTCGTCGCGGAACTGCTTGCCGGGCCCCCAGCTCAAGTAGTCCGCCTGCTTGTCGTAGCTGCGCAGCATTATCGTGCCGCGCCACGCCTCTCTGTGCTGTGGGTGCAATGTGTACTGTCCTCACCGCTAGGCAGTCGCAGCAGGCCGTCGGGCTGGTGGTAGTCGTCGCGGAACTGCTTGCCGGGCCCCCAGCTCAAGTAGTCCGCCTGCTTGTCGTAGCTGCGCAGCATTATCGTGCCGCGCCACGCCTCTCTGTGCTGTGGGTGCAATGTGTACTGTCCTCACCGCTAGGCAGTCGCAGCAGGCCGTCGGGCTGGTGGTAGTCGTCGCGGAACTGCTTGCCGGGCCCCCAGCTCAAGTAGTCCGCCTGCTTGTCGTAGCTGCGCAGCATTATCGTGCCGCGCCACGCCTCTCTGTGCTGTGGGTGCAATGTGTACTGTCCTCACCGCTAGGCAGTCGCAGCAGGCCGTCGGGCTGGTGGTAGTCGTCGCGGAACTGCTTGCCGGGCCCCCAGCTCAAGTAGTCCGCCTGCTTGTCGTAGCTGCGCAGCATTATCGTGCCGCGCCACGCCTCTCTGTGCTGTGGGTGCAATGTGTACTGTCCTCACCGCTAGGCAGTCGCAGCAGGCCGTCGGGCTGGTGGTAGTCGTCGCGGAACTGCTTGCCGGGCCCCCAGCTCAAGTAGTCCGCCTGCTTGTCGTAGCTGCGCAGCATTATCGTGCCGCGCCACGCCTCTCTGTGCTGTGGGTGCAATGTGTACTGTCCTCACCGCTAGGCAGTCGCAGCAGGCCGTCGGGCTGGTGGTAGTCGTCGCGGAACTGCTTGCCGGGCCCCCAGCTCAAGTAGTCCGCCTGCTTGTCGTAGCTGCGCAGCATTATCGTGCCGCGCCACGCCTCTCTGTGCTGTGGGTGCAATGTGTACTGTCCTCACCGCTAGGCAGTCGCAGCAGGCCGTCGGGCTGGTGGTAGTCGTCGCGGAACTGCTTGCCGGGCCCCCAGCTCAAGTAGTCCGCCTGCTTGTCGTAGCTGCGCAGCATTATCGTGCCGCGCCACGCCTCTCTGTGCTGTGGGTGCAATGTGTACTGTCCTCACCGCTAGGCAGTCGCAGCAGGCCGTCGGGCTGGTGGTAGTCGTCGCGGAACTGCTTGCCGGGCCCCCAGCTCAAGTAGTCCGCCTGCTTGTCGTAGCTGCGCAGCATTATCGTGCCGCGCCACGCCTCTCTGTGCTGTGGGTGCAATGTGTACTGTCCTCACCGCTAGGCAGTCGCAGCAGGCCGTCGGGCTGGTGGTAGTCGTCGCGGAACTGCTTGCCGGGCCCCCAGCTCAAGTAGTCCGCCTGCTTGTCGTAGCTGCGCAGCATTATCGTGCCGCGCCACGCCTCTCTGTGCTGTGGGTGCAATGTGTACTGTCCTCACCGCTAGGCAGTCGCAGCAGGCCGTCGGGCTGGTGGTAGTCGTCGCGGAACTGCTTGCCGGGCCCCCAGCTCAAGTAGTCCGCCTGCTTGTCGTAGCTGCGCAGCATTATCGTGCCGCGCCACGCCTCTCTGTGCTGTGGGTGCAATGTGTACTGTCCTCACCGCTAGGCAGTCGCAGCAGGCCGTCGGGCTGGTGGTAGTCGTCGCGGAACTGCTTGCCGGGCCCCCAGCTCAAGTAGTCCGCCTGCTTGTCGTAGCTGCGCAGCATTATCGTGCCGCGCCACGCCTCTCTGTGCTGTGGGTGCAATGTGTACTGTCCTCACCGCTAGGCAGTCGCAGCAGGCCGTCGGGCTGGTGGTAGTCGTCGCGGAACTGCTTGCCGGGCCCCCAGCTCAAGTAGTCCGCCTGCTTGTCGTAGCTGCGCAGCATTATCGTGCCGCGCCACGCCTCTCTGTGCTGTGGGTGCAATGTGTACTGTCCTCACCGCTAGGCAGTCGCAGCAGGCCGTCGGGCTGGTGGTAGTCGTCGCGGAACTGCTTGCCGGGCCCCCAGCTCAAGTAGTCCGCCTGCTTGTCGTAGCTGCGCAGCATTATCGTGCCGCGCCACGCCTCTCTGTGCTGTGGGTGCAATGTGTACTGTCCTCACCGCTAGGCAGTCGCAGCAGGCCGTCGGGCTGGTGGTAGTCGTCGCGGAACTGCTTGCCGGGCCCCCAGCTCAAGTAGTCCGCCTGCTTGTCGTAGCTGCGCAGCATTATCGTGCCGCGCCACGCCTCTCTGTGCTGTGGGTGCAATGTGTACTGTCCTCACCGCTAGGCAGTCGCAGCAGGCCGTCGGGCTGGTGGTAGTCGTCGCGGAACTGCTTGCCGGGCCCCCAGCTCAAGTAGTCCGCCTGCTTGTCGTAGCTGCGCAGCATTATCGTGCCGCGCCACGCCTCTCTGTGCTGTGGGTGCAATGTGTACTGTCCTCACCGCTAGGCAGTCGCAGCAGGCCGTCGGGCTGGTGGTAGTCGTCGCGGAACTGCTTGCCGGGCCCCCAGCTCAAGTAGTCCGCCTGCTTGTCGTAGCTGCGCAGCATTATCGTGCCGCGCCACGCCTCTCTGTGCTGTGGGTGCAATGTGTACTGTCCTCACCGCTAGGCAGTCGCAGCAGGCCGTCGGGCTGGTGGTAGTCGTCGCGGAACTGCTTGCCGGGCCCCCAGCTCAAGTAGTCCGCCTGCTTGTCGTAGCTGCGCAGCATTATCGTGCCGCGCCACGCCTCTCTGTGCTGTGGGTGCAATGTGTACTGTCCTCACCGCTAGGCAGTCGCAGCAGGCCGTCGGGCTGGTGGTAGTCGTCGCGGAACTGCTTGCCGGGCCCCCAGCTCAAGTAGTCCGCCTGCTTGTCGTAGCTGCGCAGCATTATCGTGCCGCGCCACGCCTCTCTGTGCTGTGGGTGCAATGTGTACTGTCCTCACCGCTAGGCAGTCGCAGCAGGCCGTCGGGCTGGTGGTAGTCGTCGCGGAACTGCTTGCCGGGCCCCCAGCTCAAGTAGTCCGCCTGCTTGTCGTAGCTGCGCAGCATTATCGTGCCGCGCCACGCCTCTCTGTGCTGTGGGTGCAATGTGTACTGTCCTCACCGCTAGGCAGTCGCAGCAGGCCGTCGGGCTGGTGGTAGTCGTCGCGGAACTGCTTGCCGGGCCCCCAGCTCAAGTAGTCCGCCTGCTTGTCGTAGCTGCGCAGCATTA
Organism: Coenonympha arcania; assembly: GCA_036785405.1. Classification (NCBI taxonomy): domain Eukaryota; kingdom Metazoa; phylum Arthropoda; class Insecta; order Lepidoptera; family Nymphalidae; genus Coenonympha; species Coenonympha arcania. Next base: position 932,474 of record CM072073.1, read on the forward strand.
TCGTGCCGCGCCACGCCTCTCTGTGCTGTGGGTGCAATGTGTACTGTCCTCACCGCTAGGCAGTCGCAGCAGGCCGTCGGGCTGGTGGTAGTCGTCGCGGAACTGCTTGCCGGGCCCCCAGCTCAAGTAGTCCGCCTGCTTGTCGTAGCTGCGCAGCATTATCGTGCCGCGCCACGCCTCTCTGTGCTGTGGGTGCAATGTGTACTGTCCTCACCGCTAGGCAGTCGCAGCAGGCCGTCGGGCTGGTGGTAGTCGTCGCGGAACTGCTTGCCGGGCCCCCAGCTCAAGTAGTCCGCCTGCTTGTCGTAGCTGCGCAGCATTATCGTGCCGCGCCACGCCTCTCTGTGCTGTGGGTGCAATGTGTACTGTCCTCACCGCTAGGCAGTCGCAGCAGGCCGTCGGGCTGGTGGTAGTCGTCGCGGAACTGCTTGCCGGGCCCCCAGCTCAAGTAGTCCGCCTGCTTGTCGTAGCTGCGCAGCATTATCGTGCCGCGCCACGCCTCTCTGTGCTGTGGGTGCAATGTGTACTGTCCTCACCGCTAGGCAGTCGCAGCAGGCCGTCGGGCTGGTGGTAGTCGTCGCGGAACTGCTTGCCGGGCCCCCAGCTCAAGTAGTCCGCCTGCTTGTCGTAGCTGCGCAGCATTATCGTGCCGCGCCACGCCTCTCTGTGCTGTGGGTGCAATGTGTACTGTCCTCACCGCTAGGCAGTCGCAGCAGGCCGTCGGGCTGGTGGTAGTCGTCGCGGAACTGCTTGCCGGGCCCCCAGCTCAAGTAGTCCGCCTGCTTGTCGTAGCTGCGCAGCATTATCGTGCCGCGCCACGCCTCTCTGTGCTGTGGGTGCAATGTGTACTGTCCTCACCGCTAGGCAGTCGCAGCAGGCCGTCGGGCTGGTGGTAGTCGTCGCGGAACTGCTTGCCGGGCCCCCAGCTCAAGTAGTCCGCCTGCTTGTCGTAGCTGCGCAGCATTATCGTGCCGCGCCACGCCTCTCTGTGCTGTGGGTGCAATGTGTACTGTCCTCACCGCTAGGCAGTCGCAGCAGGCCGTCGGGCTGGTGGTAGTCGTCGCGGAACTGCTTGCCGGGCCCCCAGCTCAAGTAGTCCGCCTGCTTGTCGTAGCTGCGCAGCATTATCGTGCCGCGCCACGCCTCTCTGTGCTGTGGGTGCAATGTGTACTGTCCTCACCGCTAGGCAGTCGCAGCAGGCCGTCGGGCTGGTGGTAGTCGTCGCGGAACTGCTTGCCGGGCCCCCAGCTCAAGTAGTCCGCCTGCTTGTCGTAGCTGCGCAGCATTATCGTGCCGCGCCACGCCTCTCTGTGCTGTGGGTGCAATGTGTACTGTCCTCACCGCTAGGCAGTCGCAGCAGGCCGTCGGGCTGGTGGTAGTCGTCGCGGAACTGCTTGCCGGGCCCCCAGCTCAAGTAGTCCGCCTGCTTGTCGTAGCTGCGCAGCATTATCGTGCCGCGCCACGCCTCTCTGTGCTGTGGGTGCAATGTGTACTGTCCTCACCGCTAGGCAGTCGCAGCAGGCCGTCGGGCTGGTGGTAGTCGTCGCGGAACTGCTTGCCGGGCCCCCAGCTCAAGTAGTCCGCCTGCTTGTCGTAGCTGCGCAGCATTATCGTGCCGCGCCACGCCTCTCTGTGCTGTGGGTGCAATGTGTACTGTCCTCACCGCTAGGCAGTCGCAGCAGGCCGTCGGGCTGGTGGTAGTCGTCGCGGAACTGCTTGCCGGGCCCCCAGCTCAAGTAGTCCGCCTGCTTGTCGTAGCTGCGCAGCATTATCGTGCCGCGCCACGCCTCTCTGTGCTGTGGGTGCAATGTGTACTGTCCTCACCGCTAGGCAGTCGCAGCAGGCCGTCGGGCTGGTGGTAGTCGTCGCGGAACTGCTTGCCGGGCCCCCAGCTCAAGTAGTCCGCCTGCTTGTCGTAGCTGCGCAGCATTATCGTGCCGCGCCACGCCTCTCTGTGCTGTGGGTGCAATGTGTACTGTCCTCACCGCTAGGCAGTCGCAGCAGGCCGTCGGGCTGGTGGTAGTCGTCGCGGAACTGCTTGCCGGGCCCCCAGCTCAAGTAGTCCGCCTGCTTGTCGTAGCTGCGCAGCATTATCGTGCCGCGCCACGCCTCTCTGTGCTGTGGGTGCAATGTGTACTGTCCTCACCGCTAGGCAGTCGCAGCAGGCCGTCGGGCTGGTGGTAGTCGTCGCGGAACTGCTTGCCGGGCCCCCAGCTCAAGTAGTCCGCCTGCTTGTCGTAGCTGCGCAGCATTATCGTGCCGCGCCACGCCTCTCTGTGCTGTGGGTGCAATGTGTACTGTCCTCACCGCTAGGCAGTCGCAGCAGGCCGTCGGGCTGGTGGTAGTCGTCGCGGAACTGCTTGCCGGGCCCCCAGCTCAAGTAGTCCGCCTGCTTGTCGTAGCTGCGCAGCATTATCGTGCCGCGCCACGCCTCTCTGTGCTGTGGGTGCAATGTGTACTGTCCTCACCGCTAGGCAGTCGCAGCAGGCCGTCGGGCTGGTGGTAGTCGTCGCGGAACTGCTTGCCGGGCCCCCAGCTCAAGTAGTCCGCCTGCTTGTCGTAGCTGCGCAGCATTATCGTGCCGCGCCACGCCTCTCTGTGCTGTGGGTGCAATGTGTACTGTCCTCACCGCTAGGCAGTCGCAGCAGGCCGTCGGGCTGGTGGTAGTCGTCGCGGAACTGCTTGCCGGGCCCCCAGCTCAAGTAGTCCGCCTGCTTGTCGTAGCTGCGCAGCATTATCGTGCCGCGCCACGCCTCTCTGTGCTGTGGGTGCAATGTGTACTGTCCTCACCGCTAGGCAGTCGCAGCAGGCCGTCGGGCTGGTGGTAGTCGTCGCGGAACTGCTTGCCGGGCCCCCAGCTCAAGTAGTCCGCCTGCTTGTCGTAGCTGCGCAGCATTATCGTGCCGCGCCACGCCTCTCTGTGCTGTGGGTGCAATGTGTACTGTCCTCACCGCTAGGCAGTCGCAGCAGGCCGTCGGGCTGGTGGTAGTCGTCGCGGAACTGCTTGCCGGGCCCCCAGCTCAAGTAGTCCGCCTGCTTGTCGTAGCTGCGCAGCATTATCGTGCCGCGCCACGCCTCTCTGTGCTGTGGGTGCAATGTGTACTGTCCTCACCGCTAGGCAGTCGCAGCAGGCCGTCGGGCTGGTGGTAGTCGTCGCGGAACTGCTTGCCGGGCCCCCAGCTCAAGTAGTCCGCCTGCTTGTCGTAGCTGCGCAGCATTATCGTGCCGCGCCACGCCTCTCTGTGCTGTGGGTGCAATGTGTACTGTCCTCACCGCTAGGCAGTCGCAGCAGGCCGTCGGGCTGGTGGTAGTCGTCGCGGAACTGCTTGCCGGGCCCCCAGCTCAAGTAGTCCGCCTGCTTGTCGTAGCTGCGCAGCATTATCGTGCCGCGCCACGCCTCTCTGTGCTGTGGGTGCAATGTGTACTGTCCTCACCGCTAGGCAGTCGCAGCAGGCCGTCGGGCTGGTGGTAGTCGTCGCGGAACTGCTTGCCGGGCCCCCAGCTCAAGTAGTCCGCCTGCTTGTCGTAGCTGCGCAGCATTATCGTGCCGCGCCACGCCTCTCTGTCCTGTGGGTGCAAATGTTCACACTCAATCTATGTCAAATTACACTTCTCATCGACGTCAACGAGGGTTTGCCTTTTTTCAAACTCGTTATTAACAGTTCAAAATTCCAGATCCGCCATCTTGATGTTATGCCATGTTCAATTTAAAAAGACGTCACAAAAACCATGAATCATCATCCAAACTAAACGTGTATACAAAATTTCAGCTCAATTGGTTAAAGTATCTGCTTCAAAGTTGAGTACCAAGATAGCACCAGAACAAACATGAACAACCTGTAGTGCAGGGGCCGTACCACCAGGGCTTATAGCAGTATTATTTTAATATTGTTTCGACATTTTCATACAATGTCAGTATGAAAATTTTAAAACAATATTACAATAAGGGTATCATTTAAGCTATCACCAATTTAATTAGTTTTGTGTTTCTTAAATAATAGGGTTTGTCCTCAAAATAGTAGATCTGTCACCAAAATGTAGTCACCAAACAATGCAAAATCAGTTCCACAATAAATCACCTAAAATCCTGAGATATAAGGTCTAGTACCAAATAAATGTTTTTGTATGTGTTATAATAGGTGTGTCCTAATAAGTATTTAAGCAAACTAATTTAAAGAGATCACCAATAAATCATATTATGTTTATAATTTTTTTTATTTTTTGAGCTTATGTATTAACTTTATATAAGAATTTACGACTATAGCCTAAGAAAAAGTGGGGGATCTAGGAAAACTCCTTAGCCGTCACCCTCTTCCCCTCCAAGAGCATGTCGACGGAGCCCCGCTTCGCGGGGCTCCTATTTCTGGGTGGTCAAAAAAGGAAAATAACCTTAACCTATTTACCTATAGGTGCACATGGGACCTAGGAGAACTCCTTAGCCGTCACCCTCTTCCCCTCCAAGAGCATGTCGACGGAGTCGCAGTCAGGGATCGATAATCGATTTATTTGGTGACAGATCTACCATTCTGAGCACAGAGCTATTATTTAAGTACAAAACTGTTATTATAAGAACGAAGTTTATATTCATGTAATGCAATATGATTTTATTGATTATCGATCTCTTATATTTTACACATATATTAACATTAATTTGATAATTCATACCTGGGAACAATTTTTGTTTATCTGAGAACGAAAATATTTCGTGGCGATAGATCTATTTATTAGGTGATACAACTTGATGACAAATATAAATTTTGGTGATAGAAAATATAGTTCCCTTACAATAATACTGCTATAAGCCTTGGTGGTAGGGCCCCAGGTTGAAGAAAACACTGTAAGAGCTCCCATACCTTGACTTTAAGTGCACCGAGGCATCCGTGGAAGATCTTCTCCTCCAGCTCAAGTATATGGTCGCGCAAAGACAGCTCCAGAGCTTCAGACAACGAGCAGTCGGGCGGCACCTTCAGGGAGGGCTGTATTCTGCGACGCGTCGACAACGTTATAGATGGTTGTGGCTAGGTAGTGAGAAAACCATATTTAATTTCCCCTGATCCAAAAAAATATATCACATTGAGAAAACACATGGCATTCAATGATTCATAACGCCTCAGTTAAGGAATTAAAAAACAAATTCAAAATAACGTACACGTATTGAGCCGTATTGCACATGAGTACAGTTAATGTGTGAGCGAGATAGCACCCACCACTGCGGGCTATGGTGAGTACAGAGACGGAGCTCATACTCACTTGCGCCGCGGCGGGAGTGAGGTGGTGCAGCGGACACTTCTTGATGTACTCGACGATGTTCCCTCGCTCCAGCTCCAGGTTCTGCCGCAGCTCGCTCTCGCGCAGGCCTCTCTTGTTGAGCGCCTCTATGAGCGACACGATCTGCACCGTGTGGTACACCCACCACTGCGGGCTGTGGTGAGTACAGAGACGGAGCTCATACTCACTTGCGCCGCGGCGGGAGTGAGGTGGTGCAGCGGACACTTCTTGATGTACTCGACGATGTTCCCTCGCTCCAGCTCCAGGTTCTGCCGCAGCTCGCTCTCGCGCAGGCCTCTCTTGTTGAGCGCCTCTATGAGCGACACGATCTGCACCGTGTGGTACACCCACCACTGCAGGCTGTGGTGAGTACAGAGACGGAGCTCATACTCACTTGCGCCGCGGCGGGAGTGAGGTGGTGCAGCGGACACTTCTTGATGTACTCGACGATGTTCCCTCGCGCTAGCTCCAGGTTCTGCCGCAGCTCGCTCTCGCGCAGGCCTCTCTTGTTGAGCGCCTCTATGAGCGACACGATCTGCACCGTGTGGTACACCCACCACTGCGGGCTGTGGTGAGTACAGAGACGGAGCTCATACTCACTTGCGCCGCGGCGGGAGTGAGGTGGTGCAGCGGACACTTCTTGATGTACTCGACGATGTTCCCTCGCTCCAGCTCCAGGTTCTGCCGCAGCTCGCTCTCGCGCAGGCCTCTCTTGTTGAGCGCCTCTATGAGCGACACGATCTGCACCGTGTGGTACACCCACCACTGCGGGCTGTGGTGAGTACAGAGACGGAGCTCATACTCACTTGCGCCGCGGCGGGAGTGAGGTGGTGCAGCGGACACTTCTTGATGTACTCGACGATGTTCCCTCGCGCTAGCTCCAGGTTCTGCCGCAGCTCGCTCTCGCGCAGGCCTCTCTTGTTGAGCGCCTCTATGAGCGACACGATCTGCACCGTGTGGTACACCCACCACTGCGGGCTGTGGTGAGTACAGAGACGGAGCTCATACTCACTTGCGCCGCGGCGGGAGTGAGGTGGTGCAGCGGACACTTCTTGATGTACTCGACGATGTTCCCTCGCTCCAGCTCCAGGTTCTGCCGCAGCTCGCTCTCTCTCGCGCAGGCCTCTCTTGTTGAGCGCCTCTATGAGCGACACGATCTGCACCGTGTGGTACACCCACCACTGCGGGCTGTGGTGAGTACAGAGACGGAGCTCATACTCACTTGCGCCGCGGCGGGAGTGAGGTGGTGCAGCGGACACTTCTTGATGTACTCGACGATGTTCCCTCGCTCCAGCTCCAGGTTCTGCCGCAGCTCGCTCTCGCGCAGGCCTCTCTTGTTGAGCGCCTCTATGAGCGACACGATCTGCACCGTGTGGTACACCCACCACTGCGGGCTGTGGTGAGTACAGAGACGGAGCTCATACTCACTTGCGCCGCGGCGGGAGTGAGGTGGTGCAGCGGACACTTCTTGATGTACTCGACGATGTTCCCTCGCGCTAGCTCCAGGTTCTGCCGCAGCTCGCTCTCGCGCAGGCCTCTCTTGTTGAGCGCCTCTATGAGCGACACGATCTGCACCGTGTGGTACACCCACCACTGCGGGCTGTGGTGAGTACAGAGACGGAGCTCATACTCACTTGCGCCGCGGCGGGAGTGAGGTGGTGCAGCGGACACTTCTTGATGTACTCGACGATGTTCCCTCGCTCCAGCTCCAGGTTCTGCCGCAGCTCGCTCTCTCTCGCGCAGGCCTCTCTTGTTGAGCGCCTCTATGAGCGACACGATCTGCACCGTGTGGTACACCCACCACTGCGGGCTGTGGTGAGTACAGAGACGGAGCTCATACTCACTTGCGCCGCGGCGGGAGTGAGGTGGTGCAGCGGACACTTCTTGATGTACTCGACGATGTTCCCTCGCTCCAGCTCCAGGTTCTGCCGCAGCTCGCTCTCGCGCAGGCCTCTCTTGTTGAGCGCCTCTATGAGCGACACGATCTGCACCGTGTGGTACACCCACCACTGCGGGCTGTGGTGAGTACAGAGACGGAGCTCATACTCACTTGCGCCGCGGCGGGAGTGAGGTGGTGCAGCGGACACTTCTTGATGTACTCGACGATGTTCCCTCGCTCCAGCTCCAGGTTCTGCCGCAGCTCGCTCTCGCGCAGGCCTCTCTTGTTGAGCGCCTCTATGAGCGACACGATCTGCACCGTGTGGTACACCTACCACTGCGGGCTGTGGTGAGTACAGAGACGGAGCTCATACTCACTTGCGCCGCGGCGGGAGTGAGGTGGTGCAGCGGACACTTCTTGATGTACTCGACGATGTTCCCTCGCTCCAGCTCCAGGTTCTGCCGCAGCTCGCTCTCGCGCAGGCCTCTCTTGTTGAGCGCCTCTATGAGCGACACGATCTGCACCGTGTGGTACACCCACCACTGCAGGCTGTGGTGAGTACAGAGACGGAGCTCATACTCACTTGCGCCGCGGCAGGAGTGAGGTGGTGCAGCGGACACTTCTTGATGTACTCGACGATGTTCCCTCGCTCCAGCTCCAGGTTCTGCCGCAGCTCGCTCTCGCGCAGGCCTCTCTTGTTGAGCGCCTCTATGAGCGACACGATCTGCACCGTGTGGTACACCCACCACTGCGGGCTGTGGTGAGTACAGAGACGGAGCTCATACTCACTTGCGCCGCGGCGGGAGTGAGGTGGTGCAGCGGACACTTCTTGATGTACTCGACGATGTTCCCTCGCTCCAGCTCCAGGTTCTGCCGCAGCTCGCTCTCTCTCGCGCAGGCCTCTCTTGTTGAGCGCCTCTATGAGCGACACGATCTGCACCGTGTGGTACACCCACCACTGCGGGCTGTGGTGAGTACAGAGACGGAGCTCATACTCACTTGCGCCGCGGCGGGAGTGAGGTGGTGCAGCGGACACTTCTTGATGTACTCGACGATGTTCCCTCGCTCCAGCTCCAGGTTCTGCCGCAGCTCGCTCTCGCGCAGGCCTCTCTTGTTGAGCGCCTCTATGAGCGACACGATCTGCTCCTCCGTATGGTAAACCCACCACTGTGGTCTGTAATCACCCTGTTCAACATTAATTCATTGATTATCATTTTAAGAATATTTCACAAAAAAGCTTTTACGCTTAAAATCCGTATTCTTTTCAGCAATCTTTTTCATTTGATACGCAATTTTATAGTTGACTCATTATAACGGGATATGTAGAACCCGAAATTCATGCGGCCGAAGCCGCGGGCAACAGCTAGTAAAGTCCACTTACCTTGCCGTGTACGTAGCAGGTGTTGACGTCAGCGGTGCACAGCAGCAGGTCCCGGCAGTGCTGCGCGCTGGGGTCCACGGCCCCGCTGAGCTTGTGCGCAAGGCCGTTCAGATTAGCTAGCGGCTTCTTTGGCGAGCCGCTCCGCGAATTGGCCGCAGACTCGTTCTCTTTGTCACTGCCAGCTGCTAATTGAAACAAAAAAAAAAAAAAATTTATTGGACAAACAAAAACAAAATGTTACAATTTTTGAACACTCCCTGACTCCCAAACTAGGCAGAGCCCGTGTCTTGGGCGACAGTTTATACAAATAAGTTAAGTCCAAATATGGCAAACAAGAGAGTTGCAGTTTAAATACAAAATATAATCATGCAAAAAAATAAAAATAAAGAAATATGTGTGTAAGTGTAAGAATGTGTGTGTATATGTGTCTAGACTTATTTCACAAAGATTCTATATCGTGATATTCATATTTAGAGATCCAGTCTAAAATTAACTTATTAAAACTGAAGTTACTTAATCGTTTAGCATCGCGCTTGTAAATTAAAATTACGTTATAAAGACGTGGCGCAAGATTAGTAATTTCAAATAAGCTTCGTACAATAAATTACGCGTATAGCATTTTTATTTGTAATCTTGATCGGTTTTAAAACATATCCGAAACTGAGGGAAGAGATGTCGAAATGACGACATCTGATTGGTTACCAAACACAGCTCCACTTTGGTGGAAACTGGGCTTAAAGGGTAAAACCTTCAGAAACCTATGTCCAGTGGACGTGGCTGATCCAGTAGCGGCGGAACCCATCTCCTACACTCACCGTGCTCCCTCTCGGCGTGGTAGAGCTCGGTGACGTAGGCCAGCACGTCGTCGGTGGGCGCGGGCGGCGGCGGCAGCGGCTTGTTGCGGCACGGCCCGCGCGGCTCCGCGCCCGCCTCCACGAACAGCCCCGCGACGCGCCGGCTGATCCAGTAGCGGCGGAACCCATCTCCTACACTCACCGTGCTCCCTCTCGGCGTGGTAGAGCTCGGTGACGTAGGCCAGCACGTCGTCGGTGGGCGCGGGCGGCGGCGGCAGCGGCTTGTTGCGGCACGGCCCGCGCGGCTCCGCGCCCGCCTCCACGAACAGCCCCGCGACGCGCCGGCTGATCCAGTAGCGGCGGAACCCATCTCCTACACTCACCGTGCTCCCTCTCGGCGTGGTAGAGCTCGGTGACGTAGGCCAGCACGTCGTCGGTGGGCGCGGGCGGCGGCGGCAGCGGCTTGTTGCGGCACGGCCCGCGCGGCTCCGCGCCCGCCTCCACGAACAGCCCCGCGACGCGCCGGCTGATCCAGTAGCGGCGGAACCCATCTCCTACACTCACCGTGCTCCCTCTCGGCGTGGTAGAGCTCGGTGACGTAGGCCAGCACGTCGTCGGTGGGCGCGGGCGGCGGCGGCAGCGGCTTGTTGCGGCACGGCCCGCGCGGCTCCGCGCCCGCCTCCACGAACAGCCCCGCGACGCGCCGGCTGATCCAGTAGCGGCGGAACCCATCTCCTACACTCACCGTGCTCCCTCTCGGCGTGGAAGAGCTCGGTGACGTAGGCCAGCACGTCGTCGGTGGGCGCGGGCGGCGGCGGCAGCGGCTTGTTGCGGCACGGCCCGCGCGGCTCCGCGCCCGCCTCCACGAACAGCCCCGCGACGCGCCGGCTGATCCAGTAGCGGCGGAACCCATCTCCTACACTCACCGTGCTCCCTCTCGGCGTGGTAGAGCTCGGTGACGTAGGCCAGCACGTCGTCGGTGGGCGCGGGCGGCGGCGGCAGCGGCTTGTTGCGGCACGGCCCGCGCGGCTCCGCGCCCGCCTCCACGAACAGCCCCGCGACGCGCCGGCTGATCCAGTAGCGGCGGAACCCATCTCCTACACTCACCGTGCTCCCTCTCGGCGTGGTAGAGCTCGGTGACGTAGGCCAGCACGTCGTCGGTGGGCGCGGGCGGCGGCGGCAGCGGCTTGTTGCGGCACGGCCCGCGCGGCTCCGCGCCCGCCTCCACGAACAGCCCCGCGACGCGCCGGCTGATCCAGTAGCGGCGGAACCCATCTCCTACACTCACCGTGCTCCCTCTCGGCGTGGTAGAGCTCGGTGACGTAGGCCAGCACGTCGTCGGTGGGCGCGGGCGGCGGCGGCAGCGGCTTGTTGCGGCACGGCCCGCGCGGCTCCGCGCCCGCCTCCACGAACAGCCCCGCGACGCGCCGGCTGATCCAGTAGCGGCGGAAACCATCTCCTACACTCACCGTGCTCCCTCTCGGCGTGGTAGAGCTCGGTGACGTAGGCCAGCACGTCGTCGGTGGGCGCGGGCGGCGGCGGCAGCGGCTTGTTGCGGCACGGCCCGCGCGGCTCCGCGCCCGCCTCCACGAACAGCCCCGCGACGCGCCGGCTGATCCAGTAGCGGCGGAACCCATCTCCTACACTCACCGTGCTCCCTCTCGGCGTGGTAGAGCTCGGTGACGTAGGCCAGCACGTCGTCGGTGGGCGCGGGCGGCGGCGGCAGCGGCTTGTTGCGGCACGGCCCGCGCGGCTCCGCGCCCGCCTCCACGAACAGCCCCGCGACGCGCCGGCTGATCCAGTAGCGGCGGAACCCATCTCCTACACTCACCGTGCTCCCTCTCGGCGTGGTAGAGCTCGGTGACGTAGGCCAGCACGTCGTCGGTGGGCGCGGGCGGCGGCGGCAGCGGCTTGTTGCGGCACGGCCCGCGCGGCTCCGCGCCCGCCTCCACGAACAGCCCCGCGACGCGCCGGCTGATCCAGTAGCGGCGGAACCCATCTCCTACACTCACCGTGCTCCCTCTCGGCGTGGTAGAGCTCGGTGACGTAGGCCAGCACGTCGTCGGTGGGCGCGGGCGGCGGCGGCAGCGGCTTGTTGCGGCACGGCCCGCGCGGCTCCGCGCCCGCCTCCACGAACAGCCCCGCGACGCGCCGGCTGATCCAGTAGCGGCGGAACCCATCTCCTACACTCACCGTGCTCCCTCTCGGCGTGGTAGAGCTCGGTGACGTAGGCCAGCACGTCGTCGGTGGGCGCGGGCGGCGGCGGCAGCGGCTTGTTGCGGCACGGCCCGCGCGGCTCCGCGCCCGCCTCCACGAACAGCCCCGCGACGCGCCGGCTGATCCAGTAGCGGCGGAACCCATCTCCTACACTCACCGTGCTCCCTCTCGGCGTGGTAGAGCTCGGTGACGTAGGCCAGCACGTCGTCGGTGGGCGCGGGCGGCGGCGGCAGCGGCTTGTTGCGGCACGGCCCGCGCGGCTCCGCGCCCGCCTCCACGAACAGCCCCGCGACGCGCCGGCTGATCCAGTAGCGGCGGAACCCATCTCCTACACTCACCGTGCTCCCTCTCGGCGTGGTAGAGCTCGGTGACGTAGGCCAGCACGTCGTCGGTAGGCGCGGGCGGCGGCGGCAGCGGCTTGTTGCGGCACGGCCCGCGCGGCTCCGCGCCCGCCTCCACGAACAGCCCCGCGACGCGCCGGCTGATCCAGTAGCGGCGGAACCCATCTCCTACACTCACCGTGCTCCCTCTCGGCGTGGTAGAGCTCGGTGACGTAGGCCAGCACGTCGTCGGTGGGCGCGGGCGGCGGCGGCAGCGGCTTGTTGCGGCACAGCCCGCGCGGCTCCGCGCCCGCCTCCACGAACAGCCCCGCGACGCGCCGGCTGATCCAGTAGCGGCGGAACCCATCTCCTACACTCACCGTGCTCCCTCTCGGCGTGGTAGAGCTCGGTGACGTAGGCCAGCACGTCGTCGGTGGGCGCGGGCGGCGGCGGCAGCGGCTTGTTGCGGCACGGCCCGCGCGGCTCCGCGCCCGCCTCCACGAACAGCCCCGCGACGCGCCGGCTGATCCAGTAGCGGCGGAACCCATCTCCTACACTCACCGTGCTCCCTCTCGGCGTGGTAGAGCTCGGTGACGTAGGCCAGCACGTCGTCGGTGGGCGCGGGCGGCGGCGGCAGCGGCTTGTTGCGGCACGGCCCGCGCGGCTCCGCGCCCGCCTCCACGAACAGCCCCGCGACGCGCCGGCTGATCCAGTAGCGGCGGAACCCATCTCCTACACTCACCGTGCTCCCTCTCGGCGTGGTAGAGCTCGGTGACGTAGGCCAGCACGTCGTCGGTGGGCGCGGGCGGCGGCGGCAGCGGCTTGTTGCGGCACGGCCCGCGCGGCTCCGCGCCCGCCTCCACGAACAGCCCCGCGACGCGCCGGCTGATCCAGTAGCGGCGGAACCCATCTCCTACACTCACCGTGCTCCCTCTCGGCGTGGTAGAGCTCGGTGACGTAGGCCAGCACGTCGTCGGTGGGCGCGGGCGGCGGCGGCAGCGGCTTGTTGCGGCACGGCCCGCGCGGCTCCGCGCCCGCCTCCACGAACAGCCCCGCGACGCGCCGGCTGATCCAGTAGCGGCGGAACCCATCTCCTACACTCACCGTGCTCCCTCTCGGCGTGGTAGAGCTCGGTGACGTAGGCCAGCACGTCGTCGGTGGGCGCGGGCGGCGGCGGCAGCGGCTTGTTGCGGCACGGCCCGCGCGGCTCCGCGCCCGCCTCCACGAACAGCCCCGCGACGCGCCGGCTGATCCAGTAGCGGCGGAACCCATCTCCTACACTCACCGTGCTCCCTCTCGGCGTGGTAGAGCTCGGTGACGTAGGCCAGCACGTCGTCGGTGGGCGCGGGCGGCGGCGGCAGCGGCTTGTTGCGGCACGGCCCGCGCGGCTCCGCGCCCGCCTCCACGAACAGCCCCGCGACGCGCCGGCTGATCCAGTAGCGGCGGAACCCATCTCCTACACTCACCGTGCTCCCTCTCGGCGTGGTAGAGCTCGGTGACGTAGGCCAGCACGTCGTCGGTGGGCGCGGGCGGCGGCGGCAGCGGCTTGTTGCGGCACGGCCCGCGCGGCTCCGCGCCCGCCTCCACGAACAGCCCCGCGACGCGCCGGCTGATCCAGTAGCGGCGGAACCCATCTCCTACACTCACCGTGCTCCCTCTCGGCGTGGTAGAGCTCGGTGACGTAGGCCAGCACGTCGTCGGTGGGCGCGGGCGGCGGCGGCAGCGGCTTGTTGCGGCACGGCCCGCGCGGCTCCGCGCCCGCCTCCACGAACAGCCCCGCGACGCGCCGGCTGATCCAGTAGCGGCGGAACCCATCTCCTACACTCACCGTGCTCCCTCTCGGCGTGGTAGAGCTCGGTGACGTAGGCCAGCACGTCGTCGGTGGGCGCGGGCGGCGGCGGCAGCGGCTTGTTGCGGCACGGCCCGCGCGGCTCCGCGCCCGCCTCCACGAACAGCCCCGCGACGCGCCGGCTGATCCAGTAGCGGCGGAACCCATCTCCTACACTCACCGTGCTCCCTCTCGGCGTGGTAGAGCTCGGTGACGTAGGCCAGCACGTCGTCGGTGGGCGCGGGCGGCGGCGGCAGCGGCTTGTTGCGGCACGGCCCGCGCGGCTCCGCGCCCGCCTCCACGAACAGCCCCGCGACGCGCCGGCTGATCCAGTAGCGGCGGAACCCATCTCCTACACTCACCGTGCTCCCTCTCGGCGTGGTAGAGCTCGGTGACGTAGGCCAGCACGTCGTCGGTGGGCGCGGGCGGCGGCGGCAGCGGCTTGTTGCGGCACGGCCCGCGCGGCTCCGCGCCCGCCTCCACGAACAGCCCCGCGACGCGCCGGCTGATCCAGTAGCGGCGGAACCCATCTCCTACACTCACCGTGCTCCCTCTCGGCGTGGTAGAGCTCGGTGACGTAGGCCAGCACGTCGTCGGTGGGCGCGGGCGGCGGCGGCAGCGGCTTGTTGCGGCACGGCCCGCGCGGCTCCGCGCCCGCCTCCACGAACAGCCCCGCGACGCGCCGGCTGATCCAGTAGCGGCGGAACCCATCTCCTACACTCACCGTGCTCCCTCTCGGCGTGGTAGAGCTCGGTGACGTAGGCCAGCACGTCGTCGGTGGGCGCGGGCGGCGGCGGCAGCGGCTTGTTGCGGCACGGCCCGCGCGGCTCCGCGCCCGCCTCCACGAACAGCCCCGCGACGCGCCGGCTGATCCAGTAGCGGCGGAACCCATCTCCTACACTCACCGTGCTCCCTCTCGGCGTGGTAGAGCTCGGTGACGTAGGCCAGCACGTCGTCGGTGGGCGCGGGCGGCGGCGGCAGCGGCTTGTTGCGGCACGGCCCGCGCGGCTCCGCGCCCGCCTCCACGAACAGCCCCGCGACGCGCCGGCTGATCCAGTAGCGGCGGAACCCATCTCCTACACTCACCGTGCTCCCTCTCGGCGTGGTAGAGCTCGGTGACGTAGGCCAGCACGTCGTCGGTGGGCGCGGGCGGCGGCGGCAGCGGCTTGTTGCGGCACGGCCCGCGCGGCTCCGCGCCCGCCTCCACGAACAGCCCCGCGACGCGCCGGCTGATCCAGTAGCGGCGGAACCCATCTCCTACACTCACCGTGCTCCCTCTCGGCGTGGTAGAGCTCGGTGACGTAGGCCAGCACGTCGTCGGTGGGCGCGGGCGGCGGCGGCAGCGGCTTGTTGCGGCACAGCCCGCGCGGCTCCGCGCCCGCCTCCACGAACAGCCCCGCGACGCGCCGGCTGATCCAGTAGCGGCGGAACCCATCTCCTACACTCACCGTGCTCCCTCTCGGCGTGGTAGAGCTCGGTGACGTAGGCCAGCACGTCGTCGGTGGGCGCGGGCGGCGGCGGCAGCGGCTTGTTGCGGCACGGCCCGCGCGGCTCCGCGCCCGCCTCCACGAACAGCCCCGCGACGCACCGGCTGATCCAGTAGCGGCGGAACCCATCTCCTACACTCACCGTGCTCCCTCTCGGCGTGGTAGAGCTCGGTGACGTAGGCCAGCACGTCGTCGGTGGGCGAGGGCGGCGGCGGCAGCGGCTTGTTGCGGCACGGCCCGCGCGGCTCCGCGCCCGCCTCCACGAACAGCCCCGCGACGCGCCGGCTGATCCAGTAGCGGCGGAACCCATCTCCTACACTCACCGTGCTCCCTCTCGGCGTGGTAGAGCTCGGTGACGTAGGCCAGCACGTCGTCGGTGGGCGCGGGCGGCGGCGGCAGCGGCTTGTTGCGGCACGGCCCGCGCGGCTCCGCGCCCGCCTCCACGAACAGCCCCGCGACGCGCCGGCTGATCCAGTAGCGGCGGAACCCATCTCCTACACTCACCGTGCTCCCTCTCGGCGTGGTAGAGCTCGGTGACGTAGGCCAGCACGTCGTCGGTGGGCGCGGGCGGCGGCGGCAGCGGCTTGTTGCGGCACGGCCCGCGCGGCTCCGCGCCCGCCTCCACGAACAGCCCCGCGACGCGCCGGCTGATCCAGTAGCGGCGGAACCCATCTCCTACACTCACCGTGCTCCCTCTCGGCGTGGTAGAGCTCGGTGACGTAGGCCAGCACGTCGTCGGTGGGCGCGGGCGGCGGCGGCAGCGGCTTGTTGCGGCACGGCCCGCGCGGCTCCGCGCCCGCCTCCACGAACAGCCCCGCGACGCGCCGGCTAATCCAGTAGCGCCGGAACGCGCGGTCCGAGCCTATCCACAGAGAAACACCGTCACAGAAGGTCCACTCCGCACGATTATTTAAACAAATAGCGACTCTAGCGCTGACACAAAAAGTGCAATTCAGTTCACAATAGCGCCTGGCCCCGCCCTCAAAAACGACACGCAACAAACGCAATGTTGTGGTCTCTTTCTATCGCCTAACTTTATCTCTTACGACGTACTAGGGCTGTCGTAGTCAGACGGCGCGTAAAATAGACCGTACAGAACTAGCGCGTGCAACTCGGCCCGCGAGCGGCAACCATCTGAAATATTGAGGTCCGGACCCGTACTTGTAGCCGGGACGGCCACGTGACAAGTGAGACTGGCCTGACCTTGTTGGTTTCTGGAGAAGCTAAATCAAAGGTTCTTATAACTCATAGGTAAAGCCATATCGAGATCTTGCAGGAAAAATGGGGAAAAATCTGAATTTACTAAATATTTGCTAATTTCATCACTGATTATTGGCAGTTCAGCGGGGCTAGACAAAGTAACAGTCGTTTAGCGTTGAAGACAGTAGATAAAAATGTATGGACAAACCACGTGACGAATGAAAACAAATGAAAGCAGAATCTACTTTATGCTTAGCGTTGTTCACTGTCGGCTGACAACTGTCATGCGAAGTACGCTAAAGTTATCTACAACGTCTGCGAGAACGCCAGGGAGCGTTCAAATAAAAAACGTGTTTTCCCTTATACGGCCACGTGGTTTTTCTACAGTCACTTGTTTTGTCCACACATTTTTATCTACTGTCGTGAACGCTAAACGACTGTTACTTTGTCTAGCCCCGCAGGGTACTTTTGGATTTCGTCGTTGCGTTTAAAGCTGGGCGGCTTTGTGATTGTCCTCAGTATGTTGTTTCCAGCCCTTTGGATGCGCATCATGTATATTTAGTGCAAGCTTTCAAAGCTCGATACCGTGAACTAGAAAGCTGTATGGGTTTAACGCTACAGATAAGCACCTTGTTGTTGAGCCTCAGGGTTGATTGCCGGTCAAGCAAACCACGGTAGGTTTCGGAATCGGGCATTAAATTCATCTGTTTTTAACTCAATGCAAAGCAAAACAGCGACTCACCGACATACGTGGTGTAGTCAAAGAGCTGTGCCTGCAGCTCTTTCATCTTCTTCTCGTTGTCGACCTTCTTGGCCTCGCTGTCCTTTTTCAGCTTGTCGATGGCCTCCGTGAGCTGGTCTTCGGCCTGCTTGGCTTTGTCACCAGTCAGTTTTAGCTCCTCCTTCCTCTGAGCCGCTTCCTTCTTGAGCTCCACGCGAGCGGCCGACATTTGGGGCTCGCGTTTGCGTTCACTTATCTGTGCAAATACATGGTTTTTTTTTACTCTATACCAGTTAGTACTTGACTGCGATCTCACCTGATGATAAGCGATGATGCAGCCTAAGAAGTTATCGTACTAACTTGGAAGGGTAAGTAAATCTACCCCCACGGTTTCTACAAGCATCGCACCGGAACGCTAAATCGCTTGGCGGTATTTGGCTTGGCTATGCCGGTAGGGTGGTAACTAGCCACGGCCGAAGCCTCCCACCAGACCAGACTTGAGCCAATTTAGAAATTATAAAATTCCAAAGTGGCCCGTGGCGGGAATCGAACCCGCGACCCCCCACTCGAATCTGAGCGCGCCGCCACTGCACCAGGGAGATCGTCAATCGAGATAGAGATGGTTTTAGAATTTAGGCTATCGTAAGTAAATGAATGATTACTTGTGTGACGTTATTTTAAATCGAACATGGCGGAGTACCCTAAATGGCGGACTAGTGATTGTTAATGCATTCCTACAATATAGGTGTGTCCAGGGTTTGCTGAGAAGAATACGGATTTTTACATTTTAATACGCTTGTTTTTAATAATATTTTTGAAATGGTAACTTTGTACCATTTATGTTAAACAGTCACATAACCCGTCTACACATACTCGTCTAAGCAGCAATTGCGTAGTTCAAAATGGATAAATAGCATAGTTTACAGGGCTTACAGTTCGAACTGACTATATAGGACATTGAAAGCGAGAGTCAAGAGTCAGATTGACACAACACGCGATAGTAAGAGCTACAGCACTTGGACAACAAAGCTGAATAATAATTACTATAAGTATGGCCTAAAGTCCGGTCGCGGAATAGGAAGAATTTCGTACATTTACCTGTTACTACCTGTCTCTGTCACTCCCGCGTCAAAATAATGCAATGACCCCGTCCTGTGCGAGCGTGACGCATTATTTTGACGCGGGAGTGACAGAGACAGGTAGTAATAGGTTAATGTACGAAATTCTTCCTATTCCGCGACCGGACTTTAACATAATACACATAGTAAAGGTCGCTATACTGGTAAGAGCAATGAAAGTACTCACTTGTAACAGCCGCAGTGCCTGCTTCAAGTTTTTGTATTCTTCTAGCTTCTCCTCGATCTGGTCTCGAACTGTCGCGTAGCTCAATATTTGGTTCATAAGGCACTGCAGGATGATGAATTTGTCATCTGAAAACAAAGGCATCCAATTTCTAGAAATTGTTAACTACAATTACTTTATCCCATGAAGGAAAAAACTACAATAGGTCAGCTTATAGTTTATTTTATTTGACCAATTTTCGCCGTAAGGATTTTTTTCTTGCATGAAACCCAGTCAATAAGCAAAAAAATAATTGAAAATTTGGTTTCAATTTCTGTGCTGGATTATAAAATTGAATATGCTTTGAAAAAAAAATTGGTTGTCTGTAAAGTCGGTTTACGGACGATAGATTTACGTGATAACGTCATAATCATAATCGTAATCATAGTCGTTATCATAATCATAATCGTTATCGTAATCGTAATCAGAATCATAGTCATAATCATAATCATTATTTTGTGTAATTTTTATCGTGCCTCTCTATCGCTTGGTCCTCCTACGGTTTGAAATCTTCTCGTTCTTTCTCCATACTTTCTAGGTGAAAAACGCAGAGAGACTAACCCATCGGCAGTTCGGCGAGGTGCCGCGAGCGCAGGCGGCGCAGCACGGCGGGGTGCGCGGCGCGCAGGCGCAGAGCCGGGTCGTCCGCGCTCGAGTACCCGCCGCGCTGGTGGTGCCGCCGCGCCGCCCGACGACAGCAGGTGCAGCCTGGAGAACTAACTAACTAACCCATGGGCAGGTCGGCGAGGTGCCGCGAGCGCAGGCGGCGCAGCACGGCGGGGTGCGCGGCGCGCAGGCGCAGAGCCGGGTCGTCCGCGCTCGAGTACCCGCCGCGCTGGTGGTGCCGCCGCGCCGCCCGACGACAGCAGGTGCAGCCTGGAGAACTAACTAACTAACCCATGGGCAGGTCGGCGAGGTGCCGCGAGCGCAGGCGGCGCAGCACGGCGGGGTGCGCGGCGCGCAGGCGCAGAGCCGGGTCGTCCGCGCTCGAGTACCCGCCGCGCTGGTGGTGCCGCCGCGCCGCCCGACGACAGCAGGTGCAACCTGGAGAACTAACTAACTAACCCATGGGCAGGTCGGCGAGGTGCCGCGAGCGCAGGCGGCGCAGCACGGCGGGGTGCGCGGCGCGCAGGCGCAGAGCCGGGTCGTCCGCGCTCGAGTACCCGCCGCGCTGGTGGTGCCGCCGCGCCGCCCGACGACAGCAGGTGCAACCTGGAGAACTAACTAACTAACCCATGGGCAGGTCGGCGAGGTGCCGCGAGCGCAGGCGGCGCAGCACGGCGGGGTGCGCGGCGCGCAGGCGCAGAGCCGGGTCGTCCGCGCTCGAGTACCCGCCGCGCTGGTGGTGCCGCCACGCCGCGCAGCGCGCGCCCGCCGCGCCGCCCGACGACAGCAGGTGCAGCCTGGAGAACTAACTAACTAACCCATGGGCAGGTCGGCGAGGTGCCGCGAGCGCAGGCGGCGCAGCACGGCGGGGTGCGCGGCGCGCAGGCGCAGAGCCGGGTCGTCCGCGCTCGAGTACCCGCCGCGCTGGTGGTGCCGCCACGCCGCGCAGCGCGCGCCCGCCGCGCCGCCCGACGACAGCAGGTGCAGCCTGGAGAACTAACTAACTAACCCATGGGCAGGTCGGCGAGGTGCCGCGAGCGCAGGCGGCGCAGCACGGCGGGGTGCGCGGCGCGCAGGCGCAGAGCCGGGTCGTCCGCGCTCGAGTACCCGCCGCGCTGGTGGTGCCGCCGCGCCGCCCGACGACAGCAGGTGCAGCCTGGAGAACTAACTAACTAACCCATGGGCAGGTCGGCGAGGTGCCGCGAGCGCAGGCGGCGCAGCACGGCGGGGTGCGCGGCGCGCAGGCGCAGAGCCGGGTCGTCCGCGCTCGAGTACCCGCCGCGCTGGTGGTGCCGCCGCGCCGCCCGACGACAGCAGGTGCAGCCTGGAGAACTAACTAACTAACCCATGGGCAGGTCGGCGAGGTGCCGCGAGCGCAGGCGGCGCAGCACGGCGGGGTGCGCGGCGCGCAGGCGCAGAGCCGGGTCGTCCGCGCTCGAGTACCCGCCGCGCTGGTGGTGCCGCCGCGCCGCCCGACGACAGCAGGTGCAGCCTGGAGAACTAACTAACTAACCCATGGGCAGGTCGGCGAGGTGCCGCGAGCGCAGGCGGCGCAGCACGGCGGGGTGCGCGGCGCGCAGGCGCAGAGCCGGGTCGTCCGCGCTCGAGTACCCGCCGCGCTGGTGGTGCCGCCGCGCCGCCCGACGACAGCAGGTGCAACCTGGAGAACTAACTAACTAACCCATGGGCAGGTCGGCGAGGTGCCGCGAGCGCAGGCGGCGCAGCACGGCGGGGTGCGCGGCGCGCAGGCGCAGAGCCGGGTCGTCCGCGCTCGAGTACCCGCCGCGCTGGTGGTGCCGCCGCGCCGCCCGACGACAGCAGGTGCAGCCTGGAGAACTAACTAACTAACCCATGGGCAGGTCGGCGAGGTGCCGCGAGCGCAGGCGGCGCAGCACGGCGGGGTGCGCGGCGCGCAGGCGCAGAGCCGGGTCGTCCGCGCTCGAGTACCCGCCGCGCTGGTGGTGCCGCCGCGCCGCCCGACGACAGCAGGTGCAGCCTGGAGAACTAACTAACTAACCCATGGGCAGGTCGGCGAGGTGCCGCGAGCGCAGGCGGCGCAGCACGGCGGGGTGCGCGGCGCGCAGGCGCAGAGCCGGGTCGTCCGCGCTCGAGTACCCGCCGCGCTGGTGGTGCCGCCGCGCCGCCCGACGACAGCAGGTGCAGCCTGGAGAACTAACTAACTAACCCATGGGCAGGTCGGCGAGGTGCCGCGAGCGCAGGCGGCGCAGCACGGCGGGGTGCGCGGCGCGCAGGCGCAGAGCCGGGTCGTCCGCGCTCGAGTACCCGCCGCGCTGGTGGTGCCGCCGCGCCGCCCGACGACAGCAGGTGCAGCCTGGAGAACTAACTAACTAACCCATGGGCAGGTCGGCGAGGTGCCGCGAGCGCAGGCGGCGCAGCACGGCGGGGTGCGCGGCGCGCAGGCGCAGAGCCGGGTCGTCCGCGCTCGAGTACCCGCCGCGCTGGTGGTGCCGCCGCGCCGCCCGACGACAGCAGGTGCAGCCTGGAGAACTAACTAACTAACCCATGGGCAGGTCGGCGAGGTGCCGCGAGCGCAGGCGGCGCAGCACGGCGGGGTGCGCGGCGCGCAGGCGCAGAGCCGGGTCGTCCGCGCTCGAGTACCCGCCGCGCTGGTGGTGCCGCCGCGCCGCCCGACGACAGCAGGTGCAGCCTGGAGAACTAACTAACTAACCCATGGGCAGGTCGGCGAGGTGCCGCGAGCGCAGGCGGCGCAGCACGGCGGGGTGCGCGGCGCGCAGGCGCAGAGCCGGGTCGTCCGCGCTCGAGTACCCGCCGCGCTGGTGGTGCCGCCGCGCCGCCCGACGACAGCAGGTGCAGCCTGGAGAACTAACTAACTAACCCATGGGCAGGTCGGCGAGGTGCCGCGAGCGCAGGCGGCGCAGCACGGCGGGGTGCGCGGCGCGCAGGCGCAGAGCCGGGTCGTCCGCGCTCGAGTACCCGCCGCGCTGGTGGTGCCGCCGCGCCGCCCGACGACAGCAGGTGCAGCCTGGAGAACTAACTAACTAACCCATGGGCAGGTCGGCGAGGTGCCGCGAGCGCAGGCGGCGCAGCACGGCGGGGTGCGCGGCGCGCAGGCGCAGAGCCGGGTCGTCCGCGCTCGAGTACCCGCCGCGCTGGTGGTGCCGCCGCGCCGCCCGACGACAGCAGGTGCAGCCTGGAGAACTAACTAACTAACCCATGGGCAGGTCGGCGAGGTGCCGCGAGCGCAGGCGGCGCAGCACGGCGGGGTGCGCGGCGCGCAGGCGCAGAGCCGGGTCGTCCGCGCTCGAGTACCCGCCGCGCTGGTGGTGCCGCCGCGCCGCCCGACGACAGCAGGTGCAGCCTGGAGAACTAACTAACTAACCCATGGGCAGGTCGGCGAGGTGCCGCGAGCGCAGGCGGCGCAGCACGGCGGGGTGCGCGGCGCGCAGGCGCAGAGCCGGGTCGTCCGCGCTCGAGTACCCGCCGCGCTGGTGGTGCCGCCGCGCCGCCCGACGACAGCAGGTGCAGCCTGGAGAACTAACTAACTAACCCATGGGCAGGTCGGCGAGGTGCCGCGAGCGCAGGCGGCGCAGCACGGCGGGGTGCGCGGCGCGCAGGCGCAGAGCCGGGTCGTCCGCGCTCGAGTACCCGCCGCGCTGGTGGTGCCGCCGCGCCGCCCGACGACAGCAGGTGCAGCCTAGAGAACTAACTAACTAACCCATGGGCAGGTCGGCGAGGTGCCGCGAGCGCAGGCGGCGCAGCACGGCGGGGTGCGCGGCGCGCAGGCGCAGAGCCGGGTCGTCCGCGCTCGAGTACCCGCCGCGCTGGTGGTGCCGCCGCGCCGCCCGACGACAGCAGGTGCAGCCTGGAGAACTAACTAACTAACCCATGGGCAGGTCGGCGAGGTGCCGCGAGCGCAGGCGGCGCAGCACGGCGGGGTGCGCGGCGCGCAGGCGCAGAGCCGGGTCGTCCGCGCTCGAGTACCCGCCGCGCTGGTGGTGCCGCCACGCCGCGCAGCGCGCGCCCGCCGCGCCGCCCGACGACAGCAGGTGCAGCCTGGAGAGCAAAGCAATTAAATAGATCCCGCAAGTCATAGGATGTCCATCCGGATGGGTACCACTGACCACGCAGATAAAAGTCTAAAATCAAAATATCTTTATTTCACATCGCCTAACGTACAGTCTTTTGTAAGAGGTCAATATGATGTTTGTCATAATTATATTTATTTATATGTATATTTTGGTTCTGTTTTTTGTTATCAATATATTTTACTACAGCTCTTAAAGACCAATTGAGCTATAGTTACAGCAGTTCGCTATCACTCCTAAGGATTTGATTCATGTTAATAATCTGTAATACTACATATTATGTACAATGTTATTCTATATTTTGGCTTGAAGCAGTGTTAAGCACGTGTATGTAAGTTTTGAATGGTACTGTAGCCCGTTACATGGCACGTCGGATGCAAGATAAAGAAGCCAGGTCATACGAGGCGTGGAGACTTACCGCAACACCTCGCTGACAGTGGTGGGGTCTAGCGGCAGCTTGCTGAGCGGAGTGCCGAGGTAGGTCTGTGCCCACTTGCCCGCCTTTGTGGCCAGCTCTATTGCGCGCATCGTGCTAGCTGGCCCCTCTATTTGTTCGTTTTCTATAACAAATTCAAACATTTTAGATTGAAACAAGTGCTACCTTACCACAAGTGTACCACAAGTTTGTTCTCAATGCCTACGAAATTATTTGGCTGTAGTTACAATGTCGGATGGGTTAATATGGTTTTTCATGCAACCTTCTAATTGAGGAATATAGGCAAAATACTATCGAGGTGCATAAACAAGATTCATCTGACCTTGCGGCGTACGGCAAAATATTTCCCAACTGGCTGGAAAGATTTTCCCATGGGGAAAAGATAAAAAAATTTTGACCTCCTCCAGTATTTATATCGCGTATTTATCGCATAAATATGCGCACGGATGAAGTCAATATAAACCGTGGATAAACAACAGGGAAACAATTCTATTTTCCTCATTTGCAGTGCTTTAGCTGGTGAAGAAATTTGTTGTATCACTTAGCTATTAAGAGGATATAGGTGGGGGACAAAGAACCCCTGCAAAAGAGCTAGGTCATCATATCATAAGTAATCCAAAAACTTACCAACTGACTCCTGAATCCCTTTACTCTCATTGTACTCCTCAGCCTCGTCCTCTTGCAAGGAGAATATCGCAGTGAGCAGCATCTGCACCAGCTCGCTGAACATCCACGCGTGCTCCTTGTGGGTCAGGGCCTTCCGGAACGTCTCCAGGTCCAGCTCATTGTGGAACACGTCCTTGACCTTGAGGAGCTCGGAGAAGTTCTGCACGAAGTCCAGCACTGAGAGGAAGTCGCCAAAGTGCTGGTGGGGAATCCCTTCCAATTCCACTAGTGTGCCTTTTGGTAACACCTGTTACAACAACAGAACCATATTAATAGATTTATCTAATAGGAATGCTGGAAAGGCGACCCCGC
This sequence comes from Coenonympha arcania, assembly GCA_036785405.1. NCBI lineage: Eukaryota > Metazoa > Arthropoda > Insecta > Lepidoptera > Nymphalidae > Coenonympha > Coenonympha arcania. Next base: position 956,997 of record CM072073.1, read on the forward strand.
ACGGGTAAGCGCAGTGTTGTCAGACCTCCGACCAGATGGACTGGCGTCATTAAAAAGTCGCGGGAAGGCGCTGAATACAAGTGGTGCAGGGCCGTGTGGGCTGGAAATCATTGCAATAGACCTTTGTCCAGCAGTGGACGTCATATAGGAGAAAACGTCTTGTGATCTTTAAACATTTAACTTCCTAGACCTTTTGGCACAAAAGCCTGAGCTATGTTTTTTTTTGTTTAATTTGTTTGTTTAATTTTTTCTTCTTTCTTTTAGTTTTATATTTTACATCTTTTAGTTTTGGCGTCCTATGTGCCTATTTCTATTCTTTTGAATAAATTTATTTTCTTTCTTTCTTTCAATGAAGGGCAGGAGACACGCTTTCTTCTTCTTCTTCTTTGTACTCTGTGGATTGGCTATTGTAGAAGTCTAATGAGATTTATTCATTTATTTATCATCTTCACCGATTATTAACTTCAAGATGGGCATCCGGACGATTTACGTAAACCTTTTTCGTACAAGCAAACAGTAGCGCCATCTGTGAAAATCCTTTAGGTAGCTGCTGAGCGAACTACAGCGTGTCCTTACTGTTGGTATAAAAAATAAAATAAAATGGCACCGATAAACTGGCGACTTCCGTCCGCCCTGTCTAGGGTATGTCTCTTATATTCTAGAAGTCACACGAGTATAGGATTTACAGAAGTTACAGGATTCTCCTAATGCACTAGAAGTGGCATACATTAATTATTATTTTATTTTTAAATAAATAAATATAAATATATACGGGACATTTTACACATCGCAATCTAGCCCCAAAGTAAGCGATAGCTTGTGTTATGGGTGCTAGATGCATTAGATGCATGAGATTAATACATACATACTAATATACATAAATATAATATATTGAAAGACACCCAGACACTGGAAAACATTTATGCTCATCACACAAACATTTACCAGTAGTGGGAATCGAACCCACGACATCCGGCGCAGACGGCAGGTTCGCTACCACTACGCCATTCGGTCGTCAAAACAACAATATTAATCTTATCTTAATATATATAAATCTCGTGTCACGATGTTTGTCCGCGATGGAGTCCTAAACTACTGAACCGATTTAGTTCAAACTTCGTGAATATCTGTCATTTGGTCCAACTTGAGAGATAGGATAGTTTATATCTCAAATTATAGTCGCAATTTTAATTTATTAATATAACAAAAACTTTAGCCACAGCAACGCGTGGCCGGGTCAGCTAGTTATTATTAATTATTTGCTAATGAAATACCTTATGATCTTCCAATTCCTGGTCATCCTTGACCTTCTGCCACTCCTTCATGAAGGCCATGACGCGCGCGTTCTTCTCTTTCTTCTTCAGCTTCTCTTCTTCCTTGCGCTGTCGCATCAGCTCCTCCGCTTTGCGCATCTTATCAGCTAAGTCTTGCTGCGTCTTTCTTGCTTCTGGGTCGATTGGTGCTTTGGGTTTTGCTGGAGACAAATCAATGATAAAGAGGTGTAAATGTTCTTTATTTGATCGTTTAAATCAGACGACATACAAAATCTTTTTCAACTATCAATTCATCAATATGATAACTTAATGGATTATCAACTATAGTCAGAACCCCTGATGTTTTAACAAGTAAAAAGCCTTACATTGGGACCTAGAAACTATGAATTGGCTGAATGACGTATGTCAAACCACTTAGTTGGTGCTCCTGTACTGTATTAGTGGAGTGTAATAAGTAGTTTGTGATATATTTACCTTCTGTTTTCTCTGTTTTCTTGACAAATTTGTCCATAGACTCCTGTCTTCCTTTCTTGTCTGGACTGGGTTTCTTGAGTGATTTATTCAGTTTGGTTGCTGAACCTGGTTTGGCGGGCACTTTGGATGTGGAAGGCGGAGACATGCTGGATTTGATCAGTTTCTTGGATGAGGGGAAATCTGGTGGGCTCCCCGTGAATATCTGGTCAAAGTTCACTTTGGCTATGTTGTATTTCTCTAATGCTGATTTCTGCAACAGAAAGACGATTGTGACAAAGAGAGCTGTGTACAATATTATCACTTGTAATTGTATTAATCTTGCTAGAGAAGAAGAGATGAAGATCAGTCTCTGAATAAAAAGCATTTTCATGCGATGCCCATCTGCCCCGCTTTGAGGGCCTAAACGCCCTTGCGCCGCCGGAAGCAATCGTGCGGCGCGGTGCTCATCTGCCCCGCCTCCGAGGGCTCGTCTGCGAACTGCTTCAGCTCACAGCAGTATGCCACTCTCACCCTACCTTGATGCCGATGACGTTCCCCGGCGCCTGCGCGGCGAACTGCTTCAGGAACAGTTTGTTCTTGTCCCTAGTGTAGACGCCCTTGCGGCGCCGGACGCGGTCGTACGGCGCTGTGCCCATCTGCCCCGCCTCCGACGGTTCGTCTGCAAACTGCTCCACCTCGTAGCAGTACGCCGAGGCAGGGAGCATGGATTTGCTGGGGTAGAAATTAATTAATCCATAAATTTAAATACGAATAAAAATTTTTCACTCGCAGCGGGATTTGAACCCGCGTCCCCCAGCTCTCGCGGCTGGGTGCTCTGACCACTGAGCTATACGAGTCATATCTCCCTGCGGTGAAATTTTCGATTCGTATTATTGGGTCCTCAGGCAGGACTACGAATCCAATAAGACGAATCGAAAATTTCACCGCAGGGAGATATGACTCGTATAGCTCAGTGGTCAGAGCACCCAGCCGCGAGAGCTGGGGGACGCGGGTTCAAATCCCGCTGCGAGTGAAAAATTTTTATTCGTATTTAAATTTATAGGAATTATTTCCTAAGTGTGTAAAACACTATTCAAAACAAGATAATTAATTAATCCATTATCATCACAGTTTACATCACACTAATAATCTCGTCTAACCACAAGGATGTTACTGTCTAACTCTTGAAAGAAGATGTGGCAAAGGCCCACATATCAACCAAGGCAAAACCGTGCACCGAGCATTGTGTGTGTTGCTTCGAATGAAAGTAATCCACTTGTTTTGGAGTCACTTTAAAAATGTAAGTGGAAAGGAATAATGCAGAACAGGAAGTACAGGGAAAAATGAGAATTTCTAGAAGTCGGAGATGTTTCCTTTCGTCTGAACAAAGAAACTGGTGCCTATTTTTCTATAATAAAATTGTACTACTTGGAAACTACCTTTACCCATCAGTCTTGGATACTTGTAGGAAACAGGCCCTGCTCATGGGGCAATAAAATTGGGAAACAGGACAATGCTTTTTGCCAGGCAGTTTTGCCATTAAGCCTGTAGGTGCTTCACAGATTGTGTGAGTAGTGACTCTTTAACAATATTAGTGTAATAAGCATTTAAGGTGAAAGGCTCTTTCTATTTCTATATATTATTTGTATATTATTAATTTTTTAATCATTTCTGTGTATGCAATATGTAGTTATTGTGTAGACAAGTAAGAGTTCATTTACCTCATTATGATAAGTTTGAAAGGCTTACTACAACATCTGCAGTAGAATGAATGACCTTGAACACAAATTCAACAGTCATCTAATAAAAACATTATGGAAACAATGAAACTACAAAAAAATTGGATATTCAAGATAATCAGAAGCCTTTCAATCCTGCCTAATGACTCTTTTAATGTGAAAGTTTATATAATTGGAAGTATGACTGGACAACTACATACTTTTATAAGGCTGTAAATGCGATATTTTCAAAAAGAGCAAGTGCTGAAGTTCTTGCTGCTTCTTCTCAGTGCGAGACTGCTTTCTGAACTTGGCGGCAGAGTCTGATATTTAATGTGCCTTTAAGCTAGGCTTATGTAAAAGAAAAAGTTTTTAATTTTGATTTTACTACTGAATTTACTTAATTATTTGAGCTTTATCACAGTTGCAATTTTCTTAATAAAAAGATAACTCAAAAAATCCTATTCACCCACCAATAAGAAACCACAGGATATGGGCATCAGAACAATTTACGTTAACCTTTTTTGTACAAGCAAACAGTAGCGCCATCTGTCAAAATTCTATCGGTAGCTGCTGAACAAACTACAAACATTTTTGGCACCAATAAACTGACGACGTTTTTTTGCGCCATCCGCCCTGTTCAGAGTAGATTCTATTCATTCACCTATATTGGTTAAAGAAAGATCACATTGCAGTTTCCCGAAATTGGAGCATTTGGGAACCAATATGAAGTAAATGAGTATTTTTCAGCTTTTTTGTTAAGTATATGAAGATGTGTTGTTGGCAGGATGCTATCCATCAACATTAAATGAAAAGTCTGCTTCTATGATAGTGACCTTTGGTAAGTATTTTTTTTTATGATAATATGATCATTTTATAGTATGATCATTATTTTAGGTACAAAAGTTCATTGATCATATTGATTGATCCAATAAATGTGTTTCCAATAGGAAACCATACATTAAAGAGCATCACAAACCATAATAATTATGACCAAAATTATCTTTAGATTTCTATAAATTTAAATACGAATCAAAATTTTTCACTCACAACGGGATTTGAACCCGCGTCTCCCATCTCTCGCGGCTGGGTGCTCTGACCGCTGAGCTATACGAGCTACATCCAACTGCGGTGAAATTTTGATTCGTATTATTAGGTCCTTAGGCAGGACTCTATAGATCTAGGATCTTTAGATTTACTTGAAGCTATGAGAAAAAGAAATAACTGATAGGTATTAATTACATACAAGTTCTCTCCATAAGTTTGTTTGTTACTCTTTAATAGTAAATCAATTATGAAGAAAAGATATTCAACTTTCAATAAGCTAATTGGGCTGGAATAGGTAAAATAATACCCTAGACAATCAGAATAATTTTCAGCTTGGTAAAACCCTGATTCCCACAAAATTGAAAATTTTAATTTCACACAAGCAGCATGCATAAGTTTGTTATTTAATAAGGGTTAATAAATTATAATATGATAATGATTATTATAAATATAAAGGATGGGTTAGCTTAGCATCCATAAATTTACTTACTTATCTGGATGCTGTTTCTGCGCGGTGACAGATAATATGTGTGCCTCACGCCACAGGTCGCCTTCCAGGCAGGCTTCTACAGTCTCCCCTACAAAGAACCTCTCTCTCACATAGTTGAACACATCCTCTGACATCTCAGCAAACGAACACCTCTTAGTTTTCGTTGCAAGAAACAGGATTGGTATCCTCAACTCCATGGGAAAGTCTTTAAGCGACCTCCGTGCTGCCTTTTCACTCTCCAACGCCTCAGCATAAGTCAGGTTATTCTTCCCTGTCATCTCACATGTCCATACCATTGAATTGACGAGGATAATCCTCTCGCAGTATTCCCTATGAAAAAAGATAACCAAAATGTACAAACGTATATGAAAATAATGATGATACGCAGATAATATTGCAAAACATTGTGTTCCGCTCGCGGCCGCCGCCGTCCGAACGCGGGCGCCCGCGCGAAATCGATGACAATCGTCCCCCTATCACACATTTTGTTTAACAAAATCGAAAATGCGCGAAAATTATCTCCTTTACATTTTTAATGATACTCACTCGTAATCTTTGAAGATCTCATCGGTGATTTCGCAGTGGAACACCTCATCGTCGTCTCTCAAGTACTCCGAGACGGATGATTTCTCAAACGCTTTTCTTTTCAAGAGAGGCATGTTTTAAGTTCGCCGCACAGAACGGTGGGAAAAAGTATCTTTCGCGAGTCCGAAATTCGCACTGTTACACGATAACACTTAACTCCCGGCAATGCATTGATAGCGGTGATCTTTCGCACAAAACATTAGAACAATATTAAATGTTATAGGGACTAATAAAGTAAAAATTGTTGCGTGGTTTCGGTTGACAAGCCTGGGACAAGCCAAAAAACGGCGCGATGAAACGCTTCCTTTTACGCTATAGAAACATATGAACTGTGTGGCCAGCAGCTCCTCTAACATAACTACCATTTTCGGTAGAAAATATGGTTTCTGATAATATTAGTCTAGAGATTTTAAAAGTTTTTAACAAATTAGATTCCTAATTGTTTTTTTTTTGTATTTATCCCACATATTTATCATATTTTTAAAACCTATTTACGAAAATAAAAATTAAGAAAATAAAACAAAGACTCATCGAAGCCGAGGCAGCGAGACATACAATAGGCTGTACTTATTACCCAAAATGCTGGCAGCGTTACCCCTTTGGATGGCTAAACTTAACTCTTGGCCAATCTAGCTGCCAGCTCTCGGATTCCCGGTAGACCCGATTACCCTTTTCGATATTTCAGCGAAAAGGGAACGAGCCCCCAGGCCCCACGGCCCCAGGGTCTCAACTCCAAAAGGTGCAAATATGAAACTTCCATCAAGAGCTTCATATTTACGTCTCTTGGTCTGTTCAGCAGTGGTAGCCGACGCACCCGCCATGGAAGAGGACGCTTGAATGTGGGACGCACCCAATGTAGGTATCAGCACAAGTTGCATCCCATTTGCATCCCACACAAGCGACCTGCCCAGCTTCCAAGGAACGAGCGTCATTCCATCAGGTCTCTTAACATCGCTGCGGGTCAAGCCGTTCGACTCCAAGACAGTTAATTTGGTTATTAATTCCTTATTTATTTATAAAGATCAGATAATTATCGTGGACTTACCAGTAAATTATATAAGTAGAACACGAGTAGAATAATTATGAATGTAAATAATCATTTGAAAAAATATATATTTCGTATTTCTGTTTGAATACAGTATTAATTACTGATACATTCATTTGTACTATCTTTAATTGTACGTATGTTGTAATATATTTTAGTTAGTTAATTTAATTTTAAGAATTCCAGAAATTTTGGAAATGGTTACCTATTATAATTTCGATCTGCTCTTTCCAAATTTCAACTTTGCTACTTTCAACTTAAGTTAAGGAGAGTGTAAACGTTCAAACATATTTGTCTAACTTAACGTTTTTATTTGTACCTTTTTATCAGACATCAGCGCACCGCACACGTTTAAACCATATAAAAAACAATGTTTCAGTATAATTTTTCCGTAAAACTACCAAATGACTATACTTGCTTCAAAAAGGCAACACATAATTTTGATTTTGATTGTCAAATGTCATTATTTGTCAAAGTCAAAAAACGTTCATGACGTCAGACGTGGGAAATAGGAAAAACATTGGAACTTGGAAGTGGAAAGCAAGATTTGCGGCATCATTGAATTCACACATTCCAGATGCGTATTTCGTATGGGAAATTTGGATAAGAGGTTTCCGTAACAATCAGTAAAAATGCCAAAAGAGCAATATCGCGAGACATACGTCGGCAGAAAAATGTGAGTGAGGTTATGTTTACATGGTTTAATAACATTAATTTTCTATTATCTGGAATAAATATATTGTTATAATCAATGTGACCACATCATAATTGAATTAGAAATGTTTTCCTTCATCTTTCTCATCTTTCATAGAGGATTCCCTCTCCTTTGAGAGGAGAGGGAATTCAGGAAATGGGCATCTTTTTTTTAAGGTATGCTTTTCTTTCACTCTGTACTACATGTTATTTTGCCCATTACATGCCATTTCAATCAAGCTATATACCTAAAAAATACATATGGAAACAGGTGTATAATTTCTCTGTAACATTGCAGTTCCCATGTTACCTTCAATGTGGACAGTCCATCGAACATCCAGCAGGCGGCCCATATCCAGGTCATCACAAAGAACCTATACGCTCAGGATGGTCAGAGAGTGCCCGCCAGTTATGGAGTACTTGATAGGAGGATGGTGAGTGATCAAAGATCCAAACAGTGGGCTAGTTCTGTATCATTAGTTAGCATTAGCAACATGCACTGGATTATTAACTAAGAAAATGGAGCCAAAAATCCTACTTTTGTATTATTTTTGCTCAAGTTAACAACCTCGGTTAGTATTATGGTAGTAGTATGGTATTATGTCAACATATCCTGCTCGTTGGTTACAAAAAAAAAAGATTTTGGCTGCATTTTCTTTGTTAATAACTCAGTGCGAGTTGCTGATAACAATACAGAACAGAAGAATCAGTCTACAGGTTGATAAAATAGTTTGATAATTGTAGAACCTGATTCTTGTAGAATCAATAGTTGTTTTGTGACTAGCTGTGACTTTTGTTTCAGGGCACAAATCAAAAAGACGCTAACTGTGAGACATGTGGTTTGGGGCTGGCAGAGTGTGTCGGTCACTATGGGTACATAGAGCTGGCTTTGCCAGTGTTCCATGTCGGATACTTCAGATCTATTATCACCATACTGCAGACTATATGCAAGGTAAGGTATGAAGTAGTCATCTGGTTGAAGTAGGACTATTACAGATTGTCTTTTGATCTGTAATTTTCTCCATCAAGGTTCTTTAAAATTCTTAGAAAACTGTTCAAGAAGCTAGTTCTAACTGTTCAAGAAAATCTATCATTAGTTCAGCTAGATGTAAATACTTTAATGATAATCTGATTTCATATTTTTTTTCTGAACTATTTTAGAACTGTGCAAAAGTGATGCTGCCTGAGGTAATCAAGAAATCTTTCCGTCGGAAGTTTATGAACCCGGAACTATCGTACCTCCACAAGAAAACCCTCAGAGCTGCTGTGTTAAAGAAGGCAAAGACCAGCAATAAGTGCCCATACTGTGATGAACTGAATGGTATTGTAAAGAAGAGTCCTACTGGTATCTTAAAAATAATACATGATAAGTACAGAATGAAGAAGCCTACGGACCCCATTGTCCAGAAAGTTCTGAAGGAGTTCAATGAAGCTAAGGAGTCTAATAAGGAATTGGCGACTATGATTAATAGTGGATTGATTATTGAGCTTAGTCCTTTGGAGGTATGTAAAGTGTATTTACTTTTATTACTTCAAAAACTCAGAGATGCATGCTGGAATCAGAAGGTTAGGTAACCCTCGACTTGAAATCTGAACTTTTTGGCTATCACCTCATATGAAGGAAAACATGGTGAAGAAACCTTATATGCCAGAGAGCTTACCACAATGTTCTCAAAGTAGTTTGTATTCTGCCAATCTGCACTTGGTAAGAGTGGTGTGTTATGGCATATATAACAAACCCCTCATTATGAGGGCCCAGTAGTAAAATAGGGTTGAGAAAGAGTAAGGGAGTTAAGTCTGAATTCAATCTCTAGGGGTCGTAAGCTCGAATTATAGGCATGTAATGTCATATTTATGTACATTTGACTACAATAGAATCTTGAGTATCCGGGTACACTGGTCTTTTACAATATCTTTTTTGTTGTTTTGTGATTAACACATTACATTATGTACTACATAATATGTACAACATCTGCTTTTCTTCATATACAACAATAATCGAGTTTCTACTGTACTTAATTTGGATGTTTTTAAATCTGGTTTTCTGCTGTTCAGGTTCTAAACCTGTTCCGTCGCATCCCGGACGAGGATATCCCACTGCTGGGTATGAATGCGAAAAGTTCAAGGCCTGAGGACTTGATACTGACGCGCCTGCCCGTGCCGCCACTGTGCATACGACCCAGCGTCGCTTCCGATATTAAAGCTGGAACGTGAGTTACATAGTTTTTTTTACAAATTTCAAGTTAGTACTTCTGCAGGGCTAGACAATGTCACTTAAGCGTTTGGCGTTAACGCTAGTCGCTAGTCGACAAAAATGTATGGACAAAACAAATGACTGTAGAAAAACCACGACATTAATTAACTAAACACGCTGTGTTTGATACTGTCGGCTGTCAATTGTCAAGCGAAGTAGGTACGCTAAAGTTATCTACAAGGTTCGCGAGAACGCCAGCGAGCGTTGAAGTTAGCGTAGTTAATTATTCAAACACAGCGTGTTTAGTTAATTAATGTCGTGGTTTTTCTACAGTCATTTGTTTTGTGGTCGATTCTGTTGTGCAAAATCTCTAACCTAAACTAATTTAAAATAGTGCCATCCTTTTCAAACTGTTGCCTATGGAAAAGGATAGCACCATTTTAAATTAGTTTAGTTTAGAGATTTTGCACAACAGAATCGACCACATTGTCTAGCCCTGCTGATCTGATCAGCGGGGCTAGACAAAGTCACAAGCGTTTGGCGTTAACGTTAGTCGACAAAAATGTGTACCAAACGCTTGTGACTTTGTCTAGGCCCGCTGATCGCAGCTTCAGGTCTCCATGTGGTCTAGGAGCTAGCAACGTTTTCGAGAAAGAATTTTAGGTGAGCTGGTTTTGTGATATGTTGTCTTTCTTGCACTTTCGGTTAGAGTCTGGGCTATCTGGCTGGCAGAAGCCGTTGCGTTTATTACTGCGCATCCTATTTGCAGCTTACGCGTCCACAATGTTTATACCAATGTTGTCGGGGCTACTAATTGCCCTTAAAATAACTACAGGCGCACTATCATTTATGATGACGTTTCATTTTTGTATTAGTCAATAATTGTCAACCACATACGAGTTAACATATGAAACGTCATCATAAATGGTAGTGCGCCTGTAATAATTTTAAGGGCAATTAGTAGCCCCAACAACATTGGTATAAACATTATGGAGGCGTAAGCTGCAACACCTGGACAGACCAAGGATGCGCATTAATGAACGCAACGGCTTTCGGCTTCCAGATGGCCCCGACTCTAACCGAAAGTGCAAGAAGGACGACATATCACAAAATCAGCTCTTCTAAAATTCTTACTTTTCAAACGTTGCTAGCTCCCGTACCAATGGTCCCTGGTGTCACGTTGACCGTCCCCGATCTATTGTGACGAAGTTAGTACTTAAGTGTAGTCCCACCTCATGCAGCCAAAGATGTTATTGTCGTACTAACTTGGAATTGGCTAGTAACCCCAACGGTTCTTTTACGATATCGCACGGAACTGTAAACCGCTTGGCGGTACGTCTTCGCCGGTATAATGGTAACAAGCCGCAGTCAAAGTTTACCACCACAATTTTACTGCCAAAACCTTACCAATTGCAAAAGATTAAGATAAACTTGAATTTTGCAGGCAGTTGCATGCAATTTACCTCAAAATGCGAATCGTAACAAAGGTTAACAAAGATACATGGACTCTTCTGTAGTTCGTCCACTTCATGGTCAGTTATTACATTACAGCTTCAAGCTTTTTGGTCTGGTGGGAGGCTTCGGCCGTGGCTAGTTACCACCTGTTTAGGTTAGCTGTAGGAATTAAGATTTAGAGCATACATTGTTAGCTAGTAGTTATTAGTATAAGAAAATCAGAAGTTGAAGATCCGGCTCAATAGATGGCGCTGTACGGAATTAACTCGCGCTGTCATTGTGCTAAACTGCAAAATGGACATCGGGCCGGTGATCTTCATTCGGCAGTTCTACGAAATCACGGTACGGTTTTTTTATATACGTTTGTAGCTTAGTTTTACAGTCAGCGTGGTTTAGGGTACCTCGGGTGCACGGTACAAAGTGGTCCTTCGAGCCGGACCTAGGCCGAGACTCGGATTTTTGAGCACCCACGCAGTGTGTTGTTAGGTGGTGAATGGTGTTGTGCTAGTGATGTGACAGTGACAGTGACAGTCATAGTGAAGTGCCCATAGTTATGGATTGTATTTGAATGGGTATGGTCGCGTGTCAAGGTAGAATTTGAACTTTATTTTTCTCAAGTTAGCTGTCAAAGACTTTGTAATTTTTTTGTTATTTTTAGAACTTTGATAAATTTAAACAGTAAATTGACTTTGAAAAAATAGTGAATATTTAACTTGAGAACTTTAACTTTGAATGTGATGTGCTTCTGGGACTTAGATTATTTTCGTGAACTAGAGACTTAGAAAAATTTCGTGAATTTTGACTTTGAAATTTTTTGGGACTTAGAAAAATTTCGTAAATTAGGACTTTGAAAAATTTTGTGAAGTTTAACATAGAATATTTTTGGGACTTAGAAAATTTTCGTAAATTGGCACTTAGAAAATTTTTGTGAATTTGAACTTTGAAAAATCTTGGGACTTAGAATAATTTTGCTTATGTTCGACTTAAGAAATTCTGTGATATTTTAACTTAGAAAATTTTCGCATAATTTATTCAACTTAGGACTTAGCAATTTTAAGTGAAGACATTTACTACTTTGCCTATGAGAGTTGATGTTAATTATTAGATGTCAAATATGGAGTCCTTGTTTGTACTGCAAGATAATACTTTATCAACAATAACAAAAACTTTGGTAAACATCAAAAGGTCTCCAAAGGCTAGGTTAACAATAAACTATGTCAAGGTTAAACTCGAAACCTTAGAAAAATATTGGGAAGATTTCAGAGAAACGCATAAACAAATACTGAAGATTGCAACACCAGAACAAAGAAGCAGGCATGAATATTTCGAAGAAGATGTTTATGCCAAAGGTGAAGAAGAATATATTACGGCCAAGTGCGAAATGAAAGAAATTTTAGAAAGAATGCAACCCCAGCATTCCGCACATCAATATAACAGAGGAAACACCAATCAAGAAGTAAAATTGCCAAAAATCAGTATTCCGCAATTTAATGGGAATTACAATGACTGGAATACTTTCCAAGATTTATATCTGTCACTCATCCACTCGAATACGTCACTGAGTAATATACAGAAAATGCATTACCTGAAAACAAGCTTGACCGGTGAAGCAGAGCATCTACTGAAGCACATACCAATCGCTGATAAAAATTATGAAGTGGCCTGGGACACGCTAAAAGAGAGATACAACAACAGAAGAGTAATTGTCAATACAATATTCAATAGATTACTGTCACAAAAGAAACTCACCTATGCAACCGCCAAGGGAATCAAGGATTTATTAGATATCACTACAGAATGCCTCAATAATCTGAAGAACAACGACGTGAAGGTTGATAACTGGGATCCTATATTAATACACATTTTTGTTAATAAACTAGATCAAGAATCACACAAGGAATGGGAAGAAGAGTTAAAAGACTTACCAGTACAAGAGCTTCCGACATGGAAAAGGTTTCAAGACTTCCTTGTAGGAAAATTCAGAGTTTTAGAAATGGTTCAACCTACACAGTCTAAAGAAAAGGAAAGGCCTAGTTTAAAAACCAAATCATTTCACACCGCTGCACCAGAAAAAAGTTCATCAGAAACTATTTGCACTTACTGTAAAGGAGATCACATAATTTTGAAGTGTCAAGAGTTTTTAAAGCTACAACCATCCAAGAGATCAGAGTTTGTGAAGAATGAGAGACTATGTTTTAACTGTTTATGGCCAGGGCACGGCGTGAGTTATTGTAGACATAAGATGACCTGTCATAAATGCAGGAGAAAGCACCACACACTTTTACATGAGACAAGCCCGAAGAACTTAGAAAAAACCGATACCGAACCGAGAGAGAGAGAGTCAAAAGAAGAAACAAAAGCAAGTACTCCAAACATATTATCCCATGTATCTACCCAGAGCAACGTAACATTGTTAGCTACAGCTTTAGTTAACATCCGTACGAGTAGAGGAGAACAAACGGTTAGAGCTCTGATAGATCCATGTTCTCAGGAATCGTTTATATCAGAATCAACAGCGCAACGATTACAACTGAGAAAAAGAGAAATAGAAGGACAAGTTACGGGGGTTGGCAAAATGTCTTCTCCTTTAAAGCATGCGGTAGAGTTAGAAATCGCATCACGATTGAATCCTAAATTCAAATTGAGATGCACCGCATTTGTCGTCAAACAAGTAACCGAGATAATGCCTGCTAAGAAAATAAATAACGATAAATGGATTCACTTCACAGGACTGCAATTAGCCGATCCAGGTTACTGTAATCCGGGATCCATTGATATACTGCTAGGAGTGGGTATTTATACAGAGATATTGATGACCGGAATAATAAAAGGGAATAAAGGAGTACCAAGTGTCATTGCTCAACAGACACAATTTGGCTGGATAATTTCTGGAGGAGGAGCACAATCAGAACATTCTCTGAACAGGATCAGCGTCAGTATGTACCTTAATGTTAGCTTAGATACCATGCTGCAGCGATTCTGGGAAGTGGAATCTTTAGAGCACAAGAACGCCCTCACTGCATTAGAAGTTAGAGCGGAGAAAGTTTACGAGCAGACCAGAAGACAAGCTGATGGTAGATATATTGTAAGTTTACCATTCAGAACAGACAATCCAAGCCTACCCGAAAATTCGAGAGCAATTGCACTGAAGAGATTTAAGAGCTTAGAGAACAGGTTAGACTTTAAAAGGCACAGAGAAGAATATAACAGAGTTATGCATGAGTATTTAGAATTGGAACATATGGAACTTGTAAGACCAGAACAGATGCAAAACAAAGCAGTGTACCTCCCGCATCACACCGTGATAAGGGAAGATAAGGAGACAAGCAAGGTACATGTCGTGTTTGATGCAACAAATGGAATTTCCTTGAATGACGAGTTATTGATAGGCCCATCGATACAGGAAGAGTTGAGAAATATAATAATCCGATGGAGATTACACAAGATATGCTTCGTGGCAGATATCGTAAAAATGTATCGCCAAATAAGAGTGCGTCCAGAAAACTGTGATTATCAGAGAATTTTGTACAGATTTAATCCAAACAGATGGATTCCTTTCGTAAAGAATAAAGTGATTGAAATACGTAATGAGCTCGATACACACTGGTCCTATGTAAACACAAAGGAAAACCCTGCAGATCCAGCATCTAGAGGTATTGGTCCAAGTCAGTTGAAGACATGTGAATTGTGGTGGAAAGGACCTCAGTTTCTTCATGAAGATGGATTGACACTACCAACTGTAGATATACCTGAAACAGAAGAAGAGAAACGCATATCGGTGAAATGTGCAATGATAAATGTCACTACAGATGAAGTAGAATTGAAAATTACGTTATTGAAGAAGTACTCATCCTTAACGAAACTACTACATGTTGTTGCATACTGTCGAAGGTGGAAGAATCTGAAAGGGAAAGAGAAATTACCCAAACACATAACAAGTCAAGAGAAAGAAGAAGCCCTTACCGTATGTTTGAAAATAGCACAAGAGATCGAATTTCCAGACGAAGTAGCAAACCTGAAAAAGAAAAAAGCAATTAAAACAAGTAGTAGATTGTTACCATTAAATCCTTACCTGGATGACGATGGAGTTGTTAGAGTTGGAGGTAGACTGAAACATGCAAAAATAGAATTTAATAGGAAACACCCTATCATAATTACAAAAGACAATGTTCTCTTGCCATTATTACTGCGCGAAGCACAGTTACAAATCTTACATGGTGGTTATCAATTGATGTCTACATACTTGAGAAGTAAGTATTGCATTATTAAAAGAGGCCAAAGTATTAAACGATACTTCCGAAAATGTATATTGTGTGCTAGATACAACGCTACTGCTGGCGAACAAATGATGGGTGACTTACCAGATGTTAGAGTGACCCCATCGCGTGCTTTTTCCGTTAGCGGGGTTGATTTCGCTGGACCTGTTACGTCTAGAAGGAGTAAAGGTCGTGGAGCTAAAACGTACAAATCCTATATATGTCTATTCATTTGTATGGCAACCAAAGCCATTCATGTAGAACTGGTAAGCGACATGACAACTGAGGCATTTATAGCAGCATTCAAAAGATTTGTATCCAGACGCGGTCACTACAAGGAGCTATGGAGTGACCATGGTACGACGTTTATCTCTTCAGAAAAGACTTTGTTAGAGATGTGGAGACTGGGAAAAAATGAACTTCCAGTTGAGCTACAAAGTCAATTGGATAATAGAGGCACTAGATGGAAATACATACCGCCGGGAGCACCAAATTTCGGCGGATTAAAGGAAGCCGGTGTAAAGTCGACAAAGTACCACCTGAAACGACTTTTGAAAAATTCGACATTGACATTTGAGGAACTCTACATCGTACTTACTCAAATTGAAGCCTGCCTGAACTCACGACCAATAACAGAAATAGGTGAGGATCTGGATTATTTAACCCCAGGTCACTTTCTGATAGGAGAAGCGATGGAATCCATACCAGATAGAAACTATGATACCGTGAATATGAATAATCTGACCAGATGGCAACTAATACAAAGAACGGTACAAAACTTTTGGAACCACTGGCAGTCCGAATATTTGTCACGGTTACAGCAGCGCCCCAAGTGGCTGAAGCAAAAGAATGATGTGGAGGTTGGGCAGCTTGTATTTATCAAGGATTCTAGACTGCCCCCTGCAGAGTGGCAATTAGGTCGTGTTATCAAAAAATACGAAGGAAAAGATGGGCTCACCCGAATGTACGATGTCCGTACTAACAACGGGGTCAAACAACGAGCCATAACAAAACTTTGTCACTTACCGGACTAGAGCAAGGACTAGACTGTCCTTGGCGGGGGAGGATGTTTAGGTTAGCTGTAGGAATTAAGATTTAGAGCATACATTGTTAGCTAGTAGTTATTAGTATAAGAAAATCAGAAGTTGAAGATCCGGCTCAATAGATGGCGCTGTACGGAATTAACTCGCGCTATCATTGTGCTAAACTGCAAAATGGACATCGGGCCGGTGATCTTCATTCGGCAGTTCTACGAAATCACGGTACGGTTTTTTTATATACGTTTGTAGCTTAGTTTTACAGTCAGCGTGGTTTAGGGTACCTCGGGTGCACGGTACACCACCCTTCCAGCAAAGACGCACCGCCAAGCGATTTAGCGTTCCGGTGCGATGCTGTGTAGAAACCGTTGGGGTAAATTTACTTACCATTCCAAGTTAGTACGATACCATCTAAGACTGCATCATCACTTACCATCAGGTGAGATCGCAGTCAAGTACTAATGTTTGTATCGAAAAAAAAAAAAGCAGTAATGTATTGATGTGTCTCGGTTTGAAAGGTACTGTATAGCAACGTGATTACTGGGAAAAATGACACCTAACAATTATTGATGTCTGAGGATAATGAGCACTGTACAGTGTGCCATATGATTTTGCAGTGAAAATTTAGGGATGTCTTTGTTTATAAAAAAAATTGGTTGCCTGTAAAGTCGGTTTACTGACGATAGTTGAACGTGACAATGTCTTCTTTGTCACTCGTTCCGCGCTCGCGAGGTAACGCCGGTAACGCCGCATGAGCGAGGTAAAGCCGGATGAGTCATGTTTTTTCGTGCGTGCAACCGGCTCTATCGATTTATAAGACGTTGTCACGTCAAAAACAATGTTTGACGTGACAACGTCTTATAAATCGATACAGCCGGTTGCACGCACGAAAAAACATGACTCATCCGGCGTTACCTCGCTCATGCGGCGTTACCGGCGTTACCTCGCGAGCGCGGAACGAGCGACAAAGAAGACGTTGTCACGTTCAACTATCGACAGTAAACCGACTTTACAGACAACCAATGTTTTAGCAACGAAGACGACCTCACAATGAAGCAGTCCGAGATCCTGCTGATCAACGACGTGATATCCCGGCACGTGGCCAGCGGCGGCAAGAGCGAGCTCGTGCAGGAGGACTGGGACTATCTGCAACTTCACGCCGCTCTATACATAAACAGCGAAATGTCTGGCATCCCGCTCTCTATGCAGGTGATAATTTAGATCTTCCGCAAAACTTATCTGACCCGTCGCCTTATTACGTATCTCGTGACAGGTTTGCGACAAGCGTAAAGCTCCGTTGCCGTCAAACGTCATTTTTCTATGTTTTTTGTCGTTCTACTGAATATTGAGTGAAGGATAGGTCAGTATAAAGGTTGTGCCTGTGTTTGCACACATACATACAAGTATCTCCCGCGTGGATGGAAAATTTGCAGACTACCCGCCGTGGTCCGATTAGCTTCTATTTTCTCAAGGACTTAATTTCTGTAACAAACATATCTGCAAAAGAATAAATATCTCTGTGTTTGACAGCCGAAGAAACCCGGGCGCGGACTGGTGCAGCGTCTGAAGGGCAAGCAGGGTCGCTTCCGCGGGAACCTGTCCGGCAAGCGAGTGGACTTCTCCAGCCGCACTGTCATATCCCCTGACCCTAACTTGCAGATTCAGGAGGTGATCATTAGGCACATTTTGGATTGAAAATTTCTTCAGACACGTTTGGCAAATCTGAGATGGGTAAAACCAATTGAACTCGTCACCGTGACTGATGCTGATAAAATTGCGCCAAATAAAGGAGCCCCAAAATAAAAATCCACTGCTAGAGTTATGCAATGTCCGTCCGAGTGTGGAGTCGCTGAGAAAACAAAAGCACCATATAATGAAAGGATTGACCGTAGCAAGCGAAAAAATTGCCGTTAAATATCGTAGATGCGCAAGGAATCCTTCCGCGATATGAATCCTTATGAATCACATAACTGTTGAAGTTTCGCCACCATTATGGTAGTGTAAACTGTTTATTGACCTGCGCAAACAGGTCAATAAACAGTTTACATAGACATGCAGAAAGTAAGCGCATAAATAATCATTCTCCTTTGACACAATGTTCGAAATGCCTGGGATATGGACACTCAAGGAAATCATGCACAACTGAGATAGTACTCACTGTGTGTGCTAAGACAGCTTAGCACACACGTGAAACTGACATTTCATGTAGTCACGATCACTGTGAAAGTGTCAAGAGTTCAATGAAAGAAAAAAAAGATGGGGAAAAGCCCATCTTAAACAGCGGTGTCGGTTACATTGCCGCGAGTTCAATAGTTTTTTCTCATCTCAAAAATGCTAAATGCGCCTGAAGAAATGTTTACTTCAAAAAACAATGTTTTCATTTGAAAGCATACTTTAAAGCCCCGTTTATCATCACTGGTTTCAGGTAGGAGTGCCCGTCCATGTAGCAAAGATCCTGACTTACCCGGAACGAGTGTTTCCGGCCAACCTGCTGTGGCTGCGCAAACTTGTGTGCAACGGGCCGGACGTTCATCCCGGAGCTAACTATGTGCAGCAGAGGGGCTTCAGCCACAAGAAGTTCCTCAAGTACGGGAACAGAGAGAAAATCGCCCAGGAGTTAAAGGTACCTTAATGACATCACATCATAGCACATTACTCTAATATTATAAAGGTATAAATAAGGTTTATATATGTATGAGTGTGAATCTTTGTTAACGCTTCTTCTTCATTATGTTGACAATGGATAAGGGAGAATTTTAGAAAAACCTATGGGAGATTCTCGAGTGCTGTTGCGACTTGAATTTTGCTCTTTATTGTGTCGTAGCTAAAATTGAATTTAATTAAAGCTTATCAAAAATGTCATGAAACGGAACTAACTTCCTCTTTCTACGCTCAATAAAGTTTCTTTGTTGAGGATTGCGTCATTCAATATTTTGTAAACAAATTGTCTAATTACCCCGATGGTCACGCGTGTCGCAGTGCGGCGACATAGTGGAGCGGCACCTGGTGGACGGCGACGTGGTGCTGTTCAACCGGCAGCCGTCGCTGCACAAGCTGTCCATCATGTGCCACCGCGCGCGCGTGCAGCCGCAGCGGACCTTCAGGTGCCTCAGACAAACCACTTCCCCTCCAAGAGCGCTGGTCACGCGTGTCGCAGTGCGGCGACATAGTGGAGCGGCACCTGGTGGACGGCGACGTGGTGCTGTTCAACCGGCAGCCGTCGCTGCACAAGCTGTCCATCATGTGCCACCGCGCGCGCGTGCAGCCGCAGCGGACCTTCAGGTGCCTCAGACAAACCACTTCCCCTCCAAGAGCGCTGGTCACGCGTGTCGCAGTGCGGCGACATAGTGGAGCGGCACCTGGTGGACGGCGACGTGGTGCTGTTCAACCGGCAGCCGTCGCTGCACAAGCTGTCCATCATGTGCCACCGCGCGCGCGTGCAGCCGCAGCGGACCTTCAGGTGCCTCAGACAAACCACTTCCCCTCCAAGAGCGCTGGTCACGCGTGTCGCAGTGCGGCGACATAGTGGAGCGGCACCTGGTGGACGGCGACGTGGTGCTGTTCAACCGGCAGCCGTCGCTGCACAAGCTGTCCATCATGTGCCACCGCGCGCGCGTGCAGCCGCAGCGGACCTTCAGGTGCCTCAGACAAACCACTTCCCCTCCAAGAGCGCTGGTCACGCGTGTCGCAGTGCGGCGACATAGTGGAGCGGCACCTGGTGGACGGCGACGTGGTGCTGTTCAACCGGCAGCCGTCGCTGCACAAGCTGTCCATCATGTGCCACCGCGCGCGCGTGCAGCCGCAGCGGACCTTCAGGTGCCTCAGACAAACCACTTCCCCTCCAAGAGCGCTGGTCACGCGTGTCGCAGTGCGGCGACATAGTGGAGCGGCACCTGGTGGACGGCGACGTGGTGCTGTTCAACCGGCAGCCGTCGCTGCACAAGCTGTCCATCATGTGCCACCGCGCGCGCGTGCAGCCGCAGCGGACCTTCAGGTGCCTCAGACAAACCACTTCCCCTCCAAGAGCGCTGGTCACGCGTGTCGCAGTGCGGCGACATAGTGGAGCGGCACCTGGTGGACGGCGACGTGGTGCTGTTCAACCGGCAGCCGTCGCTGCACAAGCTGTCCATCATGTGCCACCGCGCGCGCGTGCAGCCGCAGCGGACCTTCAGGTGCCTCAGACAAACCACTTCCCCTCCAAGAGCGCTGGTCACGCGTGTCGCAGTGCGGCGACATAGTGGAGCGGCACCTGGTGGACGGCGACGTGGTGCTGTTCAACCGGCAGCCGTCGCTGCACAAGCTGTCCATCATGTGCCACCGCGCGCGCGTGCAGCCGCAGCGGACCTTCAGGTGCCTCAGACAAACCACTTCCCCTCCAAGAGCGCTGGTCACGCGTGTCGCAGTGCGGCGACATAGTGGAGCGGCACCTGGTGGACGGCGACGTGGTGCTGTTCAACCGGCAGCCGTCGCTGCACAAGCTGTCCATCATGTGCCACCGCGCGCGCGTGCAGCCGCAGCGGACCTTCAGGTGCCTCAGACAAACCACTTCCCCTCCAAGAGCGCTGGTCACGCGTGTCGCAGTGCGGCGACATAGTGGAGCGGCACCTGGTGGACGGCGACGTGGTGCTGTTCAACCGGCAGCCGTCGCTGCACAAGCTGTCCATCATGTGCCACCGCGCGCGCGTGCAGCCGCAGCGGACCTTCAGGTGCCCTGACATAAAGAAAGAAAGAAAGAAAACATTATTTCGCAGAAAATTATGCCACATGTAACAAAACAATGCACCTTACGTACTAAAACGATGCCTGAAGATTCCCCCACTCGGGCAACAAATACCAATAATTGCCCAAGTGAGGGAAGCACCAGACACCGCCTGTCACATGTGGCACAACCCGGAAAAGGTCCCAAGCCGCTAAAGCAGTAACGTCTGTTGTACACTGTATTAATGGGACCCGCCCACTTATTACGCAAATCGCGATAGGTTTGCGATAGACGTTAATCTCGCGATCGGTATTGTAAAATGTCACTTTACAATAGAAATAATTATTTCAGCGGATGTACAAATGTCTTGACCCAAACCGCCTCCTTGTAACGTATATCGCGACAGTTGTCAAATATTTTTGCATTGAAGCAGTTACAGTATTTGCCTCTCATCACAGATTTAGGGGTTGGAAACCGAGACCTTTACAATAGGGAAGGGAAACTTTGTGAAGAAACCAGCATGCTGGAGAGGGCATTTTAATTTTCTCAAAAGTGTGCGTAGCCTTTCAACCCATTACCAAACAGTTTTCATTTTGAGAGGAGATCCTTGCCTATTATTGGGACAAAAAAGAGGTTGAAATGACGATTACATGGCTACTTCAGCTTCGTACATAAACCTAGCGTTTGTTTGTTTGTTTGCTGGTTTAGATTCAACGAGTGCGTGTGCACACCTTACAACGCTGACTTCGACGGCGATGAAATGAATATGCACCTCCCGCAGACCGAGGAGGCGAGGGCCGAGGCGCTCATCCTTATGGGGGTAAGACCTTACTATTTTAAAATTGCTGATAAAAGTATGCTGTAATCGATAAATACCCCGCGCACGGAGCTTCAAATAAAGAAAAGAAATTGGTTGCCTGTAAAGTCGATTTACTGACGATAGTTGAACGTGACAACGTCTTCTTTGTCGCTCGTTCCGCGCTCGCGAGGTAACGCCGGTAAAGCCGCATGAGCGAGGTAACGCCGGTAACGCCGGAGAGTCATGTTTTTTCATGCGTGCAACCGGCTCTATCGATTTATAAGACGTTGTCACGTCAAAAATTGGTTGCCTGTAAAGTCGGTTTACTGACGATAGTTGAACGTGACAACGTCTTCTTTGTCGCTCGTTCCGCGCTCGCGAGGTAACGCCGGTAACGCCGGTAACGCCGGATGAGTCATGTTTTTTCGTGCGTGCAACCGGCTCTATCGATTTATAAGACGTTGTCACGTCAAAAAATGTTCCTCTTGTTTAAAAAACTACTTTAATAAATTTTAATATGATAAAACAGACTAATGCCGAGTTGCGCGAAAAAATTTCAAAAATTTAGTCGTACTTAAACTAATTTAATCACAATCAATGTCAAAAAATGTATGAAATTTTGACATTTTTCGCGATGAAATTAGTTTAAGTAGCACTTAAATTTTTTAATTTATTTCGTGCAACTCGGTGTAAGTGTATAGAAAAAAAATAGTTCCACTTTTATCTGCAATATGGCGTGGGTTTCTATTTTTTGGTTGGACCATGCACCATAATTGTTATCATTTCTCCACATTCAGAATAAATCGAACCTGGTAACGCCGCGTAACGGCGAACTGCTAATCGCGGCGACACAAGACTTCATCACCGGCGGGTACCTCATCACCCAAAGAGACACTTTCTTCACCAAGGCCGAGGCCCAGCAGCTGGCATGCTGTCTGCTGGCTGGACCTGACAGCAGCATGAGGATTGACATGCCCCCGCCTGCTATACTGAAGCCCAGGATGCTCTGGACTGGAAAGCAGATCTTTAGGTATGTACTGAGATATGTCTCAAAGATTAAAAGCCCTTTTCATTAAAGTGGATGGGGACATCCGGCTGCAAAAAAATTTAGTTTTTTTAAAATAGGAGGCTGAATATACATTTAAGGCTTATGGCAATGAGTTTTAGGAGCATTAATTATGCAAAAACTACATGTTTTTTAATAAAAACTTTTCAAAATTTCCCATTCACCCGTTATTGGTTCCCGAAAGATCATTTTCTGCAGTTTTTATTAAAAACGTGTAGTGTATGCATAAATGTTATGCTTGCAAAACTTATTGCAATAAGCCTACAATGTATATTTAGCCTACTATTTAGCAAAAAACTAATTTAAAATTGGAATTACGCGGGCTACTTTGACTCTTTTTCATTTTCGAACGCGAAGTTTGTTGTTATAAAAAAGTGATGCACCTAAAATTGAGCACAAATTCTTTCTGACTTCCATACAACTCGACTCTTTTGTTGTAGTTTAATAATGAAGCCGAATAAACGCTGTGAAGTCAAAGCGAATCTGGAGACGAAAGGCAAGAACTATACAGGCAACCAGGACATGTGCGTGCAAGACTCCTGTAAGTTTCTCCTTACTATTAATTTGTGACGAATAATGAGGTCCAAATTGATTTCAAATATGTTTTTTTTTAATTTTCACTTCTGGCCGCATTCTCAGACGCCAAGTCTTTCACTTTGTCAAAAAGGCACCCATAGAAGCAGAGTAAAATAATACCAATTTGAAGTTGAATAATTCTTGTTTTTTATGATTCCAAGATGTCATAATCAGGAACTCGGAGCTGGTGTGCGGCTCGATGGACAAGAGCACGCTGGGCTCGGGCACCAAGAGCAGCATATTCTACATCCTGCTGAGGGACTGGGGCGAGGAGTACGCCGTCAGGGCCATGTGGAGGTGAGCCCGAGATGTCACAATCAGGAACTCGGAGCTGGTGTGCGGCTCGATGGACAAGAGCACGCTGGGCTCGGGCACCAAGAGCAGCATCTTCTACATCCTGCTGAGGGACTGGGGCGAGGAGTACGCCGTCAGGGCCATGTGGAGGTGAGCCCGAGATGTCACAATCAGGAACTCGGAGCTGGTGTGCGGCTCGATGGACAAGAGCACGCTGGGCTCGGGCACCAAGAGCAGCATCTTCTACATCCTGCTGAGGGACTGGGGCGAGGAGTACGCCGTCAGGGCCATGTGGAGGTGAGCCCGAGATGTCACAATCAGGAACTCGGAGCTGGTGTGCGGCTCGATGGACAAGAGCACGCTGGGCTCGGGCACCAAGAGCAGCATCTTCTACATCCTGCTGAGGGACTGGGGCGAGGAGTACGCCGTCAGGGCCATGTGGAGGTGAGCCCGAGATGTCACAATCAGGAACTCGGAGCTGGTGTGCGGCTCGATGGACAAGAGCACGCTGGGCTCGGGCACCAAGAGCAGCATCTTCTACATCCTGCTGAGGGACTGGGGCGAGGAGTACGCCGTCAGGGCCATGTGGAGGTGAGCCCGAGATGTCACAATCAGGAACTCGGAGCTGGTGTGCGGCTCGATGGACAAGAGCACGCTGGGCTCGGGCACCAAGAGCAGCATCTTCTACATCCTGCTGAGGGACTGGGGCGAGGAGTACGCCGTCAGGGCCATGTGGAGGTGAGCCCGAGATGTCACAATCAGGAACTCGGAGCTGGTGTGCGGCTCGATGGACAAGAGCACGCTGGGCTCGGGCACCAAGAGCAGCATCTTCTACATCCTGCTGAGGGACTGGGGCGAGGAGTACGCTGTCAGGGCCATGTGGAGGTGAGCCCGAGATGTCACAATCAGGAACTCGGAGCTGGTGTGCGGCTCGATGGACAAGAGCACGCTGGGCTCGGGCACCAAGAGCAGCATCTTCTACATCCTGCTGAGGGACTGGGGCGAGGAGTACGCCGTCAGGGCCATGTGGAGGTGAGCCCGAGATGTCACAATCAGGAACTCGGAGCTGGTGTGCGGCTCGATGGACAAGAGTACGCTGGGCTCGGGCACCAAGAGCAGCATCTTCTACATCCTGCTGAGGGACTGGGGCGAGGAGTACGCCGTCAGGGCCATGTGGAGGTGAGCCCGAGATGTCACAATCAGGAACTCGGAGCTGGTGTGCGGCTCGATGGACAAGAGCACGCTGGGCTCGGGCACCAAGAGCAGCATCTTCTATATCCTGCAACTATACAGACCAGCGCTTGACTGTGATCTGATGTGACGCTGAAGGAAAGTGATGATACAGTCTAAGGTGGAAGTTGGAACGCACTTGCCTAGGAAATGTCTATTCACTCTTGTTTTAAAGGCGCCAAAGTTGTAAGTGGCGGGAAAGACAGTGCATGGAAGAGTATTCTTTGCAGTGCGTATCAGGAATTCAGGAACGAGGAATCAAACCGCTTTGTACTTGTCTTAAGTATGTATACTATATAGCAGGTGTGGCCAACTTGATTGGACCCAAGATCTCTTGTTCACTAACGAGACCCTGTGCGATCTACCAATTACTACTTTTTTGAAATCTTGACCAGACTATGACCTTGCTTTAAGAAATATGTCGCAGCGCAGAGTAATAATTTCGTTTTGTACATCATGTGCTCCATTTGAAATGTATCTGCAAATTTTGTAGCCAATTCATAGATATCACTATGATCAATGGAATCATTGAACGGATAACTGATGAATTGAACCAAGTTCTCAATTTTTCTGAAATCACCAAAGCGAATTTTGAAGTCTGCTACCACTGCGCTAATTTCTGTCGTATATTTCTCAAAAATGAAATTGTAGGTAGGATGTTTTTCCATATTATGATCCTTGATGTTAACAAATTGTTTAAATTTTTTCTTCTCTATGTCAACTATCATAGACGCTGTTTGACATTGAAACGCTGCAATAGAACTCATCATTTCTGTTAATGTATTCTTGCCTTGTAGATTCAGATTTAATGTACTCAGTTTTCCAGTATTCCGCTTATTGGTCATCACGCGCCGAAATCAAAAGACTATACTGCGTAAAATAGAGGATAAATACCGTGACGGAACAGCGATTGAAAAATTATAAAAGATGATGCGTCCAGCAGTAGGTGATTACGTTGGGTAGCCTGGTCTACGTATTTATATTTTTTGCCTTGCCACGATCGACTGGACTAACAGTCGCGATCGACCGGTCGATCGCGATCGACCTGTTGGCCACCCCTGCTATATAGGGACTTACAGCCTTTTCGATGCCTTGCAGTTGTATGGTAAAAAGGGAACCAAATTAAATAGTTTCTGAGCACACTCTTCGAAGTATATTCTATTGAATACCGACAGACAGGCACAAATTCTAATGAAATTTTTTGGCTGGTGTTTAGATTGGCGCGCATGGCTTCCTACTATATGATGAACCGTGGCTTCAGCTTTGGTATTATCGACGTTACGCCGGGGAAGAAACTCATAGAGGCCAAAAACAAGCTCCTAGAGTCTGGGTTAGTACGTTATTAAATATCAATCTACGCTCCATATTGATATTCAACATCCTAAATGTCTGGATAATGACCTTTAAATCAGCGTATAGAGAAAGCCGAATAATAATTCAGCTTTCAAACAATAAAAACAAGATCTTCGTTCATCAGTTCGGGGCACATCCCATAGTTTAAATATCGAGGGATAACAGAAATTGCTAATCTTTTCTTTAATGCAACGCATCTCTTTTATACACTTGGGATCACGTCATCTCACTTGATATGTTACTGAATTTCATTTTCAAGTTGCAATACAATTAGATTGTCATTTTACACCAAATTATTGTGCTGGTGGCAAAAAGTGATGCCCATTATGTATTGCTCAGGATTTTTGGGGTACAAATTTTCCGTTTATCTTTAATTGTTGTTGTAACCAAAAGGTACTCTAAATGTGACGCGTACATCCTGGAGATGGAGAAAGGCACACTGCAGTGCCAGCCCGGCTGCACCATGGAGGAGACCTTGGAAGCGATGATGTTAAGCGAACTCAGTAGTATCAGGTAACTTATTTTTTTAATTTCTAAATACATGTAAAAAGTTTCGGGCTCGGATTCGGATTTGAGCCCGCGTCTTTTTTTTAACGCTTACAAATTGCAATATTAAAGTATTAAAATATAACTTAAATCGATGTGTCATGCCAGGAGAGATTCGCCGTCTTCAGAACTACATTTAGATCTCAACTCTTCTCACCATACGATATTGAATGTAGCTCCTATTTTCCTTCTATATTTTTGATGGCATTATTTTTCTAGAGAGTTGGCTGCTAAAGCTTGCTTCCGTGAGCTCCATCCTACAAACGCGCCTCTTATAATGGCTCAGAGTGGATCCAAAGGTAAGAAGACAGGATATTGAGCGCATTTGCCAAGAATTTTTTTTTTCATTTTTTTTTTCAATTTCTTCCATTCCGGATTAATTATTTGTCCATTGAAATAAGGAAAGTATGTAAGTAAATGTTTAATATAAAAGCTTATAGACCAGCAAATTAAACCGACAAAATCATGCCTCGACAAACATGATTGACATACATGCCTCGAGTTTAACATTTACAAAAAAATTGGTTGTCTGTAAAGTCGGTTTACTGACGATAGTTGAACGTGACAACTCTCGCTTGCACTTCAAGCCTTACATGGAACGCCTCAGAGCGAGGTAACGCGAGCGAGGTAACGCCGGATGAGTCATGTTTTTTTGTGCGTGCAGCCGGCTCTATCGATTTATAAGACGTTGTCACGTCAAAAAAATTGAAAAGAATTTGATATATTTACAAATTTTATTTTTTCCTACTAGTAGGTAGGTACGCTGTATTATTGGATTGTTGTCACAGGTTCCAACATCAACATATCGCAGATGATAGCGTGCGTGGGGCAGCAGGCGCTCAACGGGAAGCGCGTGCCCAACGGGTTCGAGGATCGCTCCCTGCCGCACTTTGAAAGACATTGTTAGTTCTTGATTTTTTTATAGCATAGATACGAGTCAAGCTTTACCCATCCAGGTATCGTCCAGGCCCGAAAATTTAAATTTTATTTAGTTTTTCGCAAATTGTTGAGAAATTATACATCTAAGTCTTATGGCAATGGGTTTTGCGAACATAACGTTTATGCATCTACATGTTTTTCATAAACAATTTTGTCAACAACACTCATTTACTTCACATTGGTTCCCGATAGCTCCAAATCTGGGAAACTGCAGAAAATAATCATTAGGGAACCAGTATGGGGTGAATGGGAATTTGTGAGAAAATTATTACAATATATCAATTAATACAATAAATTAGCTCTTGTCTACTTCCAAGGGTCTTTGCCATTTGAAAATTCACTATATAATTGTAATAAATTTAAGTATAGAGAAACCATTACTTAACTACTGGTAAGGCTAAATCGGAACCGATAAAAATTAAAAATAAATGTTTCGTAATGGAGAAATCTTCTCTATGTCACAGCGAAGATCCCAGCGGCCCGTGGTTTCGTGGAGAACAGTTTCTACTCGGGTTTGACGCCCACGGAGTTCTTTTTCCACACCATGGGCGGCCGAGAGGGCTTGGTGGACACTGCTGTCAAAACCGCCGAGACTGGGTACCTGCAGCGACGACTTGTGAAGGTTAGAATCAGTCTATGTTCATTGAATCAAGAGTTCATATTAAAGTTAACAGTATCTCTATCTATATTATATACTATAGAATATAGATAGTAGATAAAGAGAAAGATTGGATACCATGTCTTGTCCATTTCGGAATCTTAAAAAATTATATCATTTCCAATGTCAACACTTATAATAAATATAAAAACAGACATTCATTTTTAATAAACGTGCAATCTCAACTTGAAGATAGAGGTCGTTTCACAAATAGCATCTCGAAAACTCCTAAAACGAGGTCACATCCCATTATTTATTTATACAAATTGGAGCACAACCTATATCATGCTGCCATCATACTCTCTTAATACAAATTAACGTTTAAAAACTTGTTTTTTAAAATATTTTTGAATGGCAATTTATTAAAGGTAAAGCAGTTTCCTTTTTAAAAGTGCTGCTCATAGCAAATTGTTTTACATTGAAGATTTGATTATTTTTATTATTTGACACTATCCTACAGTTAATTGTGCTCCTTCGTCAGTCACTAGAAGACCTGGTGCTCCACTACGACATGACAGTGCGCAACGCGACCAGCGAGGTGGTGCAGTTCCGTTACGGCAGCGACGGACTCGATCCCTCCTACATGGAGGGCCGCGACCGGCCCGTGGAGCTTGGGCGAGTAATGGCACACGTACGCGCGTTGTGCCAGTCCAGGTACGTCCACGTACGTACGTATGAAATAGTGTTTTACAAATTGTGTTCCTCTATCAGTTATAAGGTGACCTGGTGCACCAATGCGACATAAAATATTTAGCTGTCGGTTTAGTAAAATTATTATGGTGGAATTCAAAACATCAAAGATCATACAGATATTGTATCAATATAAAAATAAAATGTCGCATAAATAGTAGACTTATTTATCAGTTCTGATAAAATATGGCTAAAAAAGTTTTCTTGCAGCAATTGTTTAAATGATTGTTTCTTTATCCTCAGAGACGAAGAACCTTTAGATGGCGACGGTATTGTGGTTGCTGCAGAAGAAACCCTCGCTCTGGATGATTTCAAGACGTGCCCTGAAGAGTTTAAAGTTGAAATGCTGTATGTAAAATCATTAGTTAGCAAAATTCAATGGAATATTTAACCACAAAAAAAGGAAATAAGGCGTCACTACAGATCTGTTTCAATCTGTTCATGAGAGATGGGCCATTGTAGTGTGTTGTTGAGGCCATAAGCGATAAAATAAATGCTCCTTTTGTGGATTTGTCAGAAATTACCTCAAGAAGATTGCCAACCGCGTGCGTATCCTGCGCGGCAAGTACGCGGCCTGCGGCTCCGTCGCAAACCAGCTGGAGCGGCTCACGCTGACGCAGCTCGTGCGCTTCATCCGCGTGTGCCACGACAAGTACCAGCGGAGCATCATCGAGCCCGGCACCGCTGTGGGCGCTCTCGCTGCGCAGGTAGAACTCTCTTTCTAGCTCGTTGCTACTAGCCCCGCGAGCGAAACGCCTTATACTAGCTCACGTGCTCGATACTCGAGTGATGATGGTCGTCATGGCTGGGGGAGCCATCGCTCGCAGGTAGTCTTGCCGCACTGGATACGTACATCCCACCACCAGTACAAAGAGGTTAGTACAGGTTTTTGTACGAATTCTTCCATTGATTTACAGCCAGCGCCATATATTTACCGTCGCTGACATGCGGCTAACAATAGATGGCGCTGGCTTTGAATGTATGGAAGAATTCGATTCGTATGTACGATGCGAGTCGACTCGAAATTCATACAAAAACCTGTACTAACCTCTTTGGACTGGTGGTGGGGAGACTACCTGCGAGCGATGGCTCCCCCAGCCATGACGACCATCATCACTCGAGTATCGAGCACGTGAGCTAGTATAAGGCGTTTCGCTCGTGGGGCTAGTAGCTACGAGCTAGAAAGGCGGTGGGAATGTTTTGCAAGACGAACTTTGTGCTTTTTGCAGTATTTGGCAATTTTATCACGGATTGTTGGCAGTTACATACTTAAGGATTTCATCGCTGCATGTAAGCCAGGGAGGGTTTGGCTTTGATTCATGTAATAAAAAATTACAGGTATTGTGAGGTGTCTCAATAAATAAATAAAATAAATAAATATATACGGGACATTTTACACATCGCAATCTAGCTCCAAAGTAAGCGATAGCTTGTGTTATGGGTGCTAGATGACTAATAAATATACATACATATGTACTAATATACATAAATGTAATATATTGAAAAACACCCAGACACTGGAAAACATTCATGCTCATCACACAAACATTTACCAGTAGTGGGAATCGAACCCACGACCTCCGGCGCAGACGGCAGGTTTGCTACCACTACGCAATTCGGTCGTCAAATTACACAACTAAATTCTCATCTTTCCAGAGTATCGGCGAGCCGGGCACCCAGATGACCCTCAAGACCTTCCACTTCGCGGGCGTCGCTTCCATGAACATCACCCAGGGAGTCCCGAGAGTCAAGGAAATCATAAACGCGTCCAAAAATATTTCCACCCCCATCATCACTGCAGAGCTCATGGATCCGCTCGACCAGGAGTTCGCTAGAAGGGTCAAGGGAAGGGTGGAGAAGACCACTTTGGGTGAGGTAAGGGCAGTAAAGTTAAACAGTACTTCACCTCGGAACACCTCGTCTTGTTCGTCGATTTTATTCTGCTGATTACAATATAATTAATGCCGAACTAGCTAAAGTTGATTGGATTGAGTGCCTTGGTGATAAAAACATAGTTGATGCATTTCGTAGCGAATGCGTTGAACCATGTTCAGGCGTCAGCGAGCTGGAGGTGGAATCCGGAGAAATAACTACACCATTACTTCGATATGCATGCAAAAATGTATTATTAATTTAAAAGTTACACAGTTCAGCCGTTCATGACTCGTTCCAAAATTCAAAGGCCACGACCACAGAGTCCTTTACTATATACGGGCGCTGTATACAACTGTTCATACGTCAGATTACAATTTCCCAATACTCGTCGCAAATTATGCTTTACAGACTCTACGCCCGCTACCGAAAGACCGCCCACATGAGGAGAAAACAGTGGTATAAAATGAAACGCTATTCCCTCACTGGCTGCAGCTTCAGCAACCGAGCTCCCGCTACGCTCCAGAAACTTGCCAATCTCTTTATATGCACCAACAAACGTCGTACTATTGTCACAATATACATTTCTGGGCTTACCTCTCCGAGAAATGAAGCGGCGTAGAGCCGACAAGAAATTATCACTCGTTAGGTCCCCTACAAGTTCGATGTGTATCGCCTTAGTCGTGAAACACACAAAAATAGCAATATAAACTTTAAGAAGGCGACACCCACGACCTTGTCTACTCGCACTCATAATAGGACCCGCGTAATCCACTCCTACGGACTCGAACGGGTAACCGCCAGGCATGACTCGAGTGGCAGGTAAGTTACCCATAAGGGGCGCAACCACTTTCCCTTTCATACGCTTACATAACATGCATTTATGGTAACATGATCTGGCCAAATTACGTCCGCCAATAGGCCAATAAGTTTCCCGAATAGACGCGAGAAGCAACTGCGGTCCTGCATGAAATAATCTCCTGTGCTCATAGTCGAACAAAAGCTTCGTAAATCTATGTGTGGACTGTATTAAAATGGGATGTTTTTTATCATAAGCAAACAGGGAATTTTCTAACCGACCGCCTATGCGCATGATATTCTCATCGTCCAAGAAAACATTAAACTTTAAAAGTTGACTTTTGGGGAATAATTTTCGCTTCCTGACCAACATGTCATATTCAGGGAATGACTCCCGTTGAGATATTCTAATAATTACATTCAATGCATGTCGCAGCTCATCCTCTGATATAAATTGAGTATTAGTACTTTGTTTTCTGCAACAACATTTTCATTGTGATAATACAAGGAGACAATAGCCCTTGTTGAACTTGGCTAGGGTCACACTCAGACATGTGACCTAGTGTGATGTACTCGGACATAAAGTCAACATATCTCTTTCTAAACAACGGCTGCGTTTTAAATCGACGCTCTGTTGCAAAGAGACATCGTTAAGCACGTTCAAATGAATCACCCAGCATGTCACGTGACTTCTGTAACTGAAGTCTGACGCAAAATCGCCCGTCCTCCAAACGTGACATGTTGTTAACAAAGTGCTCCTCGGCCGCCTTCTCCTCCGCAGAGTATGATGACTGGACGCTCACCTCCTCTAACTGCCAAAATCTGCATAGGAGTGCTTGAATGTCCTCATTGAGAATAGCTGAAACCTCAGAATCACCTGTAGACAAAAAGCTAACCTGAGATACTTGATTGGTTGACTTATGCCTATTTAACAATCGTCCACCTACTAACCAACCTAGTCTGGATTCCCACAAGACAGGTTTATCATAGCCTTGTCTAAAGCTCCGCGTGCCTAACAAATCCCAAAAAATATCTGACCCCAAACATAGGTCAACCTCATCAGGTATATGAAATTGGGGATCTGCTAGAACCACATCATTCGGAATAAACAAATTAGAGATATCAATCTTACGACAAGGCACAACATCAGTAATAGTAGGCAGAACATAACACACTAAATCAGTAGAATAACGTTCATTCATAGACTTCATAGATGCACGACACAGCTTGGATGCCAGGGAACTAGAATTATTTATACCAAAGATAGGCTCATGTACATTCAAGAAAGGCAAATCAAGAGAATTACACACCCTCTCTGTGATATAAGATGATGTACTACCCGGGTCAAGCAGACCTCGCACTATCTTCTCACGACCCTGACTATCATAAATTTTCACAAGAGCTGTTGATAAAAAAACATCTTTCCCATATTTATACTCTTTACTCAAGTCTTGATCACGTGATGTCAATAGTCATAAGGTAGGACTCAACTGCACCTGCACTTGGGGTGCAGCTCTGGTGACAACCCTATCGTTATCAGTTGGTACCTGCACATCCGATGGAGTTGCTGAACGTTCACCTGTACATAACAGACCGTGATGCTTGCCCCGGCACCTTCTGCACCTTGGTCCCCGGCACTGGGGTACCCTGTGACCAGGTCGGAAGCACAAAAAACAGATCTTGTACTGTGGTATTATCCTGCGACGTTCCTGAACACTCATGGCTCGAAACTGCTCACAATTCTGAAGAAAATGATCACGGTGACAGGCTGGACAAGACTTTGACTTAGAATCATTACTACGGTTCATATTAACATTACTATTTTCAACAACAGGTTCTGACTTTGACAACAAAGCTTTATGTTTGACAGTGGACTTGGAGACCTCAATAGTTTGCAGCAAATCTGCTCGATTGCGCAAGAATTTCATGAACAAATCTAAATTAATATCTTTATCTGATTTACCCCTAAACTCTTCCCACTCACGGAAAGTTTTTGAATCAAGCCTCTTGCTAAGAATATGAATAAGTAGAGTATCCCAATGTGAAGTGGGTTCCCCTAGTGACTCTAAAGCCCGCAGATTTTTATTCACTGCATCTATCATACCTTTTATATTTTCTGAAGTTTCCCTATGTAAAGGCTCAATTTCTAATAACGCCGTAACATGGTTTTGAATCAGCATTCTTTTATTATCGAATCTTTCACACAGTAGACCCCAAGCTATAGAATAATTCTTCGCACTCAATTCAATTGACTGAATAACAATAGCTGCCGTGCCCTCTAAGGATGCCCGAAGGTAATGGAATTTATTTATTTCACTAAGATCCACATTCGAGTCCACAAGAGAAGAAAACGTGTCACGGTAAGCCAACCAATCCTTCCACAAACCCGAAAACTTAGGCAGAGAAATAGTTGGAAGCTTAACGGATTGGCTGCCATGTCTTGACGAGCATCGCTCACTACATAAGCCCTCATTTTGTTTCTCAGAATTCTGAGCGATAATATCTTGTGCCCTCGCGAGAACTTTAAAATATACAGATTCAAATTCATTTCTCTCGGGGAGTGCCACATTAATATCATCTACAAGGCACTCAATTCTTAATTGGACCTCGTCGAATTGTTGGTACAGATGGTCAAGCTTACCAGTACGCAGCTGAAGCTCAGTCACCTGCACCGGAGTCAGCGAGTCTCCCAATCCATTCAGGTAGTTGGAGAATGCTGTGAGACGCCCCTTGAAACTGGCACGGGTCTTAATAAGCTCTTTTTCTGTTTTCTCACTCATGTTGGCTGTCCTGGGGATGCACGAGCAGGCCTGGAATTGATACAATATTCTATGTTACTATGATATAATTACAATGATTATTACAATTGTTAGGTCTGCTAAATCAAGATAAATGTTACTTTAATATCATGAACTATCAATTTACAATGTCTGGGTCAACCAAGTCACTTTCCTTTATGATTTAAGAATAATTCTATATCAAATCAAACTAATAATGTCAGAACACATAAAAGAACAAATTGTATTGAATATTAATGCAATAAAATAGTGTCAAATCGTTTAATAATTGGAATTAAATGTAAAATAAACATTAGATTCACATTTGACAAACCGTTATTTATTCAAACGTATATATCAAAGAATCGTGAAAATCATTATTTTAGTCCAAATTCATTAGAAATAATCCGTAAAACAATACAAAATATGAAATAAATGTCAAATTACATCAGAATAAAGTCAAATAAATCAGTAAATACTGTTGGCCTATGATAAATACAACCAAAATTACTTTGCAAATACGTCTTTGCAGTCTCTGAATTCTATGCAATAGTTAACTCTATAATTGATAAATTCATCCCGTCAAAACTTCTTACTAATAACTCTAAATATCCGGTCTGGTTCTCGCGCCCCTTAATAAAACTTGTAAATAAAAAGCTAAGGCTACATAAAAAATGGAAGATATTCGGTAGACAAGGCGATTATATTTCGTTTTCAGATCTTCGGCATGAGTGCAAGACTCTTGAGAAATCGTGTTATAATCTGTACATTGAGCGTGCGGAAGCTAACATATTAACTGTTAACTCCAAGTACTTCTGGTCATTTGTTCACTCGAAACAAAACATAAATAGTATACCTGAAAGTCTTTACTTAGATAACGTAACCACTCAAGAGGGGCAACGAATAGCTGAACTCTTCAATAACTTTTTTAAATCAGTTTTTTTGGACCCATCTGTATCAATCTTAAGTCCTCCGATCCCTGAATCTGCCCAAACACTTATTGGGCAAGTCGAAATAAAAGTTGATACCGTTAGAAAATACTTATCCACCTTAGATACAAGTAAAGGCAGTGGCCCTGATGGCTTGCATCCATTATTTCTAAAAAAATGTTATAGACAATTAGCTACGCCTTTAACTCTTCTGTTTCAACGCTCGCTCAAGTCTGGTGTTATGCCAACGACCTGGAAACGATCAATCGTAGTACCAATCCACAAAAGTGGAGATAAGCATAATATACGTAATTACCGTGGGATTTCTAAATTGTCAGTCATTCCTAAACTATTCGAGAAGATTATATATGATACATTATTTCCCGTAGTAAGACAAGTATTGACGCCTCTGCAACATGGGTTTATAAATAAAAGATCGACGGAAACCAATCTTTGTGAGCTATTAGATATAACCCTTGAAGCAATGGACAGAGGTTTTCAGGTGGACGCCGTGTATACTGATTATTCTAAGGCCTTTGATAAAATTTCTCATGAGATCTTGGTAAAAAAGCTTGGTGCGATCGGTATACACGGTGATCTCTTGAGATGGCTTACGTCATACTTACGTGAACGTACCCAAGCCGTTGCAGTCAAGGGCTTCACAACAGCATTCGTTCCTATTACTTC
Source organism: Coenonympha arcania (assembly GCA_036785405.1). Lineage (NCBI taxonomy): Eukaryota > Metazoa > Arthropoda > Insecta > Lepidoptera > Nymphalidae > Coenonympha > Coenonympha arcania. The sequence continues at coordinate 993,157 of CM072073.1, forward strand.
TGGAGTACCCCAGGGCTCGCACCTTGGACCACTACTTTTTAATATCTTTATTAATGACGTCGTAAAATGTGTAAAAAATTCTAATTTATTATTGTATGCAGATGATACCAAAATTTTTAAAATTATTAGAACATCAAAAGACTGTCAGGACCTACAGGTAGACTTAGATTCTATAAGTCAATATTGTAAGGCTAATGGATTGGATCTTAATGTGGATAAATGTTGCTCGATAACCTTTACTAGAAAGAGGAATCCGATTCATAATAGTTATTATTTAATGGGGAAAAAAGTGTGCAGAGTAAATGAGGTCAGAGACCTTGGGGTTCAGTTAGATAGGCAATTATTGTTCGATTCACATATTACCACAATTAGAAACAAGGCGTATAAAATGTTAGGGTTCGTTTTAAGGCAGACAATTGATTTCAAAAATCCAAAAACCCTTGTCTTGCTTTATAATTCGTTGGTAAGATCTCACTTGGAGTATGCCTCCTCTGTTTGGAATCCCCAATACGACGTTTACATTAATATGCTTGAAGGTATTCAGCGCAAATTTCTCAAGTGTCTAAATAGAAGATTTAGTTCCTTCAAAACTACTGAAGTGATTTCTCTAGAAATTAGAAGGGAACATAGGGATCAAATTATGTTGTATAAAATTATAAACAGTATAGTAGACTCTCCTTACATGTTAAATAAAATAAAATATTCTATACCTAGATCATTACGACGTATTCTTATAACCTACTGTTTACGCGATATTCATGGACGCGGTTAGCAACAGGGGCACTGCGTTTCTTATCTGTTACCGCGCCCCCTCTCTCGCACGCGAGAGCGCTGGTGCTGTCCCTTTCGCACTTCGGTTAACCGGTTTGTTTGCGAAAGCGCCCGCGCCGTGCAATAGCACCATACCAGTCTGCTGTCGACCGACAAACTTAGCGGTCCCCCGCGCGTGGCTGACGTAATTTTGATCACGTGTCGTCTTTGAAACGCGTAGTCGCGAGACGTAAATTACTACGTTTGAGTAGCCACGTTTATATTTGCGCGGGTGTGTAGTCATGGAATATTTGCGCAACGGGACGTCCGTTTTTTGAGGCGCCTGAGTTGTTTTTTCGCGTTGCGGTTTTGTTTGCCCAGACCTGATTGTTTTGGGACCGCCTCGCCCTGCACTGTGATATCGCTGGGTTTTTTGGACATTGCACGCGTGTTTGGGACATTGACTAGTTGTTGTGCCGGCCTTTGTGAGTTCGCTACGCTCGCCGGATCTACCTAGTAACACGCGTGCCCAGCTGCGTTTAGCGGCGATAAAGTTCGCGGTAGTTAAGTAATTGTAGACCGCGCTGTCATTGACCGCTGACCTTGTGTGTCGTGAACCACGTACTTTATTTTATTCGCTTGAGTGTTTGTGGGAGTTGAAGCCAGCCTGAACGTTCGACATATTTTGACCGTCGCGTTCATTGTTGCGGGTTGCGACCCACTGTGCTGCTGCATTGAGCACTCCACTCATAGGAGGCGAACGAACGATTGGAGCTGTGTTCGTGTTTGACGTGTCTGGGAGCTGATTGGTGCAGAGGACCTACGGTTGCAAGCCCCACACACACACCTACACACCCCTTTACACTTTCACGTCACATACTGTCCCACATCCACTACAGGGGGCGTCGCATCGAGTATCGTCGCATGCATCAACCAGGTTAGTGGCCTTCTATTTTCCTTGTCTATGTCGAAGGCTGTCGCTGCCCGAGTTGACGATTGCCGTAGTAGTGCTAGTAAAAGCCGCCTGTTATTTCCACTGATCGGCTAGTGAGACTCGGATATTACTATCCGACTCGGATTGGATACCGTCATCCGTACTGATCACTGTAGTCTCACTAGTCGGTCCCCCCTCGACCTGTCCGGGCTCGTTCCTCTATGGGCCCGGGAACTCAGCCCTCGTCTGGACAGGCAAGGGGCCGTAACATTTGGTAGCAGAGCGTGGTTTCGCGCCTTTTGGTTAAGCGGCTTTTACACGTTCGGCGCATCGATATCGATATTTGTTGCGCGTATTTAATTCGTCGCGTATCTCTGTCGGTCACACGCTTGTAGGCGCGGTACGCCACGTGTCGGACCGATACGCCGCGTTAACGGCCACAGATTATTGTACCGCTACACCACGCGTTTTTGTAGCAACGCCGCGTTTATTTACCGCGTGCCGCGCGTTTGTTAACCGCGACCTTGATTAGCGTTCTGCACGTGTTGGTGTTTGCATCTGTGCTTGTTCTACTTCCTTGTTGTTTTATTTTTTGGTTTCGTGCTTCCTTGTAATTATTCTCGCGCAGTCTCGCCATGCCTTCGCATAAGCCTCCGGTGCGCCGTATGCAGGATGAGCTGCGGTGGGCAGCTAGCGCGCATGCGCTTATTACTCGTCCAGACAGGACGGCTAGCTTGCTCCACCGCCTTGAGCAGCTCCCAGCCAGACGAGCCCATTTTGAAGAGGCCTATTCGGAATTCCTTGCTACAGTGGAGGACAGTTGTACAGTATTGGCTTTCTACCCTGCCCAGGACCAAGTTGAGAAGATGAAGACTGCGGAGGATACCAAAGCTGAACTTAAACGGCAGGTGAACCCCCAAGAACTGGAAGTACAAATTGCCAAGGTACGCAAAGTAGCGAACGCCGGGGTAGTCGTTCAGACCACATCGCCCACTGCGGCTGATCGTCTACGCAACGCAGCTCCACCAACACTGAGAGTTTCGGAGCCCAGAAAACTTGCGCCACGGATATGTTTGCGTGGAGTGGACGGAAATCCCTCATCTGAGGAAATAATCATGGCGCTCCACGATCAAAACTTTCGAAATACGGACTGGACTGCGGAGAGGCTGAGGGCACAGTGCAAGATATTCAAGCGTAACGGACGCAGCAACCAAGTTACGGTAATCATGGAGTGCTCGCCGGCCCTGAGGGAGGCAGTTCTTTCAAAGGAGCGCATATTTATTGGATGGCAGTCCGTTGAGGTCTGTGACTATGTGCAGGTGACCTGCTGCTCAAAATGTCAGATTTATGGGCATCCCGAAAAATATTGTAAAGCCAAGGAGACGACTTGTGGGAAGTGCGGCTCGACAGGCCATAGGAAGGAGGCTTGTACCTCTAATGATACGAGATGTGCTACCTGTCATCGCTTTGGGCGTGGGCAAGCGGACTCCCACACAACTGCCTCACACGCCTGTCCCGCTCGTCAATACGCTGAGCAACGGGCCGTCCAATCCACTGACTATGGCCGCCCCTAGGGGGCATCAAAATATGAAAATCGGGCAGCTCAACCTCGGCAGAGCCGCGGTTGCTACTAACGAACTGCCGTCACTCGCTCGGGCCCTTGAGCTAGACATCGTCCTTGTACAAGAACAATATTTGCAGTCCCCGCCCGGCCTTATCCAGCACGGCAGCACAGCGCAAGCCGGCATCTTAGTGACCTCTGATGATGTTGGTGTGGTTGTCCTCAGGCACCTCTCTACAAGCCACTGCCTGGTTGCCGCCGTCAGGAAAGGTGCAGAAGAACTCGTCGTTATTTCCGCCTATTTTCAATATTCTGAGGCTATCGATGGCCATCTTCTTCACCTAGAGAGAGTGCTGGACACCCTAGGGCAACGGAGAGTAATAATTGGAGCCGACGTCAACGCGCACTCGCCGATGTGGCATAGCGAGCCGCGCCACTATACCGGACGTGGACAGGAGACTGAACACCGCAGGAGATCGATGGAGGACTTCATCAACTCTCGAAGTCTTGTACTAGTCAACACACCAGACCAGCCTGCCACATTCAGCGGACCAAATGGTGAGTCCAACATCGATCTAACCCTAACGTCCAAGAGCGTCAGTACGATGAATTGGCGTGTTCACGACGGAGCCTCATCAAGCGACCACCGCCTCATCACCTTTACTATATCCTGCAGTCGTGCACTCCAAGCTGCAATGTGCGCTGAGCTTGCCGCAGGTGGCCCGCCACGCTTCCGGGAAAATGGTGTGGACTGGCGCCGATTCCAAGCAGCGATAGAAGCACGAATGGGACATCTGGACGTTCGCAGGGATGCCTCTTCGCTTGCACAAGACTTTACGAATGTGGTAGTGCAATCCGCGTATGAATGCCTGGGTCTGCGTAAATGGAACCGCGACAGTGGCTACGAGTGGTGGAACCCGAGGCTGGATGCTATGCGAAGGGGGGTCAACAGACTCCGCTGGGCATGGCAGAGCACCAGGAGGGTGAAAGGACCTAGGGAAGAAAGGGCAAGAGAAGCGTTTCATGCAGAGCGCCGTAAGTACCGTAAGCTTATGGTGGAGACGCAGAACAATTTTCACCTCCGAGCGGCTGAGTCGGGCAATGAGGATCCCTACGGTATAGCTTATAGGGTTGCTTGCGGTAGGTTTCGACCACCTGCTAACGTCATTAACGGCATTAAGTATGCAGATAGTCACTCGGAGAGTGTAGGTGAGGCCGTTAACAACTTGCTGCACGCACTCTGTCCGGACGATGACCCATCCAGGGACTCGTCCTATCACAGGGAAGTCCGGTTCGCAGCCTCCATTATGCCGACCGGTTGCGACGCGTCTCCACCAAGCCGGGATGGTTTGCAGGCTATAATTAGGTCTCTGCCTAACACAGCCCCTGGAATTGACGGAATCACCGCTCGCATCGCGAAACGTGTGTGGGTCATCGCTGCTGCGGAGTTTCACTGGGTCATCACGAAATGCGTCACGGAAGGGATTTTCCCCGACGTCTGGAAAAATGGTAGACTCATCGTTTTGCCAAAAGGCAATGATAAACCGTTGTCTGATCCGAAAGCTTATCGTCCAATTACGCTCCTACCTGTATTTGGCAAAATTTTAGAACGCGTATTATTATTATGTGCGCCCCAGATCTCAAGAGGGATCTCTTCCTGTCAGCATGGATTCACTCCAGGTAGATCAACCGTAACGGCGTTGAACGAGATTCTGAGCACAGTCAAAACTACTGAAGCGAAGTATGTACAAGCAATATTCTTGGATATCTCCGGCGCCTTCGACAACGCTTGGTGGCCGATGATCCTACTGAAGGCCAAACGGGGTGGTTGTCCGCCTAACATTTATCGAATGCTCGTTGACTACTTCTCTCGACGGCGCGTTGGTATGTTCGTCGGCGGCCAGGTGCAGTGGAAGGTGTCGACCATGGGGTGTCCGCAGGGTTCTGTGCTCGGTCCCACTTTGTGGAACGTCTTGCTCGACGACTTGCTTCGGTTGCCGCTTCCAATGGGGGTCAGGGTTGTAGCATACGCGGATGACGTCACGGTGCTGGTTGAGGGAGAGTCCCGACGGGCGATTGAGTTAGCGGCTGCTACCTCCATTAGCCTATTTGAAGACTGGGCTCAGAGGAACCGACTCACCTTTGCCCCTGCAAAGTCGCAAATGATGACGTTCAGAGGCACCGCCAGACGGCGACTCCAGCGCGGCCCAGTCGTCAAACTCGGGAGTACATCGATCAGGACTGTACGCCAGGTCGTCGTGCTGGGCGTCACAATCGATGCAAGTCTGTCCTTCGCCGAGCATGCGAAATCGATTGGGGAAAGAGCCGCCAAGTGCTTTGGGAGGATGTCGCGTGTGTCGACCTCCACCTGGGGCATCCGATATCCGGCGCTGCGCATCTTATACTACGGTACCTTTGTAGCGACGGTTACGTATGCCGCGGCGTGCTGGGCCGAGAGGGCGTCGCTCTACGTCGTTCGGACTGCTCTGATAAGAACGCAGAGGCCCGCCTTGGTCCTTCTGACCAAGGCGTACAGATCAAATAGTGCTGCCTCTCTCGCCGTACTGGCGGGAGTGTTGCCGGCCGACCTGGAGGTGATCCGTGCTGCCAGGATTGATGCGGCGCGTAGGACCGCGGTCAAAGGTGAGTTGAGTAGACGCAAGCGTGAAATCGGGGCAGACATCGTCGCGGAATGGCAAGCGAGATGGGCCAGCGAAACGAAGGGCGGTGAGCTTCGTCGATTCTTTCCAGATGTGGCCGGGCGACTCGAGGCGACTTGGGTCGTCCCGGATTATCAGACCTCGCAGATGCTGACGGGGCACGGTCGCTTTCGGAAGCGCCTGCATGATATGTGTCTGGTCGAGAGTGGCGAGTGCTTCTGCGGACTGGCGGAGGAGAACCTCCACCATGTCTTGTGGGAGTGCTCCTTATACGAGGACCTCCGGTGCTTGCTGCTGGATGGGATCGTTCGCGAAGTTTCTGGCCCAGTTTATTATCAGGATCTCGTGGGTTCGGCGGCCAACTTCGGAAAGCTACGGGAATTCGCGCACGCGTGGCATAAGAGGCGAAGCGGCTTGGAGTGACACTGAGAATTTATATGCTGCGGACAGCGACGGCGCGGCGAGTCCGTCATTTGTTTCGTCCTGCCCCAGAATGGGGAGAGTGAGCACATAGGGACAAGGAGCGAGAGCAAACAACTTGTAGGGAGTCAAGAAGGCGCCCCGGGAACACGCCAAGAGCAAGTACCGAACGGGCGCCCTCCCGCGTTTCGGCCCCCATAACCGAGAGGTTGATTGGGCCATGGGTGGTGGAGGGTTGTCCCTACAGTGGAGGACGACGAGGCGCGAGAATCGGCCCAGAAGGACTACGAGCAGTTCTTCGAGTTCACAGACGATGTGCTCGAGGCTGGGGCCAAAATGAAGCGCGAGGCTCGACAGAGCATGCTGTGCGAGTCGCCTCGCCCGCAGCCGCAGCCCGCCCTATTGGGTCGGCTGCCTACTTTGGACCTTCCACACTTTGGTGGGCGGCTTCAAGACTGGATGGGGTTCATCTCCATCTTCGACAGTCTAGTCCATACCCGCCGCGACCTATCCCCAGGCCAAAAAATGGCCTATTTGCGGACCTCCCTTCAAGGGGAGGCACTTGGGGTAGTCTGCCATTTGAAGTTGTCTGACGCCAGCTACTCCACGGCCAGAGAACTCCTCGAGAGGCGCTACGCCAATGTGCGCCGCCTTGCTGACGCGCACATGATGGAGTTAATATCCCTCCCGGTTTTGAAAGACCTAGCACGTCTCCGGGAGGTGATCATTGACCCAGTCGTGGTTGCTTGCAACGCCCTTCGACAACTTGACTTACCGGTGGATCAGTGGTCCTTCTGGCTTCTTCACCTGGTTCTGTCCCGCCTGCCTCTCGATCTGCGGATCCGATTTGAAGAGAGGTACGGCGGGGACGGGGCTAATTATATACCCCCGTTCAGTGACCTCTTAAAGTTCCTTGAGGAACAGAGCCGCCAGGTGGAGAATGCCGTGGCCTCGGGAACACCGGCAAAGGAGCCGGCGCGACCGACGCCACCTTCTAAACCCACGACTTCCACCAGGGGTTCCAAGCAGCCAGAATTAGCGCAGGAGACTGGACGCCGCCCAATTCTAAACTTTAGTGGTCTTGCTGCGACCGAGGTGACCCCCTGTCACTATTGCCGTGCTTCCACGCACTCGACGACCGACTGCCCTAAATTCTTGGAGAGACCGCCCAAGTCCCGTAGGGCCATCGCTAGGGAGCGATGTTGGTGCTACTCTTGCTTAGGTCGGCACTTACAACGAAATTGCCAGCACCAACGGCCTTGTCCCCATTGTCAGGGCAACCACCTTCCTATTCTTTGCCTCGACCGCAATGGCGTCGGTAGGCAGGAGGTGGTTGAGCGGACACCCGGCAGGAGTGGAGTCTCCTCACCGGTCACAGGCCCAGCCGATAGAAGGCGTGGTGACACTGTTAGTGCGGCCCCTGGTTTTGATAGGGCTTCACCCCCCCCTCGGGCGGGGGTGCAGCCCTCCAGGGGCGGGGGCGTTCCGCCCTCTGTCAACCCTGAGGGAGGTTTTGCCGTCGCTCAGCCTGATCCAAGGAGGTACTCCCCTCCTCTGGCTGAATACCCCAGGTTGCAGCGACACCTTCCTCGATGGCCTGGACACCCCCTTCCGCACTACGTCGCCCCGCGGCTGTCGTACATGGCCAGACCCCCTCAGACCGGGAGAGACGCTTGGGTGTACCCTGGGGGAACCCCACCTCTTGGTGTGGTCGAAGTTCCCCAAGAAGGCCCTTACGAGCGCCCAAGGCTAGAGGAGTTGCCCGAAAGGGGCAACTCCCGTTGACTTGCTGCTGCCTTGGCTCCCACCTGACAATTTGAACGACCATAAGCCGGTCTGCCAGACTGTACTTTTACCAACGGCTTTGGTCAGGGTGTACAACCCGAAGGGTGAGTGGCCTAGGGTACGCGCGCTGCTAGATCTCGGATCACAGCGCTGGATTGCGTCGTTGTGGTGGGTGAGCGCTTCGGGGCAAGTCTCATTGCACCTTGTCCTAGCTAAGTGCAAGGTTGCATCTATCAGGTCTCGTCTAACAATTCCTAAGTTGCACTTGTGGAGCCGAACTATTGACCCGGTTACTAAACCACGTCCACGCTTCTTGGAAGTCTCTGGTAAACATGGTGGACGTTTTTGCGTGGTCGGACAGTGGTATTGTCCTGTGTTGGCTTCGGACTTCGGTCCATAATCTTGGCATTTTAAATACTCATGCGGGTTGCAATACCCTCTCAGCCATTTTGCAGCGTGAGTTTGGATTTTGGCAGGCCGACGAACCATTCGAAGCGTGATCTTCAAATGTATTCCTTGCTATCGTTTGGAGGCATCCATTGCACAGCTTGTGATGGGTGACCTGCCTGCGGACCGCGTAAAGGCTGCTCGACCTTTCGCCGGTGTTGGAACCAATTTGCCGGTCCTTTCTTAGTGAAGAGCTCTAACCTTAAGAATGCTCGGTCTTTTGAGGCCTACTTGTGCGTCTTTGTTTGCCTTGCAACCAAGGCAGTCCACTTGGGACTTGTCAGTGCCCTTAGCACGGAGGCGTTCGTGGCCACTCTGGGCCGCCTCGTGAGCCGTCGCGGCCTACCCGATTTGGTTCGGACCGACTGCGGGACTAATTATAAGGGAACCAATCGTTATTTGAAGGAGGTCGTCGACTTCCTTGTTGAGAGCAAGCACTGTGTAGGCACCGCCATGTCTAGAATGGGAGATCTTGTTATGCTTAAAGAATCTAATCTACTCCCACTATTTTGCGTCGTGGACGCATTGTTAAACTGTTATTTGGATGGCGTTCCCCGGGTGGCCGAGGTATTTGTAGGGGACTCAGTATTGCAACGTGCCGTGGTCACGTTGTCCCAACGGCCTATTGATTAGCGAATCTACATTCTTAGATTCGGAGCGGGGGATTGTTTACGCGATATTCATGGACGCGGTTAGCAACAGGGGCACTGCGTTTCTTATCTGTTACCGCGCCCCCTCTCTCGCACGCGAGAGCGCTGGTGCTGTCCCTTTCGCACTTCGGTTAACCGGTTTGTTTGCGAAAGCGCCCGCGCCGTGCAATAGCACCATACCAGTCTGCTGTCGACCGACAAACTTAGCGGTCCCCCGCGCGTGGCTGACGTAATTTTGATCACGTGTCGTCTTTGAAACGCGTAGTCGCGAGACGTAAATTACTACGTTTGAGTAGCCACGTTTATATTTGCGCGGGTGTGTAGTCATGGAATATTTGCGCAACGGGACGTCCGTTTTTTGAGGCGCCTGAGTTGTTTTTTCGCGTTGCGGTTTTGTTTGCCCAGACCTGATTGTTTTGGGACCGCCTCGCCCTGCACTGTGATATCGCTGGGTTTTTTGGACATTGCACGCGTGTTTGGGACATTGACTAGTTGTTGTGCCGGCCTTTGTGAGTTCGCTACGCTCGCCGGATCTACCTAGTAACACGCGTGCCCAGCTGCGTTTAGCGGCGATAAAGTTCGCGGTAGTTAAGTAATTGTAGACCGCGCTGTCATTGACCGCTGACCTTGTGTGTCGTGAACCACGTACTTTATTTTATTCGCTTGAGTGTTTGTGGGAGTTGAAGCCAGCCTGAACGTTCGACATATTTTGACCGTCGCGTTCATTGTTGCGGGTTGCGACCCACTGTGCTGCTGCATTGAGCACTCCACTCATAGGAGGCGAACGAACGATTGGAGCTGTGTTCGTGTTTGACGTGTCTGGGAGCTGATTGGTGCAGAGGACCTACGGTTGCAAGCCCCACACACACACCTACACACCCCTTTACACTTTCACGTCACATACTGTCCCACATCCACTACAGGGGGCGTCGCATCGAGTATCGTCGCATGCATCAACCAGGTTAGTGGCCTTCTATTTTCCTTGTCTATGTCGAAGGCTGTCGCTGCCCGAGTTGACGATTGCCGTAGTAGTGCTAGTAAAAGCCGCCTGTTATTTCCACTGATCGGCTAGTGAGACTCGGATATTACTATCCGACTCGGATTGGATACCGTCATCCGTACTGATCACTGTAGTCTCACTAGTCGGTCCCCCCTCGACCTGTCCGGGCTCGTTCCTCTATGGGCCCGGGAACTCAGCCCTCGTCTGGACAGGCAAGGGGCCGTAACACCTACTCAATTCCTAAAATAAATACCAATTATGGCCGAAATAGGTTTTTAGTTAGAGCGTGTGATGTATATAATAAAAAGTATATTCATGTGGACCCCTTTCAAAACAAAATTGGAAAATTTGTATCCGAGCTAAAAAAGAAAAGGCAATAAAAAAAAAAATTGTAATTAAAATTTGTCAAACTAGTTAGCTTTAAGTTAATTCATAATTAACATTACTAACTTATCTCTAGTTTAATTTGATATATAGATGCAAACTTACCCACGACTAACGTCCTTTACTAACTCCCGTATTACAATTTGTATGTGATTATTAGTGAATACTTGATTGGCTTATGTATGACTTACTTGTAATATCCATTTATTGTTTATATTTATGCTGTTTGTATTCCAAAATAAAAAAAAAAAAAAAAAAAAAAACAGCTCCTAACCTTATACCAGGCACAGGTTCGCTCATGCATGGAGTACTGTAGCCACTTGTGGGATGGCTCTGCCAATGTACCAGCTTGATGCTTTGGATTCGGTGGATCGCCGTGCTAGAAGACTCATCGGCAACCCGACATTGGTCCACAAAAAACTCCAAAGCCTTGAACATCATCGTCGTAAGGTTGCCTGTCTGTCGGTATTCTATAGAATATATTTCGGAGAGTGTGCTCAGGAACTTTTTAATTTGTTTCCCCCGTCACCTTTCTACCATAGAACGGCAAGGCATCGTAAAGGCTTCCCATACATAGTCGACGTACCAAAGACGCGTACGAAGCGGTTTGATTCCTCGTTCCTGATACGCACTGCAAAGGCCTGGAACACACGCCCAGGCAGTGTCTTTCCTGCCACTTACTACCCGGGTGCCTCCAAATCAAGAGTGAATAGGCATCTTCTAGGCAAGCGCGTTCCACCTTAGACTGTATCATCACTTTCCATCAGGTGTGATCACAGTCAAGCGCTAGCCTATATTATAGTATAAAAAAGGGTAAAAAATGTAAAAACAATTTTTGGGAGTAAAAATTTTTAAATTGGGCATTTTTGAGATGGGAAAAACTGTTGAACTGACAATATCGTTACTGACCCCCAATTCTGTTAATCCATCTTTGTTTGAGTTTTTCCTTCTGTCGACATTTCTTTTAAGCTATTGCATAGCTTCTATCGCGGGCCTTGAGCGTGGAGACCGAATCCAGAAATTCCGTACCGAAAATAACCTAACACTTTTTAGTATTGCCATCTATCGATGAATAGCAGAACTTTTAATAACTTTTTGAAATATCACGCTTGTCTCTTTAGTTCAGCAACTCGTCTGTAGGTGGCATTGGTTGTATAATTATAATTGCATAAGTTGATAAAAACAGCTATGCAATAGCTTTACCGCGGCAGTCCCCGAGTGCCACGCGTTTTTTTTTTTATTTGAGGCAAGCCATTATGTATGTGGGTTTTGTTCAAGGTGCTGGTATGAACAATTTTAATTCCTTCACAGATAACAACATACATAGACGAGGTGTACCTCCCTAACGAATGTTTCCTGCTTGTGAGACTGGACGCCGAGCGTATCAGACTCTTGTGCTTGGAAGTCAACGTGCACTCTATTGTGTACTCGTAAGTATCAGTTGCATCGCTGTGCATAGGCATTAAAACCTATGTTCTCGGGTCTTATTTCATGAATTGATTGTCGAATTTCACTTTTAATTGAGTTCTTAATAAAAACCTCACAGGATTCGTCCAGGGTAAAAATTATTGCGGGGTCAAAAGTACCGTCAGAATCGTCTGAATAAAGCTGTATCTGTATCATATTCCATCGTAGCTTTAGGCGAAAAAAGGCTTTAAGTCCAATTTGTCCATCGAAGCCCTCACAAGCCGTAACTGAGAAAAAGCTGACGGCGCTGAAGTAGTGGTACATACATTTATTTACTCGCCTCTCGTCTCCGTCTCATCATCTGTATTTCATACAGAAATAATCTCGATCTAGGCGGCTGCAAATTGGACAAACGGCCTTAGAGCATGGATGGTAAAGACCATTTAACTGCACAAATTCCTACTGTCCGAATTTGGCACTGTAAGTTGCATTGTTTTCAGGATATGCACATCTAAACTCAAGGTGAAGCCGGGAAACGTGCTAGCTGTATCGGAATGGGCGATCAAGGTGTACGCAGAGCCGGGCAAGCACGGCGGCTGGCTCAACATGGCGCTGCAACAGCTGGCGCGGCAGCTGCCGGCTGTGGTCGTCAAGGGGCTCAGCAGGGTCTCAAGAGCTGTGATAGCTTGCGACGACTCCGGCTCTGTCAATAGGTGACACATAGGTTTTCATTTATGGAGGGGGAAATCCTCAGAGATACTAGCTACTACCTGCCATCATGCCATTAGCTAGCATGCCCGACTTTACTGTTGCTGGTTGCGCTGTGACCTTACGCGCTAAAAACCTCCTCCCGCTCACCACTCTAGGCCTTCCCGGAACCGCCGATAGCATTAAATCAGCGGTTCCGGAAAGGCTCGACTTGGCTTGATAGGTGACGGCAAAAGATATGGCCATTCTAAACAATTGAATTGTTTTCTAGGTACAAGTTGTGCGTAGAAGGCGACGGCTTAAGAGACGTCATCGCAACGTACGGTGTCGACGGAAGGAAGACGTCTTCCAACAATATACTTGAGGTAAGCGAAGGCCGAAGTGGGAACTTTGTCTCTAAGTCTTTTAAGTGGGTTATTTACACCTGGCACTGTTGCAGGTGTTCCAAACCCTGGGCATCGAGGCAGCCGCGACCACCATAATGAGCGAGATTGAGGCGGTGATGGCGGGGCACGGCATGGCGGTGGACCGGCGCCACGTGGCGCTGCTCGCCGCGCAGATGTGCGCGCGCGGGGAGGTGCTCGGCATCACGCGATACGGCCTCGCGCGCATGAAGGAGTCCGTGCTCAACTTGGCCAGTGTGAGTCAGTAGCTATAGCGAGATCGAGGCGGTGATGGCGGGGCACGGCATGGCGGTGGACCGGCGCCACGTGGCGCTGCTCGCCGCGCAGATGTGCGCGCGCGGGGAGGTGCTCGGCATCACGCGATACGGCCTCGCGCGCATGAAGGAGTCCGTGCTCAACTTGGCCAGTGTGAGTCAGTAGCTATAGCGAGATCGAGGCGGTGATGGCGGGGCACGGCATGGCGGTGGACCGGCGCCACGTGGCGCTGCTCGCCGCGCAGATGTGCGCGCGCGGGGAGGTGCTCGGCATCACGCGATACGGCCTCGCGCGCATGAAGGAGTCCGTGCTCAACTTGCCCAGTGTGAGTCAGTAGCTATAGCGAGATCGAGGCGGTGATGGCGGGGCACGGCATGGCGGTGGACCGGCGCCACGTGGCGCTGCTCGCCGCGCAGATGTGCGCGCGCGGGGAGGTGCTCGGCATCACGCGATACGGCCTCGCGCGCATGAAGGAGTCCGTGCTCAACTTGGCCAGTGTGAGTCAGTAGCTATAGCGAGATCGAGGCGGTGATGGCGGGGCACGGCATGGCGGTGGACCGGCGCCACGTGGCGCTGCTCGCCGCGCAGATGTGCGCGCGCGGGGAGGTGCTCGGCATCACGCGATACGGCCTCGCGCGCATGAAGGAGTCCGTGCTCAACTTGGCCAGTGTGAGTCAGTAGCTATAGCGAGATCGAGGCGGTGATGGCGGGGCACGGCATGGCGGTGGACCGGCGCCACGTGGCGCTGCTCGCCGCGCAGATGTGCGCGCGCGGGGAGGTGCTCGGCATCACGCGATACGGCCTCGCGCGCATGAAGGAGTCCGTGCTCAACTTGGCCAGTGTGAGTCAGTAGCTATAGCGAGATCGAGGCGGTGATGGCGGGGCACGGCATGGCGGTGGACCGGCGCCACGTGGCGCTGCTCGCCGCGCAGATGTGCGCGCGCGGGGAGGTGCTCGGCATCACGCGATACGGCCTCGCGCGCATGAAGGAGTCCGTGCTCAACTTGGCCAGTGTGAGTCAGTAGCTATAGCGAGATCGAGGCGGTGATGGCGGGGCACGGCATGGCGGTGGACCGGCGCCACGTGGCGCTGCTCGCCGCGCAGATGTGCGCGCGCGGGGAGGTGCTCGGCATCACGCGATACGGCCTCGCGCGCATGAAGGAGTCCGTGCTCAACTTGGCCAGTGTGAGTCAGTAGCTATAGCGAGATCGAGGCGGTGATGGCGGGGCACGGCATGGCGGTGGACCGGCGCCACGTGGCGCTGCTCGCCGCGCAGATGTGCGCGCGCGGGGAGGTGCTCGGCATCACGCGATACGGCCTCGCGCGCATGAAGGAGTCCGTGCTCAACTTGGCCAGTGTGAGTCAGTAGCTATAGCGAGATCGAGGCGGTGATGGCGGGGCACGGCATGGCGGTGGACCGGCGCCACGTGGCGCTGCTCGCCGCGCAGATGTGCGCGCGCGGGGAGGTGCTCGGCATCACGCGATACGGCCTCGCGCGCATGAAGGAGTCCGTGCTCAACTTGGCCAGTGTGAGTCAGTAGCTATAGCGAGATCGAGGCGGTGATGGCGGGGCACGGCATGGCGGTGGACCGGCGCCACGTGGCGCTGCTCGCCGCGCAGATGTGCGCGCGCGGGGAGGTGCTCGGCATCACGCGATACGGCCTCGCGCGCATGAAGGAGTCCGTGCTCAACTTGGCCAGTGTGAGTCAGTAGCTATAGCGAGATCGAGGCGGTGATGGCGGGGCACGGCATGGCGGTGGACCGGCGCCACGTGGCGCTGCTCGCCGCGCAGATGTGCGCGCGCGGGGAGGTGCTCGGCATCACGCGATACGGCCTCGCGCGCATGAAGGAGTCCGTGCTCAACTTGGCCAGTGTGAGTCAGTAGCTATAGCGAGATCGAGGCGGTGATGGCGGGGCACGGCATGGCGGTGGACCGGCGCCACGTGGCGCTGCTCGCCGCGCAGATGTGCGCGCGCGGGGAGGGAATCCAAGATGTCATACATCTATTCTCGAATCCAAGATGTCATATATCTATTCTTAGTGAAAAGACTAGCTTTTATACGTCAATTTATCTCATACCCATATTGTACAAGCGTGTTAAAAAAATATAGTCCGCCATCTTTAGTATTCCGCCATGTTGGATTTCGAATGACGGCATTGTCCTCCAAACAATACATGTACACAAATAAAATTTCAGCTCAATAGGTTGAAAATATCTGTTTTGAAATTGATTTACAAAATTCCATCTGAACAAACATTGTTACGTACCTACGTACGTACATTGCAAGTTAAATAAAAGCTCGTAAAAATTATATTGATTGTGAAATTCAAGATGGCGGACGTGGATTAAAAAACAAGGAGGGGGTGCAATAAAGCGTTTCTCGTGGTACAGTTCGAGAAGACGGCCGACCACCTGTTCGACGCGGCGTACTACGGTCAGCGCGACAGCATCGAGGGCGTGTCCGAGTGCATCATCCTGGGCGTGCCGGCCGGCATCGGCACCGGCGTGCTGCAGCTGCTGCACCAGCACAGCCAGCACCGCGCCGCGCCGCCGCCCGCGCTGCTCTTCGACGACCCGCACTACCACCCCTCCATATGGGAATAAATAACATCGGCACCGGCGTGCTGCAGCTGCTGCACCAGCACAGCCAGCACCGCGCCGCGCCGCCGCCCGCGCTGCTCTTCGACGACCCGCACTACCACCCCTCCATATGGGAATAAATAACATCGGCACCGGCGTGCTGCAGCTGCTGCACCAGCACAGCCAGCACCGCGCCGCGCCGCCGCCCGCGCTGCTCTTCGACGACCCGCACTACCACCCCTCCATATGGGAATAAATAACAGTGACATAAGCTGAAATTGAGTTTTATTTGGCGACTTAAGTAGCCTCTACACAATGGCGAATGCTGGCCCACTGCAGGCCATCGCCATTGTGTACAGGGGGAAATGGTATGCAATGGGGGACAATGGTCAACGATGGCGCGCGATCGGGAAGTTATCGGTTTTTGGCGCACACTTCAAAGGAATCGTGGCGTTGCGTGGTCTGTGGTGATCACACAATGGCCCATTGCTCAGTTCGCCACCGACCGCTGAACAGTGCATTCTTTTGTTGCGACCACTTCCAGTATACCTACTTGTACTCACTTCAATTAGAGACCGCCGAAAATGTCAATATCGTGGAGCAATGAAGAGACTTTTAAATTTTTAGAATTATGCCAGGCTGAGCCCGCAAATAGCCATTGTGTAGAAGCGACTTAACGTTCTATCCATCCACGAATACCTCTTGTATGTTGTTATAGATCGTCTAATCTAAAAATGAACACTCCTCCACGTGTCTACGCTTACTTTGTTACGTTGTTTTGGCGATATTCGAAATTAACGTACTTACTAAAAAATAGATTTTTTTTATACACATCGCAATCTAGCCCCAAGGTAAGCGATAGCTTGCGTTATGGGTACTAGATAAATAATTAGTAAATATATATACATACATACTAATATACTTAAATATGATATATTGAAAAACACCCACACTGGAAAATATTCATGCTCATCACACAAACATTTACCAGTAGTGGGAATCGAACCCACGACCTCCGACGCAGACGGCAGGTTCGCTGCCGCTACGCCATTAGGTCGTCAAATGAATTGTTATTAATTATTATTGAATTAGTGGTATTTTTGTTGAAAAAAAACATTATTTTACATTCTTAACATTTATTTAAATACAATCTACTAAAGTTCTAACATATTCTACTCACATATACTGACAATATTAAATGCTATAAGCAATCATAAAGTATCTGTTTGTACATAAACTATCAGTCAAAACAGATTTATATTTACTTTATTAACGGTTGCTGGAACGACCTTTATGTAAAAACCGTCGCCACGTGGGCAAATATT
This sequence comes from Coenonympha arcania, assembly GCA_036785405.1. Taxonomy (NCBI): domain Eukaryota; kingdom Metazoa; phylum Arthropoda; class Insecta; order Lepidoptera; family Nymphalidae; genus Coenonympha; species Coenonympha arcania. The sequence continues at coordinate 1,010,428 of CM072073.1, forward strand.
AAGGCAAAACGTAGTCAACTAAATAAATCACCAGTCTACTTTTTGATCAATTTCACCAATAAAGGTTACACATTGTAATCGTTAATCACGCTTACAAATTTTCATCTCTGGTTTCAAGAATACTTCTGAATTACACTATTGTCCAACACTTCAAGCGGCCGACGCTCTAGCCAGCGGTTTGGCCAACGCCGCCCGATGCTCGTCCGCCTTGGTCCAGCGCTGGCTCACCAGCCACAGCCACTGCGCCAGCTCGTAGTCCTGCGCCGACTCCGATGGAGACGCTTTCTCCATGTCACTACGAAATACGAGATTAATATCTTTATGACGTTCATTTAATAAACGTGAGCGAAGCGAATATGATTCGACGGGGATCATAACTTGGATTCGGTCGGATTATAGTAGGTAAACAAAATTCTTGGTAGGTATGTCAATAGTAGACTTATAACCCGGCTGCAGCCCGCATAAGCTCTTCTTATTTTGAATAAGTATAGTATAATCTATATAAATAAAATCTTGTTCCATGGAACAAATGGGAACTACTTGGTTGGGGCATAAGCTCTTATCATTTAGAATGAGGAAACCCAGGTCATCTAGTGTTGAGAGTTGACTCACACAAAGTATTAGCTCATTCATGCTCTTAAAGAAGTCATTTTGTTCCATGGAACAAATGGGATTTACCCGGCTATGCCATTAGCCCGTTTTATTCTTAGCTTATACCCCGTGTATCATGGTAGCGTTGCTCACGAAAAGTACCTAATCGCTCTTGGTCTCAATTAAAGGAGTCATTTCCTTCGATGAAATCTTGTTCCATGGAACAAATCGGAACTACCTGGCTATGGCATATGCCCTTATATCATTCTTAGAGGAGACCCATGTCATCTAGTGTTGAGAGGGTGTTGACTCGCACAAAGTATTAGCTCATGCTCTAAACAAAAGGAGTCAATTTGTTAGATAAAATTTTGCTCCATGGAACAAATGGGAACTATCTAGCTCCATAGCTAGAAGATAGGGTAATGCCATCATTACCCTATCTTCAAGAGGAGATCCTTGTCATCTGGTGATGAGGAAGTGTTTACACACATAAAGTATTGGCTCATGCTCTAAACGAAAGCAGTTATTTTGTCCAATGAAAGAAAGAAAGAAAGAAAACTTTATTTCACAAGAAAATGGCACATGTAACAACAATACACCTTACGTACTAAAACGATGCCTGGAGGTTCCCCCACTCGGGCAACAAAAACCAATAATTGCCCAAGTGACGGAAGCACCAGACACCTGTCACATGTGGCACAACCCGGAAAAAGGCCCCAACTCAGCATGGTGCTGAGTTTTAGCGGGTTTTTTTTGGGGGGAGGGGGGGGGGGGGGATCTTATTCCATGGAACTCACACATAGTAATCTCCCTTGCTCTTCTGCAGCTCGGGCGCCAGCGCGGCGTGCAGCACGGTCTGCGCGGCGGTGCGGGCCTTCTTCATGACGGGCCAGAACAGTGGGTACACCACGAAGCGCGTGATGCTCTTCATCATGGCCATGTTGCGCGTCAGCTCCGTGTCCGAGAACCCGGGGTCCACGGCCGTTACCGCCACGTCGTAGTCTATTGGGGAGAGATAATTGTTAAAGGTGGTTCATCCAGTGGGCTGATTCTGTCTCGTTCAGTTTGTTAGTTAGTAACCCTCACTGGGTTATTAACAATGGTTTTTTTTGCACAATTTACCAACCTAGGTTGGTATGGTATTGTGTCAATATACCATGTTAATTGCTCTTTTAATATGTGCTCTGTGCTTTTACCCTTTGATGGAAGAATTTTCAAAAATCTGTAGCGGTCTTCGATAGCTGACGATAGATGGCGTAACCAGTCCCCTAGCACACGCTGACGAAGCATTCTACGAGCGTTCTATAAATACAACTTCTGACGTCACACGCTTGCTCTATCGACTGGCAAACTTACAAAGTCATTCCTTAATCCTTGCTCTGTGGGCAAAAATCCTTTCTTATTAGACGTCTAGGTTCCTATGCCAAATTTTTGCTCGACCTTCGATTTAAATTTTCCCGCGGTTAGACCTGTGGATTAAATCAGTCAGTCAGTCAGTCAATCAGTAGACTCACCTAACATCCTCCTCCCGAGTTCCCTAGCAAAGAGCACGTTAGCCAGCTTGCTCTGGTTGTACGCAGCCACCGCGTCGTACTTCTGACTCATGTTGAGGTCCTCCTTCAGGAGCGCGCCCTTGCGGTGAGCGCTGCACGTCACTATTATCACGCGACTGGGGGCCGATTCCTAGAAATTAAACCAAAAACAAAACATCAAAAAAATAAGTCCAGTAATAGGTACAGTAGATCATCGGAAGGTGTAGACGTCCTTACAAGTGAATGCCGGCGCTGTTCACCAGGATGTGCACTCTCGGCTCTGCGGTAGTCTGAGGGGTAATGTCACCTTGAGCGTGTCCAGCAGCAGGTCGGTGAGCAGGAAGTGCCCGAGATGGTTGGTGCCCAGCTGCGCCTCGAAGCCGTCCCTCGTGGGCTTCATCACGCCGGCGCTGTTCACCAGGATGTACACTCTCGGCTCTGCGGTAGTCTGAGGGGTACTGTCGTCACCTTGAGCGTGTCCAGCAGCAGTTCGGTGAGCAGGAAGTGTCCGAGATGGTTGGTGCCCAGCTGCGTCTCGAAGCCGTCCCTCGTGACGCGCTGCGGGGGCTCCATCACGCCGGCGTTGTTCACCAGGATGTGCACTTTCGGCTCTTCCGATTTAAACCTGAGGGACAATAATAGGACGTCCATAATCTCTTTGACATCCCTATAGTATGTATATACTATCTCTGTTTGCTCTATGGAAGAAGTGTGTTCATCCCGTCATCACCTATGGTGCTGAAACATGGACACACGGCCTAATAGAAAAGTCGCACTGCCGATCATGGTCTATGTAAGGAGTTTCATGAGGAATAAAATCCGAAATGGAGAGATCTGCACGAGATGGAGGTCGATGATATAGCCCAAATTAATAGCAAGCTGAAGTTGAAGGTTACGAATATCGTAGGGATGATTGTCGGTGGAGCCAAAAAGTCCAGGAGGCGAAGAATCCCACCGCTGTCACCATGCAATGAAACGACAGCTGCCATTTATCAAACTGGATTTATTATCTTACTACCAGCATCATACATGATCATAACAACCACAAGAAAAAGTGGCGTGGGGTGCCCTCCAGTTTGATTGACTGACGATATAAAGTGGGTGGCAGGAAGTGGCTCAATGAGGAAGGCTGAGGACAGGGTGTGGTGACGGTCGCTTATGAAGGCCTATGTTTAACAGTGGACGTCCGCATGATGATGATCTTTTTTGATTATCTCTATGACATTACCTCGCAACGAAGTCCCGTACGGAGGCGGTGCTGGCGAGGTCGCAGGGGCGGCAGTACACGTACTTGTTGTCGGTGCCCAGCACGATGTCGCGCCGCGCCGCCTCGCACTTGACCATGTCGCGGCACGCCATGAACACCTGGAGCGAATTGTCTCTGTATTGCTGCTATTAAAAAACCGGCCAAGTGCGACTCGAACTCGCACATTAAAGTTCTTTGGCGTTATGGCAAAGCCAAAATTATTTTGTATATAGACAGACCACAGATTACTTACAGTTTTTATATGTATGTAACTTGTAAGTCCGATCAATCACGTAATGTGCATTTAGCAGATTATTGTTCATATCAATAACGCTACGTGATATATGGATAAACACTTAGTTTTAGTATTGTATATAAGCTACGTACGTATCTACTTACGTTTGCGTGTACGTTATTACGTTTGTCCGTGTCTGATTCATCTCCGCTCATATACGCAACTGCAGGTTCCATATTTCAAAAGAAGTGAAACTTGAGATTTGAAAAGAACCACTCTTGTTCATTGAACTATACTTTTGATAAGATTTTACCATTTTGGTATGGACCCCTAAAAACTCGATCGTAAATGAAGAAGAGTGATTCTTTGTTTGCTTAAATGTTTCAATACAAAGTCAGTGTTATTGGCGACAAACGAGCAGCCTGAGTTTGGTGATATCGCTACAATTGAGCATTGCCCATTGAGCATATGCAATTACGGCATTAGCTCAATGGTCAGGGGGGCAATTGCGCAAGAATAACGTATCGACAGACTTAGTGATTAGTTAAAACGACGTTTTTTTCTGTTATATTCTTCCACAACGCTGCATATTGCACCCTCCAACGTGTTAGTAAGGACAAAAATAAACGACTGATATCCTCTTAAAACAGTGGGTACCTTGGCGCCGCGTTGCGCGAACTCCCAGGCCGCCTCCTTCCCGATGCCACAGTTAGCGCCTGTCACGATCACCGTCTTGCCCTCCGCCGACGCGTGCTTGTCGAAAGCCGGCCCGCCGTAGAAGTCTCTGTACATGCGTAGTAAGTAGGTACAGCGCACATTATTATTGGCATTTCACGAAGGCTAAGGTACACCATAGTCAAAAGAATAGGTGTAATAGAGAGCTCTCGATTTTTTCGTTAAATATTTAACAGAAAAAATCGAGAGCTCAAGAAAACTAATATTGAGATTTGCCTTTAATCCCCAATTATGTCTAGATGCACGTAGGTAGAGATCTCTTAAATGAAACCCACTACATTTTTCTTTCATCGTGTGACCGTAACACATGGATTGGCGTCCATTATTAGATTAGACGATCCAAATATATCTATAAATTTAAATACGAATCAAAATTTTTCACTCGCAGCGGGATTTGAACCCGCGTCCCCCAGCTTTCGCGGCTGGGTGCTCTGACCGTTGAGCTATACGAGCCATATGCCGCTGCGGTGAAATTTTCGATTCGTTATTATTAGTTCCTCAGGCAGGACTAGCGCCATCTATTTGTGAAACGTAACAGTTTCAAACAAATATAATATCTACTCATAACATATTAACGATTTCTTATGTTATGTTTGAGTCTGAAAAGACCTTTGGATGACAAATAACTAACTTGAAAAGACACAAGGCGCCCGCTCCCGCAGTGATGCCCGTGATGATGGTGATTGGCAGGTTGGGCACCCACATGATAGCTGGCTGGAAAATAACGAAACAGGACATTTTATTTGCCGTAGAGTGTACACAAAACAATAAAGCTTTATTTGAATTTTTACTTACCTATAATAAAACGGAAAGAGATTCTATCTCTAAGATTTAGGTTATAATATGATCCTTCGAGCCGGATTTGACCTGAGGTCTAATTGCGTGAGAAAAACGTATCGTTATCGTAATCAGGTCACAGGTAAAATCAGGGAACCAATCAGCGCGCAGAATTTGTAAACGATTACGATAACGATGAATACGTTTTTCTTCAACAATCTAGGGCTAAAGAGCAAATCGACTTATCAAAAATTTGAGTCGACTACATTTAATTTAAGCCCTGAATTCGAGTATTTAACTCTCCTTTAGTGAAACATTGTACCTAATACCTCTTTATGGCAGATGACATGTAATTTTTCGTAGAATTAGATACAAAGATGTTTCAACTGAATTATGGTTAATTGCTTGGTGTTTGGGCTTTTGATTGATTATGGTATAATTTCTAAAATCAACTAATTCAACATAATTATGTATGAAATATAAGATCAATTATTATTTATTCAATTATCAATTATTATTTATTATCAAGATTACTTAATCTATGGGTCCATTATCTATTACAGTTGCTTCCAGAATCTAAACCCTTCATTATCTATTTTCAGAAGTGGGATGTTTATGTTTGATCAATGTATAAAAGAAAACAGCATAAATAAGTTATGACTTATGTTTATTTCGTTCTTTAATATTTTTATTTTATTATAAGTGTCGGTAGGTACTATGGTGTGATTGTTAAGTACAGTGCCAACTAAATGTACTCAAAGCTATTAGATACTTTAATTTCATATAACATTATTCATTTATTGCTGTGGAAATATGTGAGGATATATGTATGCATTATGCAAATTGCAATGCAATGTACATAGGTGTATTTTTTTGTATCTTTACAAAAAAAAACAAAATATGTTTTGAATATTTCAAAATCTATAGAGTTAGATTTTCTAACCCCATTTATCTTAGCAAAACCTCTGAACCTGTAAACTTTACGTAATCCTCAAGATACGGTTGGTATGGTTTTTAGATAAAAAACCATTATTGTCATTCAACGAAAAAAAAATTAAAAGATATCTACATAGTTTACGTTTTTCTTTGACGCTTTGTAAAAAATAAATATTTTAACTGTCTACTGATTTATAATACCTAACAATAACTCAAATTATTGTATAAAGCATCAAAAACATTTTTTGTTCGATACTCGCATAATATTTCTAAGTACATACGTATATATACTACGTATACATACCTACTTATATTGTAAAAAAGTTTATGTGAAGCCTGTAACAGTTCTTTAAAATAACCTGTCAAGTGCGAGTCGGACTCGCGCACTGAGGGTTCCGTACTTCAACCGGAGGAATAAAACCATAAAAACCACTTTTCTTATCGAACCGCAAAACTAACTTTGTTTTTAGAGGTTTTATTGTAAATATCAAAAAACTACTTATTAGATCTCGTTCAAACCAATTTTCGGTGGAAGTTTGCATGGTAATGTACATCATATATTTTTTTTAGTTTTATCATACTCTTATTTTAGAAGTTACAGGGGGGGGACACACATTTTACCACTTTGGAAGTGTCTCTCGCGCAAGCTATTCATTTTAGAAAAAAATGATATAAGAAACCTTAGTATCATTTTTGAAGACCTATCCATAGATACCCCGCACATATGGGTTTGATGAAAAAAAAATTTTTGAGTTTCAGTTCTAAGTATGGGGCACCCCCAAAATTTATTACTTTTCTTAAAATTTTGTGTGAAAACCTTAATGCGGTTCACAGAATACATCTACTTACCAAGTTTCAACAGTATAGCTCTTATAGTTTCGGAAAAAAGTGGCTGTGACATACGGACGGACAGACGGACAGACGGACAGACGGACAGACAGACATGACGAATTTATAAGGGTTCCGTTTTTTGCCATTCGGCTACGGAACCCTAAAAAGCTATCATTTTAATATAAACTATAACTACTTAATCACTGAAATCTAAGTAAGAAGAACCACAACCGCTATTAAGTAGGAACCTTTAAAATACAGTTTATCAATATTAGTCTAATCGTATATCCTCACATATTTCCGAGTTTATATTTTATTTTATTTAATCTATTTTCAGTCGGGTAAAGGAAGATTCTTTCTACACTGGATTCATATTTTATTTGATATCTCGTATAACCTATTATTTCTATAGCCATTTATAATTCGTTAGATAAGAAAACAAGGGTATAAAGATATCTAAGATTTAATTTTTTTCAGTGAAACCCAACAGAACTTTAATGAAAAGTAAGTTTCATTGATTCAAAAAGATACACAACTCAGTTTATAGCAATTACTGTAGGTAATATTAAATGGTAAGTTCGAGCGTAGCTCCATTTTGTGACAACACAATTATTGCAGGTAAGTTCGAGCGTAGCTCCATTTTGTGACAACATTTTTACTGACCAGATAAAAAACCTCCACTGAGGGCGCCACATTTGCACGGGGTATCGAAGGGTATAGAGATAAAAGTAGTTCCATTTTTTTCCGCAACCTGGTGAGGTTTCTTTTATTTTTCTGGTCAGGCTATACAGTTTTATCTCATGTTTCAAGTTTTAACAATGGGTAAAATTGGAATTATCAGATATGTCCAGAACTTACAAAATTGGCTGTCACATCATTCAGTTGTAATTAATACCTGTCTATTTATCATTGAAACAAACCTATAGCATCATATGGTTCTGTTATTTACACTGTTTCTACTTATTGTACTTTTTTAACAATGATTGATGTTTGGGAAGATATCTTGATGATAATTTAAAATATCTATAGGTTCTGCAATACAAAAAAAAACTGTAAGAAATAAATGTTTAAGTTAAGGCTAGGTTAGTAAGTTTTTAGTTGAGTTGATTGTTTGAGAAATTTTAAATACCTACATTTTTCATATGCACATTTCAATGATATTAAAATTATTACAATGTAACTATGTACAGGTTTAGTTAAAAGTAACTTTATTCACATCAAACATAAACTTAAAATTGATTGTATAATCAGATAATAATCGAATTTTAATATAATAGAATAATATACAAATAAAATATCACATGTGCGTTTCTAATTGTGCACTTCTTAGTTTTAGGGATTTTTATTGACTAGAACCCCTAGTTTATTTTTTAATTTATTTTTAACAATGAAGTAATGTATCATGTTGTGGTCATGTTTCAATAATACTGCAGAAGACATTTTCAAACTATAATGAAAGATATATTACAAGTTAACTTAAAACAACATCTGTATTAAGTACATGGTACCTATTTGAAAAATATATTAAGTATAATAATTAAATTTGTATAAGAAGGTACTCAATATTTAAATATAGAAAAATAAATGCATATTTAACTTAAAATGAATTGAAATATTTTATGTCATATTAAAATAAACATAATAATGAATGATTTCAAATTGTTCAATTTTGGTTTGCCTCAATTTAATTTTGAAATATGAAACAGAAACACTTTATTTTCAAACCATAGTCAAATACCATGATTTGTTTTTTGTTGTAAACTATTTATTTTGATTGAGATTCAATGTTTCTTTTATTTACATAAAGATATTTTATATAATTGCTCCCTTAGGTTTAAAATCTACAATATTTGTGTCTAACCTATATCTAAGTCTAGGTGATAAAAGAAGGTATAGTGATAGTGATAAATTCTTTTCATCAGGTATACAGGATGAAACCTTTTTTTTATTTTTGTGCCAACATAACCTGTGGTTTGTGGCTTTTAAAAATTTAAATCATATTTGTGGCTAAATTGTGGCTTTTAAAAATTGATATCTTATTTGACGTTAGTGCCATATTAGTTGATTATATGTACATATATGTCAAATAAAAGTGTCATATTCTTAGAGCATAATTGTGACGTCATAACTTTGTTACTGACTAATTTTGTCTGTTTTGTAATTTCTTTCGCATAATAATTTTCTGGCAAATCTGTAGGCATTTCCCTCAAATGAGCTGAATACAATCATCACTTCTCATAAGCGTTATATCCTTCCTGATACATTACTGATTCTTCATGATACGTTTGTAGAAATCCCTGTAGTTGATGATTTACATGTGTGAATATGTATACTTAGAGGAATGATAGAAAAGAATGCCCACTATATCCTTTTCTAAAATAGGTATAAATATACAATAATATATAGGTCAAAATGAGAAATTTCTTAAAATGTGCATTACAAAATGACATGTGGGTTTATAGTATTATACAGTTAATAATATAATCTAATAAAGCGTAAGGTATTATTGTATTAAAGATTTTGAGCTTATTCCTAATACATAAATGTTTTTATGTAATCTGTAGCTGACAGTTAAAAATAAGTTAACATTTTAACTTGTTTGCACTAAAGGGCTAATTTGAAAATTAAAGAAAATATAGATATTTTTCTTAATTGCACAGATAGTTAATTAATTTAAGTATGCAATCCACAATCTATAAAAAGATATATCAATCGTAACAAAAAGTAAAAGAAAAAAAATTACATGTGGCACTTATACCTCGTTACTATGCATGAAGAAACAGAGAAAATAATATTGTACATAGTTTATGGTGCAATAGTCCCCCTAGAACTAATATTGTAGTGTAAAACTTAGGCTTTTCTAACATATTACTACTATTTAGCTTATCCTTCTTAAAAAATTACTCTTCCAAATTGTCAGGTTTTAAAATAGTGCCTAATTAGGACAATTTTGTCACCATACTAGGACACAGCTGATACATTGGGATTTAATGATCATTAAATTAACAGAATGTCTCTGAGGGTGGCAATTAGAGATTTTGTAAATCAGAGTAAGCACCATCAGCATTCTAAATGCGCATGTAAAACTTGCTTAAATAACTATACGTAAAACAGATATGGTTTCAACTCGGACTAGTTGTAACACAGTATGGTCTGAGAACTAGTGGGAACCTTGAGGAAGTATGTGGACACAAAAAAATTGTAACCCTTATTTTCTAGATCTTTGTTTGATTCTGTCAAATACTTTTAAAACTTATCTTCCTGTAAAATCTGTAATAAAGTTTTCTGTGCAGAGACAGATTAAAAGTTATATTTTGTAGAGAAGCCCTTATAAATGTCAGTAAGTTTAATATATATCTATGACAAATAACAGTTTCTGATTTCCGTTGTTTAAGAATTTACTTATGGGTTATTAAACACCCCCTAGGAACTTCCCACTACTTCTCCAGCTAGTTCTTAGTGGGTAAACTAAGATTAACTCGGTTTAGTATTTAGTGTTGTTGTACTTTTTGACTTAGTTGATTCGTACGGCGGTAACGGGCGTGCGATGCCCACCTTTACAATACCCCTCGGTGCTCCTTTTAAAGCTTGAACTGCTTGATCCAAGGTTGCATTCTTAATACTAGCACCATTCACGGACATTACCCTGTCCCCTGGGGAGATTTCCCCACTCTTCTCGGCCACCCCGCCAGGAACTAAACTCCTAATGACAATAACTGTACCGTTTGGGTCAATTGGATCTTGGTAGTCTAAAATTGAAAACCCTAGACCTTGATCACCTTTGAACAATTCAACAATGTCCTCCTTGCTTTGCCACATAGCCAACCCTGATACACACTCCAAAGAATGTGATTTTTTAGACCCAGAATGATTAGTTAACGTTGCTGTGCTAGATGTATTAATAGATGTATCAGACTGAGCTTTGACAATGGTAGTTAAATTATTCAAGCTTCCAGATATGATCTTCCTGGCTTCGAAACCTTCCCTATCTTGTGCTAGGTTCACAACAGGCCTGGGACCACTGTCTGTGCAGCTCCGGGCACAGACTAAACGCACGCGGTTAGGCAAATGTTTCAGTATGTTGACTACTTCTGTGTGTGTCAATCCATGTAATCTGTATTCGTTGACTTCTAATAGTTCATCACCAGCTATCAAAGTGCCCTGCAAGCCGACAGGACCTTCCGGAAGGACTGATCGTATGTAATGATGAGGCCTCACTTCTTGTCCACCTTCTACATCCACTGTACCTTCCAGACTAATACCTAAACCGGATAGTTTATGTACTTCAGCAATTATTATGTCTTTTTCGGGTCCAATCTCAGCCTCCCACTTTTTCTTAATCTCTTCTTTATCTATTGCTAATATTGCATCAAATCTTTTATCTAACTCCTCTTGGGTTGGCTCAATTTCATTTTCACCAACTTCTAAAACACTTGAGTCAATAGTTGTATTTGATTCGGGCTCAGGCTCTATTTCTGTGATACTGTTATCAGCTTGGGAAGGCACTGGGAACCAGGTTAAAGTTGTGGTAGACGGTGAAGGTGAAGTCGGTCGTTCCTCGTTAAAAATAGCTAGTTGTAAATGCTCAAACTTTGGACCCCTCAAGTATCGTTCTAAAACTAAATGCACAGATATGCCAGTGTTCCTTAAAATCTCAACAGCTTGAGGATTGCTCTTCTCAGCTAAAGATGTTCCATCTACTTCAATGATCCTGTCGTTTATTCTAATCTTACCGCTCTGTTCTGCGCTACTGCCTTCTATGATACTTTTTACAAATATACCAGACAACTCCTCTTTCTCACACACATACCCAGCAACCGTTATTCCTAATCCATAGACATTTTTATTCAAATCAACATGTACTATTTCAACTTCGGGTAACGGAGGTAATTCCACAGGAACAGTGATGGTTATTGTTGGAGACACAGCACTTATGATGGGATGATCAGGTATTTGCTGAGGGTTGTCACTGATGATGCTGACGGCTGCCACTAAGTTCTCCATGTCGCCATTTTGGCCGTTGATATAGTCTGCGTAGCACTGGGATAGGTCGTACACCGCGCCATAGCCTGTTTGTATGAGGTGGCGATCTAAGAGTTCGGGATCGGCTAGAAGCTTCGTAGGAACGAGTGCGGTGCCCGGGAGAGGCGCGCGAAGCGCTGCGGCTGGGTCTGCAGGTCGTGCGACTAATAATCTCACGGTCGGGCCAGTCTGTCGCAGCACAGCGGCCACTTGCTCGGATGTAAACCCTCGTAAGTTCACAGAACCGACCTGCAGGACGTGATCGCCGCTCTGAAGCCGCCCGTCCTTATCCGCGATCCCTCCGGGCAACACGTACTTTATCACGACGCCAGTGCTTCGGCCACCGACGAGATTGAACCCCAGGCCGTTTCCGTCGTTCGTAAGCTCGACCACTTCCACCTGCGCCCACTCCGTGCTCAGCACCATCGTCTTCCTAACCATCTGAACCTTTAGATGTTACGTGACACAGAGGTTATATCCATCACCGCCACAAACGTCCATTGTAAATAATATATCGATGAAACAGATTTTATAGTCTCAACGGCTATAAAAATAAACGCACGCGGCCGTTAGAGCAAAATAAATCTTGTAAATTCGGTATAAAAATGACATTTACATACTTGCTGAATCGGAGACAGCGAGAATGTGGCCAGCTCCTTGCAGGTGTTCCCAACGAATAAATTTATTTTTAAAATATGTCATCAATACAATAATAACATGCTATAATTATTTTAGTGTGGTGAGTTTCTTTTGTATCTCTCAAGTTTATTTTTTGTAGAAAATAGTGAACACTTCAGCTGATACTAATCAAGATACTTCATCATTACATGTTTAATCAAAAGTTGAATCACAGACCAGAGAAGTGAGAGAATAAGTTTATCTGTGGTTTCAATGGTTTGAATTGCGATCAGCTTTAAGGTCTGACTGAAAGATGTCGCTGTTTAAAAATAGTTAACGAAATAATTCTTCTACCCACCAATAGATGTCACTGCTGAACAGTTTCAAATAACTGTTGCTAGATGGCATTAGTAGTTTTTTTTGTTATGAATTATTATTTATTATTTCATAGGCAAAAGGATAAAGTCGCACTACGGATTTTTCCTATCGCACTTTTTACTTGTTATTGACTTCCGTATACTTCGGTACGGTTCCAGTTACAATACAATGGCACCTTACTTAGCAGTTATATACCCTTATATTTTATTTCATGAATAAAGTAGTTATAATGACCTATTACGTATAGGTCATTATAACTACTTTATTCACCTACCAACCTTCCATCTCTGACTCTGCATCGGGAACGCAGTGATAGCACTCGTAGCAGATAGTAGACACCCAATAGATTGATGACATTACGAGAGTCGCGTGAAAACTTACAGGTTGTCTGTATTCGAGTTACCTATATGTATTTTTGAGTAAATATCCTTAGGAGCTGTGTTTAGGAGTGAATATCATATTTAGTTCTCCATGTTAGTCGAGACTTTGAGTTAGGACGACGAAATAACGAAATAGTACCTACCTACATTTTAATTTGGCATTATACCTAGTTACCTACTTACTTACCTATAGAGGATCTTGTAGTAAGCTCCTAAGATGACTCTGCCGTCGAATTTTTGTCGACATCAATTAATTAATTACGCGGGTGCGCTCGGACACTGAGATGGGTTTGCTATTAGGTAAATATGTATAAATATGTCGCAGGCATTTTGTAACAATATTCCGCCGCTTACGTACGGTGTCTTCAGTTTGTAAAAATTCGCCGTTTCCATATAATATACCGAAGGCAAAATGGAAGTTTTGAAAATCGCCGACGGCAAAATGACATCAACGTTGGTTGCTAGGTCGAAATAGTCCCAAAACCGAACTGCCTAACCCCGACACCACGTTTGTTGTCCTACCCCTAGAGTGTTTTTTAAGCCAGAGGCGGAGGTAGAGCAGCCCCCGTCCGCTGTGCATGCCAAGGCTGTGCTCACCTCTACCCAGATAGCATTTTGACGTCATTGTGACGTCAGCGCACGACGTAACTGACGTCATACCACGACGTCGGTGAAACCTTAATTTGACGTCAGTTTGTCACATCGCTAAGACGTCAGTTTACGACGTCTGTCCGTGTAGATTGGATGGCAATACCAGTAAAGCAAACAAAATAGGTACCATCAGCAAATTGACAAAAATTCATTATACAATATTCGCAATTCTTAGTTATACCTAAACACGACGTCAGTACAAAGTTTTGAAATGATCAACATAGGACTGACCTTGAAATGATGTCACTACGACACCTTAAAATGACCAATGTAGGACTGACCTTAAAAGAACGTCGTTACGACATCTAAAATGACTAATGTAGGACCGACTCTAAAATGACCTTATAATGACGACTTTTAATGGTTGCAGAATGACCAATTACCGACCGACCCTAAAATGACCTTAGACTGACGTCCTACTATGGTCGACGACGTCATAAATGCTACCTGGGCTGCAGCCTCGGATCGACCAAAGGCGACTAGTCTCAGCCGCTCCGGCTCGCCCGAGTGCCTGTTCTTTGCTACGCAAGGTCGAAGGGACTGCACTAGTCACTACCGCAGAGCCGGCGTAGAGTTACAGCTGGCGTAGAGCTGTATACCTACTTATCATGCATCGTGTATTCAAAATGTAAAATGACACGGCATTATACATTTTGCCTACGGCACGGCATATTGCAAACACCGAATTTTTATAAACTTACGACGCCGTATGTAAACGGCGGAATCATACAATATGTCGGCGACATATACAGTTTTACCTTATTAACATTATTACTTACCTATATGATTTTGCAGGTTCAATTCCAATCTTTTCTCATCCCGATGTTGAAGAGAAGAGTCTTAGGGTAATAGAGTCGGTGGTAGATTGTAGTAGATACCTGAGTATTCCTAAACTAGAGAAGTGAAATAAAAAGCTTTTTTTTCATTAAAATTTTATTTACACATTAAAAATAGTGCAGGTTTTGACAAGAGCAATGCATATTTTCCGCAAATTCTTATACCTAATTTTTTTTTCTCTAGTTTTATCTTTCTATCTGAGATCAGTCTTTTAACCATAATCAGATTTGACGTCTACAATGTTAAATCAATTTTGGGTTTTGCACATCCACTAATGCAGCATCCCTTATATGAAAAAGTCTTATACTATGTTGGCCAGTCGACTCCTTTTTAGGCGAAATGTGTATTCTCTGGTGTCGAGAAGTTTGACAGCCAGACTGTTTTTATGTCCTTCTAGTCTCTTTTTGTAGGATTCAAGTGCTCTCTCTATTTCTTCCTTGACGGTTGGCATGGCGAGATAGTGATGCACTTCAGATATTTTGGTGAACCATGGAGCATTGCATATCATATACCTAATAAAATAAGTTCAAACCTCATTTTTAGAGTTATATACCATTTTGGTAAAAAGGATCCCCTATAGTGAGACTTTCTGCGTTCATCCGTCCGTCGGACCGTCCGTCCGTTGGCCACACTCAATTATTTCAGTAACTAATAAAGTTATCGACCTGAAATTTGATATAGTTATAGGTAATAGTGGCCCAACTAGTATAAGAGTATATGTTGAGTGGAGTATCATATAAAAGAGCGTTACTTGTACATTCTAAAACAGATTTTTATTTATTTTTAAGCTTGACAGTTTTACATTTTCTGGGAAACTGTCGAAAAAAATACATTGTTATATTGTGTTATTACTATTTTTATCCTCATTACAAAAATATTGTACAGTCGCGGAACGAAAAGGTTCGTCGATTTTCAAATTGATTCGTCCAACGTATCACGAGCACATATTACGTTTTGAAACTGTGTTACAGAATAGACTCGAGTTAGAGAAAATAAAGTTTAACTGTTCTTTAGTAAAGTTCAAAATTGTTCAGATCAAGGTAGTTTGACTATTTATCTTGTCAACAAGATTATTATGGATAAACTGCAACCTTCTTGTTAATTCAACCAGACATTATTATTTCTGTTAAAACCTCGTTAAAACTATTGTCAATCAGTCAATGTCATAATTTCAAAATATCATAATTTCTCCTAAATAACTAAGGTTTTAGTGAGGTTTTAATACATTTTGGTATTATATTTGGTTTAATACATTGACGGGATAGAAAAAACAAGCAAAACCTTATTCGATAGCAAACGTCATATTTATTCAAATGTTAGCAGCGCTGTTTCTTGCACTGGAATGTTGGCATAATGGACTCTTGCAGTATTAGAGAACTAGTGCAAACGAATATCGACACTAAGGTGACGAACCTTTTCATTCCGCGACTGTACTCTCGTTCACTTAGTTTTTAATTCATAAATTAGTTATGACTATAATAAATACTGAGATATAAGAGAGATATTCACAATAGCCTACAAGTTAGGTTACTTATATAAAAAAATGACTTTAGGAACCTTTATTAATGTAGTCTGAGGCTAGGAATAAATCAATTATAGTAGTGTTATTATCTCGCTGCAGACTCGGTCATAAATCATTCGAGTGTTTCGCTTTTGTTGGTCTGCAGTAATGCACAACACAACAAAGAACAACAAAAGCGAAACACTCGAATGATTTATGACCGAGTCTGCAGCGAGATAATAACACTACTATAGAACTTTGACTGTTTAGCTTTCGGCGTAGCGTCGTAGCGGCGGCGTAGCCTAGCATCACTTGCTAAGATAATAACTATAGCAATCGACACCTACCGAGTTAAGCCAACAAAAGCTGGACTTTCAATTCGGTGGGTCCGGATCCTCCTCCTTAGTCGTTCACTCTTGACAGAGTGGTCGTGGGTATACTTCTTACGATGTGCAATGATTAGCCACTGCTGCTTTAGCGATAGTTCTCTAACGGTTTTAGCGGCATTGCGAGAGCACTCAATAATAGAGGAACTTCGAACGGAGAGGGACGGGAGGAACGGGAGGATCCGGATACGGCATATTTTTTATTGTGTACCTATCTTTAGTATACTTATACTTATTAAATACCTACCTAGAGTTGAATATTTGAATCCACGACATCGCGCCTCACTCTGTCAAAATAGCTTAGTTTCTTTCGATTCATAAGCATTTTGACAGAGTGAGGCGCACCGCCGTGAATTGAAATATCTATACAAAGACGACTAACACCTCTGATTTGGATTTAACTTATAACTAGGTATGGAAAATATCCCAAAACAAATATTTTCTCTGAATAGCACTTGCATAGGTTCATACAACCTATAAAAACATCTTCTAACTTGTTAGGTTCTTGTTGGGTTACTCTACAATAAATGAATCTGTAAATGATATAAGTGTATATCTGTATTCTGTCTGCTCACAAAATGCTGCTAATAAACTTAAAAAAATTATAAACACAATTTTTTTTAAAAAGAGCAAGAGTTTTTTGCCTATTCCACACTTGTTAGATATATACAGGTCGTATGCTGTGGGCTTCTTCTCATAAACTAAGTTTCACGTCGTGAAATAGTTCCTTATATGAACGCGTGTAATTTAGGCCTAGGATGAAATAAAGTAGGTAGATATATAAGAATAAGAATAATTTACTAAACTTTACAAATGGCGCTTACTATCTATGGTTACAGAGTTAGATATATCTGACTATTGACATAATTGGCTTTAAAATGTTTTTTTTTTCAATAAATTTCATTTTATTAAAACAAATTCATTTTTAAGATTAACTGTTTCTGTTGCCGCGCTATAACAATAAAAAGTAACAAACAGAATAAAATATAAAAGGGGACTTCCATACAACAAACGTGTTTTTTTACTAGTTTTTGAACCTACCGCACCTATAGAAAATTTTAATAAAGTATAAGGTATAGTTAAACCTGTTGTTTAATTTAATAATCTCTCTTGCCTATATCTACACTAACCTGCCTAATTTATAAAAATAATGACAATTTAAAGGTTAAGTACCAAATTTTTCTCATTTTTGATGATTCTATTCAAAGCATAGAAAATTATAAAGCATTGATTCTTAGAGCAGTGGTAAGCAAAGGCTTGTCCATCGCATCAAGAAAAAGCTGACGGCGGTGAAGTGGGAAGTAATGGTAGGCAGCTATGGTGTAAGTTGCCATGTTTCCACCGCGGGCCAATTTTGTCATTTAATTCCCATAGGTACGAAAAAAATCTCCATTTCGGTGACGGTCGCGGTGGACAAGCGGCCTAATGAATGATTTTTACCCTTTTTTATATTACTTAAGTTGGCAATCGCTGTTAAAAAAATTGTACAAAGTAAATAGATACCTAAATGGAAAAAATATATGAGTACACGAAGCAAGTACATAAGTAGGCAGGTAGGTATCTAACTACCTACTAGGTGCCTACTGCGATTACAGTAACATGACTCTATTTGTGACTTATCTTATAAGTTTACAGTTATAAGCCCCGATGGTATTGGGCTTACTATCGCTTTTTAGGCACTTAACATCGCTTGATTTTCATTATACAAAAAGCCACCCATAGGTACATAGAATCTGTATGATATTACTTGCTGTAGCCAGTGGCTTGGCTTCATCGAAATTAATTTCGGTTTTTTCGTATCCCGTAATGAGTCACCCTTAAGGTGTCACGGATTTATTTGTAGATCTTTTAAAGGAGAACCATTCTGTCATAGGTACCATGATTTTTGCGTAACTTTAACCGTTAACACAGCGCACGCAACGGAAACTCTCCAAAAGGAACAATTCCTCCCGTTTTTACATTATTTTTCATAGATGCTCCGCTCCTATTGGTCATATCATGATGTTATATAGCCTAAAGCCTTCTTCTTTATATGGACTTTCCAGCACAAAAATAATTTTTAATTCGGAGTCGTAAGTTTACCACTTCAGCTTTATAATACTAGTTTGGAATGTAAGAATTAAAATCAAGCTATTCCATTGGTGCGTAAAGACACAAAATCCATAGCATAGCAACATAGCACATCAGCTCTGATGGACATGCACTCTAAAAATTGCCGCGGAAATAATAAATATACACACATAGATAAAGCGGAACACTAGTGCACACAACCAAACAAAAATTAAAAAAAATAAACGCATGTGAAAAATTTGGGCCTAATTTGGTGTCTACGTCTATCCGTAGCTGCTCCGTAGCTCCGTAGCTCTGTAGCTCTGTAGCTTTGTAGCTTCATAATTGAAACACAAAACAATTATTTCAATAAACATAATATGAAGATATTTGGTACTTATTTATGTAAGCGATCTCGCTGCCCGCGGCGTAATAGAAACGGACCACCTGTTTCGCTCTTTCTCACTTAGGTACTGGCTTAACGATATATGCCTGCCGGGCATAGGCATTGATTTTATTTCCACTCAGTGATATACTGCATTAATTATTATAGTATCTACTTAGCCTATAGGTATAGATGAAAAAGACTACATACCAAGCCTGCTTTGTTGTTAATTACAAATAATCTTAAAAATTATACTCAATTTTTAAGATTCTTTAATCCTAACACGTAAGAAAAGAATAACTAAGCATGTATGTGCCTCGGGTACATTGAATGTACCTAGTAGGTACAGCCAAACCCGATAAGTGAGAGTTCATGGGACCGAGATCTCCTTTTCTCTTAGAGAGGTTTCTCACTAACCCGAGTTTCAGAGTTAGGAGGACAAAATGACAGGACCTGGCAAATACTCTCAATAATAGAATTTTCTCGCTTAGGTACCTACCCTGTTTTCACTTAGGTATACCTAACTGTGATGCGACTGTACTTAAATAGGTTTACAAAAATAAAATTTACGAAGGATAAACGTTGTACACTGTAAGCAAGTAATTATACACTCAAGTTCATAAAAGCAGAGTCCATATACACTCAAGTACATATATCAGTTATAGTCCATCTCAGTTTATAATGAGAGTCCATAGCCTATCTCAGTTTACGACAAACAACTACGAAACACAGAACGATATCAATCATCCGTCTAAATAATACTTTCTCCTAATAAAAACAAAGCACCAATTGTACAACGACAACAATAGAAATTTCATTCGCTATTCCAATTAGCCGTTAATTGCTCGAACTGCCAACCGTCAAAAGTTCAATCATCGTCCACGCGACGCGACGCGACGCGACGGCAGCGCGCGGCGGGCGCCCCTCCACGCGGCGCGAGCGACTGCCGCGGCGGAGCCAACGGACTGCGCGGGGCCTCGCCGCCGCCCGGCTCCCCGCGAGCCAATGGCGGCGCGCCCGGCCCGCCATAGGGCGCGCCGCCGGGGGCGGGGCCGGCCGGCGCGGGGCCCGCGGCCGCGGCCTCTCGGGCACTCGCGCCCCGAGAGCCACTAGAGGCTGAGCCGTCGAGTGGCGTCGAGTGTTGCCGGTCGGATGTCCGCGGAGGGCGGCGGCTACTCGCCGATGCCGGCGGAGGCGCTGCCGGAGCTGAGCGCGGCCGAGCTGGCGATGAGCCTGTCGCCCAAGTCGGTGCTGCAGCAGAACCTGTCGCAGCTGCAGCTGCAGCACTCCACGCCCTTCTCCGTCACCGACATCCTGTCGCCCATCGAGGAGTACCGCAAGCTGGAGCTGGCCAACAACCCGCCGTCGCCGTACAGGTGCGTGGATCGATCGGGGGGGCGCCCCTCCGCGCGCCGATCGTCGAGTGGCCCGAAGGTCTCGAGGGCACTCGAGCCGCGCTCGTAGTCGAAGGATATACTCGTAGTTCGGTGCCGTTTGTTTGTGCAGGTATGTTGTGATCGCCGGTCAAGTGATGCGCTGTGAATGTGAGCCGCGAGGTCAACGATGTGCTCTAGACGCGACTCGAGAGAGCCGCTAGCCGGCTCGGACGATCGCGCGTTCCGTCGATCACAATAGAGCGTTCGGTTGATCGCGGTTACGATGAATAGCGGAGGACTTAGAGTGACGCCTTGAGACACCCGTGACCCGGCCGCGGCGGGACGACGGCATGCCTCTCGAAGCTTATATGCATATGTATGTACCCATGAATAATTACAATTATGCGCGGGAAATAGATGAAGCACTTATAATGCATATTCTGAAAAACAGTGATGCTTAGGAACAATCGTTTAAAAATATTTCAAGAAATTAGAAAACAAATTAAAACGAATATAAGTAGGTTACCTTTCTTATAATAATATAGGTATAAGTAAATTATTTCCTAGTTTTTGAGATAGAATATTTTACCAGTGAAGCTCCGCTTTAATATACCTACCTACTATACTACAATGGAACTAAATCTACCTACCTTAGAAAAAAGTAAAAGGCATTAAAGAAGCAAGTATATACCTACCTACTAGCTTACTTATAAATTGATTTTGAATTAAAATTAGCTAATTCTTGTTAAATAAAATAGTCAAAATAAAAGTTAAACGAAAATATACCAGCTTTATCATTACAAAAAAAATGTAATCGGATTCAAACTAAGTCTAAAAGATACAGATACAAGTTACAACAAGTAAATTTTTACTTAAGTAGGCATTAGATATATATTTATTTAATCATGGTGCCCAGAAGTACTCTATAGACTGCTTTAGTAAGACAAAATAACATACCTACGTAAAATACGTAAGTAAACATAAATTAATTGATTCTTAATCGAATCACGAATCGACCTTTTGGAGCTAGTGAGTGAAATAATTTAAACTGTCAAAAGTAGGTATATTGAATATCAGTATATCTTTATCCATCACCTCATAATTAAATGACATAAGTATTAAAAAGTTAGAAATCAAACTAACTTTTAATTAATCTCACTCCTTTTTAATTAATCTCACTTTACTTTTAATTAATCTCGTAACTTTTGATTATTCAATAAACTCCAAATATCTCTATTCCACAAAGGCCTCCCTCCAAAAAGTAGAGGCACTTTACAAAAGTCAAAACGATATTTGCGAGTCGGCTTCAATTTCTGATAAATACTAGGTAGGTATAACAATTATAAAACGGAAGAAAACCATACATATCTTACCAATAATAAAAATTTAAATTAAACAAGATGTTAGTGATAGTTATTACTTATCTTATAAAATTCCGTCGTTACAGAAGATCCCTTGTTAACAATTTTTAGAATTTTATATTTAGATCTACATTTACCGATTAATTCATCAAAAACTACTTTTTTATGTAATTCTCAAAAACTTCAAAAAACAACCTTAACTATTTTTAGGTTAATTTACTCGCGCATAATTCAATTAGATATTAAACGTTGTTAGTCTGTTTGTAAAGTACATACCTATAACTACGAAAGTCAGATTGGTACCTACCTACCTAGGTACCGATGTGTCCTGGTAGGTAGAGACAGCATATATTTGTATAGTTACGTCATTATTTGTTGACTGTTTACATGTATACCTAGGAAGAATAATAGGTACGTACGGTTGGTTAGATACCTCCCAATATTGGTAATTCCAATTACAAATCAGCAAAAATATACAAATTAGGTATAGGTAGGTACTTTATATTGTACGAATACCTACACCTATATTTAACTTGTTTTGCCATTAGGGATATAAAAAAAACCTGTCAAGTGCGAGTCGGACTCGCGCACTGAGGGTTCCGTACTTCAACCGGAGGAATAAAACCATAAAAACCACTTTTCTTATCGAACCGCAAAACTAACTTTGTTTTTAGAGGTTTTATTGTAAATATCAAAAAACTATTTATTAGATCTCGTTCAAACCAATTTTCGGTGGAAGTTTGCATGGTAATGTACATCATATATTTTTTTTAGTTTTATCATACTCTTATTTTAGAAGTTACAGAATGATATTAGAAACCTTAGTATCATTTTTGAAGACCTATCCATAGATACCCCACACATACGGGTTTGATAAAAAAATTTTTTTTGAGTTTCAGTTCTAAGTATTGGCACCCCCAAAATTTATTACTTTTTTTTAAATTTTGTGTGAAAACCTTAATGCGGTTCACAGAATACATCTACTTACCTAGTTTCAACAGTATAGCTCTTATAGTTTCGGAAAAAAGTGGCTGTGACATACGGACGGACAGACGGACAGACGGACAGACGGACAGACGGACAGACGGACAGACAGACATGACGAATCTATAAGGGTTCCGTTTTTTGCCATTCGGCTACGGAACCCTAAAAAAGACTAGCTGACCCGGAAAACGTTGTTTTGCCCTTAGAGGTATAAAAAAAAATAGATAACAATTCCTACTCTCGGACCAAGTGATCATTACACTGAAAATTTCATAACAATCGGTCTGACCGTTTCGGAGGAGTTTGGTAACAAAAATTGCCACGAGAATTTTAAATAAGTACATAATATTAGAAAAAGATAAATCTAAAGTTCATACCTAATCCTGATTTTGCTATTTTTTCACCGTCATTTCAGTTAATCGGCCTTTTTATCTGAAACGCACATGTTAATTTAGGCCTAGGTATTTAAAAACTTTTATTACTTAACTTACTTTGTATACTATCTTCTTCTTATTTCTTATCAACTACCATTAATAATAATCATGAACAAAAAATTAAAACAGGCAATCTTAAAGTTCCTGCGTATTTTATAAAAAGCCAAGAAGTGCTCGTACTGTGTCGTAGGCCTATTTGGAATCGACGCGCTGTTTATTTTATTCACAGTCCACACAGGCTGAGGCATTTAAAATCTACGAATTACAGTCGTAATTTTGTTTAGGATTTCTTTCAAAGACTTAGCCTCCGCTGTCCTTCTGTCCGTCCGAGGTTAATTGTTGAAATTGTCACTAATGCGCAGCTGTAGCTATACAAATAATAAAAACCTACTCCTATTTAATATGATAAATGTGAAAGTTTGTATTATTGAATGTTTGTAACTCGATTTGCACAAGTTGGTACTGGAGCTAATTCGGCTGATATTTGGAACGTATAGCTTATATCACCTGGATTAACATATACTTACCTACCTCTACTTTTAACCCGATAAATCTCGCATGGGATTTTGAAAAAAAAAACCTACTTGCTTTAGCAATCTATAGCTAGTAGCTACATTATACAATTATAGGTTGATTGATATAGCAAACCTCACTGAAAGTAGGTTGATACAGTACGCGCGGCGAAAGTTTGGCTTTGACCGTTATTGCGCAGAAATCAGAAATTGTGTATCAACCAATCAGAGAAATCAGAAATTGGGTATCAACCAATCAGAATTTGGGTACCCATGCGCAGTAATCCCCTCCACCCGAAGGTCAAAGCCAAACTCTCGCCGCGCGTACTGTAAAGCTTGAAAAAGGGATGGGATTTGTGGAAATCCGAAATTTACAAAAGCGGACACGCATGGAAAAATCTAGTAAATAACTAATTGGATTAAATATTAAGGGATATTTATGTACTATGTGCTTTTTTGGCCGGTTTAGTATGCAACAATCGGGTCAGTATAAAAGTCATTAAGAGGATATACTGATTTTATTTGTCCTTTTCACTCTTATTAATTCGTTGTTGGGTGCGGCATGCAGCGTTGATAAAAAATATAACAGAAAAACGATGTTTCTGCACCTAATTACTAAAAAACTAAGCCAGTTAGCAATATTAGGATATTATTATTACCGACACATCAAAACAAAAATTATAATTAAATCCATTGTAGTTTCCGATAAAAAGAGTAAAATTGTTGTCTTTTTTTAGCAAGTTTTGTAGCAAGTAGGGGTCTTTCTATTGAGAAAATTTTACCTAATCGTGTTTCTGCTTCTCAGCGAATTTATATTAAAGACCCATAATACATGACGTTTAAATTAAAAAGTAATATTTGCGTTTATAGTTTCAAAACTACAGGTCACTAAAAATTCAAAACCGTTGACAAATAACAAATACAATTAAACAAATGAAATTCTAAAACACAGTAGTTGCTTTGAGCGCGTTGAAGTCTTTATTAGGCGAAAACCGTTTGTTTCGTGAAAAGGTACGTTATATTATCAATAATGAAGTGATTATTTGTTTTTCTTGTTGATAGGACTCTTCTTGTGTTCGTTCGGTTGGGTACCATAGTGTCAGTTATTCTACCTTGAAGCAATGCATTAGAGTGTTTCAGTTTGAAGGTTGCTGTATCCGACGTGAGTGCTGGGCAAAATGAGAATGAAGAACAATAAGAATGTCTTAGGATGATAAGCTCAGTGCTGTGTGTCTTTTAGTATTGCGATGCAAAGTCCTGAAAGGCAATCTAAAGAACCTTTGACCAACATCTGAAGAAGCATTTGCTCCACTGTTGGATCAAGGGCCGCATTGCAGAAGGCAGTGGTTTTGGAGATGGCACGCATTTCTCACTCTGAAGCCTTGACCACGGGTGACTTGGGCCCCTTGGTTTCGCATCCGGTGATTTAAAAAAAATATTATTGAATCACAATTAAATTTTTCTATAACATTTAACAAGGGGTTAATAAATGGTGTGTGTATTAGAAATATTATATTTATATGCTGCAACAGTAAATATAAGTTCTAAAAACGTGATGACATACATACATATTTGAATTGATATCGAACCAGAGACCTTGTGACCTAGTAATGATCACGCTAACCACTGGAGCATCGGGGCAGTTAACAATAAGAGTAGTTAGTAGTCGTAAGGCGCTCTTAAGTAGTTTTGCATAACACAACAGCGCAAGTGTGGAGTGTTGACTCTGCCACACTTTACACCGGGCACATGAGCCACTGGTGACGGCCTCACGCCTGTGTCCAATGTTTAGACAATGTCAACACGTTGGATAAATAAAAAAATATACACGTTTTTAGGTATTGCGTACGCTTATAATTACTACAAACCTGTGATTTTAAGTACCGAACTGCGAGACTAGGTACTTATGTGATTCAATTAACTACAAAATTATTTTGTTATAGATACCTAGTCGCGATATCTGATGAATCTGTACTACACATGACAGTGCCTATCATTAAATAGAACGAGTGCCGAGTTTCTGCCCGTTCTTGGTGTTCGTGGCGGTAGTCTTACATGTTCTAACATATAAAATCGTGCCATTCTTTGTTACCAAACTCCTCCAAAACGGCTCGACCGATTGTTATGAAATTTTCAGTGTATGATCACTAAGTCTGAGAGCAGGTTGTTATCTATTTTTTATATCCCTAAAAGCAAAACAAGATTTGCTCAGCTTTGTCAGCTAGTATTTTTATAAAATGCCTGTATATTAAGTCTTTTTTTTCTGTACTGAATTGGTACTGTATCTCCGATACTGGGATACGCTTGGCTTTACATGAGATCTGGTAACTTTTTGGCAGTGCAAGCCATATATATGGTCTAGTCTTGGCATCATTTTACATGAACATTTTTTTGATGGGAACGTCATTTTCCTTCATAAAAATTGTCTGTATTTATTATGTTTATTAATTACAGTATAGGTACAGTACGATATAGGTAGTTAGTACTTTAGTTTTCGTATTCGCTAGTTTTAACATAATTTCTTAGCTGCTTCAAATGGCTTTTTTAGATGAACAACTTCAAAAACTGTGTAGGTAGGTACTAAACTGATAAAAATAATCGATTTTCATTTAAACGCTCTTTTTATTTTAAACCGTGTTAGGAATCATGCTCCGTGGTTAAAAGAGAGAAATTTTTGGTTAAAAATTACAAATTAAGCTATTTTGTTAGCTCTCCTATCAAAAGTCAACACAAAATTACTTTGGAATGTTGAGGCTAACGTGAATTTTTTCTCAGATGGCATAAAACCTGTTAAAAAATTAAATTATTAAATTAACAAAATGCCTAAATGAAAGGAAAACAACGTTAAATCTAATTTTCAAATGGAATTATCCGCAATTAATGCGATCTAAGCCTAACAAATTCCCGCTAAAACCCAATTTGTTAAGTCAAACAGCGACGGCGCGGGGTCTTTGCGTGGATACCTACCTAACCTGCGTGTATTTTAAATGTTAATATCTATTGGGTAAAACGTAAAGCCTAAAATCGTCTAAAGCTTAGATAAACATTTTACTTCATTTAAATGTGTTATGTTTCTTCACACGAGATACGCTAACGCATTTTGCCATATGCTAAAATGATAGATATGGAACAAAATTCAAAAATGTACAAAAATAATGGCTAAATGGTCGCCAAATAGCTAAATGGTCGTGCTAAATTGGTCACGTGACTCTGCGCATTCTTGCATATTTTTTGTTTTGCGGTGCAATAGCAATCTTTTGAGCATCTATGCAAAATGGAATATACATACGTGACACAGTACCTACCTATACGTACCCTTATGTTGCCTTTTGTCCTAAAATTTCTACCATAAAATTGGTGTTGAAACTTGGATGACTTTGCAGTTTGCACATGATATTCTCTACTTAGGTTATAGTTTTTTATTTAATAATTTGTCATCACTCATCCGCATTTTCCGAATGTGTTTGACTTCCGGCACAACTTATACCTACAAAGTAATGTTAAGTAAGTCTTTGCAAGTAGCGAGGTATAGATTTTTTCTCATTCAAACCAGCACACGATCGATAGAAATTAATACCTACTTAGATTTTTAAATGTCCAAAGTACCATCAATTTTGAATGTTGAACGTAGATACAATGAAGAGACCATGGATATAGGTATACCTACTAATTAGATCAAGCACTTAAGGTATATGTCAATTCTTTATTTAGCGATTTAAGCGCTAACTTTTAAAATTTTGCATCGTTTCCCGCTCGTACGAACGAATCTTTTTGCGGTTTTCGCGCTAAATATAGATGAATCTAAAACGCAGCGTTTTTTCAGAGACGTGTGTAAGACTTCTTATACGCATCGAGAGAGTACGGGATGCTCGGGTAGGGTAGCGGCAGATTAAATTGTGTAAATAGGGATTAGTCGATAAGCCGGGCTTTGTTCGGTGACAAGTCGCGAGGCGCCGTCGCAGGCATCGGCTCTGCGTGTGGCGGATTTGGGTCAGGACTCAGGACAAAGGACCGCTCCAGATTAAATTATCGCTCGAATTAGGAGATATTTTTACAATTCGCAATTAGGTATACAGGGTTATATAAAAAATACCAAAACGCTCTCGGCCTGTAGTTGTTTACATGAACACTAACAACTTTGGTTCTGCGACTTTTCAAAATTCAGTATTAATTTATATCATACAAAAAAATGTTATTTCTGTAAAGTGACATTACACTGTTGCGGTTTCGCGCCGCGAGCTCGCGCACCGGCCGCCGCGCCGATGTTACATTACAGAGTAGGAACGAGTAGAGTATCTCTGTAAAATATTGAGTATTGGATATTTCTCAAAATATCGAGTAAAAAGAAAAGTCGTAGAACAAAAGTTGTTAGTTTTAATGTAAACAAATACAGGCCGAGAGCGTTTTGGTATTTTTTATATAACCCTGTATATGCAGAGGGCCTCGGTGTCCAGGGTTCAAGTCCGCGACACGCACCTCTGTAACCGTAGCCATATGTGATATGACATACCTATAGATAGATAGATAGATAGATAAACACTTTATTGCACACCACAGAATAAAAATATAACAAAAAGAAGAAATAATGAAAACACAAACTTAGGAGTACAACTTACCTATACCTAGGTATTGTGATTCCTTGCATGCACGCATGGAAGGAAATTCAAATATTTAGGTACTGTGGATGGTACTTACTTAATTGAATCGCAAGACACCATAATTTTTTTGACATTCCTGGTAATTACAAATACCACTTTAAGATCCGAACTCTCGAAAAAATTCTTAGTTGTGTAATGTGTCCGATGATGGAGCGCGTTTACCTAGAAGATGCCTATTCACTCTTTTCTTAAAGGTGTAGGTAAGTACCCGAGTTGTATGATACCAGAAACAAAGATTTCGGGAGAGCATTCCAAACCCTAGCCATGCGTATGAGCTTTTGTAAAGTGGTGATAACCGAAAACAAAACCCGCCTGAGTTTGTTGTGGGCTTCTTCTCAGTGCAGGGCGCGTTGTAACCCTCGTAAACTTAGTTTTAAGTCGACTTGTAGTTATCACCGTACATAATATTATGTAACAAATATGTTGACGTTTTACAAGTGCCTTGTAAGTTAGGCCTATGTGAAATAAATATATTTTGAATTTTGAATTTTTTGAATTATGAGAAAAGACGAGGCAAACAGTTTTGTACACATTGTTGGTAAATCGACGACAGAGGAATGAAAGCCCGCCCGGTGTCTTGCGGTGCGGTGCGGAGATGGAAGAACCAGATTGGGCAGCTCCTGATGTGCATACTCTTGTACAGCTTCCAAAGTGCATCAGCTTTTAGCAGAGCCAACGAACTGACGTTTCAACCCTTCAGATATATGATTACGGTATTCCTACTGTAGTGACAGTGCAAGAGTAATTGCCAGGGTGCATCACGATTGCCATTATAATACTCCGAACTCATCTCTATTCTTTGGATCTCAGACTGTCAACGTAAAAATGAAGACACTTGATTTTAGCTATATTGGCGCTGATTGTTGTGTAACCGGGCGTGAGCGTCCATGGAACTAAAATAAAATGACATTCCAAATACCAACAAAATATGTCAATTTAGTATCTACCGTGGACCTTCGAGGGTGACGCTTCAAATCGGCACAAAAAATGAACTGTCAATTCTATAGAATGTTTGATCCAGCGTAGGTATAGTAATAGATCAGTGTCAGAAATATATTTTTGAAACCTTTGTACCTTCAGTCACAGAACACTAAATAGTACGTACCAGAAGGCTTACTCCGCACGATAATTTAAAGAAATAGCGACTCTAGCGCTGACACAAAAAGTGCAATTCAGTTCGCAATAGCGCCTGGCCCCGCCCTCAAAATCGACACGCAACAAACGCAATGTTGTGGTCTGTTTCTATCGCCTAACTTTGTCTCTTACGACGTACTAGGGCTGCCGTACAGACTGCGCGTAAAATAGACCGTACAGAACTAGCGCGTGCAACTCGGCCTGCGAGCGGCAACCATCTGAAATATTGAGGTCCGGACCCCTACTTGTAGCCGGGACGGTCAGGTGATAAGTGAGACTGGCCTGCTTCAGTGTGAGTGAACCGTCTGGCACTAGTAACCGATGCGTCATTTCCAGGTCGAACTCGTCGGGCAGCAGTATAAACTCGCCGCTGGGCCCGGCGGCGTCGTGCGGCATGGCGGCCAACCCCTACGCAGTGCCGCTGTACGGCGGCGCGCCCGTGCAGGGCTACGGCTGTGCGCCCGCCGACCTGCCGCACTACGGCGACATGCGCGGCGCCGGCTGGTACCCCGCCTCCAACGACCCCAGGTTTGCCAGTGAGTCGGCGGAATGTTTTCTTTTATACTTTCATATCTGTAGGGTTAGTACAGGTTTTTGTACGAATTTCGAGTCAACTCGCATTGCACAATCGAATCGAATTTCTCCATACATTTACAGTCAGCGCCATCTATGCTGATATGCGGCGAAATTCGTATAAAAACCCGTACTAGCTGTATCCTACGAAGCTACCTATCTCACGAAGGTGGGTGACCTTTCGCTGTCGCTAACCTATCGATTCGCTTCGGGGAAAACATGGATAGAGTTGAGGGAAACTATTCGGGATTACACTGATCTAACAGGAAGAAATTTCATTCTCACGAGAACGATTACTACAGCAGAATAGTGTTCTGTAGGCTCTATAGCTTTTATGGCACTGGACCTTGCGCTATTAGGCAAGAGCGTCTGATCATAGAACGCAGACACTTATTTTCATAGAAAAAACTTCGCACCAGGAACTTTTCAAACATAGGATAATTAGTCACTAATCTATCTAAGTATATTGAGACAACTCTATCTGTGTTTCAATAGTCAAACGGAAACTAGAACATTTTCCAATTTTCCAGTTCCTAAATATCAATCACTATTTCTTGACAGTTATCATACTTAGGGCTTTTTGTGATTTTTGTATTACACCCGGGTCCTTAGTTAGTAAGTCAATGCATATGCCATACAAAATCTGTCAAAACGTCATATTTATTCCTTAGTTAGCGTTTATCTGCCGATTGAAAAATCGGCCCTTAACCTCGGTTTATCCACCATCCTGACGTAAATTGTAATATGCGCCGTACCTACTAGATTGGTAGGAGAACGACTTTTGCCCAAATAAGGGGAT
Organism: Coenonympha arcania; assembly: GCA_036785405.1. Classification (NCBI taxonomy): domain Eukaryota; kingdom Metazoa; phylum Arthropoda; class Insecta; order Lepidoptera; family Nymphalidae; genus Coenonympha; species Coenonympha arcania. Next base: position 1,041,349 of record CM072073.1, read on the forward strand.
AGATACCTATGTGAAACGCTCACGTTTAAAGACCCGTTAAAAATGCCAGTAGGTAAATCAGTGCAATTTTATTTTTATTAAAATATCTACTACTCTTTTGACTAAAAGGTAAAATAAGACGTTGGTTAAAAATGTCGTATGAACATTCAATCTATATTACTTGCCTGATATTTCTACGATCCTAATTGTGTTATAAGCAGCATTAGGTTGAGTCACATGGGAGCTATTGGTTTTTCCTTTAATAAAACTACCATAATCGCTGATAGATAATATTGTTTCTATTCATGAAAGAATTATTCGAGTTTATCTATTACAAATACCTACCTCCACATATTTTCCCTCTATATCTACCGATAGTACGAAAGAACTAATTAAGGAAAAATTGATAAAGACAATGTTGATATTACCTATAGAATTGAGGAAATAGGTGCCCTAAACTAAAGGCTAAACCGTAAGGTTTTCTGAGTAGTTTTAGTTTGGGATATCTATACCTATGCTATCCCCCGACGTTTTTATCAACAAAATTAGACTATCCTAGTGCCGGATGTAGTAGCACGTAGGCAGGCAATAGTAACCACATTAAGGTAACAGCTTAGCAGCCAAAACAGCGCGTAATAACCCACTCGTCTCAAAATGGCGGACGCGTCGATATGGCGTTGCGCGCGCACCGCCCCGCCCCCGCCGACACGCGACACACTGCCACACTGCTGAAACGCGACTGAAGCCACTGCACGCTACTGTATCTACTGTTAGTACCTAAGCACTGTAGCCATCCTAGCCAACTAACTACTTGTTTGAAATCGCCACGGAAACCTGTCGAACGTTCCAATGGAACGAAATTCAAAAACTGTATGGGAATGACATACCTATCTCTAATCTATTAGGCACAAGATTTTGCTTATTCTGTATCTCAGTGATGATCACTCAGTGACCTTGAACGAGCTAATTTGACATTTTTTTTATCCGTTGAAGGTTCACCACAAAATCTTCCTTTTGTTTCAATTCATAAAGCAGCTATGTCGAACCATACACAACAGTGACCGTCACTGTAGTTCTGACAAAGATACGTAATAGCCCCCCTGTGTCCTGTAATCGACTGTGATCTTAAATCTATGGATCTTACCTACACGGCAAGTGATAATGCAGAAAAAGAATATAGGTACTTACCCGTAACGGTTTCTATACACCATCGCGCAGATACGCTAAATTACTTGGCAGTGAGTGTATATGCTGGCAGACATGACATTGTTGGTTCTAATTTTATATCCTAATGTAGAGTCTGATATTTAAAAACATCTATCATAGAATTTCAAAATACTGCTCGCCTCTAGCGAGCACGGTATTTTATTTTCCAACGTCAGGCACAGTTTAAAGTGTCTCGAATTGCAGGATTATAGCCGAAGAGTCAACACCATTAGCTAATAGCTAGAGCGCACTGGGAGCTAAGGAAAACAGTAAAAAACCACGCGTGCCTGCGCGCTTGCTCCCGCGCTTAGTAACTTCAGATGAATAGATTAGATGATCAATCGTTGATAAAGATTTTGTGACATTTTTCAAAGACGGCCAACTCGACAAATGATAAGTGAAAACTGCTTATACCAAAGCATATAAATATCTTCTTGCCATAAATTATAAATTAAATTTTAAGATTTAATATTTACCTTGAATTGTGTGTGTGTGTGTGTGCATGTATGTTACTCCCTTACGCTGCAATTACTGAACCGATTTGGCTGGAATTTGGTATGGAGATAGGTTGGTACTTTTTATGTCGGAAAAATGCATAATTTTCACGGGAATCGTAAAAACCAAAATTCACGCGGTTGCAGCCGCGGGCGTCCACTAGTAGCTAAACATAATAACCCTCTTGTTAGTGAGACCCGCTCGACTTGTGACTATGGGGGTCCGCGGCACGGCTGAGGATAGTATCGGTTTCATCGTAGTGTAACGTGAGACGCGGCACGCCGGGGGCAGAGCTTGTACAGGTGCGTGTTTGAACTCCGCGGAGCGTCGTACCGCTTTGTTGGCAGTGGCACAGTGCGTCGGAAATTATCGTCTCACTGGACGCTAGTGTATAATATGTTGATGATGAAATGCCTCTACCGAAATTGACGTAATCTGTTGCTATGAGAGAAATGGTCGTGTGGATTTCCTGCCAAAAGAATCTTCATTCAGATATATTATTTATGGGGCTTACGATTCTCCACACATTTATAGTTTGGTTATTTTGGCTTGGTAGCTTTATTGTACACCACAGAAAATATACAAATAAATAGGTATCCAAATACCTATAAACTTAGGTGTAGAATTACCAAGTAGGTAATAAAGTTTTCTAATCTTAATCTTGGCTGTTGTCTAATAAGGCTCTTTGTAGGATACAGGACATTTTAATTGTACTTAAACTAGATTAGGCCACGGTTCCACCTGCGTGAACTTCTGGTGTGTGAGAAAAACAATAGGTATTTAATTAGGTTACCTACTTAATATTTCATATTTAAATTTTTAATCAAGGGAGCGTTTTCAACGCTACCCATTCCTTATTCAGGATCCAATATCAATCCACAAAACAAATTATCTACCAATCTATCGGTTTCTATACCGAATATTCGATAGTCTCCGTTCATTCACGGCACAGAAACTGATTATTCGGTTGCCAACTAATCACGAAAGTGCACTCGACTCGAGATGGTTCTCTCGCGCGCTCCCCTGCTCGATAGACAATACAAATCAAAGAACTTGGTGATCTCAACTCCCGAACTGTGGTTGTAAGTCTAGTTCTAGCAAAGTTCAAAATACTCGCAGCCGAGTAAAGGATAATAGCTGAGCGCGCATAATATACCTACTTAGTAAGTACTAAGTACAGTCATGCAGTTCAAAGAGGGATTAGAAAATAATTTTTACTATGGTGACATCATTGAAAGGACGGATCCTTTCTAATGTTTCTACTTGTTCAGCCTCCAGAGCTCCTGGTATCTGTCAAAAATATTTAAGATATTTGCAGTAGCCGCGAGCCACTTTTTGCTTTATTCTATGGCCTCTGATTGCATGATTTTGTTCTACCACTTGACGTCATGGGACACCAATAGGTAAACTTGTCATTTATCGATGATCTCATCACTGTTGTTCAAGTAGACGCTCCCTGTACCTACCTACTACCTAGTAGGTACCGAAAACACTACATGTGTCATATCTCATATTTAACCCCCTTAGGGGTAGAATTTCAAAAAATCCTCGGTTTGGGTTTACAAAGAATCTTCCCTGAAAATTTCAAGTTCCTACGTTCAGCCGTTTGGGCTGTAGCTTGTCTGTCAGTCAGTCACTCAGGACAAAGCCTTTTATAGTTATAGATGATTATGTATTGAATATCTTTGTTTATTTGTTTAACCTAGTTTATGTATTAGTTTGTAGTTATTTGTATGTATATAGTTTATAAATCTACACCACCTGCAAAATCTAGTTCCTTTGTTTTCCTTTTCTCAAGGTTGCCTGGCAGAGATCGCTGCTAAGCGATAAGGCCGCCTTTTGTGCCTAAAATTAGTTTATTATGTATTTCTGTTTTGTACAATTTCTTGTGTGGTGCAAATAAAGTGTATTTTTTTTTTTATTATGTGTATTATTTTCGCTGCCCTCTTTTACGAGAGGTGATGTCCGCAAAGGAGGCAGCGGAGCCTAAGAGGGAAATATAAGCGACGCATCCCTCTCGCAGGAGACGTATTAGGGGCCCGATGCCTAATGACCTCTAGCCTCCATGAATTGCTGGTCAGCAGATGAAGCGAACGTCAAGGGTTGTCCGTCGTCGTCCGAACCATGGAGAGGCGAGATGGTTGCGTCTCGGCTACCGAAGGCGAAAGCTTCTGCTACTCTGGTGGTGGGTCGTGACCTAGCGAGAGCGCGAATGTAAAAGAAATCCTGTAGGTACTCTTATCAGCGTGGAAACAAACAGTTTTTTATAAGTGGGTGCAAGCCCTACATATTAAAGATCGTTCGTTATCCCTGACTATGCATATTATATGTAAGCATTAGGCATTTTCTGTCTTTAAAAAAAGTATGTTGTGTTAATTCTACTTTCCTATTTCCTTTTATAAAATAGAAATAAAATCAATTCCTCAAATAAACCGTGAATATACATACTTATAGATAAGTCGTCCATGAGATGAAATGAAAATAAAGATGGCGGGTGGAAATTAGGCGGGAAACGAGCCGTGACTGACGTTTGACGTTACGTTCACGGCTGATTACACTAATCCGGTATTAATTGTTTTGTACCCACGCAGGTGGTTGAACTGATATTTGGGGTTATAGTTCGATGCCTGATGTTGTTAAAATTGATGAATTATCTTGCAAGAGAGCGATTGCAATTTAGAACTGAACAACTGAGTTAGAATACGTAGGTACCGTTAGATATTGAAGAACATAATACAACATGTTCTTGTTCTTAATAATTTGGCGAACCGAATTCTAATTCTTGTTTCAAAGGACATTTAAATTTTCAAAAGGGGAAACAATTTATGCTGTACTATCTCATAAATTCCTTACACTAGACTCTTATACAGTATAGTATAGTAACAATAATATTATAGTAACAAAGGATATAATATTTCCATCTACTCATGAGATATCTTAAAAATTATGTAATATTTTTTGATATTATTTAAGAAATTGTATACGATGAAATTTTTGAAAAGAGCAAGTGCCGAGTTTCTTGCCAGTTCTTCTCGGTGCAAACCTGCTTTCCGAACCTGGCGGTAGAGTTTTGACTTTTCATAAGAGCCTATTATTTGGGCCTATGTGAAAAATAAAGATTTTCATTTTCATTTTTAATTTTCGATTTATTTCTTTTATATAACCGCAAACTTAACTTTGTTTTTAGAAGTTTCTTGTTAATATCAAACTATCAGGCATAAAATTATATAAAAATCTGTTTTCGAATATACAAGTAGGTAACGCCTTTTCATATGATACCCCACTCAATATGTTCTCATTTTGATTTCCAGTTTTTTACGATTGCAATGACGTTGGGTCATTTATTACCTTTAACTATTCTAAATTTCAGGTCGATAACTTTAATAGTTACTAAAATAATCGAGAGTGACAGACGGACGGACGGAGAAAGGCTCACCATAAGGGTTCCATTTTTAACATTTTGGTACAGAAGGGTTAATGAAAAAAATCTAAAAAGTGTTTTTAAAAATAGTTTGCGAATACCTTCAATATCTACCTACTACTTAATACTATTCCATTCTATTGTACTTACTATACCTAGGGAATGAGGAAAATGTAAAGTATTCCAGCGCAAAATAAAAAAGCAATCTATACTTACTTTAGTTACACTACCCGCGAACATAGATGGCATGCATTACTAAAAGGTCAAGGTACAGTATACCGGGCCTAAATGCTTGCATAAAAAATATAAGCATTTTAACTAATTATCTTTTTGATTAGTGTTTTACACACTTAGGAACGGCAATGTATCATCTCTCGTTCGAAGCTTGCTTCATATGAAATTATGAGCCTTCGAAATTAGTTTGAAACTGTTGCGTTTCACAAATAGATGGCGCTAGTCCTGCCTGAGGACCAAATAATATGAATCGAAAATTTCACCGCAGGGGGATATGGCTCGTATAGCTCAGCGGTCAGAGCACCCAGCCGCGAAAGCTGGGGGACGCGGGTTCAAATCCCGCTGCGAGTGAATATTGATTCTTATTTGAATTTATATTAAATTTATAAGCATTTTATTACGGGATAAAGCACGTTTTGACAGGTGGATACAACTTAAAAGACGTGTATGGACGTCTTGTCGAAACAAATGAGCCTCACTAACGAAGGTAGAGCTGCGAGACGACAATGGCCGTCGGACAAACAATAACATCTTCGACTTCAAGCATCGCAGTATAAACAACTACCTACCTATTATATTATGGTGCATATGAGTATGTAACGGAGAAAGCGATTAACACGGAAAGTATTTATAATCACTGGATAATTTGAGAAAGGGCTGTTCAAAGAGGGTATAGCGTGTCTAAATGGTGTCTAACTATATTAGAGGCATTGTGGTTGTCAATATCTGGGTATCTGTTATAATTAGGTTCAACCTACTTACATTATTTTATAGCTAGGTCTGACTCGCGGCTACGTCCACGAGAATTTCGGTTTCATAGTGGTTTCATATTTAAAAATCTCGCGGGCATCGTTCTATAAAATAGATATTAGGTAGGTATATCAATTCCATTATTTAAAAGAACATGCTTCACATTTTTTTTACATTTTAGTTATAATATTATTATTAACATACCTACCTAGAATTTCTACCTTAGGAAAAACTTTTGCATCCAAAATTTTTTTGGTTCTACATGTCTCTCACACTTTCCGTGTCTCATTTAATTTTTATCAAAGTCTTTAGTTACAACTTATTTGTTACTTGAAATATTTTTTGAAATTTCTAATCCCTCTAATTATCAACAAAATAATTTTGTTTACATGCAACTGGATGTGTATATTTGTTACTGAAATACCCTACCTATACTGCTGGATACGAACACCAGTCTTTCGTAGTACATAAGAATATCTCTATACTTAATAATATCTCTTGTGACTGTTGAGGACATTCCTCCAATAGCACAATTAACCAATCACATTCGGCAACCAAAAACAAATCATAACTGACTGCCGTCTTACTTAATAGTCGACCATTTATCGTACGCTATTGATATTTCGACGATAAAAGGTTTAACTTTATCAATTAACTTTAATTTATATTGACGTTTGGACCGGAATATAATATATTCTACCCACGCGCGCTCCGCGTACTATTGTTGTGTGTCAGCCAGCCACAAACTGGTAACGACGAGCTTTAAAATAATTTAAGATATAGTATCGGCACGACTTTTGCAACAGATTCAGCGAATCGGTTCAATATAGTTGCGGCATGAGGAGTAACAATACACTTTCGCCTTTGTAATATGAGAGAGATTATGTTACCTGTTTACCTGGTGGTAGGAACTTTCTCATAATAATTTTCCATTTAATTTTGAATTGTTATGAGGACCTCTAGCGTGCTTAGATTTAGTACAGGTAGGTACATTATACTTACTCGTGACTGTGATCTCATATTTTAAATACTCATCCAAACTGACTATTGAACATTTAAACTGGTTCCGTGTGAGAAATCAAACTCAGAACATTTAGGTCATAAAAAGGTAGGTATACTGAGGTCAAGAAGTCTATTATTACCTATACCTAGTAGTACTAATTAGTAGTACCTAATTCTACTAGAGTTACTAATGCCTAATCAGGATTCTTTTTAACTGCCTGAACTAAAGCTACTTCAGCTCTAGGTAGATACTATAGAGAGATAAAACTTATCTACACCTACTTAACATTAGTATTATTTAAGTAGGTATCTAATTTTAATAGATGCTCTTAACGTCTTTATACACATAGAATCGTATAAAAACTAGATAGTACAAATGAGATGCAACACAACTTCAGAAGCTAATAGCGCGGGTAATGAGATTTATGCTCACACAAAAACACAAGTAATCTTCACCACTCGAATCTGTGCTCGAGAAGATTAGGTAACGGCAACCGGACGTGTCTGACAAAAAAAACTTTAGAGAAACGAATTCCCCGACATCATCTCTGGAGCAATTAGGTACGTTTGGATTTGAGGGAGATCGTGGATTCGATGCCCACCACGGGCCACTTTGGAATTTTTAATTTCAAAATTGGTTCAGTGAGCAGACTCTGTATCGTTAAGTTTGTTAGTTAGCAACTCTCACTGGGTATTAACTTACAAAACGGAAGCAAAAATCCTATTTTTGCATAGCTTTTGCACAAGTTACCAATCTAGGAGGGTATGGTTTCATGTCAACATATCATGGTAGTTAACAACGGCGAGGGTTGCTTGCGAACTGAAAGATACAGCATCAGCCCACAGGTTTGGTTTGGTGGGAAGTTTCGGCCGCGACAAGTGACCTGCCTACCGGCAAAGACACACAGTCAAGCGATTCAGTGGCCCTAGTAATAAACCAGATTTAAGTGACCATGTAATGTGTAGCAAGCACTTGGAGTTATCCACCCTGCCAAATTAGTACGATAGCATTTATGGCTGCTTTCTTTAGTTTAATTTAATTTAATTTATTTTTTCAAAGCACCACCAACAGAAACATATGTAATACATTGACATATAAATAAAACTTAGGTACTACATTCACATATGATTCGACTTAAAGGTAGCTACAACATGCTTAGTAATTAGTAAAGTCGACGCTAATTATCGATCACTATACTACTACACTACTACCTAACTGATAGTTACTATCAGGCATGAGATTGAATACAATAGAGATTGCAGTCAAGTAATAACTTCTTAAGTTTTCAGTAAATTCCTCCAAAACGTAAGCAAAAGGTAGTTTGTTAACTTGCTTCTACCACCTGTTTTTAAATTAAAGTCCGTGTGGCCTACCTGGTAGAAAGGATTCGTCAGCGACAAGCGACTAGCGTAGAGCGCAGTGGCAGTGTGTAGATTGTAGGCAGAGACAAAATAAGCAATTCCGAGCGATCGGCCCCGTGTTTGTCCACCACTAGAGTCTTGGCTGGGTAAATAAGAGGTCTCACGTCCGCAAATAACAGGAGGTCGCTGCAGTCACCGCGCTAGGGTTACCAAATTACACTTCGCTAAATAGGTTACACTTTTTTTTGAAATTATTATGTTAACAAAATAGACAAATTATACTTGGATAAAACGGACGGCGCGAAAAAATGTCGCCAATTGATCGGTGCCAAAAATGCTTGTTTTACCACCAACTGTAAGTTCATGCTGTAGTTCGCTCAGCAGCCACCTATACAATTTTGACAGATGGTGCTACTGTTTGCTTGTACAAAAAGGGTTTACGTAAATCGTTCGGATGACCATATCCGGAGGTTTCTCATTGATGGTGGTGGTGGTCGGTGGTGCTAAGGGTAAGGAAAATATAATAATTTTGTGTGTGTTCAACCCACATGAATTTCGGTTCTTCACTATTCCCGTGGGAACCTTGGATTTTCCGGGATAAAAAGTAGCCTATGTTTTAATACAGGGCATAAATTGATAAATATAATCTATCACCATTCCAAATTTGAACCAAATCGGTTTAGCAGTTGTGATATGAAGGAGTATCTAACAAACATACACACACTTACATATAAACTTTATGATATTAGTGTGGTATGTGTGTATATCACGCATTTTATTATGGAAGTTTTTGTTACTTAAAATATAAGTACCTACTTAGATACAAATTAAAATTCGACATTTATCCTTACATCCCATAGAATAAAATTAAAAACTCCGCAAAAATCTGGAAAATGTTTCCCATATGGTAACCCTAGAAGCGGGTAAAATTATTGTACGGTAGAGTGATGCAAGGTGAAATAGATGTATTTAGATAAATAAAGTATAGGCACCTTGCATTACCGTTCACCACTCGAATGCGTTGCAAATGTTAAATTAACTTACCGTATCCGATATTTATTTTTGACACCTCTGAAAATTAATTTTTATATTCGAAATTGCAATTTTTGTTGCACTTATCTCGGATTTGTAATAATTATAGTTAGCTTAGCTGCTTCAGTTATCTGTTATACCCATTAAATATTCTTTTTTATATACCTATTTACCTACTTATTTCATCTCTATCGGTTTCATATAAAATTAGCTAAAACGATTTACGTAGTCAGTTTGAAACCAAAAAGAAAGGTTTATTTCTTCTTGTTATTGGATCGTAAAGAAGATTGTACTATGAAATTTTTGCACTGTTTTGCATAATACTTACCTATATTATATTTCTCTGCTATATGTCTCAGCCTAGTCAAAGGAATAGAAATCAACTTGGACTTGGACTTAACTAATGTTAAATTGGTATAACTTGGAGGTTTCATTTCTTAATTTTAGGTTATACCAACCAAACTACCAAAAAACTCTTCAAAATTGGGCTGGCAAATTTTTTGTTTAACCAATCAGCTTAGTTGTTCTGCTCGGAGATGCAATTCTTGGTACCATTCGACCTAAGCAGGACAGTTTTAATAAGTGATCAGCAATGATAAATTTAGGAAATTGGAAATTAAACTGGCATTAATTTATATGTAGATTTTACTGCAAATCAGAGGTATCTAACATTTTAATCAATATTTTTAATTCTGTCCTTGTTACTATAAGCTAGTAGTTTCCATATCAATTTTCCTCGCGCGCGTGCAGACTTTTTTGCAAAAGGCAACATACCTGCGCTCCCGAGTGTTGCCACTTGCCACACGTCAAAGCGTGAAGCACACACGCGGGCGCCGGTCAGCAAATTTGAAATTAAAATTGCCGCGGGAAACTAATACCTACCTTCTTCTAATTGGGTACATGAATAGTTGCTGGGCAATGGATTGCACTATAGAGACTGCATTAGCTAATTCCAAAAGTACAGTAGACATTGATGACTATGATGTATGCCTCTCAAACGCCATTCAGTATACTTAAAACCTAAAATATTGTTTACGTGATAATAAAAATTTATGTGTTCTTGTGGATTAGGATAACATTAGTTGTAGACATGTTAGTTAAGTTTAGTATTTTGAACACCTGTCAATTTAATTCATACTGCGAGTTCAAATCATCAATCAAAACATCTTAATTTTATGGTTATTTCTCGAGGATATAATAACTTAAGATCATTATTCTATGATCCTTTTTTATCTGTTAGCAGAATTTAGATATAAAATTTCTTTAAAGACCAAGCACAAACGCTTTTCTAAAATGGGATAATTTCAGATTAATCATCAGGTTTCCTCGTTATTCCTTTAAACTATAAACCAACTATAGTTTCATAAAAATAATGAATAATATTTAAAATTCTTTTGGTCGAAAGTTGAAAAAACATCAAAGCTCGCGGTCGACGGTGAGCGAGCTTGAAATTAAAATAGCCGCCGGGAAAAAATACCTACTTGTGCGACACACTTAGTTTCCGTGTAGCGCGCCTAATGTGAGCGGAGTGGAGCGGGGTGGGGGGAGCGGAGTGGACACGTCACCGGCAGACGGCCGCAGTTTATCTTTCTTTGGTGTGGCAACATTGGGGAAATAGCCACACGCCGAACTGTTTGCGGTTACATTTGCCGCTCAAGTAATGCATTCCATTTTTGAGTTTGTTACGATTTACGAATATAGACAATCAATTTTTATTTACAAATATAATAAAGTAATCAATTGCTTTAGTCGGTTAGTGAATATGATATCTACCTACCTAATTTATAAATATTTTTGAATTTAATATAATATTGTTAGTCCTAAAAATAGTCAAATAGAACGTGTTTGCTAATCTTCTTCAGTATTTGAGACTATCTTTCAATGCGGTTTTATTCTTCTTCAAATAAATAAAATTCTCGCGCCAATTTTTGTTACCAAACTGCTCCGAAATGACTCGACCGATTGTCATGAAATTTTCTGTGTATAGGTACGTATGTTCGGTAGGTCTGAGAGTAGGTTGTGAGCTATTTTTTTTTCTCTAATGGCAAACGTTTGCCGGGTCGGCTAGTTGCGAATTTTTTTTTTTATTATGATAGGTAACCCCTTAATTTGCAACCTTGGAATTGTGTACCTACTCAAAAATTTATAATAGTTTTTAAGATTTCTAAAACCGAATACTGAAGTACCAAATCGAAAAACGCATTTTCTATCTACAATCTCCCAAAGAATCTAACGGCTCACAGCACTCAGGAATCGAGGCACGGAATAATAATATTATTATTTAAAAGAATCTAACAGCTCGTTTTCCGATCAAGCGCGCGAGATAACTCACCAGAGGGGGAGTGATCGTAACACAATACCGCTATTATTGCCAGTGTTTACTCACGCACAATTTGCCAGAGTTTATTTAGTGCTGGCAACATTTAGATACCGCGGGGAGATGGGGCGTTGAATACGCGCGTTGGTTATTTTAATTTTTAATACGATTAATTTCTACGCTCTTTTATTATTTTTATGATAGAGGAATAGTGAAAAGCAAAAATGTTACAAAGTAAATGAATGCTCCTTTGCGTTGGTAAGTCCGCTAAAAACTAGACTAGTAGGTACCTACAGCTGGAGTTTATACCTACTTTAAAGAACTACTCAGCATAACAATAGTCAAGAAACAAGTAAAACCTAAATAGACTTAAAGTACCTAGCTCTCTAATGAAAATAACGACGATACCAATATTTCGTTTACGCTAATACGAAAATCAATTTCAACTCCAAAAGTACCTACCTAACCAAAGTAAAGTATTGACAGAAACAATACGTGACCTTTGACAGCAAACACTCATCAATTTTACCTACTACTTGATAAGTATAGGCGAAAAAAAACCAAAAAATCGACGGATTTATTGAAGAAAGTCTTTCCTTCTTATAAATCACTGAGATGCCTTTGCACCTCAAATAAGTTAAAACAGCTTTCTTGAGTAAAAGCACGGGAAAAATTTACCTACGACGGCTCGCGAATCCATTAGGTGAACGTCAATATTGGTGCCCCAGCCGTGCAATCTTGTGCCGCCGAGAATAGCCCGTGTATATATATTATAGGTTCTACCTAGCCTACGTGCATTATGAATAGGTTAGATGCTAGATATCTAGACACTAGACAGTAGGTAGTTTAGCTTAGCTTGTAAGTTAGGCTAACTTATCTACATTTATAAGTTAGCCTTGAGGTTAGGGTATCATAAGTAGGTACTAGCAGCAATGTGTAAGGTAGGTAGGCTAATAATCAAAAAATGACCCAGTCACTAGGATAATAAAATTCAATAAATAAGGTAAATAATTGCGTTGAAACCTCTAGGAGTTTTTTTAATATTATGATTCCTTGGCCCAGGCTTTTTTGTGGCCCAAATTGACATGGTTTACGAAAAATGTAACTTCTTTATTCCCTAAATGAGAGGATTAATAGTACAATATACAACTTACCGGATTCAGCAGTCACTGCTGCGTTATTTGGACGTCGATGTCTTTGAAATTTAACCATCATTCATATAATTTCGATTTCCGCACCCCTTCTCCATGCTGACCAAACCTCTCTCTCATCCGTGGACATGTGTACGTACAATGTTGTCTTATAACCTGTTTGTACGAGTCTCATCACCGACGACATTATTTATACCTCACCGGAACATTTTACGTCAATCTTTCTCATACAAGAAAAAAGTAACCGCTCATCTCAGACTACATTAAATAAAGGCCGCTAATACGCCGCAACATGGCGGAAAATGGAAATTGTCCCTGCGGAAACTCGCATGCGGACTAATAACAAGTATATACTTAGTGATCTGTGGCGTGGACCATGGTCCATACTCCATAGACACTACTTTGGTCGGCTTACAACTGACGATGTTGGTGTCAGAACAAACATTTTTGACACCAGTAAACTGGCGACATTTTCTCGTGCGGTGCGCCGGGTCCTGTGTATACGTCTTTGCCGGTGTTGGTGGCAATAGGGTAATTTCCCTCCAGGCAGGTGTTGTGCCTGGGGACCGCTTGTGATCCGAGCGTGTGACGTCAGAACTTCTATAATATATAGCACGCTCGTCGAAAGCTTCGTCAGCGTGTGCTAGGGTACTAGTTACGCCATCTATCGTCAGCTATCGAAGACCGCTACACATCTATAACTTAGATAATAATATGCTATGAATCGATATCACTTAAAATTCCTTCCGCCGCTAATTACCGGTCAGACGTCAGCTGCAGACGGGCGGCGAGCAAGTCGTGACCCTCGCCGGCCAATTTCACGCCAATTGAGCGGTCATCAAACGCACTCCGGGGCGGCCGGCCGGGGGCGCCTGCCTGGCCTTTACCTACTGCGATAGCGAATCAATGAAAACTATAAATACTGCTGAGTAAACTCAGGTTTAACTCACAGTAGGCTGATTCTGTATCGTCAGTTAGCACCTCACACTGGGTTATTAACTAAGAAAACGGAGGCAAAAATCCAATTTGTTTGTTTTATTTTTGCACAAATTACCAACCTCATGGTATCATGTCCAGCAATCATGGCAAGTTCTTCAGATAAAGGGCCATAAGCAACGAACAGACAGACAGGCATGCCTGCAGAAACCAAAGTGATCCTATATATAACAGTTTAGGAGGTCTGGCCATGAAATATATATGAAGCATTGTTTAAAAATGCTAATGCTATGAGAACGATCGCTAAATTGTACTCATGACTTTCACGCATTCTTATGGCTATATTTATTTAATTTCGTTCCATTTCCATTCCATCCATCGTATCGCAATATGGCATATGGCTTGAGCTGCCATTTTCTCGTCTGAGGTACTTACTGAACCATTAAAATAAATAAATAAATAAATACGTGACATTTTACACGTCGCAATCTAGCCCCAAAGTAAGCGATAGCTTGCGTTAAGGGTATACATGGATATAATATATTGAAAAACACCCAGACACTGGAAAACATTCATGCTCATCACACAAACATTTACCAGTAATGGGAATCGAACCCACGACCTTCGGCGACGACGGAAAATAAAGTTGTGTTACAAAACTAACCCAGTTAAGTAGTGCATGCCCGGGGAACTTCGCACCCTAAGGGTCCGACGGTCGACCTCCATTTCGATTACCGAACTATTTGCTGTCAAAACACGCTTCCGCACCCGGGAAGCCCGGGACGACGCATCTCGGCCATGAGATGTGTTGTGATAATTATGTTACAGGACATATTATGTTACACGCGAAGGTACATTAACGCTATCGAGTTACATGATTTTAGCTAAGCACTTTTGAAATTAGCTGTCCCAATTATTCCCAACAAAAACAGTTTAATGAAAAAATTTTTAAGATGAGAAATGATTCACTCGGAAAAAAGATTTCCGGCTCATTTCAGGCTCGCGTCGGCTGCATTTCATGAAGCGAAATGCTTAAAATCCCTCACTCCTTGCCGCTCCACTTCACGCCTACGAGAAGTGGAGTGAGGCATCACTCTTGGTGTATCATGCAGAGCCGTAGGTACTTCTAATTTTAAACGCCCTAACTTCTTACTTCACAAACTAATAAATGTGGCTTAACCGATTCGTTACTGTTTCATTACTACAAGAACTATAATATAACAGGAAAGTGATAGACAGTGAATACTTTCAACGAAAATATACTTCTTAATGTTAATTTGCATTTTCTTCAGTCAAACAGCTGTAAGGAGTCAGTATCTAAGTATTTTAATCCGTGGGCACAAATTCGTGGATTGAAGCTTGTACTTAATTTACTCGGGTACCTAAAGGTAATACTTATTGAAATATGAATTACTTACTTTCCCCCGATTTCGTATAAGCTTTCCGTGGGAATATCTCATAGTATGTTTTTTAGACACTCCATCTACCTTTAGGAATAGTTTTCTATTATGATAATATAGCAATTTGTTCTTTCTTTTACAATTTGTTCTGATGTGACGTACTATAGTTAACTGTATACGGTATACCTACCTGCATTAAGCCAAAGTTAAGGTCGAGAACATCAGCTGTTAACGTATCATTAAACGCTTTAAGGCTTTGTTAGAGCACCGTTGTAAAGCTGTAAACACAAAGAGCGTTTAGAATGATCGCAAACAGCGCAACATTTCAATTAAATCCCCATCAATGAGATCTCAGGCCGATAATAAAATGTCCGGTGGCGTATTGAGGACCTACAATGGATTTTTAATAAGATTTAAATCATCTACAGATGTGCCAACATGTCGGAAGCATAGGTATTACAGTACTGCTATGAAAAAGAATTGAAAATAATGCGTCAGTGCCGTGAACAAACTTAACTTCAAACTCAAACTCAAAATATCTTTATTTCATATAGGCCTAACGTACAGGCTCTTGTAAAACGTCAATATGATATTTGTAGCATATGTATGGTGATAACTAAAAGTTGACTTAAAACTAAGTTTACGAGGGTTCAACACGACTGAAACCACCACTCAATAGATAGATAGCGCTATGTTAAGTTATCACTTATTTCACGCTAACGAGTTTATCATACCACATCATTCTTATAGCTGATTGCATGATTACAATGGTGGATACTTTTTGAATGTGGGCACAATAAGCGAGAGTTCCAACTATAGTAGTGTTATTATCTCGCTGCACACTCGGTCATGATATTATAATCATTCGCTTTTATTGTTCTGCAGTAATGCACAACTCAGCAAAGAATCTGCAGTGAGATAATAACACTACTATAGTAAAAAATATATTTCAATCCACCATGATGCGCCCCACTCTGTCAAACTCCATAAGAGTCGAATGAAACGTAAGAGATTTTGACGGAGTGGGGCGTGTCCTCGTGGATTGAAATATCTGCCTATGTTTGGGATTTCCGTAGATTTTCTTCGTGACGAAAACAATCAGACGGTACAGCGTTGCCTCCAAAAAGAAACTTCGTTCATAAAAAAACTAAACATCACATCTCAATATTAAATAGGTTTACCCATTAGTAGGTACCACAGATGAGGAAAATGAACTCTTGTAGGGCCACTTTGTTGTCCGTCTGCCCGTCTGTTCGTAAAATAGACTTTCGTAGGTAAGACTTGGTTACTGAGTTATACAGGAAGTTATGTTGGCACATCTATAGAAGCTCTTTTTCTTCTTTTTCCGATGCAAAGGTTGAGATATCGTCCATAATGCAGCCAAAACAACTCGGCGATCGGACAATGGGCGGTGGGGTGTTGTGTCGTGGAACAAGGCGGAATGGGGAGTAATATTTTATTGAAAGACCCTTTCCGTTGGAGTGTTGTGTCAATATGCGGGGAATTCGACGCAGCATAATGTGTGGAAGACGCGCCACGCAGGGACTAGAGCGAATGTGTCTGAAACGTGGAGCGCAAGCATCTATATTTAGGAACTAATTTAATCGTCCTATTTCAAATCAAATCAAATCAAATTTATCAAACTAATATTATAAAGCTGTAGAAAGAAAGAAAGAAATGGTATGTGTGTTAGTATGTTTGATATTCCTATTGCTTAGATACTGGAATGGCGACTAAATTCACTGAAATGCAATGGAGATAGAGTATACGCTAGATCCCTTTTTGCTGCTGCAGTTCTAGCCATATTATGACATCCATGCATTTTTTGGGTTCCGTACCCAAAGATAATAAAAAACCGGCCAGGTGCGAGTCGGACTCGCGCACCGAGGGTTCCGTACTCAAGAAGTACTGAAGCAAAATAAGCTTAGGTAGTTATAGCTAGGTACTTTTAAGATTCGTTCGTACTAATGTAGATGTAACACGACCAAAACTGTAACCACCAAAGATGTAAAACGGTAATAATTACCTTTGTTAATGAACCGCAAAACTAATTTTGTTTGTAGAGGTTTATTGTTAATATCAAAAAAACTATGCTAGTTAGAGCATTGGCTATAGTTTTCCTGTAAAATATACGTAAATTCCTATTGACCATAATTATTTGAGATTTTTCGATTGGTAAACTCCGGAGATAAGGGGGGGGAACGGTATTTTTTTAGACATTTTCCCCGATAAATCAAAAACTATCATGACTAAAAATAATTAAAAATCGGTTTTAGAATGTACAAAGTAAACCCTCTCATATGATACCCCACACAGTACAGTTATCTCACTTTTAAATTTCAACCCTCCGATTTTCCCCCCTTTTTAAATAAGAACAAAAATAATTTCCATTTTTTTTTTATTCCATTGTCAATGGGCCACTAATATACACAACTGTTCCAAATTTCATATCGATAGCTCCGGTAGTTACTGAAATAATCGAGTGTGACGGACAGACAGACAGACGGAGAAAGTCGCACCATAAGGGTTCCATTTTACCATTTTGGTACGGAACCCTAAAAACGGGACACTATCAGGCTCAGTAGAGCCTTCACCGTCAGTCCGTCCGTTCGTGCTTCGTCTGTCCCAAGCTGTATCTCTTGAACCGTGACAGTTACAAACTTGAAATTTTCACAGATGATGTATTTCCATTGCCACTGTAATAACAAATACTAAATAATTACAAATGATTAGAGGGAGCTCCCATACAACAACCGTGATTTTTTGATTGTTTTTGGTCGATGATCCAGTAGACCCAAGTTTACTCTACTCGTGTAGTAGTAGTAGTAGTAATATTAATAAATTGGGCCTTCTGGCTTCTGCATCATCATCTGGCTAGGCTATAATACGTTAATGGTATGGAACCCTTCGTGTGCAAGTATGTCTCGAACTTGTCCGATTATTACTTTTTCAACTCTAAGGCTCGACTTGAATTTAACTGAAACGTTATAGTTAAATATGGTGGCCTGGCTCTTATGTCTTTTGAAATAAGGGTCAGACTGCCATATGTAACTATAACGTTTCGGTTAAAGTCAAGTCAAGCAACCGAGCCTTAATCATGAACTCTTGATCCAAACTAGTGAACTAAAATATTGCATTCAGACGAAATTTCAACGCTTTCAAATTCTTAAACTATAACCATAAGCCCCCGATAAGTAGGTTGGTTGGAAGGAATAAAATAATGCAGAACTTAAGATGTGTTGTAGGATAACAGTGCCGTGTTTGTGCAAACCAAACAGATTGTGTGCGCACACATAATGTGGAGTGCAGTTAGGTAGGTATCTACTGAGCAAATATTTCATACTTCCTATTATTTTAACATAAAATACACCTTGGTGCCTATAGTACTTAAAAGAAAAACATTACTATTTATTCGCATTTCATCGGAAACTCAAAGACTGTTTCCATTGGCGTTATAATATCAGCTATAGTGAATTGCTCTAATTTTACTATCCTGTTAATACATTCTACTTAAATGGTAGCAACATATAAAAGAATACCCGACAGAGTTTGTTGCGGGCTTCTTCTCAGTGACAGGGCGCGTTAGAACCCTCGTAAATCGAGTTTTAAATCGTTAGATAGAACTTATCACTTGGTTATAACCATTAGGTAGGTACCTATATATTATGATGACTGAAAAATAAAATGACTCGTCATAAGTTTAAGTTAGGTATCTAGTGTAGGCTTTGACGTTATTATCGAGGTTTTAGGTGTTTCTGAACTATTTCATTATTCCTTTAAACAAATCACCTGATAGGTAGCATAAAGCCGTATAAATAGTAGCCTATAGTGCTGAAGATTTTGGTTTTATATTGCGGAGGTCCGGCCTTCGCGCCCTATGCATAGTGCACCTGGTAACTAAATATTACTTGCTTATCAGTAAACACCATCCTAAAAAATCTGCATGCATCAGTGTGTGAAGCTTGCCAACTCGCACTTGGTTAGCGTAATTGGTTCTACCCAAGTCTATATTTTATAATTATGTTGTAATTATGTTGATACTTGTTAGTTCACACTTCATGGTGATAGGTACCTCCGTTCTTCTAAAGTCAAACTAGAGTCGACCTTTAGATATAGTTGCACTTTAAAATTTTCATTATAGCTAGTTATTGGGTGCATAATTTGAAAGGAAAGGGAGAAAACAAAAATAACAGACTCAAACTACAGAATGCAAGCCCTAGTCACAAATATCCTCTTTAAATATAGTTGGTGTCTGAAATAAACGCGAAAATTCCATAATGTTACTGTAAAATATACATACTCGTTACGCAGTGTAATATACCACAGACCGCTACGCACAGAGTAAAAACAAACCACAATTTTTAATCTGCGAAAGTAACTAAAAGAAAAAATATAATAAAAAAAATAGCGCAGCCTGTCTAGTGTCATTAGCGAGATGGCGGTGAAATTATGTTCGCGTTCCTTTGTACGTGCGTTACTGTGTGCGATCTAATGCGGTATTCTGAGTGTCTTTATTACAGTATCATAGCATTGTTTCTGAGATGTGTCACGTGTTTTTAGGGTTCCATACCAAAATGGTAAAAATGGAACCATTATGGTGAGACTTTCTCCCTCCGTCCGTCCGACTGTCACACTCGATTATTTCAGTAACTATTGAAGATATCGTGTTGAAATTTGGAATAGTTTTAGGAAATAGTGCCCAACGTCATTGCAATGAATATGAAATTGAAAATCGTTTTTATTTTTACTTAAAAAGGGGGGAAAACCGGGGTGTTGAAATTTCAAAATGAGATACAAATATTGAGTGTGCTTATCATATAAAATTGCGGTACTTGTATATTCTAAAACAGATTTTTAAAAATAATCGAATGTGATAGACAGACAGATAAACGGATGGATAAAGCACCATACGGATTCCATTTTTAACATTTCATGTTTTCATTTTACCATTTTGGTGTGTAACCCTAAAACTAAACATTTTCACATATCTTCGCTCTAAGTTTCACACAGACTTTACGATGACACACTAATGTTGCCAGCGCAAAGGGATTAATTTTCGTCGGTGGCAATAATTTTTTACTAGCATTGATAATGGGATGGTGGGTAGTGACAATGTAATTAAAACAAGCGTGGGGGGGGGGGGGGACACAAAATGGTTATGTAAGAGTTAAATGCGATGTGATTCATTGCATTAAAACGTAAAACGAATGAGTGATGACGGGGTAAAATAATGTTTTTAAATATTTAAATGGGAACTGAGTAATATTGTGATAGCTCTGTGTACTTAATCTTGTGGCGTACGGCGTGCGACGTATCTACTCGTACCTCATAATTGTCTGAAATGCATTATTTTTATGCAACGTCGACAAAAATTATATAATTATTACTTTTAATTTCCTTTGTAACGCAAAGATAGAAAGAGATAGATATGAATTCAAAGTTGTATAGATAAGTACACATTTATCGACAAAACGTACCTATCTAAGTATTGCTTCTTTTTGATTCATGTGAGAATCAATCTGGCTCTAGAAGGTCTACCTTGATACTGATGTACTGCATCTGCAGATTAAGTCGTTTCCATGGCGTCCGTGTATAATGTATAATGTAAAGGCATCGTAAAGGCTTCCACCCATCCATAGTCGACGTACCAAAGACGCGTACGAAGCGGTTTGATTCCTCGTTCCTGATACGCACTGCAAAGGCCTGGAATACCCTCCCAGGCAGTGTCTTTCCTGCCACTTACAACCCGGGTGCCTTCAAATCAAGAGTGAATAGGCATCTTCTAGGCAAGCGCGTTCCACCTTAGACTGTATCATCACTTTCCATCAGATGTGATCACAGTCATGCGCTAGCCTATATAGTATATAAAAAAAAATGTAATAAACAACTATAACCTGCACTGCACCAAAGTTTTCGTAAGAAAACCGAGGACGACAAACATAAAACCGTCTTGGCTCTTAATCATCGCTTTATCCCTCCCCAGGTTAGGTTTTACCGTCTTGTAGGATAAAATATAAAAGTCCGTTCAGTTTCCAGGCTAATGACGTCGACGTCGGGCGGCATGGGGCACGTCAACAACATGGGTGGGCTGGCGGCGTGCGCGGGGCCCGACGCCAAGCCCATGCAGTTCCCCCTCGCGCAGCGGAGAAAACGGAGAGTGCTGTTCACGCAAGCGCAGGTGAGCTTCCCTAGACTTACATGCGCGTCAACAACACTGGTGGGCTGGCGACCTACGTGAGGCCCGACGCTAAGCCCATGCAGTTCCCCCTCGCGCAGCGGAGAAAACGGAGAGTGCTGTTCACGCAAGCGCAGGTGAGCTTCCCTAGACTTATATGCGCGTCAACAACACTGGTGGGCTGGCGATCTACGTGAGGCCCGACGCTAAGCCCATGCAGTTCCCCCTCGCGCAGCGGAGAAAACGGAGAGTGCTGTTCACGCAAGCGCAGGTGAGCTTCCCTAGACTTACATGCGCGTCAACAACACTGGTGGGCTGGCGACCTACGTGAGGCCCGACGCTAAGCCCATGCAGTTCCCCCTCGCGCAGCGGAGAAAACGGAGAGTGCTGTTCACGCAAGCGCAGGTGAGCTTTCGTACCGTATATAATTTGCATGCGTGTCAACAACACTGGAGAGCTGGTGTCCTGGTGACCTGCGTGAAGGGGGTCGACGTTAAGCCCATGGAGTTCCCTCTCGCACAGCGGAGAAAATGCTGAGCGCTGTTCACGCAAGCGCAGGTGAGCTTCCTTACCGTATACAACTTGCATGCGTGTCAACAACACTGGAGAGCTGGTGTCCTGGTGACCTGCGTGAAGGGGGTCGACGTTAAGCCCATGGAGTTCCCTCTCGCACAGCGGAGAAAATGCTGAGTGCTGTTCACGCAAGCGCAGGTGAGCTTCCTTACCGTATACAACTTGCATGCGTGTCAACAACACTGGAGAGCTGGTGTCCTGGTGACCTGCGTGAAGGGGGTTGACGTTAAGCTCATGCAGTTCCCCCTCGCGCAGCCGAGAAAACGGAGAGTGCTGTTCACGCAAGCCCAGGTGAGCTTCCTTATCGTATACAACTTGCATGCGTGTCAACAACACTGGAGAGCTGGTGTCCTGGTGACCTGCGTGAAGGGGGTCGACGTTAAGCCCATACAGTTCCCCCTCACGCAGCGGAGAAAACGGAGAGTGCTGTTCACGCAAGCGCAGGTGAGCTTCCTTACCGTATACAACTTGCATGCGTGTCAACAACACTGGAGAGCTGGTGTCCTGGTGACCTGCGTGAACGGGGTCGACGTTAAGCCCATGCAGTTCCCCCTCGCGTAGCGGAGAAAACAGAGAGTGCTGTTCACGCAAGCGCAGGTGAGCTTCCTTATACGTCAAAATGCGCGTCAACGTCACTGGTGGTCTGGCAACGTGCATGAGGGCCAACGTCAAGCCCATGCAGTTTCGCCTCGCGCAGCGGAGAAAACGGAGAGTTCTATTAACACAAGCGCAGTTTGCGCAGTTGCGTTTGCATTGCATGCGCGTCCACAACACCTGGCGGCGTGCTAAGGCCTGACACCAAACCCGTAATAACACAGGCTCGCGTCTCTTAGTTACTATACCTACCATCCAGGTCATCTTATCATTATAGACCTTATAACTTCCTGTGTAAGAGTAAGTTATCACAAAGTATCAACGCGGTATCGTTCTAGAACTATATTGTGTTAGGCTTTATCTACTACTGGGCACGGGTTTTCTCTCATACCAAGGAGGATTTAGCTGCAGACCACCATACTAACCAAGTGCGTATTGGATGTATGGTTTCATTAGGATGTTTTCCTAAACCGTCAAGCAAGTTAGGTAGGTTACCTATAATAATAGTTAGTTTGAAAAGACAGAACTTAGGTTTGACCTCTGAGATATAAGGTATAATTAACAGCCACACTGCAGTAGAGCTTCGTAGTAAGAGTTCATTAAAGTACCAGGCCACCATAACCGGTAGGCAGCACGAATCAGCATCCATCAATGTATTCTGGTCGCGTCACATTCGGCGCAGTTTGTTCATTTCGCGCGGCTCTCGTCTCGGTTTGTTTGCACACCCTCGGCAGGGAGTTCTATTTGACGATCATTTTACAAATAAATTTGATAGGGGGACCTCGCCCTACCTGCCCGGCGAGTTTAACTAATGCGCCCCATTGATATTTGCTGCGTTGCGAATTTGTATTAAAAACTGTATTTTATTGCTGACGATGTTTTAAGAAAGCATGATGAAACGAGCAAAACGTTCACCTTTGGACTACAAAACATAATTACCTAGCTGTGGCCCGTAGCCCTTAGTTGCGTAATAAAAAGAAAATAAAGAAAGAAGAAAGAAAAAACATTTATTTCAAATAATTATGCCACACGTAACCAACACAAAGTACTTACGTACTAAATCAATGCCTGAAGTTTCCCCCACCCGCACAACAAAAACTAAATAATTGCCCAAGTGACGGAAGCACCAGACACCGCCTGTCACATGTGGTACAACTCAGAAATAGGCCCCAACTCAGCATGGTGCTTTGTGCCCCATATATAAGCATGGGAGCACACAGCGCTGATTTTCAGTCAGAGCCTGGACTAGGTAAAGAGTGTCCATTCCTAAGTATTGTAACTATTTTCGGTATCATTGAAACAAGCATTGCAGTTAATGGCTCTATTATTATAAATGCATTATTAACTACATTTTTGTTGGTACCATATCCATATGCAACTGTTAATTGGGGCCATAAAACCTGCACAGTAAACCTACACAGTGTCGTGTGGTTTATAGCCAGCTTTATTTAAGCGAGGGGAGATTTGATCGCGACTAACGCGATTTTTATTGCCGAGGGCTCAGCATGGGTTATTATTTTATACGACTACAGTTTTGAGCGTTTTATATTGGTACAAGATCGTTGAGTGAATAATTTGGGTGGGATGGATGTGTACGAAGATTTGTTACGTAGAATTCTCTATGAATATTGGGCAGACTTTATTTCATTTTTTAGGGTTACTGAAAATACAAAAGAAATAACCCATACAAGATTAATTTACTGTCCGTCTATCCTTTTGTCAGCCTCTAAAGGGCATTTCTCAGGAACGTTCAGTTATCAACCAAGTTACTCGATACACCCTCCCGTTCCTGAGAAAAATAGGTACTTATTGCTGTAATAGTTGTGAAAATTTCAATCCTTAAAATTATCCAATAAAATAGTACTTATTAAATCTTTAATTTTACGGCTCGAAAACTAAAACTGAAAGTGTAGGACTATAATGAAAATTAACAAGAAGCAAGGTCACAAATGACAAGAAGCATAAATGAAATAATCCAAACGTGAAATTTTAGCTACAACATAAAAATGAATCGGTGTTCCTACAGTCAAAATATGCACAGAATAGGAAAGTTGAAGCTTCGGCTGTTTATAGCGCGTTCGATTCGAACAATCGTGTTTTTCATCAAATAACGTCTATGTCGTACGTAGGTCCTACGAGAAACATTAGATTGCCTGCTACGTATGTAGAGCTTTGAAGCTACGCTGCATCTACGAAACGCTACGAAAGCAAATGCTAAAATATTCTTTACTTTAATTCTTAGACGAAACAAATGCATTGCTTGCTACAGTTAGGTATAATTTTCTTATTTTGGCTGATGACAGGAATAACTCTTGAAGACAAAAAATGACAAATTATTATTTGTTTAATTCGTTGGCTTGTTTAAATACATACAATTAAATTCAGTTTTCATAAAAATAAATTCCGTGCATTAGATTTCACTGCACAGTTTCACAATGGCTGAAATAACAATGATGAAGTTTGTACGTTTAAAAAACGCCCTGACCGTTAATAATTATAGCATTCAATTCTTGATGACGCGGTAAAAAACTAACAACCACATAATTTTACATCCACAAAGTTGTGAGGTACACTGTAACATTATCTTCAACTTGCAAGTCAAACAAGATGTTGATAAAACTTGGTGGTTTTACAATATACGGAATAAAGAGATGCAGTTATGCTTAGGTACTTATAATGTATCAGAGATATCTACCTACCTATCCACCTAAGCCTTAGGTATCTACCTACAAACAGGGAGTAAAAAGGTTACCCACCCACTACACCTTTACAACAATAACGCATTTTCCACGCAGCCTTCAAACAATACCCTTTGGGAACAATGGAAAAGGTGTTGCCAGATCCGTGTGCACATTCTCCCCTTAGTATTTCAGGGAATAGAATTAATTACGTGGAGCGAACGTAGCACATCTGCGGGTGTGGAGAGAGGGCGGGGCGTACAACGGAAGTGAAGGGGAATTTCATAAAATATTAGTTACTTATTTGAAATTCATTTTATAGTGGGGTTATACCTAAGGCCTATATCTTAGCCATATCTTAGATGTATATCCTAGGCATTTAGGCACTTTTCACAACTTCTGAAATCTTTTAACAAACGCTGTCACACCGTTTCATCATAATTATTGGCAAAGGCCAAACCAAAGATCTTGGATGCGCTGCTTCTGACATTGGCAGGCTCAGGTATCACTTCACGTCAAGTGAACGTCTTGCTCGTCTGATCATTCTTAGCTATGAAAAAATAAAAATAAAACTAATTACGATTTAGACTAACGCACCGAAGATAATGTACTGATGAAAAAGTAAAACCTGTTTGGACGTACTGAGAAAGACGCACCCATATAGAGGTCCATTCCAACCAAGTTTCCGTGGTTCCGTTATATTATATAAAAAAACCCTAAAAAATTGCTTTGAAATGAAATTAAATGTGCGGGTATTGTGTATGTTTGCATGTTCGCACTAACAAAATTCTCGCGAGCTTTCGCGCTCTAATGTTACTGAACCGATTATCGTAAAACACCATGTGCAGGATTTTCTAAAACCTGACATCCACTGGACGAAGTATTATAGTAGTAGCTATAATATTTTATCATCATCATCTTTAGCTTATTAGTCTAGGTATCTAAGATACGGTTGCGCGAGTGACGGATAATCGTGTTCACCGAGGCACGGGGAGTAAATTACATGCAGCGAAAGTAGCATACCTCGCAGGGGAGTACGGGGTGGAAGGGTGGGCGGGGCCTCCACCGGAAGTGGGAGGGGTCGGGCCGGGAGGGAGGGGAGGACCCTCCAAATTAAATAGCTGTGTTAACGTAATACGCGCCAGGTAACGCGGAATGTTTAATTATGTGCATTGACGAAGGCTGTAGTAATGTATTGTATTGTGAAAATATGAATAGGTAAGTAGGAGCTGTGTAGTGTCTGTGAGTAGATAGTGTCTGTGAGTAGAGGATGAGATGAGATTCTGTGGGTGAAAATGTCAACTAGATTAATATGACGTTAAATAGATAGAGAATTGAGAATGTTGATAGAGCTGACGGTGTCTGTGGAATGTGTTGTTAAAACTAAAATTTATATAAAAATAACCTTTCTTAGTTTTGCTTTGAATTTATTTATTATTCAGACCTAAGAACTCTAAAGGCGTGTTTGGCGACGTGTCTACTTATAACTTAACTAAAGTTAACCAAGATCGCCTAGGTTCCAAGATTTTTCAAAGATGCTCGACTATTTTAGATTCTTTTCTTTATAGTTTTAAAGCCATCAAATAGTTATCACCATAATATATTTTACATATTTTACTGACTTTTCGTAAGTATCTAACTACCTGTAAGTCAAGCTTTTGTGTAAAGAAGAATTTTGAACACTTTAATTTAGACAATACTAGAATGAAATCAATAATTATTAAAATTGCAGGACGTATAATTAGATATTTTATATTGTGTAACTTTGAATTTTTGGTGGTTTTGTTTATATGTATCTGATAACTATGATTAATTACTACTAATTCTATTGACTAATATTGTTAAAAACTGATTTTTATATTTGCATGCCTATAAATCGGCAAAGCACTGAGACATCAAGTACCGAATCTAATAAACCCTGTACGTGTGTTATGCAAATATGATATTATTATTATTATTACAATTTTACCTCGACTTCTACAAAAGCGACACACACAAGGCAATTTTGCAATCTAAAGCTGACTCAACAGCCAGCAGTCACGTGGTCAGGAGCTGTAACTGACGGTGTGTGTGTGTGTGCAGGTGTACGAGCTGGAGCGGCGGTTCAAGCAGCAGAAGTACCTGTCGGCGCCTGAGAGGGAGCACCTCGCATCGCTCATACACCTTACGCCTACGCAGGTCAGTGCGCTAATATTTTGAATACTAATTAAAATTGAATAATTGACACACTAATATTTTAGCTATAATTTTTTTTTCGGTATTTTATTCGGCAATCTGATGATAGTCATTAGGCTTACCTCTATGGTGTTTGGTGACGGTTGTTAAGGTACTCATAGACGATCGAATTTGGTGCGGCCGGACCACGAACGCGGTCCGCCACCGGACCATATTCGATCGTGTGGCGCACGGTCCGCCGAACATTATTATTATTATTAACGGTTCGGCCGGTTCGGAGCGCTTGCACATCGAACGCGGTGCGGTGCGGTGCGGTCCCGAACCGCGTACGATCGTGTGGACGGCGCACCGAAACATTTGTTGGTTTAGTTGCTATTGTGCCACCATACGCGCGACACGTTGCAACGTGTTCGCATCAATTAAGATTCGGAGTGCCAAGAAGATCACATTGTCTCCTATATACGAAAATCTTCATCATCGAGATCTTTAATGAGACTCATATGACTATACTGTTATCTGTTTTTAAGATAAAACTTTGCCCATTCTTTTCTTCTTTTTTTTTGTATGTAATGAGGATGTAGCAACAACAGTTGCTACAACTAATGCGACTTTAGCCTGTTTTGATAGAACAGGCGGCATATTGAGGCGTGTTCACGCACTGCTAGGATAAGACAACTGAACGGTTCGGAGTTCGGTGCGGTCGTCTGTTTTGTAGAGCGCACCGCACGGTCCGGTGGTCCGGCCGCACCATTACTTGTCTTAGAACAAGGTATCCGTCCATTGACGGAGTTTCCTATTGGCTGTAGAGTCTATGGGACAGATCTGACATAGCTGTGACACAGATGGGACAGAACCGGAGACTGCCTTCTTGCACCAGTCTGTTTTGCCAGGCTATTTATTTAAGCCGGGAGTCACTTCTGTACACAAAACTTAGGTATATTTCATAATGGTCGTTACGATGAGATCTTTTTGGATGTTTCTTTATTGTAGAGATAGGTAGGTACGTGAAGGGATCCGTCCACGGGTTACCCAAATGAGTCGCAAGAGATAGAGTTACGAGACAGAAAGAGAGGCAAGGTGGAGGTTAACATAACTCTAGGAGTCTAGGTTACGCACTACGAACTGTTACGAATATTAAGGATTCGATATTTACCATTCCGGTATGGAACCCTAAAAATAACAAAACGACACGTCACCGGCGAGTTTCTCACGACCACGTCTGCGACCACACGTCCAGAACAAACGGCAAAGAAACAAACAGAAGAAGTCCTCCGCCGAGTGGACTATAGTAGCATACACGCAGCCCCGCTGTTATATATTAACGGATACTACAGCGGTAACACAATCTGTCGCTTTACACACGTGACACGGCCCAATCTGCATTTCTTGCTCCATCATACATTGTAGGAAGACATGAATCTGTTTCAGTATGCATAGAATGGGCAGACTACTAGGGAATATTGAAAATGCTTTACCGCCCTACGGAATAGAGAAAACGATATTGCGGCCTAGGGAATATAATGGCATTTCCCGCCCGCATATAGTTCCGAGGTTTGAATCAAGACTTTAACTAATTAGCCATTAGGTATGCCTGGCGCTTTAACCGACGCACGACCGCGAAAACTGCAATATGTATTTAATGAACGACTTTTCAAATCGCGTATCTTTCTTATAAAATTGGGTCACATCACATCCATATTATCAAAGACTTGGCAAAAACGCTCTCGATGGCTCACAGACTAAACATTTCTCCTTAACTAATACAATACATAAAGACTAGCGCTTGACTATGCTCATGCTCATACCTAACGGAAAGCAATGATACAGTCTAAATTTGAGCGGTCTTACCTAAAAAATGCATATTCACTCTTAATTTGAAGGCGTCGAAGTTGTAGCTGCTGGGAAAGAAAGTGCCTGGAAGGGTATTTGAGACCTTTGCAGTGCGTATCGCGAACGAGAAATCAAACATTAAAGACGACAGTTACATTTATTTTTCCCCTGTCAAAGAAGGTTCCTCACACACGTTCCTTTATTCCTAGCTCGATGTAGGTACATAACATAAATAATAAAGTGTATTTTAGTGCGTACACAATGCCTGCAGCCAACACGCCGCTGTCTGGACACGGAACGTGTTTATTCTTCCCTCATTAGGCTGAGTTGACTGCTGTACCCTAGCGCTAATTTCTAGGCCTAACTGCTTACTAATAGTTGAAATAATCTGTCTCAAACCACCACGAAAGAAAGCAAAAATACCGTGTAGTTTTTTATCATACACATTTAAAGGTATCGAAAGGGTTTTATTTTTTGCTTATGAAATAAAACTAAGACAATATATATTTTTTTCTAGTATTATGGATTCGAGTCCTGTTATAACCAGGCAATTATTTAAAATGCAGTTGTACCTTTTTTTGAATTAAAATGAAGTCTTCTTTCAGTTAAATATCCCATCTACAATATTTAGGATAGGTAGGTACTTTCCCTCCCTTTATATATTCCTTTCCTTTTATCATTATTATGAATAAAATGTCACTTTACCATACCAGTCATATGGTTATCGCAATAAAATTATATTACGTCAGTAGGTACTTAATTAAAATCAAATTCCGTTGCTTATGATTAAATCCAACTAACAAACGTAACCAATTATTTAAGAAGCAATCAACAGAAGCTATAATAACTTGAAAAACAAACAGCACACAAATATTTGGTGTGCGCTGCGCGGGGCGGCCCGGAGTCGCTAAGGCGATTTAATCATCGTTTATTAAGCAAATATTAATTTTGTGAACTGCACGGCAAATATTTGATTGGAGCTATATGTAATGTTCGTGCATGGTTCACGGATCGCGAACGGGCAAAGGAGGGGGATACAAAGTCGCCGAGTGGGCGGCCGCTCACCAAACCTTCTATTGATTTATGTTATGTAGGTATCTACCTAGTTACTGTTACGTAGTCAGCTTGGTACGTTGTTAAATGTACATACAATGTATGTACAAATACACATGAAACATCAGATAGTAAATATCCGCGTATAGTTCGGTTTTACACCAAATAGCAGCCTAAACAGAAGCCTATACCTTTTATCGATGTTAGAAAAGAGTTTCTAACAAACTTACAAAAACCAAATCGGTTCAATATTTACGGCATGAAGGAGTACAAACATAAATTACACAGTACAAACTTATTCGCCTAATAATTTTAGTGTGAAACTAAAGACAGAATATTCAACTGAGTTTTTGTGAGCTCTTCTTGGTTCAGGACGTGTTGGAACCCTCGTTAATAAAAATCATTATAATTGCATGCTATCAATTAATCGCAGTAAAATTTCAACGTCTCAGAATACCTAGTCGTTGATTAATAATCTCAATAATCATTTTTCTCCTTTTCTATGATTATTTGGACTGTTTTTACATAAATACCTAATGAAGTCAATTCATTGGTTAACGGTTATGTGTTACATAAATCATACTTACCTAAGATTTTGCGAAGTATACATACCTAGGTACAATTTGTAAAAACTAATAACATCAATTGCTTAAGGATACCTACAGTAAAACATCGTGTGGAAAACTGCATGATTGACAGTACTTAAGGCGACCCTTCCCGGACCATCCAAGTACAACGAATACGTGGTCTACAGGCTTGCTGTTTCGTCTAACGCAATCCTAAAAAAAGATTCATTGCGAAAAAAACGAGATAACGCCTAGCCTGTATCGCGGGCGTTCAGGGAAAAAAAATAGGGCAATTTCATGAAACTTGTTCCAGGAAATGCGTGATTTTGAAAAAGCCTTACAAGTATATGTGTAAATAATGTTTGTTATTTCGAATCTTTATTACTTGGACGAGGTTTCTATAGAGTTGTTTTTTTTACTTTTACAATAGATGAGCTGAGCTAAACGACCAAAGTTTATGTAAAATTACAGCAAGAATGCAGATTTTTGGAGGCTGGTGCTGAATTTCTTGCTAATAAACTTTAATTTTTGTTTCTATACAAACCTAGATATAGTGTGCATGGTACCTACCTACTTGTTGAAAATATTTCAAGAAAAGTTTGTTAAAACGTCATAATCGCATACGAGCGTTTGTTTGAAAAAATCTACCGGCTAAGCTCTTAACGCATAATGTTCATATTAATTTGTAAAGCCTATCAAATCGCAATTGGTCAGCATAGTCTACAAACACATAGTCATTGTAAGAGGAGACCCGTGCCTAAAAGTGGTTCGTAAAAAGGTGATACTTATTTTACAAGTCATGCCCATCTGCAATGGTGCTAAGTTTATGCTACACACAATCACTTTATGATCGTAGAAATGCTCACGCGAGATTCGACCGCGATTTCCATGACAATGCGTCAAACGGCCGCTCACCTGTAAAAACATTACGTACAGAAATCCACGGATTCCGAAATCCAGGTCCATTTGTCGCCACATTCACTCACGTCCCATTAACGTAACCAACTTCACGTTGCTATCGAGTTCCACTCAATCTAGATCCTATACATCAGGTTGCAGGGTTTAGTTTTGTATGTTGAAGGGTTTTCTACGTGAATTGTGAGCGTGGTTGGATTTCGCCGTGGATATTTTGATAAGTCACTAAATAAATGACGTGTATTGATCCGCTGTCAGGCATCGTCAGCTCAGCGCGTGTTTATTCAACGTTCCAATACGGTTTCTATTTTATAAAATCTACAGATATAGGTAGATGCAGCTTGCAGTGTTGTTTGTGTGCGCGATGGACAAATCAATTACACATTTATAGATACGCATACGTTTATTGATGTACAAGTAACTATAGTCTTGTATATTTTAAACTAGAGATTTTCCCGAACTAATACATAGCAAGTCAGACCGGGATAAAAACAAAAAACTTTGAAAACTTTGATAGCTGCTAACCACAAGTCCAACGAGCAATGTCACTATCAATGATAAATGCATGCGATGTCTACGACTACATATAGCTGTCTTGACTTTCACTTCAACTTAGTAGGTCTTAATATGGTCTTAATCCATTCGATATTCGAATATCTATAAACTGTGCCAGGTACGGTTGATACACAGTATCTTATTGGAATGTTACATGCGGTGCATCTTTCCGGTAAGGTACAGGTAGCCAACCGCGGCCGAAACAACCAAACCAGACCTGAACCAATTTAGCAATTCTATAATTCTAAAAAGACTTCATCTTAGGATTCCTGACCCCATCTCTCGCGGCTGGGTGCTCTGACCGCTGAGCCATGCGAGCCTTATCCCCCTGCGATGAAATTTTCGATTCGTATTATTAGGTCCTTATGCAGGACTAGCGCCATCTATTAGTGAAACGTAACAATTTCAAACTAATTTCGAAGGCTCATAATTTCATATGAAGCAAGCTTCGAACAAGAGATGACACATTGCCGTTTTTAACATCTTTTTGATTAGTGTTTTACACACTTAGGAAATAATTCCTATAAATTTAAATACGAATCAAAATTTTTCACTCGCAGCGGGATTCGAACCCGCGTCTCCCATCTCTCGCGGCTGGGTGCTCTGAATTATTTAACTTAGCAAAAAAGTTACCCTAATTGCACTTGAAAAAAAAACGGCCGTCCTACGCAAACATTGCAACAGTGCATAGCAGAGAAAAAAAATGGCGAATTCTGCAGACATTGCGGCTTCTACCTGCGAGCTACAATGGACGTCAGGTGCATTATCCTCTTATCTGCCTAAGCCTATCACAAAAGATTCCAACCATTCACAAAATATAATCTCCAACGAATCGCCTTGCATTATCAAAGAAAGCGCGCGAAATCAAGCGAAATGCCCGCGCAATCATTTAGCGGTATTTAATAAAATAAAAATTCAATTCGAATCTTTGTTCCATTTGCAAATTTGTTTTGACAGGTTGGCTGCATTGAATGGACGGTGCAGTTCTTAAATTCTGTGGCGGGACTATGATACCATAAACAATATTTTTTTAACTCGAAATTAAGGCAGATGATTTTATTGCGGCGAGCTTTTAACAGGAAGTGTATTGTGATCTCACGGGGATTAGGGGTAAGGAAAAAAGTGAAGTGGGATTATTGGAAAATTATAGGACTACTTTAAGGTTTTCGGGTAAAGGCTTTGTTGTTAATGCTACAACATAATTATCTAAAATATAACGTTGTTGTGTGTTCCATATTTTTTCTTTTAAATTATTTTCTACACACTAAGTCCCTTAAAAGAGTAACTATATTATTTATAATGTTGGCATTTTGGCATTATTATGTGCCAAGGTCAAGCGTAACACGCTGGTAAAACTGAAACTTCTCGAAAGTGGTTAGACTCTTTGGCGAAACAATGTGAGCTCAAATCAATCTCCTTTATGTTGCTAACAAGAATCCATAAAGAGTGACATCATGATTCCGGGTTAGTGTGTATTATCTATGTCATGATTCAAGACAGCATCATATCAACGAAATTACAAAATGGCCCCGCACGGCCAGACCAATTCCACTACACTCAACGTCCACCGACCAGCGGCCACTGAACGAACAGCGATTTGACAAGCCGTCATTGTTTAAAATTAACCCGCCATTATCCCATTGCCGGCATTACACCCGCATGCGCCGCATCCGGCAAACGACAGACTATATTACACAAACTCGTGACCATAGACAAAAGGCGGATCGCTCGCAGTAGGTCTTTGTCTTATTTTTTTTTTGCCTGACCGATAACAAAGAGTTTCCATTGTCTAGTCTAAAACAGTAAACTAATAATATGGGATAATATTAGAAGTTTTGGGTTTATCAAATTTCATGCAGAGCATTGACCTGTGCATATTGGAATTTCTATCCGTCTTCCCCGGTACGGTTTGTTAGAAAACCTTCGTTGAACTAAAACAAATGGGACGTAGGTGGCTGATGAACCCAGCTGTGATTTTAACTGTTTAATGTTTGCTAGCTAGTAATCAGTATGGACTTTCTAAAGTCGTA
Source organism: Coenonympha arcania (assembly GCA_036785405.1). Taxonomy (NCBI): domain Eukaryota; kingdom Metazoa; phylum Arthropoda; class Insecta; order Lepidoptera; family Nymphalidae; genus Coenonympha; species Coenonympha arcania. The sequence goes on from CM072073.1 coordinate 1,075,778, forward strand.
GACAAAGCTAATATGGATGGTACAGATAACATAACTGCCATTTCAGCAGGACTCTGCAAAAAATACTCAACACCACTGGTATCATAGCAAACTACAGTTGTTTTATCCTGCAAATCTACTAGACCAACTGGTCCAGCAAGCAGTTTATTATCTTTGACGATCAAGCCCGCACTAAATACGCCGATGGCAAGACGGACCTCGAAAGGCAATTAGTCAAAATAAGATTAAAATGAGACGTCTGCAGTGCGGGGTGCGTTGTGCCAACAGCGGTGACGGCGCGCGCGGGAACAGCGAAATTTACTTAGGTTTAATAACGAAGAGAAACGCGAGCCGCCTGTTTGCTGAGCGGGTTCGGAATATACCAACCGTGCGGAGCGTACCGTCTGCACCAAGGAGTTTATTATCTATGGCCCTGGAGCCCATTGAGGTAACTTTGCAATGTTAGCACAGCAGCTATAGCTATATGTCCATGCGTTTTTAGGGTTCAAGATCAAATTTAGTTCTCCAAAGCGTTCATGTTCTGCACTATGCACTATGAATTATGATGACATCGTATAGATATACTACAGCTGTTGTTTCAAGATGATGCGTTGTATGACATTGCAATAAAACTCCTGGAACGTACAATTCTGTAATGGGCAGACGCCTTACAAAAGTTTAAAAGCGGTACCTTATAATATGGAGACTATAATAGTGGTACAGGCAAGACTAGCCATTATGTGTTCCGTGGCATGCCGCATGACCGTCAATTCTTGAAGTATAACTATCTGCTGGAGGTAGGCCTTTGGTACCATGACGAGTACCTATATATACAGTATAGGTACACGTATGCTCGTATCGGAGATGATGAAAGCAAACTTCGATATTATGTTTATTTGCTGTCGGTACTCTAGTGCGATTATTGCGACCTGTATTTACCCTAGCGCTTTGAATATGCAGCAGCAATGCGTTTACCGAGCGAGTTGCCTACCTAGTGCCGTACCGACCGTACCTAGGTGCACTAAAGTTCCAAGAAAAAATTACATAGATAGTTCTGAGATAGGTAGGTATAGATTATAGATCAGTGGCCATAGGCGGACGGATATGTCTAGAAGTCTAAGTTTTAGGTTTTAGTTATCTCGTTAATGCAAGCGCAATGAACCCAATAGGTATAGTACCTGCTTACATAATCCTAATATGATAGGCCAGGAAGGTAATACCTGACCTCAAGTAACTTGATTAATCAATGTGCCAACAACCGACCTGCATCTCTACCGACTAGACAGCATTACAAACAATGAGCAATGACCGATGCAAATCGTGCGAACCAATTAATAGACGACAATGCACCGCGTTACTCCCTTCGCGCCCAGCTTCGCGCCATTGTCGAGTCAAACGTCAGAGCGTGACGTTTGTTTTGGCGGGAGCGATCGCCGTAAATGGTGTTGACACCCTCAAAATGGAGATTATTCATGGATGTTTGCGGGCTTTGTTGGGGTTACGCCCGAGTTTATGAAATTTATATTGACACGCCGAGATTATTGAGTCTTTGTTATGAAAGATTTGAATTTCGCCCGCGCGCCGCTATGTGGGAAAATGGGTCGCGTGCGGCTGACAGATATTTATAATGGGACTTGTGCCGTGCCGTGCTGTTGTTTGCATGAGTTTTTAAATATAAACTGCATTACAAATTAATTTATATTGTTTCTGAATAAAGTTTGATACCAACTCGTATATCTTCGAAAATAAATTATTTTCCAAAAGATTCAGTCTTTAATGCTGCGTGTAATGTACCTGTGTGATATTGTAGTCTTTACCTCTTTATAAAAGTTAAGAACACATAGAACCTATATTATAATTATGGTGGTGCATAGGTTTTAACTTTAATTACCCTTATGCGACAAAGAGATGGAATCAAATTCGAACTCAAGCCTTACAAAAATGTCCGCATTAGTGATATGCCCGTTGGTTCATATAACTATGGCACTGAGACGTCTATCCTGATTCTTGCAAAACGTCATGTTGATCTTGATCAAAAAGCTAGTATCTGAAACGAGAATTAGTATCGCGTTTCAACTTTCACAATATTAAATATCAAGAATATGAAAGAAGCACTTCAAGTGTTCCAGGCGACATAGGTACAATATATAACTTGGCATAAAATCTAAATCCAATGAAAAAAAAATTGATATCAAAGCAATAGGTGTCTCTCATGCAGGGTTCAAAGAGCAATGCTCACTAATTTAGAGACGGCCACTCGAGAATCCAAACAAGAGAAATATTCTTCAATATCAAAGCGACCCTCGAACCGTGTCGTCGCCGGAGCGTAAAACAAGATGCCATCTAACGAGCCAACCTGAACGTAACGTATCTGTGTTGCCAGCGGGGAAAATAACGGGAAGATGTGAGACGTAGGTACTACCCGAGGTGATATTCTTTTCCCTCGCTGGTTATTTGTAGCTCTATCATGGTCTACGATCAATCGCGAAAAGATTTTGACGTGATACGTCTTATAAATCGATGGACGCCGGCTGCACGCACGAAAAAGCATGATTTAATATTGTCACGTTCTGCCTGAGCCCAGCGTGCAAGTGAGGGCGCGGAAAATGCGATAGAGAGGCACGATCGGCCTAAGCGTTCAGCTTGTGACGCATAGCTATTTCGCTTCCACTCCGTCGTTTCTTATGACGTTATCACGTAAAATTACCATCCGTAGGGAAACCAACTTTACAGACAACAAATTTTTCTGCATCTATTCGAGTCCATCAATGCAGATGCAAACAAAGTCTGCATCTATTCGAGTCCCGCTTCCCATTGGACCGATGATGATAATTGGATACCTACTTAGAGAAGCAAAGCGGTTGGTTCTTAATCCTACCAACGGCTGAAGCGTTTATGAAGAAAGGGTGTTGTGACGCTTCTTGGGAACGCCTATGTCGGAGTGGACGTCCGCAGGCTACATCCAACTAGCTGTACGACATGTTTCTTTATTAAGTACATGTCAATTTCATAGATATAGAATTATAGACAAGCACACGCTTGTATTAATTGACTTTTTACAATTTTTAGTCAGTCATCAATATCCTGCGGGGTAAAATAAAGAAGTGTACTCCTCTCCCTTGTACTCGAGTGTTACCAGCAACAACAAACCACAGGAACAAGGAAGGAATCACAGACGTCTCTACACGCGCCCTGAGGCGGTTCTCTTCTCTCCCTGGGTATTTCGTAGTAGACATATCGCATTGTGGGTATTTTATTATGGGCGGTTTGTGTTGGTAATTGGATCGGGCAGGCAGGGGTGTCGCGCCGATAGCCGGAGGCGTATGAAAGCGATTATAATGTGATTTATGTTGTCTGTCGGCCGCACTCGCCCCACTGCTGGCTGACGCCCCGACGTGTTAACCGTTGTGTGACAATGTGATGATAAAGCTGCTGACTAAATTGTTGCAGGATGCGTTTTAGGCCTCAGGGGATTATTTAGGCAGTTTATTAGCATTGTGGAGCAAAAACATGAACTTGTGGGTTTGTCCATATTTTCGAAGTTGCTCAGCGTGCTATATGGAGAGGGCTAGTTCACTACGAGGACATCTGCAGTAAAACCAACGCAACTAACGTAGCCCAATGAATTAACAAACTGAAATGACAGTGGGTGGGCCATATGTATCGTAGACATGTTCTTCAGTGGAGACTGATTTAGCGCAGCGTATAGAACGAACTCCTGCCCGCCAAACTGATAACCTGTAGAAATTGCCTGGCAGCGGGTGCAGGAGGAAGGCGAAGGATTGTGCACTCTTGCTCTCGGAAAGATCCAGCCCTTCGTCGGAAGTGAACCTTCGCGACGATGGAAGTCTTAGCAGGGCGACCGTGTAAAAATGTATCATTTATTAAATAACTGCATCAATGTCAAAACCTAATTTGGTCAAAACCCTTAATTTGACATTGATACAGTTCTTAATGATTGAGACATTTTTAGCCGAACGCTCTGCAGAGCAGAATGTAACAAAGTTCTTGTAATGCTCAGTTAAAATGAAGTTCTTTAAATATTTATTTTTCTGCTAGCTCGCTTTTCTTTACTTTTACTACCATATTTTTTACATTACTGCCATTGCAGTACAAACAACCTGCAAAGCTAAAGTTGGTAGACCAAATTTTCTGTTATCTTATTTAGGTTTACACGCGTGCTTTGTTGGTAAAAACATCGTCAAGCCTCCCGAGCTAAAAATGCCTGACATTCCAAAACATCCCCTGAGGTCTATAAACGCATCCTTTAATAATAATAATTTGGTGGGAAGGACAAGGCGTTTATTAATTTTAATGGCGGCCACCCAGCCGCCTGTCACATTGACAATACGAATCAATTTTGGCGCCCAAACAAAAAAATAACAAAAAATATCTCACTTAAATAAAATTACGACATCAACTTGAGATGTGTTGGACGTGATAGGACGTATTTAACAGTGCATACGAGTCAAATTCCTCTAGATGCATACGTATGCATCTCGTATTGGAGACGTTAAATAGTTATACACAGGGTGTTTTTATGCGTTCACAGTTAAATAATATTATCTCTGTCATTTCATTTTGTAACTTATAGTTATAAGTACCTTTGATTATAGTAGTTATCTTATTATGGTGTGATATTCGATAACTAATAGATTGATATAATGACGATAGTGTAAAATATACCTAGTTTAAAGCTTTAGAGAGTATTTAGCCTGACACTTTCTATTTTTCTGTAAAACTGCACTGTTGCTTTCTTATATTAGACATATAAAGTCACCAGAAATGGACAGACATTCCGATTAACTAACACTATTTTAAAAACCTTTATTATAAACTAGTCTACTCGCCCCTGCTTTGTTATATCTTTTATATTTTTATGTTAGAATCTTCTGTGCATAATATAATCAGCTTTCTAGGCAAATGGATTGGAGCTTGATGGCGATGATAAGAAAACCTTATCTCTCATCATGAGAGAATAAGAGGGATTTTGTCTTTTCCCACAGATTTTGTAATTATATCTATACAAAGAATGTCGCATATTGATCCACAAATTGGAAGAAGTTTTGTATCGTATACTAAAATCCCACCCTGTATAACATCGAGGCGACTGTACACGGTACGGTGCGAGTGTGGGCGTGTGGGTGCTCGGATCCCGCGAACGATGACTCGCAGAATGGCGGCCACAATAATTATAATGGCTGAAGACGCTGGTGTTTGCTCAGCTCTTCATTTGACGCGGACGCAGCCACGGTACGTCGCGGTCTTAACAGTGACTACACGGTTTGGTCTCTACCGTTGTTGGTACCGTGACTAGGTATATGTTTATTTGTGCGTACAAATCTTTTTTATTTGAGCACTATAATGTACATATACTAGCTGACCCGGCAAACGTTGTTTTGCCTTTAGGGAAATAAAAAAAAAAAAATAGCTTACAACCCACTCATAACAAATCAAAATTTCATAACAATCGGTAGAGCCGTTTCAGAGAAGTTTGGTAACAAACCGAGACACGAGAATTTTATATACGAGTATTAGAGAAGATAGCAGTTATAGGGCATTGGTTTAGACCTTTTTTCTCTTGGTTCAGTTACGGCTTCGAATCCCGGGCAAAGGAGTTTTTTAGGAAACTACGAGTTAATATAATAATATCAAAATCGTTAGGAAACCTGCATAATCTTAAAGTTCATCACAATTTCCTTAACTGTGTGTGAAACCCGCCAATCCGCACTTAGCCAGTAGTGTGGACTGTGGCAGGGTAATTGAGGGATAGAAATGTAGCTAATTTGATGATAGACCCAGATGCATCTGACTTGTGCGAAAAAAAATTGAATTAAAGCCAAACACATTAATCCAATTGACCCATGTTCCTACAATCAATAGTCAGTGAGCATTAATTCCATGAGGTCTTGTTTTTCCACTCAAGTGTTGGAGCGCTGCAAAAGCGTTTCAAATCGCTTTTAAGTCCCCTCTCGGGGTTCCAACCGTTTTTCAACATCGGTGAAGAGATCCGGACTAAAAGATTAGATGTCATCCTGAACTTCTAACCTAACAGTAAAGATTTCCGGACGCAAAATGCAAATACATTCGTGATCATTACTCGTGTTAATTAGTGACACATTGGGTAATCATCTAACTGTACTTCGGTAGTTAAAGCCCGTGAGTCAGAGTGTGTGTGAGACTGTGCAGGGCTATTCACTAGCGGGGAGTGTGTGTTCGCCATTCATCTCGCGCCGAGTTTGCAGCGCACAACTAGCGCCGTCTTCTTTAGCGCTCGAGTGTTGGAACGCTTCAAGAGCGTTTCAATTTTACTTTTAACTTTAAAGTTAGGTACCTCTTTGGTTTTTCATTTTTCATCATTCATATTTTGATTGTAACCTGTTTATGGCTTGACATTGAGCTGTTTCGCGTACCTACAATTAACTATGATAAGGCTAGTTTGCTGAGGTGTTTCGGCCAAAGTAGCCCGCTAATTTCAAATTTTATTCAGTTTATCGCTAGTATTAGACTAAGTTACACATTGTAGACATATAGTTATTAGTGTTGCGAGCATAATATTTACAAATCTACATTTTTTTTTCATAAAACTTCATAACTAAAATGAAAAAACAAAACTCAGAAAAGATCAGAAAAGATTTTGGGAAACTCAGAAAAGATTTTCTGCAGTTTCCCAGAATTGTAAGTACCTAAATAAGTATTTTTGAGGATATAAGAGTCTATTATTTGCGAAAACCTAAACAGAAGTTGTATTTTCACGCCCAGATGTTACGAATCGATCAATGATGAAATGCCTTTTATTCTCACGACTTTAGAACCCGCTAGCAAAAGTATCAGAGATAGGCAATACTGCGATGTTTCCCTTCTTCACCACAAAATGTTTAACCAGCATATTTGTTTCAGGTGAAAATCTGGTTCCAGAACCATCGATACAAGTGCAAGCGGCAAGCCAAGGAGAAGGCGATGGCGGAGCAAAACCAACACAACCAGGTGACTTGACAACGTTATTTTCTTCATATCAATTTTCACAATTCCACAGCCTCTAAGCTTCCACAGCTGGTTTCCAGACAAGACGTTGCTAGCCTTACAAAGTTTTTCAAAATCGTGGTTAGAGATTTTTCACTTCAAACGCAGTGATTCTACCTTCCACATTTTTTTTTGGTTGAGAGTAGCGGAGGACAGAGTAGGTGCTACTAGCGCTTCGACAAAAGCCTCAACATCTCGAACGGATTAGAGGGTCAACATACTACAAGTTTCACTTTACCTGCGGTCCCTATCTTAGACTGGATGCTTAGATAGACGTGTATTAAAGGAATATAAGACGTGATAGGCATTGTACAGTAAGAACGGCTGATGATGATCATCAGCCGTATTTATGTTACTATTATATTAGTACTAGGTGACCCGGCAAACGTTGTTTTGCCAAGTACATTTTTTTTCTCACTTAAGGACATAAAAAATTGATAACAACCCGGTCCCGGACCCAGAGTTCATACCCTGAAAATTTCATAACGATCGGTCCCGCCGTTTCGGAGGAGTTTGGTAACAAAGAAAATCGAGAGAATTTTGTATATTAGAAGTAATATTTACAGCATGTATTTTCACACCACTGCCGAAGATGATGGGTCATATAGGTACTTATGGGTCATAACTCATAGGCAATGTGTATGTACGTTATTAATATTATATTATATTATATTCGGTGGTGTACGTGAGTATGTGGGTAATTATTTCGTTGGCAACTGCATAAAATGTAGTGTCGCTTTAATATTCTGTAGACGTAAAATTAGGAAAGTATTTATTTGAAAAAAAATAACAATGCGTACCTTAGTAATCTACATATTAGATTTTTTAAATAATTTACATATTGAATGCGAAATATTAAAATAGAAGAATTTCTATAGACCGTATGCCCACGACAAAGTATTTCACACTAAAATGCATTAACAAAAACTTGACCACACAATTCCTATTAGAATGCCAACCCTTACTCGCCCACGGTAGGTAGTACAAAGACCCTTTATGATGATATCTTCAAATCAGGTATTGAATAATGGATATTTAAAGACGTGCGCGATAAAAATCGTCGACGCAGCCGCCCCCTGTGTGCGGAGGCGATAGACTTTGCCCACTTGATTGCGATCTCCCGCGGGTTCTCCGAGACCCGCATTCGCAGGGCCGGGTTACTAGCTGAGGTCGGAGCTGGTGAATTAATGAATTAAACTGCCTGATGAGTTGATGACTTGAGTTTTAAACTGTAGGCATACCGTATAAGTTGATAACTCATGGTATATGACAGGTAGGTACTTATTATGGTCTGATTCCCACCTTCAGTATATACCTAAGTAATATTGAAACATCGCACGCTCAAGATTGTCAAGAAATCTATTTTTTTAAATTGACTTAAAATGTGTAGATACTGCTCATGTGTAACAGTCCTAACACTGACTCGTCAATGTCCAACCCAAACCGCGAAAAAGCATGCAAGGTCAGCTAGCATTATATCTATTTTTATATAGAAAAAACCCCTATCAAAAATTAAAGCCTTAAGAGTTTACGATTAAAAAACGGAAAAAAAATTAACTAAATACATAAACCGATTCAGGAAATCACACTAATAAATTTTAAAGTTTGGTTCCAGCGGGATTTGTGGAAAACCGGAATTCACGCAACCGAAGCCGTGAGTGTCCACTAGATTATCTAGAAAAGTGCATTTAATAATCATAATTGGTTCAGATTTTCGGTTACACACACTCAGAGAGACAGACGGACAAGATCTTATAACGGTTTCATTTTTCACCCTAAAAATGAAAAAAAAATTAATTACGATAAAGTAACGATTCAGAAAACATAAAATATCTAATATTAAACACAAGAAGAACAAATTAATTAATTGTCAGTTGAACGAAAATATATCATTATTTAATTATAAGTCAGCATTCCCGTCGTGAAGTCACGCTCGGGGTTGCCAACCTTCCGTCGATTGGCTCAATTTGTGCAACGCGCGCTCGCAGCCAGCAGCCAGCACACGGCTCGTGTTTTATGAATTATGATTGTTAGCGGCGCCGCGGGCGTCCGCACTCGTGTTTTAATGAGACAAACATCGTAATTTCATTTAAACTTATCTAAATAACGGCGACGAATCGCGCCGCGTTCACGTACGTACACTGTGTACACTGAATATTATAATGGACACTGTTTCAAGTGACGCCCATTCACGTGATGAGGATTTACTTATTTCGGTTTTGAGATTAATTATGCGTTAATTGTTTACACAACAGGGCAAAGGGTCGACATAGTGGTGATTTTTTTATGTAGGTATAGTCACGGAAGGAAAAGGTTTGTCGATTTTCAAAGTTATTCGTTTGCACTGGTATGTTGACATAATGGACTCTTGCAGTACTAGTGCAAGCGAAACCCGACACTAAGGTGACGAACCTTTTCATTCCGTGACTATACATAAATAGAAATGGAGGTCGGAACGTGATGGACACCAAATAAGTAGGCTTACCTAACCTACTTATAAGTACTAGGATAGGTTTTCGAAATAAAAAGAAGTTACCTAAATTTTACAAGACACGTATACCATAGAAAACACGTATAGGAAGTAACATACTTTTGAGCTTAATTTTATTTTTTTAATAAGTATATATTTCCATGGAAGAAACGCCTTCCTGAAAAATCTTATGGTAATTTGATCCAGGGCTCGAATCTGTATTTAAGTGATCAATGTTCGTTTCGTCCAACAGTCAGCATCATCGCCCCGGAGGGTTGCAGTGCCGGTGCTCGTGAAGGACGGCAAGCCGTGCGGGTCAGGCGAATCCTCCTCGCCCGCGCACAGCCACTGCGCGACCCCCACTTCGGGCTACAACCCCCAACCCTCGCAGGCGGCGTGCAGCAACCCCCTCGTGTCCTCCTACCGCCAGCCGACCGCCTACCAGCAGCAGTGCTCCGGATACCTCCCCCTACAGGGCAGGGCCTGGTAGAAGTTCCCACAGCTTTACCACGAGACAATGTTCAAAGAAGAGATGTATTTCGATTAAGGTTATTTTCGAGTTGACGTTTAAAGTGTTGCCATGGTTTGAAAATTACCCTTCCTATTTTATGTCATTCAATATCATCAATATCAAACGTTTCTGGACTTGTTTTTACATAAATACGATCATGGGTTTTTTGGGTAATTATGTTAAGTATGAATGCTGTCTACAGCTAAACCTAGTTTTAGCCAGATATATTTAGGTAAAGGCTCTAACCACCAGCCATAGCAGTTGCATACAACTTAGGCGCTGCCCTTATATTCCTGGAGAATATGGTAGAAATAGGTACAGACTATTATAGCCCAGCCAAGATCCCCAAGGATAGGTACCTACGTTAGTCCTAAAATGGAAGAAACTAATCTAACCTAACCAAAGCTTTCTACCATCATCCAATCGTAAAAATCTGGTTTAACTTTAGCTAACTGCTATCGACTACAACTAGTTTTAGCTGTAGTTAGTACGTTTGGGGTTGCAGGGATTAAAAATGTTTCCTTCCTGGAAGTTTTCTAAAAGCAAAATAAATCGTATTTTGAAAATCACAAGTTCCTTGCTAGACCCATTAATGTTTGAATTAATGTGACTTTTAAATCTTCACTTCTTTATTTTAGCCGAGTTTAAGATAGTTTTTGATAAGGAACATTGTCACTGGTAAAGCTATGGGACGGAGATACCCAGAATTGACTCAGTGGAATTAACTCAGTGAAAATAATTCAGTGCTTTTACGTGAAAAATGGACGTTGGACTAACGCGTAGATGTTCGAGGTGTAAATAGTCAGTTTTAGATAAGCACCACTAAGGATTTGACTTAAATGTTATATTTTCTGTAAATGAAATTTTCGTCAAGTATTCTACATTTTCCTTTTCAGATAAAATTATTTGTATGTAATGTCAGTAACGTAGTGATTTTCCTATTTAATTTTCTGAACTCTATATCTATACGGTGTACCTTCGCTTGACCTATTCGTTGACCAGGCATATTAGGGTCATAACTATTGCTTTGCCAGGAACGGAAAAATTTGTTTTTTTTTTTCAAATTTCAGTGCCCATGGAGCATGCATGGCCTGACACCCGTTTAATGTAACAATAAAGACTTCAATAGTTTCTGGGCGGAAAATAAAAATATCTTTAAACTAATCCAGTACAGGTAAATTACCTACGTAATTAATTTAATTTTTTTATTTAGTCTACAAAAACTTTTCTAACTTGAATTTTTTTAAAATACCTTACCACTAGGTATTCAAGATTGAAACAAGAGTACACGCATCTATGAGTTTGGTAAATCTTATAGAATCTACCAATCTCCTTACTTTTACAGGCACATATTACATGAGTTTACATAGTATTTGAAATTTCAATGACTTATTTTATGACCCGAATATGCCATAGATTAAAATATAAAGTGTTATCTTTTCAAAAACAGACCTTACAATATCCAATTTTGAAGCTTAACATGTAGAACTATCCGAGCTATTGTATATAACTGATACTAAAGTAGTTAATTGTTGTGTGAATAGTATAATTTATGATTAAAAACAGGTCAGTGTTTTGTGCGTGTGTAGATAGTACCTAACGTGTAAATAATAATAAAACGATTTGACTAGAGCTGCCGATTTTGTTGTAATTCAATAGAGAAAATAATTATTTTACCGGTGAAATATATATTTAAGTGGTTTTAGAGACGTAAATAATACACAAAATAGATAAATTAAAGAACATATTCTTTTGTTAATTTTTAAATATAATTAATGTGTTTCCCTCCACTGTTTTTTTTTTTTAAATTAATACATTGACTATTTTAACAACCTCACTTTTTATTATTTTATGTAGTTATGTGAAAAAAACACCCTTTTTTTAAATTCTCGGGGTCTTGGGACGTGAAGTCTTTAAAGTCTTGTGCAAAAATATTTTTATAACTATTAACATAATTGTTTTCAAAATTTGAATACTTAGACTGGTGTCATTTATTTTTCATCAACATTTCGTTTGCTTTGCGCTTAATTCCGAATGTATTTAATAGCAAACTCAATTTTTTACCCCAATTCTTATTAATCGCTACCCTTAGGTACATCCAGAGGGGTAGAGTCGGTTGAGCCAAGCAATCGACTTACACAAGCGATGGGTAATTGACTACAAGCCCCTAATTGGGTGCCGATTGTGTGACCCCCGCACCATCGCACCCTCAACACATAGATTATAAAGATTCACGAAGCTAAGGGAAGAAAAATTTCTGCAATCAATTAAAATCACCCCTTTTTTGTACTTAAAACAATACGTCGATGTTTTGTACGAAGTTAATGGCACAATTTATTCATTTACAAATTTTTATCATAGCTTTTATTTTAACTTAATTTTTGGGAATTCAAAACTTTAAATGTATAAAGATATTGCAGGCAAAAATAAACTAAAAAATAAGCATAAATGTATTGAATTATTGCAATCAGCGGCGATATCATTTAAGTAAGCTCAATACTTCATGCAATTTCTAATTTTATGGTTTTTAGTTGTGCCAAATGGGCAAGAAGAGAAGAGCATATTTAAAGGTCATCAATTTCCAACCAAAATCAGAATCATAATTATGTTACTCTTTGTAAAAAACATCGACATCAGTAGGTATATAAATTATTTTATCATTTTTATTGCAATGTAAATAATATTATAAAATTTAGTAGAATTAAAAAAACGATTTAGAGACGCAGTAGTAAAAAAAGAAACAATGAAACATAGCAATAAGCATCTTTAATTAAAAGTAAAGTGGTCAAATTTTTTAAAAGATTATAATTAATGTTTTTTGTAACTTAATTTATACATAATTATTATAAATTATGTTTTCAGATTTAGGCCGATGTAATTATTTTAATTAGGCTTAGAGAAGTTATATTAATTATAAATAAAATAGTGTTAAATACGAAAGGAATTTGTAATTATAATGAGAAATGAGGTGTAATGAATTTCGATTTATAAAATTAATAAAAATTAACGAGTTTTAAAAATATATTTGTTTTATTGTGATAATACGAATCACGTTATGTTACATATTATTTTTGTCAGATTGGATTAGCTGAAAATTTTAGCACGATTTGCTATTCAATGTTTTGAGTAGGTACAGCCCTCTTATGATCACCTAATTTATTACATTTATTTACTGACTGTCACAGCTATATGAGCTATATTAACTGAGTAACTTCTTTTATTTATTATTAAATTATAGTTATCCATGGAAAGTAATTCCCTTGCCTACAAAATACAAATCATTATTCATTACGACATAAAAAAACACAGCCAAGCTACTTAAAACAAGAAAAAGAAAATGGAAGCAATGAAAATCATAACAATATAATAATAATGTTCGATGCCCTTTGTTTACACGGAAACAATGCGAATATAGCAAAACGTTTACCTTTGTGCGACCCCTCTCGAGCTTGTAAGCTCATTTTATTGTCTTCAATATTCGCAGATTACCCTATAATCTCTCATAACGTATAACAGTTTATTCCGCATGGCAACATCGCTTTGTTCGGCGCTACGTCACTCAAAGCCCGCCAAAACGAAATAATAACATGGCCGCTCAACTGTCAAACAGTCACGAATCTCACCTTCTCTTATTGAATTTTAAACTTTATTTTAAATGCACTTAGAGTCGAATTTTGAAAGATAGAAGTCAGAAGTTACGTCATAAAGTTTCTCACAAGTAATTTCCATAGAACAAAGGTTTGGAAGTCTGCAGCATTGCACGTGCGTAGTATTAGGGGCACGGTAATAAAATGGCGGATTAACTGCGAAGAGGGACAGGTGAGGGCGAAATTGGAAACTATTGGCCTCTCGACTTGACGTGACGGGGAAATTCGCAACTTCTCGAGTTGCCGAACGATTTGCGTCAGATGTGACGTAATTGAATGACGACATCTCTGATGCTTTACACCAAATCATTCAGTCGTCAAGTTATCAAGATGACCCAGGTTTTTAAAATAACTAATTAAAACTATTTCCGATATAATTTTTATATCGGAAATAGTTTAAATTAATTATTTTACCAGGTGGTAGGAGCAGCTGTCGATAAGCGCTATTTTAGCGTGAGGTTCCAGCACAGCGGGGCTAGACAAAGTCACAAGCGTTTGGCGTTAACGCTAGCCGACAAAAATGTATGGACAAAACAAATGACTGTAGAAAAACCACGATAATAATTACTAAACACGCTGTGTTTCAATAATTAACTACGCTAACTTGAACGCTCGCTGGCGTTCTCGCGGACCTTGTAGATAACTTTAGCGTACTTCGCTTGACAATTGACAGCCGACAGTATCAAACACAGCGTGTTTAGTAATTATTATCGTGGTACGGACCTCCGCTCCGCGACCGGACTCTAAAGTCCGGTCGCGGAGCACGAAGAAAGTATCTACGATAAAATCTTCGGCCACATTGTCAGTCGTCAGTTATCATCAGGTGAGATGGTAGTCAATGTATTAACTTATAAAAAAACTGGTGAATGTTTGTAATCGAACCCAAAAATTGGTAACTTTATTTGTTAAGGTTTATTGTCAATATCAAAAAGTTTATTTTATTTTTCCTGTAAAATATACGTTCATGCCTAATAACGTGCATAATAATTTAAGACGTATTTCTACGACACATCCTAGTGTCCAATAAATAAATTCAAGTACACAAAATAAATAAAAAATCGTGTAGGTAAGCACTATGTTAAGTTTGTGTGTTGGGGAGCTAATAGGGGGGGGAGAAATATTTATCTAATATTTTCTGTGGTTTTGGTATCTAATCATAACGGTTCATGAGATACAGCCCGGTGACAGACGGACAGACAAACAGACAGACAGCGGAGTCTTAACTTTATGCAATAGGGTCCCGTTTTAACCTTTGGGTAGGTACGGAACCGTAAACACCTATATAATGTGGTCGGTAGGTAGAGCTAGTTTATCTCCGGGGAGCACAGATGACAGAACAATGCGGACGCAGCGGCTCTAATTAGACAAAGCCATTGTGACGTGCGCTGTCATCGCGATGCGCGGATGCGGATAGACAACTCGAGTGTTTATTATATTATACGGAGGTACTTTCCGTGACTCGTTAGCCGCGGTGTGGTGCCGAGCTTTTGTGCAGGATACAGGCTCGGCAATTATGTTTTTTAGGGTTCTGCAGCAAAATGGAGCGCCCATGGTGCGACTTCATCCTTTCGATTGTCTGTCTGTCTACCTGTTTGGTGTTTATTATATTACACGGAGGTACTTTCCGTGACTCGTTAGCCGCGGTGTGGTGCCGAGCTTTTGTGCAGGATACAGGCTCGGCAATTATGTTTTTTAGGGTTCTGCAGCAAAATGGAGCGCTCATGGTGCGACTTCATCCTTTCGATTGTCTGTCTGTCTACCTGTTTGGTGTTTATTATATTACACGGAGGTACTTTCCGTGACTCGTTAGCCGCGGTGTGGTGCCGAGCTTTTGTGCAGGATACAGGCTCGGCAATTATGTTTTTTAGGGTTCTGCAGCAAAATGGAGCGCCCATGGTGCGACTTCATCCTTTCGATTGTCTGTCTGTCTACCTGTTTGGTGTTTATTATATTACACGGAGGTACTTTCCGTGTCTCGTTAGCCGCGGTGTGGTGCCGAGCTTTTGTGCAGGATACAGGCTCGGCAATTATGTTTTTAGGGTTCCGTACCAAAATCGTGAAAATGGAGCGCTCATGGTGTGACTTCATCCTTCTGATTGTCTATCTACCTATCTGTTTGGTGTTCATTATATTACACGTAGGTACTTTCCGTGACTCGTTAGCCGCGGTGTGATGCCGAGCTTTTGTGCAGGATACAGGCTCGGCAATTATGTTTTTAGGGTTCCGTACCAAAATCGTGAAAATGGAGCGCTCATGGTGTGACTTCATCCTTCTGATTGTCTATCTACCTATCTGTTTGGTGTTCATTATATTACACGGAGGTACTTTCCGTGACTCGTTAGCCGCGGTGTGGTGCCGAGCTTTTGTGCAGGATACAGGCTCGGCAATTATGTTTTTAGGGTTCCGTACCAAAATCGTGAAAATGGAGCGCTCATGGTGTGACTTCATCCTTCTGATTGTCTATCTACCTATCTGTTTGGTGTTCATTATATTACACGGAGGTACTTTCCGTGTCTCGTTAGTCGCGGTGTGGTGCCGAGCTTTTGTGCAGGATACAGGCTCGGCAATTATGTTTTTAGGGTTCCGCGCTAAAATCGTGAAAATGGAACGCTTATGGTGTCACTTCATTCGTCGGTTTATCTGTCTGTCTGTTTGTCACAGTCAATTATTTCAGTCACACATGAAATCTAAGTAGAATAATAATTGAAGTAAATAGAGGCCCAAGGTTATTGCAATCATTATAGAATTCGTTTTTATTTTTATTTAAAATGGGACGAAATTTCAAAGTGAGATACTTACGAGTATATCTTTACCGATCTGAAAATCTTAAATAATTATGATTATATAAATATACTGAAAATATTATAATAGTCTACAATGTGTTATCAATTTAGAGTTTAAGATATAATTCCGAATAAAATATGGCTATCTTGGTCGTGCACTCGCACAGACCATGTGATAATTGTGCCAAAAGCTTAGCTTGCACCGAGAAGAACTGGCAAGAAACTCAGCACTTGCTCTTTTCAAATATTATTAAATTATATAAATATAATTCTTCAAAAAAAATTATATATTGAATAGTAGGGATGGGAGAACAGAAAACACTTAAAACCTGAATTAGGTAGGTAAGTAGTCTGATTATAAAGTACTAATTAATAATTTTTATAGATGTTTGGTAGGTATGTCATGTACACGTTAAAGTTAGGCATGCGAGTATAAACAAGCCAAAGGCGAAAATACCGTCGATCCATTGAGCTTTTGGCTGGAAACTGAACCGCTCCAACGCTTCTCGATTATTTCACACGTTTTCATCCAGTGCTCAGTGCCCGACCAGTTTTCCAATCTGGCAAGTGAGCTCTCCCGGCTACTAGTAGGAGCACTGGCGCGAGTCAAGCACACTTGAAGATATATGGTTCGTCACCTCTAGCCTGACATCGCAACGAAAGGCCAGAACCAAAGGTCTTTTCTGGTCGTTCTTTTAACCTGCTCTTAGCCTGGTTCTAGACATTCCTGCGTATTTTTACTTACCACTTATTCTGAATTAAAAACAAAATTTGTTGTGATGATGATTACCTATGTGTTACGGTGGTGAAAGTACAAAGGGCTGAGACTAGATTTTAAATGTTTCCAGGATTAATAAATAATTTTGTTATACGTTTTAATATATTATTGTAATACGTTACGGTAACGAGCTCGATGGTATTTATACACATCTCAAAAATGCCCAAAGTGCACAAGAAACCAGAGGATATGGGCATCCGAACGATTTACGTAAACCTTTTTCGTACAAGCAAACAGTAGCGCAAGCAGTTTGACGACCTCCCTGGCGCAGTGGCTGCGCGCTTGGATTCGAGTGGGAGGTCTCGGGTTCGATTCCCGCCACGGGCCTCTTTGGGATTTTATAATTCCTAAATTGGCTCATGTCTAGTCTGGTGGGAGTCTTCGGCCGTGGCTAGTTACCACCCTACCAACAGAGACGCACCGCCAGGCGATTTAGCGTTCCGGTGCGATGCTGTGTAGAAACCGTTGGGGGTAAATTTACTTACCCTTCCAAGTTAGTACGATAACATCTTAGACTGCAGAATGCAGACATCTTAGACTTACCATCAGGTGAGATTAAAAAAAAAAAACAGTAGTCATCACCCACCCACCGACGTATTCGTAAGAGCGAGGAGGACAAAAATTAAAACTGTCTGCGACCTAACATTGGGAGAAACGTTTTCATCTTATCTTAATTTTTGCTATAAAAAGGTATCTTAAAGTACGTTTTGCAATATTATGTGCCTAGTAGAATACTTTTTGCACATCTTGAATTTTGTTAACAAAAATCTTCATGTCTAGCACCGGGTTTGAACTTTAGGAGAATCTATAAAACCTTATTCAGGGTTCCCTCCATGGAGTCAGAGTGGAACAAGTTTGTGCTCGTATTGAAAGCAGGTAATGAAGTGAGAACGCGCTTGGCACCAGATCCTTGGTGCTGGAGGTAATTGCCGTGAATACGAAGATTCAATCCAGCACTGGTGATAAGGGCTTACTATTTTATAGCTGTATGCAGTCCACGAAATACAATAATGCTTATAAAGAATTTTCGCGGGTATTATATGTTTATTTTCGACTGAAATCTTACATCGATCTTCATAACTAATTAGTTGTAGCATCGTAGCCGTGCTACGCCGTAGAGGAACAAATACTTATTGTGTAATTTGGTTTCTCTTTTTCACTTGTCGGCAAAATAATAATTATCACTATTATCTCATGTTATGTGTAAAAGATTCTACTATATTTGTATTTGAGTTTACGGTTTTTATCCTATTACTTTTGGAGTAATTTAAGATAAAGCTAAACTATTTACAATAGACTTTTTTGTACCGCTACGGCGTAGCGCATCTACGATGCTACATCTATTTATTTGCTAGGGAGAATGTCTAACGTCTACGATGTTACATCAACATAATTATTTTAGTCACAAGGTGGTTAAATTGTACTTGGAAAGCTTTTGCTTGATAGATTGAAAGGTCAAGCGAGTTTCAGGTGAAACATTTAAAGGAATAAGCACTGAACATTGCTTGACGATGATGAAAGCAAGATAAACCTTGCACAAAGGTGAAGTTACTTACAATCTGTCCTTCTGATTGACTAACTGATCATTCGTTACACGACTTCTCTGGTAGAAAAGCATACAGATAGCTTAAAACGTGGTCATCCATTAAGGGGCGATCTTTTTAAATATAACCCCTAAGGGGTGAGGGGTCATAAGAGCGAAGCCACAGACATCGTTTAATATACCTATAATTTATTAAAAATTGTATTTTGCATTCATTTTGTGGTGTTCGATACTCAGCCGCCAATGAACTTAGAGTTAACTTTATACAGGGGATTTATAATCATGACTTGTTCTTAAAATCAATGCGTCTCCTGCCGGTCGTCTTGGAAGGCTTTTACGGCAATTACAGCCCCCAGCCCCCTCGGCCCGCCGCCGCAAACCCCCATGCATTGAGCGTCTTAACCCCATGAATGGAAATCTTGAGCTTCCTTAATGCTTCACCCCTTCCCGTATTCATGACGACATTGCACCGTTGATCTACAATTTAAGAGATATGTAATGAATACTTCAAAATTTTTGA
Source organism: Coenonympha arcania (assembly GCA_036785405.1). Lineage (NCBI taxonomy): Eukaryota > Metazoa > Arthropoda > Insecta > Lepidoptera > Nymphalidae > Coenonympha > Coenonympha arcania. The sequence goes on from CM072073.1 coordinate 1,095,032, forward strand.
ATTTTCACTTATTATCATCATCGCCTTTCAGCTGCTTGCTGTGTAAGCTAATTTTCAGCTGCCCAGCAAGTCAGTCCTGTAAGGATCTGTCGGAATATCCCTCCTTTTTTCCTCTTGTAACATGATTTCATGGGTCTGCTTCATCCCAACATCATTTGCCTGCGTTATGTGATATCAATGTGACTGTTAGTTCGGAGCAAAAATCTTTGTTACAAAGAGCAAAATAAGTTAAAGTGATGATAATATATTCTATGTAACAATTAGAAAATAACGGGCAAATTGATAATCAGTTATAGAAAGTAAAGTTAACTAGGGACAGAGCAGTTCAATGAAATCTTGTTACGAAGTTATTTTTTCCCTTGCCTAAAAATATCTCGATATCTTTGTTCTTTCGATATCAGTAACTCGCACCCCATAAACGAGAATAATATTCACAAATTTGCTTACAGATGGTATAGGTACCCACTGCACCGCGATTTTGCCTGCGAAGGGCCGGGGAGGTACACCCGCGGTATTTTTTATATTACTCACTGTTTCCCCGAGACCTGGCCTGCCCTTGCTTGCAACCTATACTTACTTAAAGTACATATTTGCTGAATGTATTATAGGATATTTTAAGTGTAGGTACGTACGTAAATAAAGGAACTATACCCCTTATTCATGTGACCCTATAATATCTATACAGCACCTATAAGTTTATGGTAAATGCATTACAATAAGCACTCTGCACTACCGACCTTGAAGAGCCTGAACCCTAATGGATAAAACTTCAACATTGTACTCAGGGAGTCCAGTCCAAATCTTAGGCAAATTATAGTCATTAACTTAATTCTAAGGAAAGTCGTTAAAATCTAGGCTTATAAGAACCGATAAGAATCCTGAGGATATGGGCATCTGAACGATTCACATACACCATTTTCGTACAAGCAAACAATACCACCATCTGTCAAAATTCTATAGGTGACTGCTGAGCGAACTACATCAACACTACCCTACCTACTGCTGCCCTACCACTACCCTACTGCTGGTGACAAAACAAGCATTTTTGGATCCGGTAAATTTGTCCTGCCTGTACATGTCTATACCTACCTATAAGAATAGTACATTTCAATATAAGTGCGGAAAGTTTGTCATTTCTTTACGAGTCCCGGTTTGTTGACCCAAGCCGAAGGCGAGGGTCAACTATAAGGACGAGTAAAAATGACAATTCCGCACGTGCATTGAACGACGTTTTTTAATACATTTGCGAAAAAAATATTGGTTTTTGCCTGCTCCGTGTTTGCATGCCGTGTTCGTGTTCATGCGCTCCTGGTACGCCCGCTCCGGTGCCGCGTAGGAGGAAAACACAAAAGCACTAGTGCGGAAAAGAATAACTTTGCGCACGCTAAACATACATGGAAATGTCAACTTTTTGAGCAAATGCATTAAAAAATAAATAAAAGCTGAAACTGACGAATTCCAGTTTCTGGATTTCCATCACCTAGGTAGAGCTTATGTGTGATTTCTATTTTCTTCAAGCACGCTACTGACAATGGTCGTGACAACGAATATTTTGGAAATTCAAATATCTGTACGAAGCAGCTTTTTGACAGCAATAATACCTACCTACCAACAACGGAACTACCCATCTCGCACAAGGTTTGTAACCTCGAGAGCTCCGGCTGACTAATTAGAACAAAAAACGCGGGAAAACACAAGTACGCTTGACAGTGAGCCAGAGACAAAGAGCTCGCACGCTACCGAAAAGGTTTTAAGTAACTAACCCAATGTGAAAACACTTCCACCTTTGTTTTGTTATGCCTTAACGTCGGTTTTTCTTTAATCCAAAACCATTGGCTTGAATTTTTATTTTTTAAATCATCAATCCATAACACCATAAGAACAATTACATTTTATATAAAAACCGTCTCTATTAAACGGTGATAAAACTCAAATTAATTTGTACGAATAAGTAATAAAGTCATTTGGTCGTTGTCTATGGTTGCGTACAGAAGCGCCATCGTCGATTGTCTGTGGCACGTCCGGGCAAAGCGGCCACAATCGATAGAGCACGGGCGTGCGTTGTAATGAATTTATTAAGGCTTACGTGACTGCGACTGCGTTTTCATAATAAAAGGGTTTAATTTCATATTTTTTTTTTATTGGGAAGGGCTGATGACTTATCAGTTACGGTGATGACAAACATGCTCGCATCTCTACTTTAATTAAATATCGATTTATTATCCAAACTTCGGAAAATTGCTTGAAACTTACAATAAACCTCTACTTCTTTTTTTTGAAGCTCAGCATTAGCTTTATATTCGCAAAATGACTACATATTTAGGTACCTTTTTCTTTCCAAATACGCTTTCATTTCAGTCAGTGTATTCCTTAATTTAAACTGCAAGGTCAAGTAAGTATGTAGGTAAATAGATAGGCAAGAAAAAAGTTGCAAATTAGGCTTATTTTTTCTTTCTGTGTCACAGGGCTATGGGTATGGTAATTCGTTGCTCATTAAAATAATGTTTCACAGAATACTTGTAACAAAGCCGCTGTTTGTAGTTCTGGACTTATCTACCAGTACCTAAGTATCACCGCGTAACATATGACTACCTTCCTGGCGCAGTTGCGTGCGCTCGTAATCGATCGCGGAGGTCGTAGGTTCGATTCCTGCCACGGGCCACCTTAGAATTTTATAGTCCCTAATTTGGCTCATCAAATCGTTAAGGGGATTTATTGAATTTATTTTTGTCTTTTTCACTCTCACGGATACGTAGGCATGTGCGACATGCAGCGTCGAAGAAGAATATATAAATAATAATAATAAATTTCTTTATTTCCAGACATTAAATCCATATTATACAATTTGTTAGTAACAAGTTTTCTTATAATCTATGTTAGTAATTAATTTAAACAAATATTAATTAATGTCACCAATATACAATTACCAATGTCAAAATATAATTAAATTGTGTTTAGTTCAAGTAGCGGCTTGGACCTTTCCACATATGCATAGCAACCCAATGCCTCAAGAAGGGGTTCTCCCACTTCTCTATCAACGTTCTCAGAATACCGTTGGAACTGCCGCGCAATCTACCCATCACAGATGCGGCTCTTTTCCTCATTATGGCATGGAAGTCATCAGTGTGAGCTTCCGCAAACATCTGTGACGCACTGCACCAGCGCGGCAGCCCCATCAGCACTCTGAAACCGTTGTTATATTGTACTCGTAGGTCGTTGTAGGCCCTCTGAGTATACGTCACCCATAGGCTGCCAGTGTAGAAAGTTTGACAGTATGCTTTGAAAAGAGTAAGCTTTACTTCTCTGTTACAACGAGCAAACCTACGGGATAGCATATTACATCGGACCGCCAACGCCCTACGCTCCCTCTCTATATCCTTAACATCGGTCATATCCTCGGTCACGATATGCCCCAGATATTTAAATTCTGTGACTCGCTTTAACTCGACCCCGTTAAGCGTGACCGGTGGTATATCATCGACGTTATTGCCCCTGCCCTTAAATACCAAGAGCTCACTCTTTTTTACATTATATACAAGCCCATGTGACGCAGCATATGACTCGCATATCTTGAGTAGTTTTCTGATTGCTCTTATCGATGGGCTTAGCAGGACCATATCATCTGCATAACTAAGGTTATTGATCATGGTACCATCAATAGAGCATCCGATTCCCGTTCTGCTCAACTCATCGATAAGCTGGTTCATATAAATATTAAACAGAGCAGGAGATGTTAACCCACCCTGTCTCACGCCACATTCAAGCCTATATGAGTCAGAGTATGCCCCGGCCCACCTAACCCGATTTGTTTGCGAGCCATACCAATATTTAAAAATATTTATTAACTCCAGGGGTACATTTAAGCTCCGCAACTTTATCCATAGGTTGTCATAGCACACCAGGTCAAAAGCTTTAGAAAGATCAAGAAAGGCAGCATATACAGGAGTCTTTCTATCCGTATAGTACTTGACAGTCTGCTTCAGAGCCAGTATAGCACTCTCAGTGGATAGATTCTTTCTGAAGCCAAACTGTGCATCATGAAGCTTCAAATATTCAGTAAGTTGGCGATCCAGCAGACCATCAAGTACCTTCCCCAGTATTGTGGCTAGCGAAATTGGTCTGTAATTGGATTTGTCTGAGATATCCCCAGTTTTGTTCTTAACTACAGGAACCACAACACTTTCCATCAGGTCTGCAGGAAGATAGGTGTGTCTGACGCAAAACGTAAACAGCATCGCGAGTACACGATTGATATGGGGGCCCGCATGCATAAGGTGTTCTACAGTCAACCCATCGTGCCCCGGAGCTTTATTCCTTGCAAGGTTTTTTATGACACCCTTCACATCCCTAGCACAGAACGAAAGAGGTTTAAAAACTTGCGTATTTCCCTGAACTAATGGTTCCCGAGCCTGATGTAATGTAGCTCGAACTCTGAAATGCTCCTTAAATACATTAGCTATACTCTTTGCGTCCGTCTCCCCATCCACACTGACAGGGAGTCCACCAACAGGATTCAATTTACGCGTTTCTTTCCAAAATTCTTTAAATTTTTTTTCCTTATGTTGCTCCGCTAACGCTTCCGCCTGTAGCTGCTCTTTATGATTTTGACAGAAAAAACAGAAAAACGAGCTTTTACTTAATTACTCAAAAACTAAGCCAGTTATCAAAAAATCTGTTTCTAAGCGTGTTTAGATATTATTATTACCGACACTTTCAAACAAAAATTACAATTACGTCCAATGTAGTGTCCGATAAAAACTAGAAAAACTGAGATTGTGAAGCAACTTTTGGGAGAACTTTCCATTGAGAAAATTGTATCCAATCGTGTTCCTGGTTCTAAACGATTTTAGATTAAAGGCCCAAAATACATGGCGTGTAAATTTGATAGTAATTGTCTTTATAGTTTTTGAATAAAATTTCAATCAAAATTGCTTCAATACAGCTTCTACACCGTTAAGTTCGTGGTTTTATCTGATACAGCAGCCATTTGTTGCAAAGACTGCAGTGGTCTGGGCATGTACAGCGCATGAGTGATCAGAGGCCACCAAAAAAAAAACTAATAAAACTAAAAAACTGACCGCACACACAGACGACCGTAGAAATGTCGGTCGGCCAAAGCTCCGTTGGTTGGATGGATAGAAGGAGGATGCAATAGCTGTAGGAATAAAAGATTGGGAATCGAAATCAATGTAGAGACCGATGGAGGAATCTTTTGCAGCAAGCCCGGGCCCACAAAGGGCTTTAGCGCCGTTGATGATGATGAAATTGGCTCAGGAATGGTCTGATGGAAGGCTTCGGTCGTAGAGGTTATAGCTGCAACAGAAATACATCATCTGTGAAATTTCAGATGCCTAACTATGACGATTCAAGAGATACTGGTGACAGACGGACGGACGGACCCGTTTTTACCACAGAAAAAAGATTATGTGCTCTGTGGTTTTTACCCTTTGGGTACGGAACCCTATACAATAGTTGATAAATTAGTTGATTTATGCAGTTTTGGTTGTAGGTATCTACGAAACAAATTTTGCTTGAGTTTGACCACGCCATCTATCAGGGTTTCATGGAGGTACCGATATCATTCACAACTCTTACAAAGGTTACGTAAAAAATATAAAATATGTGTGAGCATATTATTTACCCACAAAGGGCAGAGCCTAAGCGTTCCCTATACAGGGCGCTCTTACATTACTTAGCAACTTACGTACTACAATATATCCTTTTACATTATTTTAAATCAAAGGCTACATTAAGTCCTTTGTGCGGCGCTCGCAAACAAAATCACAGTTCGCATTAAGCGATATGTTCTTTGTGTCTCGAGGAGGTTTTCCCGTTGTTTCCACTGTACGCGAGGCATGACCATGGTTCCCGTAATTCACCGGAATCTCCGAATTTTTTGGCTGACTAGACTGTACGAAAAAGACGGTAGATCGCATATTTACACTTTCTGCCTTGATTCTACGTAACTGCCTAAACAAGTAAGCAAGAAAGAAAAAGAAATATGAACATTTTTATTTTGGAACACTATACAAAATAGAGGAAGAGGAGGTGAAACATGTGCAAAAAAGTCATCGTTTTCTAATGACTGTTACTAAGTAAGTAAGTACTCGGCTACGATCTCACCTGGGCCCTTATTCTGTATCTCAGTGATAATCACTGTTGTCTATGGATCGCTATACATTGCTGCTTTTTTAAGTGGAACGAAAATAATATTTTGTGGAAAACCTTCAATGAATGAAAAGTAAATGTCATTGAAGGCCACTGAGTATTCTTTACTGAGATACGAAATAGGGGGTAAGTGACGACGCAGCCAAAAAACACGTAACTAATAACCAGCGAATATCTTACTCTTCGGTGACACCCATCCAGACTGCATCGTTGGTATAGCGGTGAACATGTTCGACTGTAGATCACGAGGTCTTTAGTTTGATCTCCGAGTCGGGTGAAGCTACCATCCCATCGGATTATGAGAGAGCGAGGAATATAGAGTGCACTTGCGTTTGCTCATACACTTGTGCAATATAAATTTCAAGCGCTCAATCAAGATTGACTGCCGTGACCAAACCTGTTTGGAAGAGCCATCCGGGCGGAGTCTGCAAAAAAGTCTAACAATTAATGACTGGTATAGAGTTTTCTGTGTCCCGTGCTTGAGAAGAGCCTGGTCGCCCACCGCACGCCATTAGCGCCGCGCAATCGAAGCGCTGTCAGATCGCGCCATTTCCGCAAGTGGCGTCGACTGCGCTGCGCTTTGAGCCGCCACCCAGCACTAATGTGAGAATGCGCAAGAGGAGGTCACAGGGCACATTTAACACCATGGCTACCTAGACATATATATCAACACCAAATTTAGCGCACAGGTTCATTATGAGGCCTAGGGGTAAATAAGAAAAGATTTTTGAAAATCACTCCCTAAGGGGTTAAACGGGACGTCGCCATAAATATTGAACCGATTTGGCTGAAAGGAGATTGCTCAAACATGGTTTCAATTTGTACCAGATTGAAACTGGTATCAAAAATTAAGATTTATTTTTTTACAAAATCTGTTAAAATACTAAATTCCAACTTCGCCGGATTAAAATGTTGCAAAATAAAAAGAAAGTGATTTTATTATGCCTTTATTTTTTAATAAATATGCATTGTTTCAAAATGTTGCCAGTATGGAAATACAGATTCGAAATATTATTACGAGTAAATAATCGATACATTAATCGACATGCATCAACGAACCTTCATTAAAATACTGACAAACAGAAAACTATCACCACACTTTAGATCTTATCCATGCTTTGAATGTCAGAGAGTTTATCGCTTACTTTGGGGCTAGATTGCGATGTGTGTAATGTCCTGGGGCCGTACCACCATCTCTAATAGCAGTTATACCTATATTTATATATATATACTAGTATTTGTGTTGCAAAAAAAACAGTACTTAGGTATCTACCTAGTACCTACCTATGAGAATCAATACCTTTATTATGGTATTTATTTGAATATTATACCTAAGTATTAAATAATGAATGAGATGTGGTTTATTGGTGACCTGAGAAGGTATTTTGTGATTAAAATAAATAGGGTTTATTTGTAAGTAAAATAGGTACCTACCTACAATAAATCAAAAATATTTCGATTTTATCGTGTTTAAAATATAACCTCAATTCGTGAACATTTGTAAGCTGTTTCTCGGAAATCCGGCGAAGTACAGATTCCATATTTTGAGGATATATTGCTATTATTTTACCCTATAAATAATGTAAGTTTCATAAATGCACATCGTGTTACAATGTGAAACCAAAGCCCATACTTCGATGATCAATCTCCTTTGGAATGGTTATAGATTATATCCTGGATTAACACACAGTTTACTTTTATCCCGAAAAAGTCCAAAAGTACCATGGGATTACATAAAACCAAATTGTACCCGGAAATACTCGTTCTCACCGCAACTATGGAACAGATTTCTGCTAAAATTTGAAAACAACATAGGTAAGTACATTCTATCCTGAATAAATACAAAGGTTGTATTTAATCCAGGAAAAATTCATGATTCCCTAGGGAGTATTGAAAAAAAAAATTCATGTGCGAGAAATACCTATTCCGGTTGGTAGTTTTACCTAGGTAGTCTTTGAAAGTAATTGACCTGCAGCCACGCTAGGGAGATCCAGTAGTTATTGCGAGAAATGATCCCCACAAATCCTCCCGCAAAATCCTTGAGACTGTTAAATGCGACATAAACATATTATGCAGCTGACCTAAAAAACATAATACATATAACTAAATTCAGAGCTTTTCAAAGTCGTCGAGAGTGTGTTAAAAAGCGCGTTAATTCAGCCTCATTACATAATGTTAATTTACAGCGCCATTGTCGCCTCTCGATGGGCACATGGGCACATGGGCGCACCACATGGGCACACGGCTGAGCCCACAATAGCGCTGCCAGTGTTCAATGTTCACAGCACTTGAGTGAAGTGGCGGGCGCCGAGGGAGATTACGAAACAATGGATTTTTCCAAAATACATAATAATGCGTCGCCTCAAATGGCGGTTTTTTGTGAGCTTAGAGGTCCCCGGTCAAATGGTTTTCGAGGAGCTTTTTTAAAATTCGCCGATGTCTAAACTTGTAGCCACATTAGCTCTCTATTACTATGAGTTTTATCGTTTTTTTAATGGAGAGTGGTTAGAGGAGCTGTTTCAGGTGCGTACTCTTTAACGTTGTAAGATGCTCCATCGCTACCACCTGATAATGTACCTGGTAATGCTGGCTTGTTATCAAAAGTATGTTTTATAGTAAATTCAAGGTGTTATAAAGTATATTTTTAAAGAATTTGACACTTTTCTGACTACCGTAATTATGTTCACAATTCTGAGTCGGTGTACCTAATTGCGTGCGTATCACGCAATAAAGAAAAATCCCTTCGAAATGTTTCCTTCTTTTTCTCCTCTCTTGGGTTAAAGATATATAAATATTTAATGTGAATAAATTTAGTAATAACTGCACATTACTGTGACCTAATTGCGGTATGTGAGTTTATATATGTTTACTTCTATAATCGAGTCTGAAATGATTACACTTTACGCCATACTTTCGAATTAATAGACTTAGTACGTCAACATAATTCCATGAATATTATTTTAGTAAATCATATATTTTACATTTTATATATTTATATTATATAAAAACTATATTAGCTTGCAGTTTAATTAATTTTTTTATAAAAAATATGAAATAGAAACCATTTTTTTGAGTACCGTAATAAGGTACACGTATTTTCTACTCATGTCCCTTATTCTGGTATACCCGAAATATAGCATTCGGAGAGAAAATGAAACGTTTTTTTACTTAACTTTGATTGGATGTAATAAAACTAAGTTAGGGAGGCGGCCATGCAATATCTTCTTAGGGTTCCGTACCCAAAGGGTAAAAACGGGACCCTATACGACCTCGCTGTCCGTCCGTCCGTCTGTCCGTCCATCCGTCTGACAATCCGTCCGTCTGTCTGTCTGGATGATGTAAGTATTTCTGTTGCCGTGTACAACAAATGCAAAAAAAATATAAAATAAATATTTTCTCTTATCTAAATGAAAATAAATGTACCTAATAGCTAAATGAAAATAAGATAAAATTTTTACTCCCATGCAACAAACGTGATTTTTTCTGTTTGTTTTGCTCGATATTTATAAAGGCTTAAAGACGCTTAAAATATTCACTGAATATTTAATTATATACGTATGCACTTTAAAATTAATAGTTAAATTAAAATAAAAAAATAATTACTCTTACCATCAGGTGAGATTGAAGTCAAGTCACTTGTAATGCGTTATAAAAATAAAATAAAAATATCACGAAATTATGGACAAAGACTACCGGAATTAAGTCATGAGGCAAATTTTAGCACGGAATTAGAGACAAACACGAGGCTCCGCAAAATAATGATTATTTATATAATTTAAGAGTTACGGCGCAAAATAATATTCCACATTAATCTGATATTATTCGTCTACAAAATAAAACAGTTTTCAGTTCTAGCACATTCGTACTTTTTCTTAAAATCATCCTCAAAGTTGAAAATGCCTTAACATACCGTAATATGGTACATTTACCTTATAACCGCGACCGCAGCGTACGGAACCTTATAAATTTGCCTCAGTAATTGCAACACATGGGTGGGTTTTCGAGATTTTTTTGGGTCCGCGTTCAAGTGGATTCGCCGGTATGCCGCGCGAATTATTAAAAGTATGAAATAAAATGTATTTTTTTTTACCGAAGCTGTTATATTATATACTAACTATGTAGATAGATATTATGTAGGTAGGTTTAGCTCTCTTGAAGGCGACCTGCCGTGAATTTTTTATGCCAAGCTGTCACGTTATATGCATACCTATCTATATCTAAACTGAATAAGTATGTAAGATGATTGTCTATAGCTGTTCGTATTTAGTCATTAACACGTTTACTGCAGATCTACAAATGAAATGGAAATGGAAATCTTTACTTTTTTACATAGGTAACTTACTCTAATCAAAGAAAGCAGGTTTGCAGTTTGCACCGAGAATAACTGGCAAAAAATTCAGCACTTGCTTTTTCCATTGTCGTAGTACTTAGATATTACAGCTTTTCTTATTAAAGTAAATTACATGTACCTAAGTAGGTATGGTTTTTATGATGTCTCATGAGGAAAAAGACGCATTTATTATCTTTATCCTTCCATGGATCCTTGTTCATAATAAATCCTTGCAACTATCTAAGTTTCTACAGTGTGGGTGTAGCACTGGGTTGTTCGGTAGTTTCAGTCTTTGAGAGTAAGTAGATAGGTATTATACCTACTGCGTACTTACTATTTCACTGAAAAAAATCTTCACTGTTTTTTAGTAGGTAGCTAAGTAGTTAGGTACGTTGTAACTAGCACGTGCTTCCCCTGCCTCTACAATATGCTACTACATTTTATAGAACGACATAATTGCCTCTTTAATATCCTTTCAGGACCACATTAACAAACGCTACGAAAATATATCATTATATCTAATGATAATAATCATCGCATCGGAAATAAAATCAACATCGCGCAAAAACTGTTCAAAAACCGGTAGCGATACAAAAACGCATCCAATGAATTACCTCACCCTCCACGATAAAATCTAACCAACCGCACGACAAAAGAATTAGTCAAAATAATACAAAAAAATATAACTTGCACAATAGTTTTTCAACGAGCTGTGGGCAAAATTGTTTCTAAAGTGTAGCAACATCTGGCCAGAGGGGAGAACGCTCCGAACGAATCGACATAAAACAACTTTTGTTTCAATTAAAAATAAACCATTGTCCTTGTAACATAAAGTTGAAAATTGATTACGATAACTGGGCAGTTACAACGTTTGATAATGACAAGGGTTGTGTTAACGCCATTACTGTCAAATTGTGAGCCAATCAGCGAGGAGCGATGCGGACCAATCAGCGCGCGCGCGTTGCGTGTCCTGAATGCGGAATTTGGGCGGAAACTGAAACAATTTGTAAGTTTTTTACTGTTTTTGAGTGGCAAGGGGAAACTAACAATTTTCGGATGCGATTATTTGCAGGCAAATGAAGGCTCGTTATCTACTGCGTGTGGAATTTGTTTTATTGGTACGGTAAAGTTCGATGAAAACTTCGAATATGAATCCTACCCTTCATTAGGCCTTTTGGAGATAAAATAGGAACTTTGATAGAGTAGGAAAAGCTTCTATTAGATCCATAATAGTGTCTTTGCATCATCAGAAAAAGTGTTTGTACGACTCCGGAGACTGAAGGCTGAGAATGAGTTGATTGGACCTAGCATAAAAAAGGTCCTACTTACAACAAAAAGTTATGCTAATAGATAGAACGGGTCAACTGTCGAGATACGGAGAACTCTCAGACCTTGAGTGTGCGAAGGAGTTTTGAATCTATCTCGGGTCATTACTACAAGGGACACGGGATTACGGGGTACAATGACTAAGTTGATAAAAATCTGGCAGAGCGGGAAGGTCTCTAACAATACCAAGAAGAGACGGGTTAGAACCTTAGGCTTCTCAATCTTCCTCTATGGCCCCGAGGCATAGACGATCAGGGCCGCTGACAGAAAAAGGATAGATGTTGATAACGCCATTGGATGTGTTATAGGAAGATGCCTTGCATACCATGGACAAAAGAACAAATATCTCGATCCTTAGCAACTTCACGTTATTAGTACGAGGCTCTCGACAGTCTGTTACCCGAGAATACATAAGTATCATTTTTAGTACACATACAATACGTAAGTATTATTTTGGTCATATTGGCCGCCGCCTTCCTAAACTTAGATATAAACTTAACCTTAAACTTCCCGGTAGGTAACTTACACCTTGCCCACGACTATCTAAGTTATCAAGAAGTTAAGATAACATTACGGTAACTTAGATAGTTGTGGGGAAGAAACAGCAACAAACACTTAGCCGCTGGTCTGACCAAGTGAAGTCATTCACGGGCCTTCCTCTCGCAACAGCCATCAGAAAAGCTGAAGATCAAAAATTATGGAAGGACAATGTTAAGAACATGACGAAGGGGCTGCAATGCGGACATGAGCTTTAGTAATGAAGATTGACGACCGAGGAGGAGGAGGGCTTAGATATTTTATGACGTAGGCCCCAAAACCTTGTCAACACTTAGCTCATAAAATAATTGCTGAGTTTACCACATATACACTACCACTTGCATTTATAAAAAGCATGTTGCAACGAGAATAACGGGCACGAAACTCTACACTAATTGTTTTTAACCGACTTCATTTTAAAACGTCATCATTATGATACAATGGACATCACTGATGAGGAAACTTGGATGGCTGAGGTCTTCTGTTCTCAAACGTGTGTCATGTATGCTTGCCTGCATTTTGATCATCGGCTAACTCTTAGAGGAGACTGGTACGAATCCGAGACTTATGCCTAGCTGTAAGCTATCTATACTTAGGTAGGTATTTGCACATATAGCTCAGATAGGTATATTTATACCTCACCTTGTACCTAGGTAGGTCTAGGTCAACACTGATGAGGAAACTTGGATGCCTCCGTTCTCAAAATGTGTGCATCCCTGCGTTTTGACGATTGCCTAACTTTAAGAGGAGACATGTTGAGTCCGAGACATAATATGCTGTGCTTTAAGCTATCTATACTTATAGGTACTCGCACCTATAGCTCTCAAATAAGTATTATTACTTTCCTTCGACCCACTATTCATAATCATTCGCATGGAAAAGTCATTCGGCATTCCCTCAATCCCGATTATAATCCGCGAAATTCCCACACGATACATTTCGCGCGTGAAAACTCGCGACCCCGAACCGCCGGCGAAATCACTTCCCATAAACGCGATCTAGAATGTGCACTTCACCGTGCCGATATCAAAGACACAAAGACAAACCTTTATACTTTTTATTTTACCTTTATTTTACTCTTATTGTGACGTCGATTACTGTAATGAGCGCGAAAAGGCGGGAAGCGGGCGATACGCCAGCGTGGTCCCGCCGCCATGCCGCGCCGCGCCGGACCAATAATGGGCGTCACGCGGCGCCGGCGCGGTGTGTGTTCCGAATTCAAATTCCGTTTGACAGATGAATTCGACTCCTTCATTGTGATCTTGAGTGTCCGAACGCAAGACTTCACGAGTGAAATGCCCGGAGTGTGTGGAGTCGGCGGAGTGTGAATGCGCATTAATTCCCGATTTGATGGGAAAATGATTTTGATGGAGTGCAAGGTGAGGCGACGGGCTTGAGAACTCAGCGCGCTTTTGACGTGGTTAATCGGCTGTCAATTATGCCTTTTCTTTCTTGAATGGGCGATCGACACTTGAGATTTAATTAGGAGTCAGTACGTAACATACCTAGGTACCTACCTGACGTAGGTACCTAGGTATGTTACGTACCTAGTTTACGTACGTAGTTTACGTAGGAAATAAATAACCTAGGTAGGTACTAATTATTTATTACCTAATGGACAGGAAGTAGGCATTACTTTGCGGGAGTTCCTAATAATTTTTCTACATATATTCGCCGAAGCCGAAAAGAGACCAGAATGGTGCAAGTAAAAGCAAAGGGCTACTGAGGTACCTATATATGTACTTACCTTGTTAACCAAGCAATAAAGCCAAGTTCCCCAGCAAGCAATGTCTCAAACTTAAAATATCTAAATTTAAAATATCATTTTTATTGTTATTGCTTGATAGAATTAAAAAAAATACTTCTGACTGCTAACAAAGGAAAAAATATCTAAAAGTTGTATTACTACTATGAGGATATTTTGATAGGGCAAGCCAGGATTTTGGGCTTGTATGGAAAAACCGCCACTGGCTTGCTTGCCAGCCTGATTACACCAGTGAAGGTATCTTAATCACCCGGAAGACGGCGACTGCCTTGATGATATCTTTCGCCTTGATTACGCCATCTGCCATAATGACGTTGATTATGGGCATAGATAGGTACGGTGTGCAGAGATCTCACCCTCAACATTTCCCCTCGGTCATAACCTAAATGATCGCTGTGACGAAGGTTAAGCAGGGGTTATGATTTAGGCTTTAATTCGGAGGCCTGGGAATTCCATGCACTCAAACCTCATCAAATTTAACTAGGTAGGTAAATAACAGTAGCTGGCATTTGTTTAACGTTAAGGAAAGATATGGTAATATGTATATACCTAGATGTGTGAATACTGCCAATACGCATTCAGCCAGCTAACAGCTTGGAGGCTAGGTGGCCCCACGCCAACTTATTTTGAGGGAAGACCACGCAGTGCCCAACTATCCCTAAAAACCCCAAAAAAACTCTTTAAAAACCTTTCTTCTACGTTCCTGTAATCGTCGGTAAGTACCTATAATACCTACTTACCGACACGCAAAATTATAAACACGATGTTTGGATGTATGGCTGTACCTACCTATACGGATGATTTGCACTGTAACGCAAAAACTACTGAACCAATTTGGCTGAAATTTCTAATATCGATAGCTTACAGTCTGGATCTTTTAAACCCAAAGGCTACTTTTTATGACGAAAAAATTCATGGTTCCCGCGGAAGTTGTGAAAAAGAAAAATTCAGTCGGGCGAAGCTGCGGGCGTCCACTAGCCTGCTAATATTATCAGGTAGATATTAAAATAGGTATTAGGTACTTCTCAGTACAATCACAGGAATGTCATAAGGGCGAGAATAGGTAAGGCCATCGCCCACCACGCTGGCAAAGAGCAGGTCCAAGGTTACAAGTCCATAGGTTAGATAGTCCAAGAGGTTAGCGGACTTCACACACAGCATTCAGATTTTAGGTTGTCCTTCACATTTAAGCAAGTGATATTTTAGTTTCCCAAAACATTTCAATCGAAACGCATTGCATTTAAAAATTACTGAAAACAGGCCAACACAACAAAATCAGTAGCAAACTTCCGTACATACGATTAATAACGGCCCATTTAATCGTCTACCTGGACAAAAAAGTCTTAAAAATTCCCCGTTAAGTTCAACCTCATTCAGCCGTCGAGTGGCCTCCAGCAGTACGCGGCCCCTAATTTCCTTTCATCTGCACAATTTAGAACCTTCGATTGTGGCGCAAAAAAAGGAAATTAAAAAACTATTGATTGAACACAAAAAGCGCGCCACTTCAGAAGCTCTTTGTCCGCCATCATGGAAATCTGTTTGACGTCGCGCCCAGCCGTTACATGTGTTGGATTTTAGTATATTAATATTGCTCTGAGTTGAACTAAACTGTGTCGCGGTTAACATGTTTAGTTTAGATATGGCACAACAGAATTAGGCCTAGTGCACCGATAAGAAACCTAAGGATGTGGGTATCCGAACGATTTACGTAAAGCTTTATCGTACAAGCAAACACTAGCGCCAACTGTCAAGATTCTATAGGTGGCTGCTGAGCGAACTACAGCGTGGCCTTACAGTTGGTAGTAAAACAAGCATTTTTGGCACCGATAAACTGGCGACGTTTTTTCGCGCCTTCCGCCCTATCCAGGGTAGGTTCATATCTATTTCTTAGTGTCAATATGTATAGTACGATTCACGAAAGATGACCACAAACGGCGGGCCTATTTTAGGTCTCTTTGGACTTATCTAACTAATATTATGGTCTTATTTATTTTAACTAATATATATGGTCTTATTTAACTAATATATATGGTAATTATTTTGGCTTAAGTCTTTTCTTCATGAGTGTACATGAAGAAAAGACTCGCCATTTGTGGTCATCTTTCGTGAATCGTACTATATAAAGTTATTGTCTTGCTTGTGGTTGATAGTAGGTAGGTATGCCTGAGCTAGAGACCTAAGAAATAAATCCTGGTGCTTTTACTCTTTTCCTTTGGCGTGTCAATCGTGCCTGGGTACTCTACTACTGAGCTACGGGGGCCGCCGCGTCGTGCAGTGGCGATAACTTGATAGTTACGCCACTCTACTTACTTGATAGTTACGTCATTCTATTTAAATCTTAGCCAGAATTGTGGTGCCATCTATGGAGAAACATTTCAGTTTCAATTTAAGGCCCATCATTTAAAATAGCTTTGAAGAAGAGACAATACCTTATCGTTTTTACTAGTTTTTTTTCTGTTCTAGTGTTTTATAATAAATTATTATTATTTATTACGTATCAAAATGATCGCATCCGGCGGGATTCGAACCCGCGTCTTTCAGCTATCGCGGCTGGGTACACTGCCACTGAGCTACGGGGGCTCAAGCCGCCAGGACGATTATTTTTTCTTGTCTTTGTGACGCTTTTTTTCTGAAACGGATACAGTAAGGAATTCAGGTTGTATGAAGGAACGACTGGGAGAGATGTTAAAGGTATAAATTAGATTTATGGACTGTGCATGGAGTATTAAATAAAAAATACTGGGTTTCTCAGTGGATTTATTTTATTGTATTATAATTCGTGGGTTTCGCAGTGGTACAGGTATGTACCCGGTCAAATCAATTTAATAAACATAAGTAGGTAACATACCTAAACAGTAATTGTTCAAAATAAATAAACTCGCCGGCATATTTAGCGGAACATAAAAAAAAGGTTTGATATCAGTATCATATAAAGTTGCTGGCTAGTTTATACGTTATTTAATTTAAAAAGAAATATTTTCAAATTAAGAAAACAACTGAACATCACATTTTATGCAATTGTTTTAATTTTATTCAAATACATCTTATCTGGAGCGAACTTCGAGTATTTCTTCCTTCTGAGTTTGATTTAAAATTTCATTGAAATACTGTTTTTTGTTAGTTTTTTTTAATCGCGTATCTTTCTGGAGTTGGTGACTGAATTATGCCTGACTTAGCCCCAACGGAGATTGCCAGGGCACTCGAAATGCGAAGAAATGGTCAAACCTACAGAGTGATATCCAGAGATCTTCGTCGACCAGTTTCAACGATCCATCGCAGTATCCAACGGTTCAGGGAGACCGGTACTTATGTGAGAAGAGCAGGACAAGGCAGAAAAAGGCGCACTTCGAGTAGGGATGATCGTTTCATTCGGCTTCGTGTACGTAGGAACCCCCGTTTGACGGCCGTCCAAGCCCGACATGAGTTAGAAGCAGTGCGGGATGTAACCGTAAGTGAGCGTACGGTACGAAGAAGGCTCGAAGAAGCTGGTTTGGGTTCATTTGTGCCCGCCAAGGCTCCAAGGCTCGAGGTAAATCATCGTAGAAACAACTTTTGCTCAGGAACATCGACTTTGGAACGCGGACCAATGGAGTAAGGTATTGTTTAGTGATGAGTGCAGAATTCTCTTAAATCAAATTGACGGCAGGCAAAGAATATACAGACGCAAAGGAGAACGGTACATTCAGACAAATTTTGAAACTACAGTTGCATACGGTGGTGGATCAATAATGGTTTGGGCGGGCATTTGTTTGGGAGCTCGCACAGACTTGGTAGTGATTGACAGAGAGAGTCTGACTGCAGACCGCTATATCAGAGAAGTTTTAGAAGAAAATGTCGTACCGTTTGCCCCATATATCGGTGACGATTTTGTTTTTATGCAGGATAATGCTCTGCCGCATACCGCTCGGGTAACTCAAGCTTATCTTAATGATATGAATATCACTGTTATGGAGTGGCCGGCGAGATCACCGGATATGAACCCAATAGAACACGTTTGGGACTTGCTGAAAAGAAAAGTTAAGTCCAGAATTCCAGCTCCTGCCAACGTGGGAGAACTGCGAATCGCCGTAGTTGAGGAATGGCGGAGACTATCCCAGGAGACCATCGATAACATCATTCTCAGTATGCCTAGACGGGTAGAAACTTTAATAAGAGCACGTGGAGGAAATACGCGATATTAATCACCATTTTTCTAATTTAATTAATTGTAATTTGAAATATAATATTTTTTGGACTTGAAGAAGATGAAAAATGCTATACTGACTTAGAAAAAACTATACTTAACATACTCAACCATACTATGAAGATTGCATGTGAACAAAGAGACATCGAATTAGTTAGGAGACTGGGAAAGAGAAACGGCAACACTAGACCTGTTGCGCTGACAGTAACAACAATGGGGCTCAAAATAAAAATTCTAAGAAATAAAAAATTACTACAAAATTCAAATATATACCTAAAAGAAGATTATTCGCCTAAAATATTGCAAAAACGAAAAGAACTACAAGATGAGTTCCTATCAAGAAGAGAGCAAGGCGAAAGTGTCATAATGAAACGTGATAAAATCATATCACTGGACAACAAGAACCCCAACAGGAATGCATCGAAACCTACACAGAGTCCTAAACTTAGAAGTAACAAAAGGAAACAACCTTCACCAGAAACTCTACCAGCTAAGCAAAAAAATAATCCTAACATTCACAAAAAGAATAAAACCGTAATAGACTCTTACATGATACCTAAACAAGCTCCATCAACGTCTACAGCCTCATCTCCCCAGACTCTACCAAACTCTGTAACACCACATCGAAGTTAGCAACAAAAGGCCTCTCTCCAACCTCTTTATGATAATAAGAATAATTCTAGTATATTAAATTGCACCTCTCTCAAGCCGACTAGTCCTCGTGAGAGTAGTAGACTGACACCCTCCATCCAACGCCTGTATGTTGGTACCCTCAACGTTAGATCACTTATAGGATTAGGCCGCCAAGACGAACTAGAGTACGCTCTACGGAATATTAAATGCGATATATTGGGAATATCTGAAGTTAAAAAAGAAGGAACCCACATCATAGAACATGAGGATTATATTTTGATGTACACAGGAAAGAAAAGTGGCAGAAATGGTGTAGGATTTCTGATAAAAAAGAAGTTTAAAAATAATATAATTGATTTCATAACCATTTCAGACAGAGTAGCCAGATTGGACATGAGATTAGATTGCACTTCCTTTAGCATCATTCAAGTTTATTCTCCAACGGAAAAGTCGTCCGAAGAAGAGATAGAGAGTCATTACAATCACATACTTCTAGCAATGGAGAGCCCTCTCAAAAAAACATTCATTATGGGCGATTTTAATGCAAGAATTGGTCATGCCACTCCTGACGAGAACGCAGTAATGGGCCCCTGGGGTTATGGAACCCGTAACAATAGGGGTTCGAAACTTGTAAATTTTTGCCTTGAAAATCAGCTCTACATTATGAACACACATTTTAATAAAAAAGCTAAAAGAAAATGGACGTGGCGATCACCGGATGGACGTACCTTTAATGAAATTGATTTTTTTATATGTAAAACAAGCGATATTAAACATATTCAAAATGTAGAAATCATAGGTACCTCACACCCGACTGACCACAGAATGGTCCGAGCAACACTTGCTGTTTGTACAAAGATGCAAAAGTCAAGAAAAACGTACAGAAACAAGCAGTCTGGATACCTTCCCATAGAATGTGAACATTTGAAAAACGCTTTTACAACACTGTCAAGGACTTCCGAATATACAAGTGACATACAACAAACCTATACAAGCCTAATTCACACAATTCAGGAAAGCGTGAACTCCCTACCAAAAAAGACTAAAGAAAATAAGCACTATGTAATAACTGAAGACATTAAAAAATTAATAACAGAAAGAACCAAGCTCAAGGAAAAACAAGTAAAAACTAACTCTGACAAGAAACAACTTAAAAAACTGTACAAAAAAATCAGAAATAGAATAAAAACAAACAAAGAAAATTATAAACTTCAAATATTTGAAGAAGAATTAGAAAAAAGGTCATCCGTAAAAAGAGGGAAGAAACGTATAAATAACACGAAAGAGTGGATACCTACTTTAAAAGGTAAAACGGGAAAAAATTCCACAAATCGAGATGCAATAATAAAGATAGCTACCGATTTTTACCAAAATCTATACAGCAAGCCACAGCACGTCGAAGTAGAGTTTAAAAATAAAAATCAAAACACATATGACGAAGGAATTCCGGACTTCCTTGAGTGTGAAATCCGGCACGCTATCCAATCTTTAAAATCATTGAAAAGTCCGGGAGAAGACTACATAACAAACGACACAGTTAAAGCAATCATAGAACCTATAACGCCTGTATTAACCCGTCTATTCAACGAAATAATACATCAAGAAAAAATACCGGAACAATGGGAAACTTCATACATAAAGCTGTTATATAAGAAGGGTAACCCTCAGGAAATAAATAACTATCGACCCATTAGCTTACTGCAGACTACCTACAAACTATTTACGAAAGTCATACTCAATAGACTAAAACGAAATTTCGAATTTCAACAACCACGAGAACAGGCCGGATTCCGCAGCGGATACTCTACATTAGATCATATTTTTACTCTAAAACAAGTCATTGAATTATATGTAGAGTACGGAAAAACGCTCTACATAGCGTTTATTGATTACAAAAAAGCATTCGACTCAATTTTTTACGAGGCCCTATGGAATGCCTTAAGAGAGCAGAACACACCCACCAAATACATAAATATCCTCATGGAGATATACTCAAAGAGTAGAGCCACCATAAAACTAGAAAAAAGAGGTAAAATGTTTGACGTAAGGCGGGGAGTGAAACAAGGCGACCCGATATCCCCAAACCTTTTTACAGCTCTCCTAGAAAACATATTTAGAAAGCTGGACTGGACAGGATTAGGTATAAATATAAATGGAGAGTATTTGAACCATCTTCGCTTCGCGGACGACATAGTCCTCTTAGCAGAGAGTCAAGCACAGCTCGTATATATGCTTGAAACTCTGGACGTTGAAAGCAGTAAATGCGGCTTAGAGATGAACTCGGAAAAGACTTGCGCAATGACTAACGATGAGCAACATAAGATCGTAATACACGGGAAAAATATAGAGTACGTAGAGGACTATGTGTATCTAGGGCAGAGTCTATCTTTTAAAGGGCACTATACTGACGAAATAGATAGAAGAATTAAAAAAGCTTGGTCTTCGTACTGGTCCCTTAAACACATTTTTAAATCAGAACTCGATATACAACTAAAAAAGAAAGCGATGGATTCAGTTGTCACGCCAACCCTGCTATATGGCTGCCAGACATGGCCAATAACCAAAGAAATAATATACAAAATACAGGTTACCCAAAGAGCAATGGAAAGGAGCATGCTAGGCCTAAAACTTAAGGACCGAATAAAAAACCAGAATATACGAAATAAGACTAAAATTATTGACGCGGCAAAACTAGCATGTCTCCTTAAATGGCGCTGGGCTGGTCACATTGCGAGGAGTAGTGACGAACGATGGGCCGAGAAGTTGCTCCACTGGTATCCACGTGACAAACGCAGACCGAGGGGTCGGCCGCGGCGACGTTGGCGCGACGACCTCAACGAGGCGGCGGGGACCACTTGGACTAGATTGGCAAGAGATAGGACTAAATGGAGAAGGATGGAGGAGGCCTTTGCCCAAAAATGGGCGTCCAATAAATTGTTTGACGAGATTGTATAACACAAGAAACTCTCCACATTTGACATTAAAATAATCAATATGTTCAATATTACTATGACAAAGCATGTATTCAATAATTTCTTATAAATGACAATGTGTAATTAATTGCTAACTTATATTGGAAATAAAGGCTATATTATTATTATTATTATTCAATCTAACTCTCACACCCGGCACACGATAAATATATATAAAAACCAAAGACATATAATAAACTTACTTAAATACGCAAAATTTAAATAAACATACATAAACGCTACATACATACATATATGTGCCGAGCGGAGGACTACACCCCGGCAGGGGAGACCAAACGGCCGGGGGTCAGGGCGACAGGCTAAGAAACCGACGGACTATCCTAGCCGAGTCGAGCACCACCGCCCTCTGCATCTTGGCCGCAAGTGAACTGCCACGGAAACCCAGTCGCCGCAGATGGTGAGCGAGGCTGACTGGTATTAAACCGTTGGCAGATATCACGATTGGTATGATTTCAGTGGACTCCACGTGCCACATGGCGGAAACCTCGTGAGCGAGATCCAGATACTTTCGTTTTTTCTCCGTCTCAGCTCTCACGAGGTTCTCGTCATACGGGATCGTGATGTCCACTAAAAACACCCGCGACTGTGCCCGGTCCATCACCACGATATCAGGCTTGTTAGCCAAGATAGTCCTGTCCGTGATGATTGACCGGTCCCAATAGAGCCGGACGCCGCCGCGCTCGAGGACAGGAACCGGCGTGTACCTATAATAGGCCACCCTCTCATCCAAGAGTCCGTACTTCAGAGCAAGCTCTTGGTGTAGGATTTTGGCTGCTTGGTTGTGCCTGTGCAAATACTCAGTGTTGGCAAGCGCAGAACACCCCGAAAGCACATGTCTGAGTGACTCACCGGGATGGCGACAAGCTCGGCAGATGTCCTGAGTGCCATCCTTCAGAATGTACTTTCGGTAGTTCCGCGTCTTAACCACCTGATCTTGTATTGCACAGACAAAACCCTCGGTTTCCCCAAAGAGGTCACCGAAACGCAGCCACTGCACGGACGCTTTTCTATCCACGTGGGGCTCATGAAGAGCCTTAAAAAAGCGTCCGTGCAGCTCCTTCTCCTTCCATACGGACTCCCGGTCAGAGGTGCCAAGCACAACCGGTCCCTGCCACTCGGCGTTGGCCAAAGATAGGGGGGTCAGTCCTTTATCACATTCTATGACTTCCCGATGCACCGGAGACTCCATTTTCGCCCTAAAGTAAGTTCTGAGGCTGGATATCTCCCGGTTGTGCATGGTCTTGACGTTGAGCATGCCTCGACCACCACACTTCCGGGGGACATACAGCCTCATCACAGAAGACTTCGGGTGGTGCATACGATGGGTAGTCATAGTTGTGCGGACTTTCCTATCCAGGGCATCTAGCTCGGTTTGAGTCCATCTGAGCACGCCAAAGGTATACATGAGGACGGGCATGACCCAGCCGTTATAGGCTCGGACTTTATTGGCACCCGACAAATAACTCTTACAGATCTTTGCCAGGCGCCTAAAAAAGACCTCGCAAACTGACTGTTTCACGTCCGCCTCCTGAATCCCTAAAGATTGTGACATGCCCAGATACCGGTACGATTCAGCCTCGGAGAGGGTCTTGATGTTCGAAGGCTCGAGACTGATCTCGGCCGAGCGAGCGACCTGTCCCCTCTCCACATGCAGGACCGCACACTTGTCCACCCCAAGTTCCATTCTGATGGAATTGCTGAACTCAGTGGTTATGTTCAACAATTCCTGCAGACGGGAAGCGCTGGGTGCCATCAGCTTGAGGTCATCCATGTAGAGAAGGTGAGGTACCTTCGGCCCCCCTCTCCGAAACTGAAAGCCTGTCCCGGAACCCTCCAGCAATGTGCTAAGGGGGTTCAGAGCCAGGCAAAACCAAAGTGGACTCAAACAATCGCCCTGAAAGATACCCCGCCTTATCCTGATTCGGTCATCCGCAGCCGCCAGCCGCTCGCCATGGAGACAAAGGATCGTGCTCCATTGCCCCATACATTCTCCGAGGAAGTCTCGAACTGCACTATCAACTTTATACAGCTCGAGGACCCTCAGGAGCCATGAATGAGGCACCGAGTCGAACGCCTTTTTATAGTCAATCCAGGCGGCGGAAAAGTTCCGGCGGCTGCGTTTGACCAAATGGCCTGCGACGGAGTCGATGAGAAGGAGCTCCTTGGTACCGCGACTACCACCCCTACACCCGTTCTGAGCCCCAGACATGATCCCGTGTCTGTCAACATGACGGGTAATTTTGGAGCTCAGAACAGATGTAAGTGTCTTATAGATGGTAGTAAGACACGTAATGGGGCGGTACTTAGACGGGTCAGCGGTATCTGTGGTCTTTGGAGCTAAGTGAGTGATCCCGGTGGTGAAAAGGTTTGGGAGCGCCCTTTGCTCAAGAGCGCCTTGGAATTGTCGAGCCAAGGTCGCATGGCAAGCCGAGAAACCCTTTAGCCAGTAGTGATGCAGTCCGTCAGGCCCCGGACTTTTCCAGTTCGGGGCCCGCCTTACCGCACCAGCTACATCCTCCGCGGAGATGGCAACCGGGTTCATCGGCTCTATCGAGGCACATGCTTCCTCTACCGCCGCAATCCAAGGGCCCTCTTCATGCTCCACCTCTGTCGACCAGACTCTGCGCCAGAAAGCAACTAGGTCAGCCGTGTCTGGTCGCTGAGGGGTGGAGCAGACCGCTGGGCACTCCAGCTTTTTGTAGAACCTTTTCTGATCACTCACGAAGAGGCGATTTTGCTGAAATCGCTCAACTCTTTCCGAGTACCGCCGAATGCGGTTCCCCCATGCAGCGATTTTCTGCTTCAGGTCGTCGATGCGCTCCGTTAGTTTTTGAGCTATGTCGGGCTGGTCTAGGCGAACCCCCAGCCCGTTAAAAGCTATTCTAACGGAGCGCACAATCCTTGGCCTCGTGTTGCCCGACCTGAAGCTTTGCAGTCTGCCAATGAGGCCTCTGGCGAGGGTGATACGTCGTTCTATTCTCTTCTTCCAGGCAGGTTCTGCACTGGATTTAGCGGCACACCGTCCAGGTTTCTTGACTTTGACGCCAATAAAACGATGGACGGCTAAGGCTGCACCGAAGAGAATAGAAGCCGTATCATCCAGACCAGTGCTGCTCTCTAGGTGTTGTGGCAGCAATTGGTTAATGGCCTCAATGACATCCCGCGTCGCTACATTTAGCGAGAGCCGGGAGAGCCGCGGACGTTCCTCTGGAGGAGCAACTCGGATTTCAGCAATCGTCTCTTCTAAAATCCTTCTCATCCGCTCTAAATCCAGGGAGACTGTTTCCTCAGTGGTCTCCTCCACGAGCAAATCCTGAGACACGGTCACGGTCTCGGTCTCTTCGCGGCTAGGTGGCGCAGGAGACACGATTTGCGGCGCGGTTGAGGTTGTCACGTCGGGAACAGCCTCACGTCGTAATCGTTCGAGCTCGGCAGCGCTGAAGATGTTAGAGCGCATAATGTACCGAGCCCGATCTGCCAGGGCCCCAAGTCTGCTAATTTAACATAAGCTACGATTTAACTGTAATGCAATTTTAATAGTTCCGAAATAACCTAGTCCACTAAACATAAAATTGGATCTCAATTGAAACTTATTGAATTATAGTTGGGTCGTAATCCGTATTGCCATTAGCATAAAATGCGTTTCCCGAAATAAAATTATACGTCCAACTTATGACGAGTTGGCACAACCAACGTCAAATAAGCGTCAAATAAAATATATTTCATCTGTACTTAGCAGTGAAATTGACATTTGACATCTTCTCTTGTTTGTCATTGAAATTTGATTGCTTTATTTATTATAGTTGTGTTTAGGTTATAATGGTGCTAAAGAGCAAATATCAGCGTTAATTGACTTCATGGAAAGTCATCCTCAGTTGGCGCTGGGGCAAAGAAGCCGATCCATGGAAGGGCGGATGGAGGGGAATCGGCGTTGGGCTGAGTGCGCCACTCTGCTCAACTCAGCTCAACAACGTCTCAAACAAATCTTGGATGAGAATTTCTCCGATTGCCTGGCAGTATATACAGATGCGTCTAAACTTTCTGTAAATGACTGTGTTGGTGCTGCCTGTTGGATTCCTAAATTTAACATATCTTTACAGTTTAAATGTCCCCCGGAATCCTCAGTTTATACTGGGGAGTCCATTGCTATATTAGAAGCTGTCCGTTTTATTATTGAAGTCCATAACATTAGACAAAGTATCATACTGACTGACTCCTTAAGTTGCCTTCAAGCTCTTAAGTCACACCCGTTCCATAATAAAGCTCTTATTTTCGTCATTTTTCAAATTAGAGAAGTCCTCAATTCTTGTGAACAAAAAGGCTTATCTGTCACGTTGGCTTGGATCCCAGGACACACTGGTATAAATGGTAATGAGACTGCGGATAGGTGTGCGAAACTTGCTACTGAAATGGGTACTTCAGAACATTTTAAGGACCTTCCCCAGGATATACGCTCCCTCGTGAAATCCCACCTCAATGACTCTTGGAACGCGATGTGGAATGAGTCTAATTAAAGGCAAGTTTTACGGATCTATTCAACCGGATATCCCATTTCGCCCATGGTTCTTCTTATTCAGAGGTTCAGGTTGCTGGGTGACATCTACCATATGCCGTTTAAGAATTGGCCACGCCTGTACTACAGTCCACCTCAATCAATTAAGAATACGAGACCACTCTATATGTGAATGTGGACTAGAAGAGGGATCGGTCACACACATCCTATTCTCCTGTCCTAAACTTCTTCATAAACTCTACGATGTCCTTCCTCCTGATATCCCCCGTCCCATAAATGTTGAACTTTTCCTTATGTTAGTTTTTAGCCCTTATGTAAAATTTGTACGTAAATATATTTATTCTAACAAAATTAAACTGTAAATATATATACCTATATATTTATCCGTAGATATTTATCAATAAAGTTTGTGTGCTGTGTTGTTTTAGGTATACTAACATCTAACATCGTAACCCTGGCTATTGGAACTTTGAAGCTCGAAACATTTTAATATTTCAATCAAATCCCCGTGGCTATTCCATCCCACGTGACATTGGCGAAGTGCTCAGTGCTGCTTTGGCACAAACAAAAGCCATAAACGAAAACAACAACAACAACAACAACAACGATAAACATTTTTGTGTATTCTGAGTACATAATATTATAATAGTACATTTATGTATGATTCAATCAACATAATAAATAAATAATTAATTAAATAAATTGTTTATTTTTCTTTATCAATTAGTCTTATATACGAGTATAACAATATTTTACATAAATACAATGTTTATAGTACAGGTGCATATTTTAAGAACTTAATAAAATTACTTAGTAGCAAAATCAAGAACTGAAAATGAAAATCTTTATTTTTCAGTTCAATAAGCTCTTATGAAAAGTCAAAAGACTACCGCCAGGTTCAGAAAGCAGGTTTTCACCGAGAAGAACTGGCAAGAAACTGCACTTACTCTTTTCAAAAATGTCATTATATACAATTTTTCTTACATAATATGAAAAATTATTACATAATTGTTAAGATATCTCGTGAGGAGATGGGAATATCATTCCAAGAATTATCTTTGAAAAATTTCTCAATAGTAAAGTACCTAACCCTGATTTATTAGATGTTTTTTGGCAGCGATTTTAAACCTGTATAAAGGTAAGTCCAAAACAGACAGAGATCATATTGTAGAAGCGTATACTTACTCAACTCCACAATGGACTTCTGTTCCTTACCCAAATGGTGTGACACTACAACTAACTTGTGTCCTATATCATATACATTAAGTGTCACGTTGATTGACTCCTTACTACCAAACCGATTTTTATTCAAATTTGCATGCTGTGTGCAGTTTGATGCAACTTAAAAGATAGTATAGCTTAAATCCTCAATTTATCAATTTTTTATACTTATCCCTAATGGCAAAACAACGTTTGCCAAGTATACAAGTTTTTAATTTAAAATTATAATTATTATTCTTTTGAAATACAAAGGGTAAGCAATTTTAAATGATTATATCTAAAGTTTAAATTTTGGTCAGATGCCGTGTGTTTTTTCACCATGTATGCAGCAGAACTAAGTCTGTTTGACAAATACACAATATGAGGGCCCATCAAAGTTTTGCATCTTTACATTATACCTAGGAATATGGTTGCATCTATGTACTAGATCTATAGTATAGCTACCACACAAAATAATCAATCAATCAAACTATCTAGTATAGCTATAACACAAAATACTAGTTGTCAACTACTATTTTGTGTGATAGCTATACTATAGATCTACTAGTTGATAATGATCACCTAATAATATAGTACTGGATAGTGATTATTATACATAATTAGTGAAAATCACACTTTTTCTGTGGATATTTTACATATTTATTTGTTAATTATTTATGCTTCTATTGTTTTCCTTCAGCCTGTTGACGAGAGCCTGCTGCAGTGCTCTACCATCAAGCAAAGCCTGATTCCCTCGATGACGTTGTGATAGATTCCCATCTATAACATCTTCAAACTCGGTCCTCAAATTGTGTTCATCCTAAAATCGCAAAAAATAATTAAAATTTAAATAAACCACTACATTTCAATGCTTGGCCTAGTGTTGAGTTGTATTTGAGTCTTTTTGTTACTATGTTTGTACATTTTTGAGGTCAGCTTAGTTGTTCGATAGAATATCTCTATTTATATGCCAAAAAGCAAATAGTATGTATGTAGATTTTAACACATAAATAAATCATACTTTTACTTTATTTTCAAAAGTAATGTTTCAGGAAAAGGAAGGTACAGTCACATGCCTCAAATAATAGAAGTGCTGCGGTGTCCCCTCTGAGGTATTTAAGATAGGGTTCATCATTGTCCTCCTGAGTGGATAGCCACTGTCACCTGAAAATCCAGATAACATATCATAGTAAATATTTGGATATCCAGTCCATAAGTATGAAATCACTTTCAATAGTTAACAGTAATACCTAATAAAAAACCATGTTCTGTATGCTCTGTCAAGTGCTGACAGAGTGGGTGATTCTGCCACACACTAGAGTCGTGAGCGGACCCTGGGTTGCTGGCATCAACACATAGAATATTTAGGTCAGAGTCGCATATCTGAAAATTGAACAGAATTAGTAAAATATTATTCGGTAGCTTGGTATATCATGTTACCTAAATGAAAGATTAATTAAAATAATAAACATACGATCATAACATTCAGAGAATGGAATCACTTTCTGTTTCCCTTTCTTTCTTGTTGAAACGCTCTTCATGGCAGTTTGGCTTAATTATTGCTACATGTGTGCCATCTATGCAACCCAAGACTTGGTATACCAAATTTTTGATTGAACCTGTAAAAACATTTTTATTAATAAAGTACTTTCATAGCCTGCAACCTAAAATCAGGATACATAATAACATTTCTCACTTGGCTTTTATAGCATTCCGGCCATGAAGTCGGTTGGGCCATTTCACATAGTTATCGTATATTCGGTTGAGTGCCTCTGTTTCTTGCTTCACAGGTCTCTAAACAGTCTTCTGTGAGACATTGTGGAGGGCACTCTGCCCAACCAACGTTTGTTAGGATCCTTATGCGTAGAATGCTAACGCTATCAGAATCTGCAACAGAAATGATGGCATTAGGCACGGTCTAACCATCATCATGAATTATTCATGATTAGTAGGTAATACAGCAAGAGTTTACCTTCATCTCCGGCGATATTCCGTCTCTTCGACATTGTCTGGGAACGAACGGTGTGAGTCCCCTAACAGTTTCTTTTCCGAGGCGAAATGTTTTTATAAATTCAGCCACGGAAATATCCTTAAATGGGTCCCTCTATGCTGTTCCTCATTAGAGCGCGGGTTCGACGACGTTTTCTGTACTCCAACCGCTTATTTCGTTGAATGTCAACCGCGTTAGCAAGCTGGAGAATGTTCCACCTTGCTCTAATCATCATTAGATTAGAAAAAAAATCACTAATAATCCACATGCAATGACCGAAAGTCACTGATTTAGCTATTACTGTTCGATTATCTAAAATTGCAGCTCGATTGTCATTTCGAACTGTCAAAATATTAGCAGACTACGAAAATAATCGACAATTGAGATGTCATTATGTAACAGACTAGCAAAAGTTCCATTGATTGTAAATTGTAGGTCAGTCGTGTAATTTTTACGCAATTGATAAACGATCGACCTAGCAGACTACCAAAATCGCTAAAATCGGTAATAATTGTGTAATTATTGTACAATCGAGATAAAATTGTCATAGCAGACTTGGGGCCCAGGTTTTGCTCCGTGACAGCTAGTTGCGGCTCAAGCAGCAGAAACTCACGGTACATTGCCGCTCGGTAGCCAGTCCGTCCGGTTTCCCCCCCTGTAGCCCTGAAATACGCTCGCATGACGTTCTCATTCATAGGAACAGTCCACTTCATGCGGCGTACACCACCAGCGGCGGGCTCCGAAGATCGGGCCCTAGAGGACCCTGTCGGAGCCAAGCCCACTGGTGGGGATGATGGAATTGCCGGCCGGCTAGATGGTAGTGCCGGCCGGTTGTTGGTTTGGCTGGCGGACCGCATGCTGCCACGTCCAGCGCCAGCCCCAGACGCGCCCTGGCGCCCCCCAGGCAGCGACCCTAAAAGCGCATTCTCAGTGTTTGTGTCCATCATTAAAAAGGGGGGGGGGGGTGAGTGGTGATTACATCACCCGGGGTCCACTCAAGTCCCCGGGGAGGCTGTTTTAGTTAAGCCAGCTCGCTTACTTGGGAGAACCATAAGCCAGGCGAACACAGAGTAGCAACTCCGTGATCATCCGGCTTAAAGACTTTAAATGGTTCTCCCATCCCTTAGTCGCCTCTTACGACACCCACGGGTAAGAGATGGGGTGGCAATATTCTACTCTGCCGTTGCCACACGGCCAACGGTTATTATTATTATTATTATTAATTTTAATATTAAATTTCACTTTTCCAGGTTACATGAAAAGTTCAAAAATGTACCATTTTTCACAAATAGCCTTTACTCGCAAAATCTGTTCTTAATGTGATCTCATTTTAAGTAAAAACAAATGAAACTTTAAATAACAAAAGAAGTGTAGTAAGTAGATTTTAAAATAAAAGCATATTTTTTTAATTATGGACCTTTTATTTTATGTTCCGCTAAATATGCCGGCGAGTTTAGTTCACAAAAATAGTAACTATAATCCTACGCTTTTTCCAAATGAAAAATTGCATTACTTTTACCTGGCAATTTGTTAGATTTAATAAAATATTTAGGATGTCTTTTTTATACGTCCTGAACAGAAAGACAATTAATTCATTTAAATTTGCTAATTACAGTCGCCCTCAGAGACTTTTCTCGGATAATTTAATTCCAATATTAACATGTCAATTTAATTTAGGATTGTGAGTAAGAAAAACAATTGCTTTAGTTAACAGTCACCTTATCTTTAACTATAGTAGTGTTATTATCTCGCTGCTGACTCGGTCATAAATCATTCGAGTGTTTCGCTTTTGTTGTTCTTTGTTCAGTTGTGCATTACTGCAGAACAACAAAAGCGAAACACTCGAATGATTTATGACCGAGTCTGCAGCGAGATAATAACACTACTATAGCATATAAATTAGGATTTAGTGAAGAAAGAGATTTGATTATTATCATTAAAATTTAAATCAAATCTTGCAATCATTAATTTATTTGCTTAATTTTGACTTATAAAGCTTTTTACAGTGAATAATCCTTTTAATTTTTTTATGCAGCAAACGTAAAGACGTGCGCATTTTATACCTCAAACTCGACAGTAAATTCTAAAGTAACATGTACTAAAATGGTCGTATTTACTTACAATAAAATCAAGTGTTTTTCAATTTAAAGTGGAA
This sequence comes from Coenonympha arcania, assembly GCA_036785405.1. NCBI lineage: Eukaryota > Metazoa > Arthropoda > Insecta > Lepidoptera > Nymphalidae > Coenonympha > Coenonympha arcania. Next base: position 1,126,825 of record CM072073.1, read on the forward strand.
TAAGTACATTCTAGTCAAAATTCTGTAGATACTTGTCAGAGTTGTATATCATTAAAAACTCATGAATAATTTCATAATTTGTCAACAAATATGTGGCTTTTTGAGAAATTGCGATCCTTAAAAATCTTACAAACTTACAGTCGTGTTTAGTGCATATTTTATCAACCCTTGTTATTTTCATTTTTACCGTCAATTCATATTTATTTGCTACTCACTTACTGGAGATATAGAATGTTAAATAATTAATATTTTTTAAGTGTAACTCAACATTTTACACAAGCACAGAATTAATAGTCACTTAACAATATATACCTCAATCCTTAGCTTAAGCGAAGTAAGCTATTATTAAGTCAGTAACATCTAAGTAAGATTGTATTTTACCGCAAAAATTAGTAATTTTTTTTGCTTGTACTTTGAAATGTGGATTTAAATTGTAGAGGCTTGATACAATAACTATAACTATTGTATATCTATGATTATAATACCACCGTTAGATTATCGTATTCTATCTCTACAGATTGTAAACTGACGGAAAATTGTGAACCGCACGCTGCTTTGGTAGATCTATCAAAGATAGGTAGATACATTACGGACTACAGTTCACAATTCTTCGACGGTTTACATTCTCGCGAGATAGATTGTAAATCTAAACGTGTTTACAACCTTCGGGTGACATTTACATATTATATTTCCAGTATTTGAGGCAATGTGACATCCACTATTTTACACAAGTATATATTTTTTTTCTTATTTAACTAATTATCGTGTCAACCATTCTAACATACACCATAATTTCAACGCCACGTTGAATTGCCTTGATATCTACTAGACCCGGAGTTCGGTCGTTGACTGTACCCCTGGTTACCTTGGTCCCTGCCTTGATCGTTTCTTGGGTACTTATTTTGTGAGAAGTACCCTTGGTTGGACCCTTGCCCTTGGCTGTATGATCTGTAGTGACCTTGGTGTCCCTGGTTTTGGCCTTGGTGTCCCTGGTTTTGGCCTTGGTAGCCCTGGTTTTGGCCTTGGTAACCCTGGTTTTGGCCTTGGTAACCCTGGCTTTGGCCTTGGTAACCCTGGCCATGATATCTGTCTTGGTTTGACCCGTGTCTGCCTTGGTTTGAACCGTACCTGTCCTGGTTTGAGGAGTGTCTGTCTGTGGATTGGTGGTTTCTGTTGGACCCTTGGTTGTACCCCTGACTGCCCTGTCCCTGATGGGGAACATACCCGCTTCGGTGGGGACCGTAGGACTGGGATCGATCTGGAACAAGATACACAATTTTTAAGTCTGAATAAAATTATTATCAACAAGTGGTGACAACCCTAAGCAACTGGACTCTTTTTATACTGCTTGACATCGTTTCTTGCAAATGTCTAACGTGAAAGTAACAATTTCACTTAAAGTAAAGTTTAACGTACGAAAACTGTTATTCTATCCTAGAGTGTGTAACGACATTTTACCTTATAACTTAGGTATCAAAAACCAGTTATGAAAATTTTATTTATTAGCGGTTTTGGAAATAATTCTTAACGGCACAATTAAAAAAAAACTTTTTTTGTAGATTTCGATAAAAAACTGAGATATTGGAATCACTTTTGGGGACTTTTTTATCGAGAAAATTTCTTCCAATCGGGTTTCTGCGTCTAAGCGAATTTAGATTAAAGACCTAAAATACATGAGGTAGTTTTGAACATGCAGATCACTAAAAATAGCTTAAATAGCCGTTTAGCCCGTTAAGTACCAGTATAGGCCAGTGATACAAGCGGCGAAGATAGCAATTACGTAGGTAATCCATAATGCATGAAGTTTGTCTTGTGAGGTTTGACGTCAACAGAAGCAGTGTCATGACGTCATCTCGTGGACTACGAGTCGCGCACAAAACGGGTGCAACACTCGTAGGCTAACCGCTTACAAATCGCCGCGCGCTCAGCCGCGTATAAGCAAAATCGACCAACTGTACTTTGAGAAAAATGTAGCTTCTAAATGGTTGGCTGTATATTTTCATACAAAAAGCGATAACGTTTTCCGAAGCAATATTCAAGAGCAAAATGAAAGCCTAGCTCTAGACTTGCAACTCTATCTATACGGGTATAGATAGCATTTTTGAAAATACCTACTCGCGTCGCGCTTCGTCACTAGACCACCGTCGTTTAAAGCCACTTAAGAAGTCAGTCGCATGGCTGCAATCGGGCGATGGAATGAGCTATACTTGGTATTTCTATACCTACGCTACCATAATATACAAACAGAAGGTCAAGCGCCGCGAAGCTGAAGTGAAAATAGGCCTACATAACTTGCACAAAGGTTGGACGGTGGAAATTTCAAGGAGCCTGTGGTCAGAGCGGTAATTTGGCAACTCAGTGTTCACCACTAAGGCCAAGTTGCTTTAATAAAATTCAACAACTATTTACGAAATGGTTTAACAAGGCGCTGTTTTTGGACATTTTTTAAGTTGAAGCGACCGGGCCTAACGTGCTAAATAATTTTTGAAAGAAATCTGGAATTTCCCAACTTCAGGGCATTTTTTAGATTAAATAACAATCGTTTTCTTAATCGGCTTGTATTTTTTTTTGTTGTTGTTACTTAAGGAGGATTTTGTTTACACTTCTCGACATCATAGCTTCATTGAGGTGCGAGAGTTGTAACGAAATCAGGCACGACGTATAAGGGGCAACTCATAAAGTCTCTGAGTTCTGACTAAACTTTAACTAAATCAGATACAAGCGAAACTAGATTTCGCTTGTACGCTGCCGAGCTGAGCAGCCTACGTACAAATGGCGACGAGTGCTTAATCGCTCTCTTTGTAATGCTCTAATATTTTGCACTGGGTTCTACGTGCGCTAGAAATACTATAGGAACACATAAATGCAACTTGTTTTGGGTAAAAAAGAAAGATGGCTAAATTTAAACCGCTATAAAGTTGACCCTCCTGATGGTCTGCGGGACGCGGGGCGGGAGTCACTCAACCAATGAGCTAGACTGTCACTGTCCGCTGACAGCGCTACCGTATCATAATAGCTAATCACATCACCCGCCCCGCGTCCCGCAGAGAGCATCAGAAAGGTCAAGTTTATAGCGGTTTACCTTTAGCAAGACGTATAGACACACCGAGTCGATTTTTCAAAATCCCGTATATTGTGATGTTTTACAACTTTTAAGCCTCTAATAGTCATTTTAAATGTTATCACTGGTATTGTAATCAAATATTCTGATTAATTAAGTACTAACGATAGTAATATCAGCGCACAGTTCAGAAAAAATAAAATATAGATTTTTGACTCAAGTATTTTTCCGAGCGAAGCACGGTGTCACGGGGTCCTAAAATTGAAATTAACACTGAAACAGTGATATTATGAGTCTGTAACTGTGTACTCTCTTAGCAATACAGTTGAATTTCAACACTCAAAAAAGCTGTAAGAAGGAGTTGTTTGCGCACTAGGTATGCTGTTTCGGTTTTGATGAGGAATTGATTAAAAACGCCGTATTTGCTTCAGGTACACTGTATTTCGTTATACTAAACACCACAACTAAATTATTTTAATGGAGCGATGTAGCCCGTGACGGGTTGATCGAGTGAAGAGGAAGTGAACGATTTTGTACATTCATTGTTGGTGTTGCCAACATGTGTTGGGGTTGCCAACATGAGTACCCGGTAGCAATGAGATGGTGTGAATGTGGTCATGTACAAAGGCGTCTTTATTTACTGCTGCAACTGGTAAGCGCCTAAGTGGTACAGATAGGAAGTATGGATAAAAATTGTTTGCTCTATTTAGGGACAATAAGTTTTGTACTTTTATAGCAAAGCTGACCTTGACATTCACAAAAGCAATAAATGCTTGTGTGAAAACCCGGTAGCAATGAGATGGTGTGAATGTGGTCATGTACAAAGACTTCTTTATTTACTGCTGCAACTGGTAAGTGCATAAGTGGTACAGATAGGAAGTCTGGATAAAAATTATTTGTACTATTTAGGGACAATAAAGTTTGTACTTATGTAGCAACGCTGACCTTGACATTCACAAAAGCAGTAAGTGCTTGTGTGAAAACCCGGTAGCAATCAGATGGTGTGAATGTGGTCATGTACAAAGACTTCTTTATTTACTGCTGCAACTGGTAAGTGCCTAAGTGGTACAGATAGGAAGTCTGGATAAAAATTGTTTGCACTATTTAGGGACAATAAAGTTTGTACTTTTGTAGCAACGCTGACCTTGACATTCACAAAAGCAATAAGTGCTTGTATGAAAACCCGGTAGCAATCAGATGGTGTGAATGTGGTCATGTACAAAGACGTCTTTATTTACTGCTACAACTGGTAAGCGCCTAAGTGGTACAGAATATAGGCAGCCTGTGAATGATATTTTAAGTGTCACATGAACACATGTTTTATATTGTAATGGTCACACTTTTGATACAAAAGAGATACAAAGGTGACTGGAGTGTGAATTAATAAAACTACTTGTGTTCGAGTGTGTATTTTAAAGCATCCGGAAATACGTAGAGATAAACAATTAGTATGGAGTTGTTTGAATTTTATGTAAGTGACAAATAACAAGGACTCGAGTGCGTGTATCACAGAGTACTAAGTGCCTACTTTAAAGGATAATGCGGCATTAAAACTTACTTATTTATATAATAACAAGTAGGTACTTAAGTATGTAACAATTGTGATGCAATCCAAAATGGAAGATATCATCTTCCTGTTTTATAAATAGCATTTAAAATAAATGAACGGACTGAATTTAAGTTGGAACGTCAAGAGTTCTTTCTAGTAAATTATTTGCTAATGATTTTAAAATGTTTTTTATAAGTCTAAAGCTAAACTAAAGTTTCAAGATAAAAAAACGAAATTAAGCATAAAAGGTGTTAGCCAGTGAGATCGTGGTGATTCTTATTGATAAACCCTTATATATGGCAACCTTTCACAGTTTCTTTAAACCTAAAGTCCGTCGGCCATTGACGGGGTTTCTTCAACTTCAGCCATGTTAGATAGGTACATAGATTTTTTTACTATGTATCACAAAAAATAAATGCAATAATATAACAACTAATCAAAGGAGCAATTATGGCGGCTTATTATTACCACATTACCGTATTCCGGTTTGAGGTAGCTGGAGATTACCATGGACATTATAAGACTTAAAAACTGACTATGTTTCATGATGACGAGTGAAGTGCTGCGCAGTATGGTACTGAAATGCGAAGTTATGGCACTCACTTCACTGACATGGGCATGCGTATCACTTAACATCTGGTGAGTTTTACTCGTCTCATCATTCTTTTTCTTTCATATATAAAAAAAGGAATTTCGTATTCTTTTGCTCTTCCAGCAAGTCATTTGCCAGTAAATAATAGAATAGGTTCATATAGGTTTAGGGAGGACTAGGGAGGTTCACAAAGTTTAGGCTGTAAAAGGATTTGCCGTAGAGTGCGACTGAGCCGATAGCTCGCTGCGCTAAGCTGTAAGCTCTACGCTCTACGCTCTACGCCTCAACAAAGCGATCAAACACTCGCCTCAACTCTCAACTCTCAACACGCAGTCGAGGACCGCTTGTGGGCACTCAGCTGCGTAAAATATCAATATCTAAGGGCGACGATTTAAGTTACTACTTAAGGGTCTATGTTAACACTAAAAAACTCCAATGTGAGGAATTATAACATATTATGACAATATGTGGCGAGGTGTATTATGTATAACAGTTTTTGAATTTATAATATAACTAGCAGATACCCGCGGCTTCGCCCGCGTAAATTTTAGTTTTCCTTATTCTCACGGGAACCATCGATTTTTCCGGAATAAAAAGTAACCTTTGTGTTAATTTAGAGCGAAATCTATCTCCATTTTAACTTTCAGCTAAACATTTTCAATAGTTGCAGCGTGAATGAGTATTTCTCCCGCTGGAATAGTGAAAAACAAATATTCACGCGGGGGAAATAACCATAGATTTTTCCGGGATCAAAAGTAGCCTTAGTATTAATCCAGGGTATATCTATCTCTATTCCAAATCAGTTCAGTAATTACGGCATGAAGGCATATTATCTATCACTTTTATCATGGAAACCATGAAATTTTCCGGGATGAAAAGTAGCAGTAATAATCCAGGAAAAAATCTCCTTTCTGAATTTCAGTAATGTCAGTTCAGTAAGTGCAGCGTAAAGTAGTATTTATCGCGCGTGAATATCAATTTTTCGGTTTTCCCGCAATAACCATGGATTTTTCCGGGATTAAAAGTAGCCTTTTTATTAACCCAGGATATCATCTATCTCCATTCCGAATTTCAGCCAAATCGGTGTTGTACTTGCGGCATGAAGATTTTTTCCGCGTGAATTTCGGTTTTTGACTAATCCCACGGGAACCAAGGATTTTCCCGGGATGAAAAGTAGCTTATGTGTTAACCCGAGATGCAATTTATCGCCATTCCAAATTTGAGCCAAATCGGTTCAGTAGTTGCGGCGTGAAGGAGTATTGAAGCTTGGTAAAATACGAACTTTGGAGCCCCGTTTCACCCCTTTAGGTGGGGAATTTTGAAAAATCCTTTCTTAGTGCATCCCTAGACCTCATAAGAAACCTGTGTGCCAAATTTGAAGTCTATAGACTCAGCGGTTTGGGATGTGCGTTGATATGTCAGTGAGTGAGTGAGTCAGTATCTTCTTTGATATACCATGAAATTTTCCGGGATGAAAAGTAGCCTTTGTATTAATCCAGGATAAAATCAGCTATCTCCTTTCCGAATTTCAGTCAATCAGTTCAGTAAGTGCAGCGTAAAGTAGTATTTTTCGCGCGTGAATATCAATTTTTCAGTTTTCCCGCGAAAAGTATGGATTTTCCGGGATAAAAAGTAGCCTTTTTATTAACCCAGGATATCATCTATCTCCATTCCAAATTTCAGCCAAATCCGTGTTGTACTTGCGGCGTGAAGATTTTTTCCGCGTGAATTTCGGTTTTTAACTAATCCCACGGGAACCATGGACTTTCCCGGGATGAAAAGTAATTTATGTGTTAACCCAAGATACAATATATCGCCATTCCAAATTTGAGCTAAATCGGTTCAGTAGTTGCGGCGTGAAGGAGTATCGAAGCTTGATAAAATACGAACTTTGGAGCCCCGTTTCACCCCTTAAGGGGGAAATTTTGAAAAATCCTTTCTTAATGCACCCCTACACCTCATAAGGAACCTGTGTGCCAAATTTGAAGTCTCTAGACCCAGCGGTTTAGGCTGTGCGTTTATATGTCAGTGAGTGAGTGAGTCATTATCTTCTTTGATATACCATGAAATTTTACGGGATGAAAAGTAGCCTATGTATTGATCCAGGATAAAATCTATCTCCTTTCCGAATTACAGTCATATCAGGTCAGTAAGTGCAGCGTAAAGTAGTATTTTTCGCACGTGAATAACAATTTTTCAGTTTTCCCGCGAAAACGATGGATTTTTCCAGGATAAAATGTAGCTTTTTTTACTAACCCAGGATATCATCTATCTCCAATCCAAATTTCAGCCAAATCAGTCTTGTACTTGCGGCGTGAAGATTTTTTTCCGCATGAATTTCGGTTTTTAACTAATCCCACGGGAACCAAGGATTTTCCCGGGATGAAAAGTAGCTTATGTGTTAACGCGAGATGCAATTTATCGCCATTCAAATTTGAGCCAAATCGGTTCAGTAGTTGCGGCGTGAAGGAGTATCGAAGCTTGGTAAAATACGAACTATGGAGCCACGTTTCACCCCTTTAGGGGGGGAATTTTGAAAAATCCTTTCTTAATGCACCCCTAGACCTCATAAGGAACCTGTGTGCCAAATTTGAAGTCTCTAGACCCAGCGGTTTGGGCTGTGCGTTGATATGTCAGTGAGTGAGTGAGTCAGTATCTTATTTTTTATATTAAGATGAAATTTTCCGGGATGAAAAGTAGCCTATGTATTAATCCAGGATAAAATCTATCTCCTTTCCGAATTTCAGTCATATGCGGTCAGTAAGTGCAGCGTAAAGTAGTATTTTTCGCGCGTGAATATCAATTTTTCAGTTTTCCCGCGAAAACCATGGATTTTTCCGGAATGAAAAGTAGCCTTTTTATTAACCCAGGATATCATCTATCTCCATTCCGAATTTCAGCCAAACCGGTCTTGACTTGCGGCGTGAAGATTTTTTTCCGCGTGAATTTTGGTTTTTAACTAATCCCACGGGAACCATGGAGTTTCCCGGAATGAAAAGTAGCTTATGTGTTAACCCGAGATGCAATTTATCGCCATTACAAATTTGAGCCAAATCGGTTCAGTAGTTGCGGCGTGAAGGAGTATCGAAGCTTGGTAAAATACGAACTTTGGAGCCCCGTTTCACCCCTTAAGAGGAGAATTTTGAAAAATCCTTTCTAAGTGCACCCCTAGACCTCATAATGAATCTGTGTGCCAAATTTGAAGTCTCTAGACCTAGGGGTTTGGGCTGTGCGTTGATATGTCAGTGAGTGCGTGAGTCAGTATCTTCTTTGATATACCATGAAATTTTCCGGGATGAAAAGTAGCCTATGTATCAATCCAGGATAAAATCTATCTCCTTTCCGAATTTCAGTCATATCAGGTCAGTAAGTGCAGCGTAAAGTAGTATTTTTCACGCGTGAATATCAATTTTTCAGTTTTCCCGCAAAAACCATGGATTTTTCCGGGATGAAAAGTAGCCTTTTTATTAACCCAGGATATCATCTATGTCCATTCCAAATTTCAGCTAAATCGGTCTTGTACTTCCGGCGTGAAGATTTTTTTCCGCGTGAATTTCGGTTTTTAACTAATCCCACGGGAACCATGGATTTTCCCGGGATGAAAAGTAGCTTATGTGTTAACCCAAGATGCAATTTATCTCCATTCCAAATTTGAGCCAAATCGGTTCAGTAGTTGCGGCGTGAAGGAGTATTGAAGCTTGGTAAAATACGAACTTTGGAGCCCCGTTTCACCCCTTTAGGGGGGAATTTTGAAAAATCCTTTCTTAGTGCACCCCTAGACCTCATAAGGAACCTGTGTGCCAAATTTGAAGTATCTAGACCCAGCGGTTTGGGCTTTGCGTTGATATGTCAGTGAGTGAGTTAGTCAGTATCTTCTTTGATATACCATGAAATTTTCCGGGATGAAAAGTAGCCTATGTATTAATCCAAGATAAAATCTATCTCCTTTCCGAATTTCAGTCATATCAGGTCAGTAAGTGCAGCGTAAAGTAGTATTTTTCACGCGTGAATATCAATTTTTCAGTTTTCCCGCTAAAACCCCGGATTTTTCCGGGATAAAAAGTACTATTTTTATCAACCCAGGATATCATCTATCTCCATTTCAAATTTCAGCCAAATCCGTCTTGTACTTGCGGCGTGATGATTTTTTTCCGCGTGAATTTCGGTTTTTAACTAATCCCACGGGAACCATGGATTTTCCCGGGATGAAAAGTAGCTTATGTGTTAACCCAACATGCAATTTATCTCCATTCCAAATTTGAGCCAAATCGGTTCAGTAGTTGCGGCGTGAAGGAGTATTGAAGCTTGGTAAAATACGAACTTTGCAGCCCCGTTTCACCCCTTTAGGGGGGGAATTTTGAAAAATCCTTTCTTAGTGCACCCCTAGACCTCATAAGGAACCTGTGTGCCAAATTTGAAGTCTCTAGACCCAGCGGTTTGGGCTGTGCGTTGATATGTCAGTCAGTCAGTCAGTCAGTGTCTTCTTTTATATATTTAGATAATATGTTTGTTGCACAACTAGTGAAAATGAAATTTTTTGTATTTTACATGGGCCTAAATAATAGGCTCTTAAGTAAAGTCAAAACTCTACCGCCAGGTTCGATAGGCAGGTTTGCACTGACAAGAAACTCGGCACTTGCTCTTTTAAAAATGTGGATAATACAAGTTTACTTATAAGGGATGAAAATTAAGATACGAGTATCTCGTGAGGAGATGGAATCATATCCCTATCATTCCAAGAATCCTTGTCAAGAATCCTGAAAGTGACTTTAAGCCTGTACAAAGGTAAGTCCAAGCGAACTGATTTAGCTGAAGTTTAAAACGTAGATAACTTAAATTAGGTACCATAGGTATACCTATAATAAACTATTTATCTCAGAAAAATCCACAGTTTTTCCTGGATTTGAAATTACCATTCATAGCTATAAAGTTTAAATAGATTGATAGGATTTTGCTAAAGGTTGGGAAAGGGATCGGGAACAGGAAATTTACGATTTCCTTTGGATTTGTGAAAAACCGACATCCACCGAGAAAAGCAAATTTAATAATTTTATGAATACGCTTGTCCAAGCATAGTAATGTCCGGTTCCTAGCTCGCTCATCTCGATTCTCAGCATAAAACTGGCGTCTAAAAACTGTGATTTCCGCCCCCGGAGTGGAGAGGGATCTCGCCAGCCGAGGCCCTTGAGCACGCGCTGCGGCCGCTTGTAATTACTGCTGCCTGTCGCTGCCGACCAGCATCGCTCATGATTCTGTACTGTTAGTACAGGTTTTTGTACGAATTTCGAGTCGACTCGCTTCGAATAAACGGAACGGATGCCTTTATACATCTACAGCCAGCGTCCCAAGTGACATCAACATTGTGAAATAAGATTTCGACGGTAGACCGATTTTTTTTGACGTGACGACGTCTTATAATTCGATAGAGCCGGCTGCACGCACAAAAAAACATGACTCATCCTGCGTTACCTCGCTCATGCGGCGTTACCTCGCTCGCGTTACCTCGCTCTGAGGCGTTCCATGTAAGGCTTGAAGTGCAAGCGAGAGTTGTCACGTTCAACTATAGTCAGTAAACCGACTTTACAGACAACCAGTTTTTTTTTATTTTTTTTTATTCAGTCCACAAAACTGACTACAATTACTGTATAATAATAAGTAGGTAGCATTAAAAAAATTAGTTGTAAATTGAGTCTACTGGATGTGGACGTAGCATGCGCGATTAAATAGTACAATAACTACAGCGCAACATGCACGCTTATCAAACAAACTAAACAAAAACTATTAAGAAACAAAAAGAAGAAAAAATAAGTTATCTATTAACATTTAGATTTTTTGTACAAATTTAGAACCGCCTCGCTTCGAATACACGGAACGGATTCCTTCATACATTACAGCTGACAGTGTCACAATCGGAAAACCATCCAAAGATTAATTCACAGCGGCATGAGGCAGCTTGGGGCGCTGACTGTAAATGTATGGAGAAATCCGTTCCGTGTATTCGAAGCGAGTCGACTCGTTTGTACATAAACCTGTACTAAACCTACTGAACGATCGAGTGCTGCGTTGGCGACTTTTACTACTCTCACACACTTTTTTATCACACTATGCTTGTGTATATATGTATGTTTGAATATTTGTTGTTCCTTCACCCTAAAGCTACTCGATTAGGCTGTTTGGAATTGAAATAAATTAACACATAAAAGCCACTTTTATCCCGAAAGAATAGTAGGTATTCACGTCATTTCTGAAAAAGTTTGATGATCGACGGAATATTTTGGTCTGGTGGTTGTACCAGCGCCCTATCTGCAATGACGCTCCGCCAAGCGATGTAGCGTTCTAGTGCGATGCTGTGTAACAACTGTAAGTGGCATTAGTGGTACTTGTTTGGTAGGTACTCCAGTCTCCAATAGGGTGGGTAGAGAAAGACGTTATACTTCAATGTGAAAAAACCTCGTCATGTTGAGAAAAAAAGATTAGACCTTATATTCCTTTAGCTGTTTATTTCATCAAAGTGTTTTACTAATAAAAATCACAAGGTACGAGGTGGTATAGTGCACCGTGCACGACAAGTACGTAGGTACCTACCTAACTACGTTCTATATTTTACACCCCGAATTTGGGGGGACTCGAAACCGCTATAATTTTAATGCACATAGCAATCTGGAATCTCCGCTTTCATAGCAGCTTCGCGTCGCATGTGCTATAGTAAAAAAAGCGGCAAGTCTCGACGGTACATAATAGGCACCTAATGGACGCCGGCACGACATACACGGCGTGAAAGCGACGCAAATAAGAGCAATGGCGGCTCGCGTTCGCGCCTAAATTACACCAAGGACGCGGGTTGAATGCGACGACGCGATACGCGGGATAGTACTGCCAGCTCTTGCCATAAAAAATGAAAATGTAAAAATATTTAGTTCAGAATCAGAGTTACATAAACATATTATAGTGGTTTGAGGCCAACCCAATAAGTACCTAGTTAAAACTAGAACTTGTGGCAGGCAGGCCCGCTCTTCCATAGCATACTATTTATATTACATAATGAAAGTTAAATATAAGTAGGTAGATGAAATGTGTGTGTGTGTGTGTGTGTGTGTGTGAAATATGACATAGGTATTATGGTGGTAAGATAAGATGGAAATGGTACGAAATTCAAACTGTAGAAAAATGATCGAGACTTCTGCGCATTCTTATACATCTTAATTTCGTTCCTCTCTTCTTTAGGTTCTTATGTAAGAATCACTCACAAGATTTAGAAAAAACCTGATTGGCTATAGCAACCAATAAGAAAGAAGCAAACAAGCACTGCAGTTTTTATTTCGATTAAACCACGATTCCTGCGGGATTAGTAAATCCCGAAATTCACGCGGACTGAAAGACTTGCTGAGAAGTGCATAACCACCGATTTAATATCACAAAATTGGGCGATAAAGTAACAAAGCAACAAGATCTAACCTAATCTAACTAGTAAAGTAACAAGATCTAACCCAACGTGCAGCATCCCACTGCAGGGCATAAACAACTAATATGTCTTTAATACGACTTTAATACGTCTGCAATACCTACTAAAAACTACCTAACAAAAACGCGACCTTCCTAAAGTTACCAATGGTTACTCTCCTATTTCAAACACATTTTGCAAAGAGTGAAAGATAACCTATAAAAGCTTCTTGTGGCAGGCAACATCAAGGGCAAAAGATCGAAAGGCCACTCAGCAACTAGATGGTTAACCAGCCTCCAGTAGAACCCAGTGGAAGAATTTAATCCGCCTGAGGTTTTTTCGCGGTCGCAAAATTCCCATGACCATTGACCACGATCATCAACAAAGAAGTAACGACTGGATAGAAAGGATGCGGCTGCAATGCGGCTGGCGGGTTAGAAAATGCTACTTTAAGTTATGGTAGCGTAAGTCTCACAAACTATTCATCTATGTAGTTCTGACACAGTGTAACACTCCTCGACGCCTGGTGAATGTTTAAAGGCACGTGATAATTCAGATGGCCGCCGCGTAATTACGCTCTCGCGACGAGTGCGTAACGAGGCGTCGCCATTAGCCGCCATTGTGTGTTGGCGCCCAACTCGGGGCGCGCTTCGACTTTGTTCGCGTACTACCCTCGTTAAGCATTATGTAGCTGACTATACTCTCTGAGTCTCTATACATCTATGTATTTGATAATACAAAACTAGAACATGTAGTGTTGTCAAATATAGGCAATTAATATAGAAATGGATATGAAGCTTCGCACTGAAAGGAATTTTCTAAACTGAATATACAAAATATTTATTACTAGTAACATTTCGCACGCCAACAAATTTGAAGCTTTATTACATATTTTATAGTTAATTTAGTTTCCAACTTTTAAAAAGTATACGTTGAATATTTTCAGTGTCTTACAATTTAGTCAACGATGAGTGCACCCAGTACCAAGAAGAACCCACACCTAAGACCCGGTTTCCAGCAAAGCGGCCAGATAAGTCGAGAGGAGATGCGTTTTGAATAAACCAATCAGATTTCGTTATAACCATTTCTGCTCTCCGCCTAGCTTCGGTGGAAGTTGATCAAGGAATCTCATTTTCCTAAAACTTTGTGCCACGAGCTAGCGGCGCGGCAGAGCAGAGATGTCTATAGTCAAGCAGTCATTTGATTAACACAAAGCTCTTCGCTACACACAGCTCAATCTTCTCTCTGCCACGCATTTCCTCTCCACATTGGTGGAAACAACCAGACAGCTTCGTAGCGCATCTCCTCTCGCCTCCGCGTTTGTGGAAACCGGGCCTAACTGAGCCGCGTGTTTGAAAACAATTTGCCCTGAGAAGAACCTATAGCAAAATTCAATCGAGTATTTGAAATACGCACCACCACCACCATTCTGCAGGAAAGTCCCTAAAAACTGAAATCCCGTATACTTTGTCTCGCCGGCTAAACCACTCGAGCACGCGCCCGCGGCTAAGTCTAATTATTGTCGCTGCCGAATCGCGGCTTTGCGAGCTGCTGCCGCGGTCAAGTGCGGGGATCTCTTTTATATTCCTTTTTCGATGAAGACTTGAGGATTTGCCACGTAATGTTACCAAACGTAAATGTGAAAAAATGTCGTAACTTGAGCTCGTGGATTTCTAACTCGTCATGCGATGGAAATAGTGCCCACAAAAAATCATCAACACATTAGGTATACCTATGAGGTGTTGAAAAAGCGAATGGTGCATGAAGGATATTGTAGGTATCAAAATTTCCGCAAAAGATTTTTTTTTATAACTAAAAATAAGAATGAAAAATTAACATTGAGAATATACCACTGGCACATATTGACCCAAACTGTATGGCCTGCTTATCATAATATTAATGGTTAACAAGTCTCCAACCATAGAGTAACATATTGTAAGACCTACTACTAACTTTAGCAAATCTCTATCTTTTAACAAATAAAGAAGACTTTGCAATCTAATGTGTAGTTTGTAAATGCTAAACGATTATAAAAAAAATTTAACACTAAACGAAGATTTCAATATGTTCTTTAGATATTAGAAAGATTTTAACCACATCTTCATATCATCGGCCTTTCTTACATGAATAAAATAATTATTTATCTCTTTTTAACATTGTTGAAGATTGTATTCAGCCCAGATAGTTTGCTATTTTTTTAATATAGTTTAAGTAATTTATGACACGTTCGTATTTTTCACCCTATAAAGATAGGTCTAAATATCTTCGATTTTATAGATGGTTAATCAAACCCTAGGCTTTATATTCGTTAAGGTTAGGGTAAGAACTAAGAACAATGACTTTTGAACGAGGATATAGGCACCGCTCGACGTCCCCAGTTGTCACTGGATACTCGACGCTTTCTTGGCGAGAGGGAAAATATAAAAAACAGCACAAATAAACGAGAAGCCGCCACGCCACTCGACCGTGTAGCTGTAGCGGGTATACGAGATACCAGCGCTTCCCAAATTTGGAGTTTGAACAAAGTCTGTAACACTTGATTAAGTAACAATAAATGTCTTCCAACGACGCCACAACTACTGGCTGTTTGGATGGCGATAGATCCAGAATATATTAACCCATTGGCTACTACTTTTTTATCCCTGAAAAGTTACGGTTGCTGTAGGATTAGCAGAATACCAAAATACACGCGGGTGAAGTCTAAGACCAAAAGCAAGTTTTACTGAGGCATGAGTACTGTATTTGTACAGGATTTTGCTCATAATTTTTTAGGGTTCCGTAGCCGAATGGCAAAAAACGGAACCCTTATAGGGTTCCGTAGCCGAATGGCAAAAAACGGAACCCTTATAAATTCGTCATGTCTGTCTGTCCGTCTGTCCGTCTGTCCGTCTGTCCGTCCGTATGTCACAGCCACTTTTTTCCGAAACTATAAGAGCTATACTGTTGAAACTTGGTAAGTAGATGTATTATGTGAACCGCATTAAGGTTTTCATACAAAATTTTAAAAAAAGTAATAAATTTTGGGGGTGCCCCATACTTAGAACTGAAACTCAAAAATTTTTTTTTTCATCAAACCCATATGTGTGGGGTATCTATGGATAGGTCTTCAAAAATTATACTAAGGTTTCTAATATCATTTTTTTCTAAAATGAATAGCTTGCGCGAGAGACACTTCCAAAGTGGTAAAATGTGTGTCCCCCCCCCTGTAACTTCTAAAATAAGAGTATGATAAAACTAAAAAATAATATATATGATGTAGATTACCATGCAAACTTCCACCGATAATTGGTTTGAACGAGATCTAATAAGTAGTTTTTTTGATATTTACATTAAACCTTTAAAAACAAAGTTAGTTTTGCGGTTCGATAAGAAAAGTGGTTTTTATGGTTTTATTCCTCCGGTTGTAGTACGGAACCCTCAGTGCGCGAGTCCGACTCGCACTTGACAGGTTTTTTTTATCTATCTGTCTATCGTATATCTGTTTGTTCCAATACCATTGCCATTAGAATACCTACGATAAGTTTTCATCAGTTTGGTAAGTTATTGAGTTTTTTGTGGGCTTCTTCTCAGTGCAAGACACATTAACTTAGTTTTACGTCGACTCGTAGTACGACCAAATACTTTCTCGTATATCACAAATATCGTGCTAACCTTTCATAAAAGCCTGTAATTTAGGCCTGAAAGAAAAGGTAAAACAAAGATATTTTATACTAAGTCAAAAATACAATAAGGTATGAAAACAATATATCAACAACTCCCGGACTATTATATACATTTACGGCTAGTAAGTAATAGCTAGTAGCTGGACCTTATTTCTACTCTCATATAGAACCATATCGCTTCAAGGACAGACTGTTAATCCTCAAACGCCAAAATGAAATTTCAACAATTTCCACAGTAGGTGATGCCATAGCTCAGTTGGCAGAGCACCCAGCCGTAATAGCTGGGGGACACGAGTTCAAGTCCCGTTGGCAGCGATAATTTTGATACACCATAAATAATTTATAAAACATGATATAATTTTTTTTTTTTCAATCGCCAGATAAACTATCTGAGGAATAAATTTGAAACATAATATGCAATACAAAAATCTGCCAAAGCGTCATACTTATTTAATCCTTAGTTAACGTTTATCTGGCGAATGAAAAGTCAACCCTAAAACAAAAATATAAATTAATAAAAAGGGCTAGGTCAAAGGTGACTTCTCTCGTTCGAAGGCAGCTCCATTCGAAATAATGGACATTTGAAATTGGATTGAAACCAATAATTTCTCCGCAGTCTGCCTAAGACTAAAAATAATGCGCATCGAAGTTATCATGTCCACCGTAGTTGTTCCTATAGCTACAAAATGTTCAAAGATTTATGACGCCTGCAATGTTCCAAGATTGATAAAGCTTGAAATCGGCACAGGCTGCATTCAGCCAGCATGGTGAGTAGGCCACCAGACCATCCTTATATTGAGAAGAGCCCCGAGCCAGGCCTGTCTCACTTATCACGTGGCCGTTCCGGCTACAAGTACGGGCCCGGACCTCAATATTTCAGATGGTTGCCGCTCGCGGGCCGAGTTGCACGCGCTAGTTCTATACGGTCTATTTTACGCGTCGTCTGACTACGGCAGCCCTAGTACGCCGTAAGAGATAGAAAGAGACCACAACGTTGTGTGTCGATTTTGGGGGCGGGGCCAGGCGCTATTGCGAACTGAATTGCACTTTTTGTGTCAGCGCTAGAGTCGCTATTTCTTTAAATAATCGTGCGGAGTGGACCTTCTGGTACTGTTTAGTGTTCTGTGCCCGAGCCCAGTAGTGGGCCGTCAATAAGTGGGCAAGAGAGTTCGGGAAGCGCTGGCGGAGAGTAGGCGAGGCGGCGCGACGCAACCTGCGGATTCGCCAGCGATAATTAGACGCCGTCGCCGCGCGTGCTCAAGGGCCTAAGCCGACGACTCGAGGCTCGCGCCAAATAACAGTTTTTAGCTTTTTAGGGATCGCTTTAAGCTGACACGCCAGACTGCCTAAATAGCGAGAAATGAATGCTTAGGTAAAGAAACCTTATCCTGGATAGCGGAGATGGTTTATAGCTGAAAAACACATTAAGTGGGGACTGTTTAAGAAAAACTGTACATACATTGAAATATATGCACCCTTTATAAGGTAACTAGCGGAGTTTCGTTCACGTAATATCCTATTTACTCACTGATGAATTCTTAAAATTCCTTTCTTAGGCTCGGTTGCTTGACTTGACTTTTTTAACCGAAACTTTATAGTTAATGGTGGTCTGACCCTTATTTCGAAAGACATAAGAGTCAGGCCGCCATATTTAAATGTAACGTTTCGTTTAAAGTCAAGTCAAGCAACCCAACCTCGGTGAATTATTACGTCATGTAAACCGTATTTAACCGATAACCGTATAGAACCGATCAGTGGTTTGAACTGTGCATTTATAGATCTATCAGTCAGTTAAATCTCTACTCTATCTTTACTCTATGGCAAACATTGTACAGTAGGTACCTAACAAAGTAATTACTAAAAATCTTAGTAATTACTAAAAAGCATGCATAATAGAAATTACTAAAAATCTTGGAAAAAGTTATTACACGCATTAAAAAACAATTAATTAAAACGTCATTCGTTTCCAATCGCAAATCCGCACTATAAAAAATATTAAAGTGATGTCAATCAAAAAATCAAATAAGCGTATTCAATTAAAGAAGAACCGGTACTTTGAGGGTGTACCCCGTAATTAGGCCACGTGGCACCCCCCACGGGCACGGAACATGGATTTGAACCCACAAAAATAAACTTTATTACCATTGACGTAAAGGTGTACCATGACTTTGTTTGTTGTATTATTATTTAATTGATTCAAATAAAAAGATATTAATTGGAAGTCAAAGTTAAGAGTTCTATTTATGTGTATTGCGAATATTTAGAAATGTGAAAGCTATGACATCAGACATAAGTGGTAATAAAGGAACCACTAGTTAACTGAAAACATTATAGTAATGAATTAAGAATTTGTTTTATAGGCAACAATTATATTGGTTAAATAAGACATCATGTACCTAACTAATACAGCAATTTATGAAAAAAATATTTCCGGCCGTAAAAGCACTTCAAAATTAAAAAAATAACAACACTTCTGATCCAACCAAAGAGTTTTAAAAGATATCTTTAGCGGATTATTAAAAAAATATAAATACAGAGTAAGTAAAATACGCATTAGCACACCTTCACCAGCTGGATAAAGGCCGCGATAAAAAAGAAAAAAAAGGTGGAAAAAAAAAGAAAAAAGCTCGATACTGTAGCGTAATCCTCTCCAACCGGATAATAGGAAGCACTTGAGCCGATCGACCCGTTATTGTATAAAAAATCGGCCCTATTGTCGTTGATATAACATGTAACCGAAGATATGCACCTTCAAAAGAATGGCCAAGACTTTCCGCAAAAACTACTTTTTACGGAATTAGGTACAAAATATTCACCTTACATAGGTATGATTTAAATCAGACTTTTATTTTATTTTATATTCCACATAGCGGAATTTTGCTTTAACTCCTTAAACAATAAATAAACAAAAAATAACAAGTAACCTAAACGAATAACAAAAATATCAAGTCTTGAGACTTGAACTTACTACAAAACTGCTTGTAAAAACAAATGAAATGTTTAGATAAGTAACTTAATTCATAAGAACATTATAAAAACCTACCAGCACTTAAACAGGCATAAATAAATTGAAAGATTTGGGAGTTGGAATCGAAATCTCACAGGAAAAAGAGTATGAACTTCACTTTCTAAAAACCACAGAACGTAACAGGGAAGGGCGTTTCCTTGTAAAGCTTTTGTAGCGAAGAATTGTGGCATAATATCTATTTCTAACCGTACATATTGGTAAACTCATTAAATATTAGATTTCTAATAAAAAATACTTTTACACCTTCATAAGTTCAGGGGACTTTAGTTATTTTTATTGACACAATAAACAATAACTAAAATAAGCTTAAATTAAAAGTTATAAATTAAAACTAGGTATAAAATTAAACTATATCTAAATTAAAAACTACATACTTATCTAAAATAAAAACTACATATTAATCTAAAATGTTAAAAAAAAAAAAAAAAAAAAAAAAAAAAAAAAAAAAAAAAATTAATCTAGTAGACCGCTGTCAGAGGGAATTGTTCCCAAAATGCTAGCCCCATTGCCTCGTAGTATCGCGATACTTATTCTCTGGGCAAAATAGAGGCCAGCATTTTGGTCACGCGTTGCATCGACCAGGCGTAAAGAAATTTCTTTAAAAACTTTCTTTGCTCCCGGTCCCCACGGTCCCATAGTTTCGACCCCAATAGGCTCAAATATGTACCCACTGTCCAGGGATACATATTTGCGCCTTTTGAGGTTTTCAGCGGATTCAGCCGCAGCACCAGCCCTAATTTGGGTTCCAGGAAGATGGGACGGTGCAAGTGTGTCGACACAAGTCGCATCCCACACTAAAGGCCTTCCCATCTTCCATGGAATCAGGGTCATTCCGTCCGGTCTCTTACCATCGCTACGCACTAGACCGCTCGGTTCAAGAACGGCCGCACAGTTAGCGGTGGTAAGGGCACGGCGGATGATATCGTTAAGGCTGGCGTGTCGGGGAATCCTACCCGCGCTCCTGGCACAGGAAAGACCGTGGTGACCGAGTTGGTCGACGACAACACCACAGTGACAGCGGTATTTTTGAAAGTCGTAAGATTTTTTCCAACATATCTACGCAATAACGTATCTACGGCGTCTTTACATCACCGTCCATTGTGCTCGCAACCCCCGATAATTATTATTTTCGTAGTTGGCGACACTGCATCGGACAATGGCGTCCCTTCGCACTTCCTGTTTGCTTTCGCGCGCTATTACACGTCAATGCCCGGGGGACGATAGGCCAATTTGAATTTGGAATTTCGTATAATAGATTCCATTCAACCATCTTTGTGTTAGTAATTTTGTTTTCTCTACCGGCGGCGAAGGAATTTAACGTATAATGCCTATGTTTAGTTTGCGTAATTGCATGTTCCGTCGTACATCTGTAATTGATCTTCGCAATGGTTTGAGTTAAGCCGATGATGGTAAAATCTTCCATACATTTCATTGATGGATAGAAGAGATTACATTCTAATATATAAAATTCTCTCGCTTTTCTTTGTTACCAAACTCCTCCGAAACGGCTTTACCGATTGTTATGAAATTTTCAGTGTATGATCTCTAGGTCTGGGAGCAGGTTGTTATCTAAAAAATTTAAAAATTTAAAAATTTTAATTTTAGTAGTCATGTATAATATTTATCAGTTATCTAGTAGATACCCATAAAATTCAAAATTCAAAATATATTAAAACGTCAACAATATTTGTTACATAATATTATGTACGGTGATAACTATAAGTCGACTTAAAACTAAGTTTACGAGGGTTCCAACGCGCCCTGCACTGAGAAGAAGCCCACAACAAACTCAGCCGGGTTTTGTTTTCGGTTTCGATACTGCGGAATACAACTTAATATTTTTTTACTTATTTAAATATTTTTTTGGTCGGTTAGTAATTATTATTAATTTCGCCGTGACCTGTCGTCCCGCTAATTAGAGCCCGCTTGTCCCGGCAGCGAGAACAAAGCTCCGATCATCTCGACAAAGCACAGGCGGGCTGCTAATTGGGAGAGAATTCTAGACATTTTAATTTAAAACCTTATAAGTTGAATGTAGAGCATAAAATTAATTGAGTTAATTTTAATATCTTCTTTTTTTACAGTGAAAAATAGTTTTCCTAAAAGATAAACTAGTAGATAGTGTAATAATTAGTATAAAATGTCTGCTTAATATGAAAATACTTTGTTTATTTTAAGGTAGAGGTACCTATATTTTGTCTGGTGGGAAGCTTCGGCCGCGGCTAGTTACAAACCTTCTAGCAAAGATGCACCAACAAGCGATTTAGCTTTCCCGTGCGAAGCTGTGTAGCAACCGTTAAGGGTTATTTACAGATTAGTACGAGAACATATTCAACTTCACTTATCATCTGTAGGATTAGAACAGGTTTTTATACAAATTTCGCACAAACGAACCGAATTCCCCATATGTATGTATAATTTACAGCCAAAAATTTACAAAAAAAACATTTCATTTTCAGATAATGTAATTAGTAATAATAGTTATCTTATTGTGTAGTGTAAGGAAAGAAATTAAAATTAAATGTATATTATTATAATTTACAGCCAGCGCCATCTTTTGACCGCAACCCTACATGTGAGATTGTACTAAATTGTAATGAGTGCAAAAATACATATCAATGACGTAAGAATACAGCCTACGGCCTATATATTTAAGTGACATTACAATATGTCAAACTGCTTATTTGTTTATCGTCAGACAGACCAGCTCTTGAGTGACGTCACATCCGTTGGTGATGCACATAATTGTGTCACGAGACCTCCCCCCTCCACGGCGCACCGCACGATTGGTGCCGTAATTAGTGACGTTATTTATTCCCCATTCTGCTCCCCACTCGTAACTCAAGCACTGAACACTGCACAATGCACACTGTATATTATATTATGTACTGCAGTGTACAGCATATACATTTTTAATTGAAATACTAAAAGTGCTTGAAAGTAATTGTGTGCACAATTTTGAACAATACACGTGTTAATTTGTCTATGATTGTGGATATGTGGATGACTCTGCAATGAGGCATCAAAAACGCCGATGCACATAATCAAAATCAAAATCAAAATACCTTTAGTAGGAAAGACTAATTTGTTTTGCTATAATTAATGATCAAACGAACTTGCAAAGTGAAGTTCGATCATAATTATATGAATTCGCTTCATTTGAAGATAATTTTTATTATTATCGACAAAGTAGTAACTTCTATTGTACAGGCACATTTCGCACGTTTAGAATTAAGTCACTCAATTGATTTTTGTTTTCCTGTGGGGTGTGGGGCAACCCCATATATACTACCGCCGCTGCAGCCGTCGTCATTATTTTAGAGAACACAAAATTTTCTAATGAGGGTTGGGAGGGAGGGTGTTTATATCTTCAAATGAAGCGAATTCATATAATTATGATCGAACTTCACTTTGCAAGTTCGTTTGATCATTAATTATATTTCATTTCGCTTCATTTTTCAGATAATTTTTATTATTATCGACAAAGTAGATGTTTAGAGACGAAAATTTTGTGAAGGTAAGTAGTAAAACACAATAATTATATTATTGTGTTTATCATGCCAAATCAACGTTTATTTACAGAATAAACCTTACACAACGTCTCTAAGGTACATATGAATTTATTTTTTAATCTTAATCAATCCTCAGTTCAATAAATTGCATTACCTCTTAATATTTTATCAATCGTACTTAGTTAATTGGCTATTAAATTAGTGCACGAGTATATGATATATATCACATATTATGTTTGCGAGCGGTTAGTCTAGCCAGCTGTATTTCTTATAATATCTAACGATATGGCGCGTGCTGTGCGCGCCGACCGTCGGCACATCCACGCCGTTTTCGCTCAACCTTTAACCATCTGCTGATGGTTTGAGGAGATGCCGGGTTGTGTGGCTATTATATGCATTGAAATTAGCGGATTGATGATAGACAGCCTAATTTTCTTCGTGACGATGAAAATCTTGTATGGCGGTAGCACGGCAAATTGATCTATTTTCTTCAAAATAGGGTTAAAATAGAGTGTTCGTTCGCGCCCTGCGGCCGATGTCTGATATCTCTATTATAACACCCGAGGGGCCGATAAGTTTGCACTCGATGTGCTTTAAAGAGTGCAAGTAAAATAACTAATTATTTGGTCATTTTTTTTTTTTTTTTTTTTTTTTTTTAACTTAAGGTCCCAATTGGGTGTTCGATTGGCAAATAAATTTAATACGACCTCTGGATCCCCAGTAAATAAATATTTTGGTTTTGATGGTCTTAACTTATAGGCACTTTTAAGTAAGCGTTATATTTGATCGATACTAGATAATTCACTACCGAAAATAAGCGATAACGTGGAGCGGTGACTATTTAAAGATCCATACGCAGCTCCATTATTAAATTGTTCCGTGAGAAAAAATTACAATGGATGAAGCTGAGAATTCGCAAGGTCTATGGTTATTGATACGACAGAACAGCCAACATAATTTCTATGTATCGCAGTGTATTTTTGGACAAGGATGCCATAATTAACCTTTATGCCATTCCTGGGTCTTATTGTAAACTTCTTCAAAACTTGTTGTGAACTTTAGGATAAGTTTCTTCTCGGGACGTTGATAAGTCCAGGAATTCCTATTCCAGTATTGAAATTACGGGTAGCAAATATAATTTTGGATTGAACCATGTTCATTAACAAGGGCAACCAAGGCTGTGTTGGCCAATAGGAAAAAACTAAGATATCCTCGGCTTCATCATTTAAAATTTTTGTAAACATTTTAAAACCCGTGAAAAAGGTGGAAATGTATAAAAAAAACTATTGATATCTAGCATAATGAAGATGCCTCTACTGTAAGAGAATCAGGATCTTGTCTCAAAGATACGTAAGTTTTACATTTGGCAGTAGTGCGAGAAGCGAAAAGGTCAATTGTTGCTTCTCCGAATGCTGACGTCACTAGCTGGTACTTAACAACTTTTATGATAGTTCCCATTATAATAAATCAGAATTTTCTCCATGAGATTCGCGGTCGGCTTCTACATTGTCTTTTCTGTTTATAAATATATTACGATACAAAGATACCAAATATTTTTCGTTCCTCGCACCATTGGCAAATGGATCTTGTTAATTCACTTAGGTGAGGAAACTGAATTCCTCCCATCCGATCTATATTGCTGATTGCGGTTGTGTTATCAACGCGTTCTAGGATGTTAATTTTAGACCTCTTGCGAGCAATGGTTTAAGACAGAGGAAAACCCGCCAACAGCTCTAAATAGTTTATATGAAAATTACTTTCATATGCGGTCCACCCGGCGTTGGCACGCTTGTTCTGCTCAGTCCTATTTGGGTTCTCTAGGTCAAAATAAACTGTAATAGATGAGGTAAGAATGTCCGCCGATCACCACTGTAAGATGGTAGAATATCATTCATAGGTTTTAATGTTTCGTAGCAACTTTGGTGTATGAGCCAAAATTTTTTGTCTCCCAAGTCTTTTGGTACATAATCCACCATATCTTACATCAGGAGAGGCCGATGTAAGAGTACCTATTAAATAGGCAAAGTTTCTAATAGTGCAAACTGGCAGGCGAGAAAACTTTTCTATTAAAAAATTTTGTTAAATTTTTCTCATGGAAGTGAAATCCTCATATCCACAGAGTTGTAAATGAAACCCAAAAACTTACGCCTCTGCCAGGAATGTAAACAACTTTTATCATAATTAATTATGGAACCTAAACGTATTGTTTACATTTCTAAGACATTCTTCGAAGGTGATCCCAATACATAAAAAATCATAATGGATTAAAAACCACAATATCTTAAATAGCAAAGCTACTTTTTCATTACTTTTGTTTTTAAATGTGAATCGTAAATATTTACGATGAGAGGTTGATATAGGGACGAGTAAGTAGGCTTTTACGTTTAAAGTTGTCACAAAGCCGTTCCTTGGTATCATTTTGGGTTGGATTGGATTTCTATGGTCTTCAATCCTAAAATGAGAATTAGATACAAATTTATTTAACTGTTTGTAGTTTAGAATAAAATCTATAATCGCCATTTCGTTTTCGAGCTACGAAAATATTCGATATAAAATGAGCTTTACGGTGTTTACATTTTCTAATAGTAGCCGACTTTCAAAATTTTGCAATAGCTTTCGACTTGGCGAATGAACTGTATGCGGTAACCTTTACGAATCCCATCTAAAACAACGGGGATTTTCGGCTTACTAAGCCGACAGGAATAATAGTGTTGTAGCCTGCCGCTGGTGTCCATCGTCTTTGAAGACGACGTGTGAGTCGGCGGCGTTCGCGCCGCTGTTCGTTGGTAATGTGTATACTGCATCCGATACGATCCACCTCGCGCCCCCCCCCCTGTTTGATGACTGGTAACAAGCAGGGCCAGATCATTTTCCTCGATATCGAGGGCGAGAGGTCTTATCGAGACCGAATTTTTCTGTCCCTATTTAATTTGGCTTCCTTGCCTCTCAATCTCTTTAGAAGCTTTGATTTTTCCGGCAATGTATTCCTAAATAATGTTTTTTCTTTCTTCTATATAGTGGGAATTTGTTAGTAAGTTGCAGCCATGCGACAATATTTTTATTGCTTGTACTTTGTCATACATAGCTCTGTTTATAGCTGTGATTCCTAAACCAAGCTGCCTTGCCTGGAGCTTTATATCACGAGTCCTTGGGGTATCCCCGATAGCAACAGATATTTTTGGATTAAGCCTTTAATATCTTTTAATAGGTTACAATAATCCGGGACAGCGCATTCCTTCAATAGCTTTTTTATTCTGGGTTTGAGTTCGGTAAATGCGTCTTGTGCCGTATCTACGGGAACAAGAGTCGATGGCAATGGCGCCTGTGGCGGCGATGGTATGCGTGACATCGAACGCTGTTTGTAATTGAATTATTGCGACTCATTTTCTGATAAAAGAAAGCAATCGGGTTATCACCCAAAGGTTTTTGATACCATCAAGAGGTAAAGTGTGTAACGTCATGCTAAACCATCGTGTTAACCCGCAGTTAACCACCAGGAAAGCATAAAAAAGCTAGGCCCGTGACCATATTGACAAGTGTTAAGTAATTACTATGCATCACGCAACTCCATCGTGTTAACCCGCAGTTAACCACCAGGACAGCATAAAGACGCTAGGCCCGTGACAATATTCACAAGTGTTTGTTCATTCATTACTTTGATCACTAATTACTATGCATCACGCAAATCCATCGTGTTAACCCGCAGTTAACCGCCAGGAAAGCATAAAGATGCTAGGCCCGTGACAATATTCACACGTGATCGTTCCTGCTTTGATCACTGATTACTATGCATCACGCAAATCCATCGTGTTAACCCGCAGTTAACCACCAGGACATCATAAAGACGCTAGGCCCGTGACAATATTCACAAGTGTTTGTTCACTACTTTGATCACTAAATACTGTGCATCACGCAAATCCATTGTGTTAACCCGCAGTTAACCACCAGGACAGCATAAAGACGCTAGGACCGTGACAATATTCACAAGTGTTTGTTCACTACTATGATCACTAATTACTATGCATCACGCAAATCCATCGTGTTAACCCGCAGTTAACCACCAGGACATCATAAAGACGCTAGGCCCGTGACAATATTCACAAGTGTTTGTTCACTACTTTGATCACTAAATACTGTGCATCACGCAAATCCATTGTGTTAACCCGCAGTTAACCACCAGGACAGCATAAAGACGCTAGGACCGTGACAATATTCACAAGTGTTTGTTCACTACTATGATCACTAATTACTATGCATCACGCAAATCCATCGTGTTAACCCGCAGTTAACCACCAGGAAAGCATAAAGACGCTAGGTCTGTGAGTATGTACTGTGCAACATTTTCATTGGTTCAATAATAAATAAATTGAAAATTGAAATTGTATGTAGACTGGATGTACTTTGGCGTCACATTTACTAAAAAAAAGTCATGTAAATCCATCGTGGTAACCCGCAATTACCCGCTAGGAATTTGGTTAATTACAATATCACACTCACAAGGATTATCACTATTACGTGGTAAAAATACACAGTAACACTTACCCGTATTCTTATCCGATGAACACTTCACTATATGCTTTTTACTAAGTTTTTATTTTATTTTTATTTTATTTATTTTAATGGCAGCGCCAGCGTGCGCGCGGTGCCTCGCACAATAAAAGAATGACGACGGCTGCAGCGGCGGTAGTATATATGGGGTTGCCCCACACCCCACAGGAAAACAAAAATCAATTGAGTGACTTAATTCTAAACGTGCGAAATGTGCCTGTACAATAGAAGTTACTACTTTGTCGATAATAATAAAAATTATCTGAAAAATGAAGCGAAATGAAATATAATCCGCTTCTTGAAAAGATTCTGTATGTATGGTACAATATGCAGGAACACTGCCCACATGAAACACCACACACAATTTTCCAAATCGATTTCGCATTGTGACGTCAACATCTTCTGAGGATGTCCCGGTGTCGGGAAGAAACGTACATCGAAGTGTTGGAAAATTGTGTGTGGTGTTTCATGTGGGCAGTGTTCCTGCATATTGTAGCATACAGAATCTTTTCAAGAAGCGGATTATAGCAAAACAAATTAGTCTTTCCCACTTATTATGGATTTCCGCAAAATAACGCCTGCTTCCATTCAATACAAAATACCTTTATTTCACAAAGGCCTAACGTAAAATGTCACTATGCTATTTGTCGCATGTGTATGGTGATAACTACAAGACGACTTAAAACAAAGTTCACGAGGGTTCCAACGCGCCCTGCAACGTATCTGCTCCTGCCCAGCACTGATGCACAACTTTCTGGGGAAATTCATACTAGACCCGGGATGCTAAACTTCTTTCAGCTGTTGCCGTTCCTGGCGGCAACAAGCATTGGCTGGGAACTATAGATGGCGGCGTCACAATAGATCAGGAACGGTCAACGTAATCTTGGTCGCATGAGGCTCATGCAAATTTTCAGTTATAATCTCTTTAATAAGAACTTATTAAGTTTTCGTGTCCTCTGAAAATTAAGGGGATTGCTTACACGCCCTTGTGGCTTGAAGCTCGCGATATGTGTATTTTTGGCGTACGGTTTTTTTTGTAGTTTGCGTATGATCACATCTTTTTTGCACCTGGCGAATCAGGAGGAGACGAAGAAGAGTATTAGTGTGACAAGATACGTGGTGTACTCACTGCGCTGTTTAGTGTGACAAGATACGTGGTGTACTCACTGCGCTGTTTAGTCTGACAAGATACGTGGTGTACTCACTGCGCTGTTTAGTGTGACAAGATACGTGGTGTACTCACTGCGCTGTTTAGTGTGACAAGTTACGTGGTGTACTCACTGTGCTGTTTAGTGTGACAAGATACGTGGTGTACTCACTGTGCTGTTTAGTGTGACAAGATACGTGGTGTACTCACTGTGCTGTTTAGTGTGGCAAGATACGTGGTGTACTCACTGTGCTGTTTAGTGTGACGAGATACGTGGTGTACTCACTGTGCTGTTTAGTGTGACGAGATACGTGGTGTACTCACTGTGCTGTTTAGTGTGACAAGATACGTGGTGTACTGACCGTGCTGTTTAGTGTCACAAGATACGTGGTGTACTCACTGTGCTGTTTAGTGTGGCAAGATACGTGGTGTACTCACTGTGCTGTTTAGTGTGGCAAGATACGTGGTGTACTCACTGTGCTGTTTAGTGTGACAAGATACGTGGTGTACTCACTGTGCTGTTTAGTGTGACAAGATACGTGGTGTACTCACTGTGCTGTTTAGTGTGACAAGATACGTGGTGTACTCACTGTGCTGTTTAGTGTGACAAGATACGTGGTGTACTCACTGTGCTGTTTAGTGTGACAAGATACGTGGTGTACTCACTGTGCTGTTTAGTGTGACAAGATACGTGGTGTACTCACTGTGCTGTTTAGTGTGACAAGATACGTGGTGTACTCACTGTGCTGTTTAGTGTGACAAGATACGTGGTGTACTCACTGTGCTGTTTAGTGTGACAAGATACGTGGTGTACTCACTGTGCTGTTTAGTGTGACAAGATACGTGGTGTACTCACTGTGCTGTTTAGTGTGACAAGATACGTGGTGTACTCACTGTGCTGTTTAGTGTGACAAGATACGTGGTGTACTCACTGTGCTGTTTAGTGTGACAAGATACGTGGTGTACTCACTGTGCTGTTTAGTGTGACAAGATACGTGGTGTACTCACTGTGCTGTTTAGTGTGGCAAGATACGTGGTGTACTCACTGTGCTGTTTAGTGTGACGAGATACGTGGTGTACTCACTGTGCTGTTTAGTGTGACAAGATACGTGGTGTACTCACTGTGCTGTTTAGTGTGACAAGATACGTGGTGTACTCACTGTGCTGTTTAGTGTGACAAGATACGTGGTGTACTCACTGTGCTGTTTAGTGTGACAAGATACGTGGTGTACTCACTGTGCTGTTTAGTGTGACAAGATACGTGGTGTACTCACTGTGCTGTTTAGTGTGACAAGATACGTGGTGTACTCACTGTGCTGCAGCTGCTGCGGCGGCGGCACGTTGGAGTAGGAGCCCGAGCGCGAGAGCTGGTGGCCCAGCATGCGGTGCCCGGCCGCCTCCAGCGATGCCACCGTGTTGGAGCGCACCATGCCTGTGGACCAGACATCTTTGTAGCAACCCATCGCCGCTGACCCACTGCTGAGAACTTCACAGTAAGAAGTTTCCAGAAGTTTCCGAAACTCGATTAACCAGACCAATCAGCGCCGTCAGGCATTCGGATTATCGAATGTATGAATAAAATCTGTTTCAAAAAAAAAAAATTATGTAATACATAAGCTGTCTAATTTATTTAACTGTATGCTTTTTTACAGAGCAAAGCACCAGATATAGCTTTTCCGGTTTCGTCATAATTTTCCGACTTGTTTACTCCCGTCTTCCCTATCCATTCGGATTCGGTTGGTAGTCCGGATATTCGCGAATCCGTGTAACTGAGGGCCAGATTTCAGGCTTTCTACTGTATTTCGACACGGGTCTTTTATGTTTAAGAAGGGAAGATAGAGCAATCCTGAAATGCTTAGTCTTACGTAATAGACCAGCATAATCACGTAAAATTCTCGAGATGTAATCACTCCACTCACCAATCTGCGGCCTCCAGTTCCTGTTCTCCTCGTGCGACAGGTTGCCGGGCTTCAGCACGCGCGGCGGCTCCGTCGCTCCGTGCAGCCTCCGCGCGGGGAACACGAAGTCGTCCGGGTACTGCGGGTCTTGGTACCGGACGCACACTACCCGGTTGCCCAGCACGGGGGCCAGGCCGACCACTGGTGATGCTAGTTGCCTAGAAAATGCAGGCAAACTTTAAGACAGGAAACTTTTGGGTGTGATAGTGAACTGCTGTGTATATACTGGATCCATTAGCTTATAAGAGCTAATGTAAAATAATGATGACATAAAACAAAACCCGGATGTGCTTTTTGTGGGTGGGCTTCATCTGACTGCAGGGCGCGTTAGAACTGTAGCGGTCTACGATAGCTGACGATAGATGGCGTAACTAGCGCAATAGCAAATGCTGAAGGAGCTTTCGACGAGCGTCCTATAAATAGAAGTTCTGACGTCACACGCTCGGATCACAAGCAGTCCGCAGACATAACATCTGCCTGGAGGGAAATTTTCCTCTTTCTCACCCGCCAATGCAAACGTTGTCCGCGCTCAGCATCACGTCTCCCCGCACGCCCTCGCTGCGGAAGGGGTACCGCTGCTCGTCGTCGATCAGCTTGCGCAGCGCAGACCCCGCCTCTCGGTACAGCGCCAGGAGGAGCTCGCAGCTCTGGTCGACAGCACTAGTGCTGCATAGCGCGTCTCACCCGCCAATGCAAACGTTGTCCGCGCTCAGCATCACGTCTCCCCGCACGCCCTCGCTGCGGAAGGGGTACCGCTGCTCGTCGTCGATCAGCTTGCGCAGCGCAGACCCCGCCTCTCGGTACAGCGCCAGGAGGAGCTCGCAGCTCTGGTCGACAGCACTAGTGCTGCATAGCGCGTCTCACCCGCCAATGCAAACGTTGTCCGCGCTCAGCATCACGTCTCCCCGCACGCCCTCGCTGCGGAAGGGGTACCGCTGCTCGTCGTCGATCAGCTTGCGCAGCGCAGACCCCGCCTCTCGGTACAGCGCCAGGAGGAGCTCGCAGCTCTGGTCGACAGCACTAGTGCTGCATAGCGCGTCTCACCCGCCAATGCAAACGTTGTCCGCGCTCAGCATCACGTCTCCCCGCACGCCCTCGCTGCGGAAGGGGTACCGCTGCTCGTCGTCGATCAGCTTGCGCAGCGCAGACCCCGCCTCTCGGTACAGCGCCAGGAGGAGCTCGCAGCTCTGGTCGACAGCACTAGTGCTGCATAGCGCGTCTCACCCGCCAATGCAAACGTTGTCCGCGCTCAGCATCACGTCTCCCCGCACGCCCTCGCTGCGGAAGGGGTACCGCTGCTCGTCGTCGATCAGCTTGCGCAGCGCAGACCCCGCCTCCTGGTACAGCGCCAGGAGGAACTCGTAGCTTGGGTTCGACGGCGCTACGTATAGTCGGTCGTGGCCTTTGATGTTGCGCTTTTCTGTGGAAATATTAAACTTTAAAGATCCTGTTTTTACTATGAAATCTATAGTGAGCCAGGTGAATATCTTGGAATATGGATATTCTAATATTCAGACAGTGACATAAGCTACTTACTCTCAGCCTGCGTCAGTTCCTTGTAGTACGGCTCAAGCGCTTTGAACAGCCGCGTCTCGTCCACAAACGGCAGCAGCGCGACGCCCTGCCACGCGAACTTCTTGCCGTTCAAGTCGATCTTGAAGTCCGTCGGGTAGAAGTCGATTATGGGGGAGAACTGGAACAACAAAGTTATTTTATGGATTTAAATGTTAAAATCTGCTTTCTAGCGCAAAACGGATTAATATTAATGCGACTTCAGCTTTATTAAGCTTCAACGAACGCACGAGCGTGCGTGCGTGAGTGCGTGCGTGCGTATGCGCATTGTACGTTTTCCTGAGGAACGGGTCCAAGCCGTAAAGTTAGTGCATCGAGTTTAATAATCATCTCTGTCAATTTGCAACCTACAGTTCGCGCAAAACTTTACAATCTCGCAGCATAGGAGGCGACACAAACACACTAAAGCGTCCGCGGGACGATACAGGGCCTTTAAACAATCGAAATTCACAGGGCTCATAAAGTTTGGCGTATACTTTATGGTAGCAAAATTGGGGAAACACCATGTTCACATGTCTTCGTGTAAAAAGTACAGTTTGTAAAAAAATCAAATAAAATTTGAAGTGGAATGTTTGTAAAAGACTTACCGGGTCGCTCATGAGTTTCGCCCAGGGCTGCGGCACGTGCTGCGAGCTGGCGGCGGGGAACACGCCCATCAGTTGCTCGAGGGGCCGGAACTGAAACACTCACCGGGTCGCTCATGAGTTTCGCCCAGGGCTGCGGCACGTGCTGCGAGCTGGCGGCGGGGAACACGCCCATCAGTTGCTCGAGGGGCCGGAACTGAAACACTCACCGGGTCGCTCATGAGTTTCGCCCAGGGCTGCGGCACGTGCTGCGAGCTGGCGGCGGGGAACACGCCCATCAGTTGCTCGAGGGGCCGGAACTGAAACACTCACCGGGTCGCTCATGAGTTTCGCCCAGGGCTGCGGCACGTGCTGCGAGCTGGCGGCGGGGAACACGCCCATCAGTTGCTCGAGGGGCCGGAACTGAAACACTCACCGGGTCGCTCATGAGTTTCGCCCAGGGCTGCGGCACGTGCTGCGAGCTGGCGGCGGGGAACACGCCCATCAGTTGCTCGAGGGGCCGGAACTGAAACACTCACCGGGTCGCTCATGAGTTTCGCCCAGGGCTGCGGCACGTGCTGCGAGCTGGCGGCGGGGAACACGCCCATCAGTTGCTCGAGGGGCCGGAACTGAAACACTCACCGGGTCGCTCATGAGTTTCGCCCAGGGCTGCGGCACGTGCTGCGAGCTGGCGGCGGGGAACACGCCCATCAGTTGCTCGAGGGGCCGGAACTGAAACACTCACCGGGTCGCTCATGAGTTTCGCCCAGGGCTGCGGCACGTGCTGCGAGCTGGCGGCGGGGAACACGCCCATCAGTTGCTCGAGGGGCCGGAACTGAAACACTCACCGGGTCGCTCATGAGTTTCGCCCAGGGCTGCGGCACGTGCTGCGAGCTGGCGGCGGGGAACACGCCCATCAGTTGCTCGAGGGGCCGGAACTGAAACACTCACCGGGTCGCTCATGAGTTTCGCCCAGGGCTGCGGCACGTGCTGCGAGCTGGCGGCGGGGAACACGCCCATCAGTTGCTCGAGGGGCCGGAACTGAAACAAAGGATAGATGCCTAATTGAAAACATCCTACTTTTAAATTTAAATACGAATCAAAATTTCACTCGTAGCGGGATTTGAACCCGTGTCCCCCAGCTATCGCGGCTGGGTGCTCTAACCACTGAGCTATACGAGCCATATCCCTCTGCGATGAAATTTAGATTCGTAATATTAGGTCCTTAGGCAGAACCAGCGCCATCTATTTGTGAAACGTTACAGTTTCAAACTAATTTCGAAGGCTCATAATTTCATATTATGAAGCAAGCTTCATCCTACTTTTGTACTTTAGTACTATTGAGGGGAGATTGATAAATTTATTACCAAGGCCCTAAGTGGGCATGGACTTTTTAACATCTACCTGTACACCATAAGTAAGATAGATGAGGATGAATGCCCATCCTGCGAGGAAATAGAGATACTTCAGAACATGCCATTCGACAGACGACAAGGCAAGACAGACGGCGCAAGGAGCCAAAAGTTGCGTAACGGCAACGAACCACAACAAACGCAGCGATACGTATGCGAGCCATTATTAAGCGACGGATTCAGGACAACTGGGAGAGGCAAAGTACAGTCGTGGTCTGAAGACGAAGGCTGTCTTCAGGCCACGGCTGTATTGCAGGTTTTTAGTCCGTATATCATTGGGCACCATTCCCAAAGGAGTCGGGCTAAGAAGGTCTCCTATGAGGATTTTTCCTCCTACCATAACAAAAAAATAGGGTTTAGGTACTCAAAATATACATAGGTATCGGTTTCGATAACAGGGTGTGTGGCAACGAGTTTGATGGCTTTCACCCGTCTTTTCAACGCTTTTAAAGAAGATTTCACTTCAAAAATCTCAGCTTTTGATTAACTACTCACGGGCTGAGTCCCCTTCTCGAACTTGGTGGACAGCCCCTGGATGTTGACGAAGTCGGAGGCGAAGGGCGCGTAGTGGTAGGGGAAGTACCACTTCCAGCTGGCGCAGCCCTGGTAGTAGTAGCGGAGCACCCAGCACAGCCCGCGCACGTACTGGAGGGCTACGCGGTACCTGAAATTGTACATTTCAATATAAGTGCGGCAATAATGTCATTTGTTTACCACTCTCGGTTTGTTGGCACAAGCCGTAGGCGCGTGTCAGCAATAGAGACGAGTGGAAATGACAATTCCGCACGTGCATTGAACGACATGTTTTAACACATTTGCGAAAATACATAAAGTTGGGGCCAAGGCCAATTTACCATGAATACAGACCACTCACGCACAAAAAAAAACAAACAAGTGGACAAGAATTGTCTATGGTCAACTGATGGACTCTGTGACCTGGGGTCAGAATGCGGAAGTTATGAAAGTCCTAATATCTTACAAAAAAGTAACTCTGAAACAAATAACAATGAAACTTTGTTGAAAAATTATATTTTTATTTCAGATTGAACAATTTAAAAAGTTACGTCCTTTAATTCAAGTATTAATAGTGTTTACGCTATAAAATAGTCATATAATACAAACATTTTATACTACAAACTTTTTGATTAAATCCTCCATGCAGAAGAAAAACAAAAAGTACTAGTGCGGAAAAGAATAACTTTGCGCACGCTAAACATACATGGAAAAGTCCGCTATTTGAGCAAATGTGTTAAAATAGTACATTTCAATATAAGTGCGGCAAGTATGTCATTTCTTTACCAGTCTCGGTGTGTTGACACAAGCCGAAGGCGCGGGTGTGTAGTTTTATTTGCATAATTGCTAAAGCAATAAGTGATGCGCGTATACATTATTTACTGCCCTTGAGACTTATCTAGGCAACTTTTTAAACCAATAGTTTTTGAGTTAACCACTGCCGTTATTTTTATCGAGAGAAATTAGACACTGATTTTAATCTGGCGGCGCGAGATGCATTTAAACTAAGCACGCCATTAACATACAATAGCCAATAGGGTTGTTATAAATAAACACATTAAACAAGTGGAAGTGCCATAATCAGAGAGGGGAATAAACTTACCTCTATGATATAACAATTATAAAACTATTGATTCATTCAATCTAGCCTAGCCTTGCCACAGAACACTAAATAGGTACAGAAGGCCCACTTCGCACAATGATTAAAGAAATAGCGACTCTAGCGCTGACACAAAAAGTGCAATTCAGTTCGCAATAGCGCCTGGCCCCGCCCTCAAAATCGACACGCAACAAACGCAGTGTTGTAGTCTCTTTCTATCGCCTAACTTTATCTCTTACGACGTACTAGGGCTGCCGTAGTCAGACGGCGCGTAAAATAGACCGTACAGAAATAGCGCGTGCAACTCTGCCCATCGGCAACCATCTGAAATATTGAGGTCCGGACCCCTACTTGTAGCCGGGACGGCCACGTGATAAGTGAGACTGGCCTGGCCTTGCGTGACATTCGGAGCCATTATAAGCGCCAAGATTTGTCTTGAAAAGTTCATGTACTGAGTTAATACCCTAGGTGACGCTGACGCCATCTTATATCCCACTTGACAGATTAAAAATAGTCACACAAATTTCGTAGACGGAGCCAGTCCAAATTGTTTCCTAAGTCATTGCCGTACCTGAACTCTAGGTTGTCTCTGGCCACCTCAAACTTGCTCTCATAGTAGCGTTCCTTGAAGCCCTCCTCCCATAGCCGCACCTCGTCGTGTTTTTCTTCATCGTCGTCATCCAAACCGGCTTCGGCCGCTGACCTCTTGCGGCCGCGGTTGTCCGCTTGCTCTTGCTGCAATTTTTGAAGTTAAAACTTCTTCAGGGATGTTTTTTTTCCCGGTGAAGATATCTGCGATGAGTCGACAGACTTTAAGGGGATTGATTGAATTTATTTTTGTCTTTCTCACTCTCACGGAGATTTGGTAGGTGCGACATGCAGCGTCGCGGAAGAATATAGCAGAAAATCGACGTTTTACCTAATTACTCAAAAACTAAGCTGGTTATCAAAAATCCGTTCTAAGCGTTTTAGGATGTTATTATTACCGATACATTAAAACAAAAATTACAATTACATCCATTGTAGTTTCCGATAAAATATAGAAAAACTGAGATTTTGGAGCAAATTTTGGGAGAACTTTCTATCGAGAAAATTTTATCCAATCGTGTTTCTGCTTCTTAGCGATTTTAGATTAAAGACCCAAAATACATGACATGTAAATTTAAAAGTAATTTTCTTTAGGTATAGTTTTTGCATAAAACTTCATTCAAAATCACCTAAATACGGCTTGTAGGCCGTTAAGCAAATGTGTTAAGATTCAAAGTTGACTTTATCAGAAGAGAAGACGGTACAGTCCTCAAGTCTGTACGGCATCGAGCACATTTGCCCGCTCCAGTCGTTTTCTCTGTTCCGTGGTTAACAGGCTATTTGTGCTTCAGGGATGTAAGCCATTTTTATACGACTGCCCAAAAAAGGTCCAGTTTCCACGAATCACGAAAGCGGAGCGGAGCTGTTTGAGTAACGAATCAAATTTCGTCATTTTGACATTTCCGAAACTGAGGGGAGAGGAGATGTCGAAATGTCGAAAAAAACCGGGCCTAATGTTTTTAGGGTTCAGGTATGTATACATACATACATACATTTACATACTACATACAGAATTATGTATTTAGTATGTATGTACGTGAGTTTCTTTATTCGACCATAACTTTGGAACGGCTGAAGAGATTAGAACTAATGGGGTATTGTTGGAATCCTTACATCATTCTAAGTAACAGGCTATATTTTTTCGACCGAAATTAAGCAAAAAATCACGTTTGTTATAGGGGTACCCCCCCCTTTTATATCGTATTCTATTTTTTAGTATTTGTTGTTATAGCGGCAAAAGAAATACATCATGATGTATGAAAATTTCAAGTCTGTTACTATCACGGTTCCAGAGATACAGCCTGGTGACAGACGGACGGATGGACAGCGCAATCTTAGGAATAAGCTGCCGCTTTTACCCTCTGGGTACGGAATCCTAAAAATCATGTCAAAACTTCCTCACCGCAGCCACCGCCTGCATGCCCGCGCGCCGGATGTTGGCAGCTTCTTGTCGAGGGTTCTCCACCGGCTTCGAACCCACACCCAGGCGCTGAAACATAAATAAATCCATTCTTATGATAAAAATGCTAATATAAAAATGTATTTAATTAAAACCAATTTTCCGGTTTCCGTAACGTAAACTAGAAAAACAGAAGTATTATGGAATCACCTTTCACTACATTGGCTGTCTACTCGTCCTTATAGTTGACCCGCGCCTGCGGCTTGGGTCAACAAACCGGGACTCGTAAAGAAATGACAAACTTTCCGCACCTATATTGAAATGTACTATTTATTTCACAACATAACAGCACTTATGTACTAAAATTATGCCAGAAGCTTTCACCACCTGGGCAACAAATATCAAATTATTGCCCAAGTGACGAAAACACCAGACACAGCACAACTCAGAAATGGTGTTTCTCTCCAGGCAGGGTTATGCCGGAGAACTGATTGTGGTCCAAGCCTCTTGCTTAGCTTCAGAACTTGCATTTAGAGAAAGCGCTTCGAAAACTTCGTTAGCCTGTACTGATTAACTATACTAACACTATCTGTTGCGTATAAGTGACGGAGATGAATGAGACACGGACAAACGTAATAACGTCTATATTGTAGTGGCATAATTAACTCAACTATTTACACAGCTTATATACTATCTTAAAAGTATGCGTTTATACAATCAATCACGTCAGGCACGTACGTTACTACAAATGCTACGTGATCCCGTGCTTATTATATATATATAAAAATTATCAAAATGTCTGTCGGTATGGAAAGTATTTTGGCTTTACTATAACGCCAAACTATCTATCTATGGGTTTCGAAATATATTCTATGGATTTGGTCATACCGCATTAGTAAGTCACTCCGTCATTACCTGCGGCGCGAACTGTGTCTTCTCCAGCAGACCGAAGTTGACCTTCTGTTGCTTCTTCGCTTTCTCCCTCGCCTTGAAGCTAACTTCGTTCTGGTGCCGCCTCCTGAAGATCTCGTCTTCGACCCTGCCCAGTTCGTCCATTATAACTTGAACCCTGTCTAGATTTACATCCCCCGAATCTGTGATCCAACCCTGGAAAAAAAAGATTAGTTTCGGTTTACGGACGATAGATTTACGTGATAACGACATAATTGGCCTCTCTATCGTTTGTTTTATCGTGCCTCTCTATCGCTTGTTACGCGCTCTCGCTTGCACGCACAGGCTCAGGTGGAACGTTACGCGGAACGTTACTATTTTTCATGTGCGTTGCTGGTGTTCATCAACTTTTCAAACGTTATCACGTCAAAAAAATTTTGGTAAAACTGTCACCACCAAGAAATATGGTTATTACCAACAACTTACAATAAAAAAATCTGTCACCCAGTCTCCACTGGAGGAAACATTTCAGTTGAGCATCCCCATTAGATCACCTCTTTGTGAGCGCTGTGGCATGTCCCATGTTCGTTTCCCGCAATTACAGTTTTGTTTTGGGTCGAATTGACAGCACTCCTCTAAGTAACTCCTTACGAATCTCATGAAACATAAGCGATTGTAAAGGAGTGGGGCGCGTCATCGTGGTTTGAACTACATATATCTCTGATGTTGCAAAATTAGTTCGTTTTAGCCAACAATCATCTACTGATGGATAAAAGCCTCCTGCAATGATTTCAAACCGACTTTCCGCGACCCTTTTAATGTCGTCAGTCTATCTGGTCGGAGGTCCGCCAACACTGCGCTTTCCCGTGCGGGGTCGCCATTTCAGCCTTTGGGTCTCCAACGTCCGTCGGTTCTGCGAGCTATGTGCCCCGCCCATTGCCACTTCAGCTTCGCGATACGTTGAGCTGTGTCTCACACACAGCAGCTGTGACTCTAGCACAGAATACTAAATAGTACCAGAAGGTCCACTCCGCGCGTTAATTTAAAGAAATAGCGACTCTAGCGCTGACACAAAATGTGCAATTCAGTTAAAAGCGCAATAGCGCCTGGCCCCGCCCTCAAAATCGACATGCAACAAACGCAATGTTGTGGTCTCTTTCTATCGCCTAACTTTATCTCTTACGACGTTCTAGGGCTGCCGTAGTCAGACGGCGCGTAAAATAGACCGTACAGAACTAGCGCTTGCAACTCGGCCCCCGAGCGGCAACCATCTGAAATATCGTGGTCCGGACCCGTACTTGTAGCCGGGACGGTCACGTGATAAGTGAGACTGGCCCGACTAGTTCATTATGTTGCAAAATATCAAAAAAAACATTTCGGTGCTCTGCTCCTACTCTACACAAGCTAGCTCTATGGTATATTCAACAGAGATGCTCATCAAAGGACACAATTTGAACATACCCGTGTTTTATAGACGCACTTCTTGTATAAGTTGACGAGCCTGTCCACGGCGCCCTCTCTGATCTCCAGGCTGGGCAGATGCGGCAGGAAGTCGTTGCCCACGAAGAAACACATGAACACCCAGTCGTCCAATGCACGCTCGAAGTCGTAGTTAAAAGGTAGGTTCGGCATTTGTAGCTCCTGTTATAAATCGAAAGTGTTAATAAAATAAATAAATAAATAAAAATAAAACTTCTTTATTTCGACCAACAGAGGATCATATTATTGTGTTAGTAACATTATAACTTAAAACCTAGTGTTAGTATATATTAAACTTAATGAAGCCTACCTAACCTAGGACAGGATCGACTTGTCAGCACATGAATCCTACAGCAGTGGTTCAGGTACTGACAGTCGAACCTGTCCGAAAATGCCCTCAGAATACCATTGGAGCTAGCCCGGACCCTACGCAACAGGGATGTGCACCGCGTGCCTCGGCGAACATCCCCGACGCGCTGCAGAATCTTGGCAGCCCCAACAACATTCTGAACGCATTGTTATACTGTACACGCAGGGCATTGTACTGCTTTTGTCCTTTAATTTAATCCTATTTATATCAAAAGTATGGAAGTTTGTGAGCTTGGATGTTTCTTACTCAATCACGCCACAACTACTGAACCCAATGTAATTTTGGATGTTTTTGAACGTATAGATAGATTAGACCCTGGATTAACCTATAAGCAAATTTATCCCTAAAAATCCATAATTTTGTTCAGGATTTGGACTTGTACTGTTTTGTGGTTCTGAATAAACGTTTTTTCTTTCTTTCTTTCTTTTATGCTACATCTATAAGTATGTTGCTTTAAGAAATTTCGCAGGACAGATTAATTTGTTTTGCTGTAATCCGCTACTTGAAAAGATTCTGCATGGTTCAACATGCAGGAACACTGCCCACATGAAACACCACACACAATTTTCCAACACTTTCTTCGACGCACGTTTCGTCCCGAACCGGGACATCCTCAGGAGATGTTGACTTCACAATGCGAAATCGTCTACGATTTCGCATTGTGAAGTCAACATCTCCTGAGGATGTCCCGGTTCGGGACGAAACGTGCGTCGAAGAAAGTGTTGGAAAATTGTGTGTGGTGTTTCATGTGGGCAGTGTTCCTGCATGTTGAACCATGCAGAATCTTTTCAAGTAGCGGATTACAGCAAAACAAATTAATCTGTCCTGCTAATTATGGATTTCCGCAAAATAACGCCTGCTTCCATTCAATATTTAAGAAATTTCCTTGAAAGTAAATAAGGGTTACCCTAGGATTTTGTGAAAACCAGAAATTCATGCGGACAAAACATACTATGCAGGGATTTTTTATCTGCGCGAGAGATAATGTGGTCGATTCTGTTGAGCAAAATCTCTAAATTAAACTCGTGCTGTCCTTTTTAAACTGCTCGCTATGGAAAAGGACAGCACTATTTTAAATTAGTTTAGTTTAGAAATTTTGCACAACAGAATCGACCACATTATAATGCAAATTGCACAAGTGTGTGCGCAAACACAATATATGCGTAATCTCCAGAGACAGCTCCGACAATCAGAGATCAGGCGCATGACCAAAGGCTTAACGGCCTACAAGACGTATTTAGGTGATTTTGAATGAAGTTTTTTGCAAAAACTATAAAGACAATTACTTTCAAATTTGGTCATGTATTTTGGGTCTTTAATCTAAAATCGCTTAGAAGCAGAAACACGATTAGATAACATTTTCTCGATAGAAAGTTCTCCCAAAAGTTGCTCCAAAATCTCAGTTTTTCTATATTTTATCGGAAACTACAATGGATGTAATTGTAATTTTTGTTTTAATGTATCGGTAATAATAATATACTAAAACGCTTAGAACAGATTTTTGATAACTGGCTTAGTTTTTGAGTAATTAGGTAAAACGTCGTTTTTCTGCTATATTCGACTTATATTAGTTTCGCGACGCTGCATGTCGCACCTACCAAATCTCCGTGAGAATGAGAAAGACAAAAATAAATTCATTAAATCCCCTTAACGATGACGATCGACGTGAACGATGATGATAACATAAAAAAATATCCGACTGAGTTTGTTGTGGGCTTTTTCTCAGCGTCCGGGCGCGTTTATGAACCCTCCTAAACGTTTTAAGTCGTGAAATGGTTATCGCCGTGTAAAATGAAATTGTCATAAGAGCATCTATATGCTAGGCCAATATAAAATAAAGAATTTTCTATTCTATCGTCAAATAACTGGATGATGTGATATTTTTCATATGCCAGTAATAAAATGAGGACTTGCCTTCTCAAGGTACTCCCTCAGTACAGTTAGCCGCACGAAGATAAAGCTGTCCTGGTTTCCGAAGGCAGGGTCCGACCTCACCAGCGCCGCATCAGGCGTCGTGCCGGTACATTCTTTCATCTCGTGACCTGTATATGAACAATTTTCCTCCTGTACTTTTTTTTTTTTTTTTTTTACAGCGGCATATGGTCCGAAGTGGTAGACTTGTGGCAGGAGCGATGGGCGAGCGATGAAAGAGGCAGTCATCTCAGGAGATTCTTCCCGACGGTGCACGGGAGACTCGAGGCAACTTGGGTCGCCCCGGACTACGAAACGTCGCAGATCCTCACGGGTCACGGCTGCTTTCGGTGGCAACTGCATCGGTTCCGATTGTGTGAGAGCGCTGAGTGTGAGTGTGGTGATGGATTGGAGGACGCTCACCACGTCCTCTGGGAATGCAGTCTGTACGAGGACCTCCGGTGCAAGATGTTGGACGGGATAGTGCGCTCGGAGGCGGGTCCGGTGTACTACCGGGACCTCGTTTCGTCGGGGGCGAACTACCACGGACTACGGGAGTTCGCGCACGCGTGGCACAGGAGGCGGAGCGGCTCGGATGTGCGGCAACGAAGGAGGAGACGACGGGAGGCCGAGGAGGAGGAGGAGCTCTCGACGAGCAGCAGCGCATCGAACCGGAGCTCGTCGGGAGAAGACGAAGAGGCTGGGAGCGGCGGCGGAAGTGCGTCATAGTAGAGTCTGCCCCAGAAAGGGGAGAGTGACATAAGGGACAAGGAGACAGAGATAAATAACTTGTAGGGAGCTCAAGAAGGCACCCGAACTGGGAAAAGCGCCGAGAGCAAGTACCGCTCGGGTGTCCTCCCGCGTTTCGGCCCAAGAGTCCGAGAGGGCGGTGGGGCCATGGGAAGGTGGAGGGTTGTACTTTTTTACATCGTACAAGTTAGTGCTTGACTGCAACTTCACATGATGTTAAGTTCCGATGCTATTGTTCTAACTTGGAAGGGGTGAGTAGCCCCTAATGTTTGGTACATCAGCATCGCACCGGAGTGCTGGAAATCGAATTCGGGAGTCGAGACCTTTACTCAAATTCAAGCGCACGTCAACTGCATTCACCGTCAAGACACATACTGCAGACGACCGTTTGGTAACTATCTGGACGGACGCACTAAGTATAATTATATGACGACCGAATGAAAGTATAATCTATAAGAATATAATCTATAAGAAATCTTGTATTATAACAATGACATTTTTGAAAAGAGCAAGTGCCGAGTTTCTTGCCAGTTCTTCTCGGTGCAAACCTGCTTTCCGAACCTGGCGGTAGAGTTTTGACTTTTCATAAGAGCCTGTTATTTAGGCCTATGTGAAAAATAAATATTTTCATTTTCATTTTCATTTTCATTTTCAATGGCGTAGTAGTAGCGAATCTGCCGTCTGCGCCGGAGGTCGTGGATTCGATTCCCACAACTGGTAAATGTTAGTGTGATGAGCACGAATGTTTTCCTGTGTCTGGGTGTTTTTCAATATATTATATTTATGTATATTAGTATGACTAGATAACTGATAAATATACATAATATTTATCAGTTGTCTAGTACCCATAACACAAGCTATCGCTTACGTTGGGGCTAGATTGCGATGTGTAAAATGTCCCGTATATTTATTATTTATTTATTTATATGCTGTAAATAGCTGTAGTATAGTATATTTGGTTAAAATTTGTCGTTACAAGTACATGAGCACGGTCGGCGTCGTTTGATGTTCTTTGAGATT
The DNA here is from genome assembly GCA_036785405.1 of Coenonympha arcania. Classification (NCBI taxonomy): domain Eukaryota; kingdom Metazoa; phylum Arthropoda; class Insecta; order Lepidoptera; family Nymphalidae; genus Coenonympha; species Coenonympha arcania. Next base: position 1,170,890 of record CM072073.1, read on the forward strand.
AACGTCGCGCCACAACCGGCCATGCAACAAAATTAAAGCGAACGAACTATAGCAAATAAATACGCCATTGGGTCATCATTGGATCATGATCATCATCATCATCATTGGTCATCATCGCTTGGCCCTGGAATTAAAAAACGCACTACTCACCCAACTGGCCGCAAACGTCACAAGGCCTGGGCTTGTTGGGCTTGAACTCCTCGCGGATGATGGTGAAGTTGGGCTCGTGCGTCGCCAGCCCCAGCATGATGAGGTCCGCGTCCGCGCCGCACAGCACGTGCTGCGTGTTGGGGTCGCTACTCACCCAACTGGCCGCAAACGTCACAAGGCCTGGGCTTGTTGGGCTTGAACTCCTCGCGGATGATGGTGAAGTTGGGCTCGTGCGTCGCCAGCCCCAGCATGATGAGGTCCGCGTCCGCGCCGCACAGCACGTGCTGCGTGTTGGGGTCGCTACTCACCCAACTGGCCGCAAACGTCACAAGGCCTGGGCTTGTTGGGCTTGAACTCCTCGCGGATGATGGTGAAGTTGGGCTAGTGCGTCGCCAGCCCCAGCATGATGAGGTCCGCGTCCGCGCCGCACAGCACGTGCTGCGTGTTGGGGTCGCTACTCACCCAACTGGCCGCAAACGTCACAAGGCCTGGGCTTGTTGGGCTTGAACTCCTCGCGGATGATGGTGAAGTTGGGCTCGTGCGTCGCCAGCCCCAGCATGATGAGGTCCGCGTCCGCGCCGCACAGCACGTGCTGCGTGTTGGGGTCGCTACTCACCCAACTGGCCGCAAACGTCACAAGGCCTGGGCTTGTTGGGCTTGAACTCCTCGCGGATGATGGTGAAGTTGGGCTCGTGCGTCGCCAGCCCCAGCATGATGAGGTCCGCGTCCGCGCCGCACAGCACGTGCTGCGTGTTGGGGTCGCTACTCACCCAACTGGCCGCAAACGTCACAAGGCCTGGGCTTGTTGGGCTTGAACTCCTCGCGGATGATGGTGAAGTTGGGCTCGTGCGTCGCCAGCCCCAGCATGATGAGGTCCGCGTCCGCGCCGCACAGCACGTGCTGCGTGTTGGGGTCGCTACTCACCCAACTGGCCGCAAACGTCACAAGGCCTGGGCTTGTTGGGCTTGAACTCCTCGCGGATGATGGTGAAGTTGGGCTCGTGCGTCGCCAGCCCCAGCATGATGAGGTCCGCGTCCGCGCCGCACAGCACGTGCTGCGTGTTGGGGTCGCTACTCACCCAACTGGCCGCAAACGTCACAAGGCCTGGGCTTGTTGGGCTTGAACTCCTCGCGGATGATGGTGAAGTTGGGCTCGTGCGTCGCCAGCCCCAGCATGATGAGGTCCGCGTCCGCGCCGCACAGCACGTGCTGCGTGTTGGGGTCGCTACTCACCCAACTGGCCGCAAACGTCACAAGGCCTGGGCTTGTTGGGCTTGAACTCCTCGCGGATGATGGTGAAGTTGGGCTCGTGCGTCGCCAGCCCCAGCATGATGAGGTCCGCGTCCGCGCCGCACAGCACGTGCTGCGTGTTGGGGTCGCTACTCACCCAACTGGCCGCAAACGTCACAAGGCCTGGGCTTGTTGGGCTTGAACTCCTCGCGGATGATGGTGAAGTTGGGCTCGTGCGTCGCCAGCCCCAGCATGATGAGGTCCGCGTCCGCGCCGCACAGCACGTGCTGCGTGTTGGGGTCGCTACTCACCCAACTGGCCGCAAACGTCACAAGGCCTGGGCTTGTTGGGCTTGAACTCCTCGCGGATGATGGTGAAGTTGGGCTCGTGCGTCGCCAGCCCCAGCATGATGAGGTCCGCGTCCGCGCCGCACAGCACGTGCTGCGTGTTGGGGTCGCTACTCACCCAACTGGCCGCAAACGTCACAAGGCCTGGGCTTGTTGGGCTTGAACTCCTCGCGGATGATGGTGAAGTTGGGCTCGTGCGTCGCCAGCCCCAGCATGATGAGGTCCGCGTCCGCGCCGCACAGCACGTGCTGCGTGTTGGGGTCGCTACTCACCCAACTGGCCGCAAACGTCACAAGGCCTGGGCTTGTTGGGCTTGAACTCCTCGCGGATGATGGTGAAGTTGGGCTCGTGCGTCGCCAGCCCCAGCATGATGAGGTCCGCGTCCGCGCCGCACAGCACGTGCTGCGTGTTGGGGTCGCTACTCACCCAACTGGCCGCAAACGTCACAAGGCCTGGGCTTGTTGGGCTTGAACTCCTCGCGGATGATGGTGAAGTTGGGCTCGTGCGTCGCCAGCCCCAGCATGATGAGGTCCGCGTCCGCGCCGCACAGCACGTGCTGCGTGTTGGGGTCGCTACTCACCCAACTGGCCGCAAACGTCACAAGGCCTGGGCTTGTTGGGCTTGAACTCCTCGCGGATGATGGTGAAGTTGGGCTCGTGCGTCGCCAGCCCCAGCATGATGAGGTCCGCGTCCGCGCCGCACAGCACGTGCTGCGTGTTGGGGTCGCTACTCACCCAACTGGCCGCAAACGTCACAAGGCCTGGGCTTGTTGGGCTTGAACTCCTCGCGGATGATGGTGAAGTTGGGCTCGTGCGTCGCAAGCCCCAGCATGATGAGGTCCGCGTCCGCGCCGCACAGCACGTGCTGCGTGTTGGGGTCGCTACTCACCCAACTGGCCGCAAACGTCACAAGGCCTGGGCTTGTTGGGCTTGAACTCCTCGCGGATGATGGTGAAGTTGGGCTCGTGCGTCGCCAGCCCCAGCATGATGAGGTCCGCGTCCGCGCCGCACAGCACGTGCTGCGTGTTGGGGTCGCTACTCACCCAACTGGCCGCAAACGTCACAAGGCCTGGGCTTGTTGGGCTTGAACTCCTCGCGGATGATGGTGAAGTTGGGCTCGTGCGTCGCCAGCCCCAGCATGATGAGGTCCGCGTCCGCGCCGCACAGCACGTGCTGCGTGTTGGGGTCGCTACTCACCCAACTGGCCGCAAACGTCACAAGGCCTGGGCTTGTTGGGCTTGAACTCCTCGCGGATGATGGTGAAGTTGGGCTCGTGCGTCACCAGCCCCAGCATGATGAGGTCCGCGTCCGCGCCGCACAGCACGTGCTGCGTGTTGGGGTCGCTACTCACCCAACTGGCCGCAAACGTCACAAGGCCTGGGCTTGTTGGGCTTGAACTCCTCGCGGATGATGGTGAAGTTGGGCTCGTGCGTCGCCAGCCCCAGCATGATGAGGTCCGCGTCCGCGCCGCACAGCACGTGCTGCGTGTTGGGGTCGCTACTCACCCAACTGGCCGCAAACGTCACAAGGCCTGGGCTTGTTGGGCTTGAACTCCTCGCGGATGATGGTGAAGTTGGGCTCGTGCGTCGCCAGCCCCAGCATGATGAGGTCCGCGTCCGCGCCGCACAGCACGTGCTGCGTGTTGGGGTCGCTACTCACCCAACTGGCCGCAAACGTCACAAGGCCTGGGCTTGTTGGGCTTGAACTCCTCGCGGATGATGGTGAAGTTGGGCTCGTGCGTCGCCAGCCCCAGCATGATGAGGTCCGCGTCCGCGCCGCACAGCACGTGCTGCGTGTTGGGGTCGCTACTCACCCAACTGGCCGCAAACGTCACAAGGCCTGGGCTTGTTGGGCTTGAACTCCTCGCGGATGATGGTGAAGTTGGGCTCGTGCGTCGCCAGCCCCAGCATGATGAGGTCCGCGTCCGCGCCGCACAGCACGTGCTGCGTGTTGGGGTCGCTACTCACCCAACTGGCCGCAAACGTCACAAGGCCGGGGCTTGTTGGGCTTGAACTCCTCGCGGATGATGGTGAAGTTGGGCTCGTGCGTCGCCAGCCCCAGCATGATGAGGTCCGCGTCCGCGCCGCACAGCACGTGCTGCGTGTTGGGGTCGCTACTCACCCAACTGGCCGCAAACGTCACAAGGCCGGGGCTTGTTGGGCTTGAACTCCTCGCGGATGATGGTGAAGTTGGGCTCGTGCGTCGCCAGCCCCAGCATGATGAGGTCCGCGTCCGCGCCGCACAGCACGTGCTGCGTGTTGGGGTCGTGGTCCGGCTGAGCTGCGAGTTGTCAACAAAATAACGTTATGATCCTTCAGGTTGCAGCTCCAAACATTTGCTGGCTGACAATAAAAAAAGTGAAACAGATCGCACGTATAACGGGCAACATGTGCCATCCCATTTCCTCATTTTATTACCCCCCCTCAGGCAACAACCGTGTTCTGCAGGTATCTTGCCTGCATGAATTTACTCTTCACAGATTCCATGGGCATCAATGATTCTCGGTAAGTTGGGTATAAAAACTGCCTTTATAATGTGATCAAGGGATATGTAAGGATTCCTCAAAATGTGATCACACTCAATAAAGATCAAAGGGGGGTCAACTTACTAGTCATAACAAAGAATAACTAGACAAGCAAGATGATGATTTGACAACCTCCCTGGCACAGAGTGGCGGCGCGCTCGGATTCGTGTGGGAGGTCGCGGGTTCGATTCCTGCCACAGGCCACTTTGGAATTTATGATTTCTAAATTTGCTCAGGTCTGGTCTGGTGGGAGGCTTCGGCCGTGGCTAGTTACCACCCGACCAGAGAAGACGCGCCGCCAAGTGATTTAATGTTCAGGTGCGATGCTTGTAGAAACCATTGGGGTAAATTGACTTACCCTTCCATGTTAGTACGATAACATCTTCGCCTGCATTATCACTTACCATCAGGTGAGATCGCAGACAAGTACTAACTTATATACAGTAAAAAAAAATGCCTAGGTGTTCTGAAGCAAAGCTAGTATAAGATTGTGTTCATACCTCTCTGCCTCCTAATGTAATCCATAATCTTATGCTCTCCTTCACCAGGTACGTTTGCGTCTGACAGGATCACCTTGATGCCCTTCCAGCCCGGGTCACTGTTGAGCCTGCAAGTCAAGATTTAACAAGTTATAATTATTGTTGAGGAATTATGAGATATTTGAGATATTTGAATTATGAGACAACTGACAACCCTGTGGTGAATGTAGCTGATAGTGTCAAGTAATCTAGACCTTTAAAGGTTCATAAGGTGGATCGATACATCCAGTGGTGAAAATTCTAATTTTATTTAGTTTTTCAAAAATAGTGGGCTAATTATACATTGTAGGCTTATTCGCGGAGTCGCGCTGCATCAGTCGCAGCAAATGGTGGCGTCCGTGTGCGATTAGAATGTCTTTGAGTGCAAATAATATAGTTAAGTGTGTGAGTTATAACATCGTGATTTGTGAAGTGCTGGCTTTCATTAAAAATAAGCTAGATGTGATGGATGTGGAGAATTTATTCGAGTGTGTGTCACTGGTTTCTCCGCTGGTGACATCGAGGAAGCGAAAACGCTTTTGTTCAAATCTTTGCCAGGTTTAGCTTTAAAAAGTATTACTGCAGAAAATATCAGCCAATCTCAAATGTAAGCTTCTCTACTTTAATGTATAAAGAACAATAATAAAATCTGAGATAATATCATAGGTACACCTAAAACCCAGAAAAAAGTAAGAATCTCACCGATCATGAATATAATAATGTAGACACTTGCTCAGCCGATCCATGAAGGGTGTTCCAGGTGTGATGCAGTTGGAGTCAAAGTGAGCCTCCTTGGGCCTCTCAGGGGGCAGGTAAGCTCCCTTGGCCTGGAGTTCTGATCTAATGCGAGCCACCTCCTCAATCTTTTCCTGTGTCTCCTTGGATGCTCTGAATCGTCGGGACCTTTGTTGGTTCATCTTTGCTCTTGGAGCCTGGGGAGATATGATGGAACTACTTATTTTGATAATTGTACTGGTGCTATGACTCTTTTTGTGGAGTCTATAGAACAGGTACCACAAGAGTGTTAGTTAATAAAGCAGCAATGTAAGTTTTATGTTAAAGGGCACTGTATACCAATGATATCATTGGTCAAAAAAGGACTCAAGATCTACGATGATGAGCCCAATGCAGTGTATTGCAATGCAACGCTGTGACATGCACTGCATCTAACAAGGGCAATCGTGTCACTTATCATCATCAAAGATAGGTTTTGAATTATAGGCAAAAGACATTCTTATACAAATGACTAGAAATACTCACAACTCCATCGATAGCCATGTACAGCAGTTTCCTGGGCCGCACGATGCGGAACAGCCTGTCGATGCACTCGAAAATAGCCACCATCATCTCATCTTCGTCCTTCGGAGGCGGCTTATCTTCAGGATGCGTACAAGGATGAATAATCCCATTCATATCCAAGTACAAATTGTCAAATTCTATCCCATTTGGATTTGGGAGCGAAGAATCCACGTAAACTAGCTGGCCATCTACGTCAGTTGGCTAAAATAGTACATAAACCATAATTTTCATTCGTATTTCACACAAATTTGATGTCCAAACATCAACTTTTAGGTTATCATGAAAGCAGATAATTACCCTCTGTTCAATACACTCGACTATTACACTCGGATATTTGCGGCTGAGCCAACGAAAGAAGGCTGGTACACCCATTTTGTTGAGTGTTCTTATAATATTTTAAAATAAAAATTAGATTTCTATCCTAAATATTTCTGTCACGTATCATCACAAACAAATCGACCACAGATCACACTGATTGTTCTCTTATAATCTTATAATCTATGGTTAATCTTTTCGTCCCTTTCGGGCTAGGCAAAAATCGGAACCCTTCATTCCCTTTGATTAATCTATTACGATCTATGTTCATTCGTGTTGAATTTTCTGCAGATCACACAGATCACATAGATTCGACCTTATAAGACAGATCACAAATCAAAAGAGGAGAAAAAAAAACAATTATAATCGATGGCCATTGGCATCATAGACATTGGGCAATAGACAACGACACTCACAGATTACTTTTTTAATTTTGTTTTTTCCCCCCTCTTTGGCTTTCAGTTGCAGAATAGAAGAGCCAATGGTGCTTATTCTGTTGTACAAAATCTCTAACTTAAAATTGGCGAGTTTAAGTTTAGACTCGCCAATTTTAGTTTTTCTAAACTCATGACTCATTCGGCAGTCACGTCGAACTAAATATGGAGATGATTTGGAGTCTCCAAAGACTCGCTAAACCTGACGTTTGGGTTGAATAGTAAGTGCTGCCATTTATGATAGCAAAAACTCCACAAACGTTGTTTTTTATTTTCCCCAATTGTAATAAAAATATTTTTTGCGAAATATATGGAAATTAGTTACGTAAAATACAAAGGTAACAGTTTAATTGATTTATTTTGGTCCAATCACCTTAAGAAATTCCGAAAGTTGATATTATGTTTAATTCATTGTCTGATTTGTCTATGTCCAAGCATAGACAAACAAGCAATTATCATTTGTCTATTAGTCTATGCTCATGTTATGGTTGGTCACTTGCTAGAGAGTATAGTGTTCTGTGGTCATAAAAGACCGTTTTGAATTTGACGTTCGAGTTTTGTGACCTTTAGTCACAGATTACTACAGATCCAGCGCACAGTACTTCGGGAGTGAGGCACGCAAAAGGGATACAAAACAAAAAGCCGTATTCCATTTGAGTTCGTACATGGTTAGTACGTAGCGAACCGCTGACCGAGTCACTGCTGCGTAATTTGTATGTGACGTTCAGAACTGGCAATTGATTTAAATTCGAAACACCAAACCTCAGCGAGAGTCCATCAGTGTGACCAGTCTACATTCAAATTATTTTCCCTAGATGTAAGGTATAAATTGTATGTTAGTAACAGGGCATTTGAGATTAAAAAAAAAACCTTAATGACTGGCCTCTTGTTGAAACAACGTTTCTTTTCGGACGATATCGCGTACGGGGCTTAGCGGAAAAAGTATAAAAAACTATAAGTCCCAAGATTAATCGGTCAAACATCTTGCTGCCCGCGATGAAATAAAATGAGAAACGGCGTCGCCTGTTGCTCTGCATATTATTGAATTCGGTAATTTTCTTTGATGGTGAGTGACGGTCTTTCACTTCATTTAATATAGTATTAAAATTGAAAAAATTGGCCGCCATTTTGAACTTTTTTGTTATTGGGCCGAATTCTTTCAAAATCGAAATCTGACCGTGGCAGCAAGCATTGAGTAAGAATCTGGTGTCAAAATTGAAAAAAATGGCCGCCATTTTGAACTTTTTTGTTATTGGACCGAATTCTTTCAAAATCGAAATCTGACCGTGGCAGCAAGCATTGAGTAAGAATCTGGTGTCAAAATTGAAAAAATGTGGCCGCCATTTTGATTTTTTTTTGTTATTGGACCGAATTCTTTCAAAATCAAAATCTGACCGTGGCAGCAGGCATTGAGTAAGAATCTGGTGTCAAAATTGAAAAAATTGGCCGCCATTTTGAACTTTTTTGTAAGTAGGCCGAGTTCTTTCAAAATCGAAATCTGACCGTGGCAGCAAGCATAGAGTAAGTGTAAGTGTAACAGTAAGAGTCTGGTGTCAAAATTGAAAAAATTTACTCTGTGCTTGCTGCCACGGTCAGATTTCGATTTTGAAAGAATTCGGTCCAATAACAAAAAAGTTCAAAATGGCGGCCAATTTTTTCAATTTTGACACCAGATTCTTACTTAATGCTTGCTGCGACGGTCAGATTTCAATTTTGAAAGAATTCGGTCCAATAACAAAAAAGTTCAAAATGGCGGCCAATTTTTTCAATTTTGACACCAGATTCTTACTCAATGCTTGCTGCCACGGTCAGATTTCGATTTTGAAAGAATTCGGTCCAATAACAAAAAAGTTCAAAATGACCACCATATAATTAAAATATTTCGTGTATTTGTCTATATGCAAGTGTTAGGCAGACACCTTAAATTTAATCGGCACCTCCCGAGGTCCTCTCTTATTTTAACGAATTTTAGATTGAAATCTCTTAATTTAAACATAGAACGCGTACAACGGAATAGCTTTTGTTCTCTAAAATCTAAATTGAATAGTTTAGCGCTGTCAAAATAAATTTTAGATTAGAGCTGTCATTTAGGGGTGTAACAGAATGTCACATCTCTCTAAGTCTTATTTTGGCGATTTTTAGCGATTTTTAGTTTAGAGATTGGCAACAGAATAAGCACCAATGTCAGACAAGTGACTTAATAGTAGATAGTAATTTGTGGAGGTAGGTACAGCTGTTTAGTCCTCAGATGAATTGGTCTCATGGTCTGTGGTGGTACAGAATAGTGATCTGTGGTGGTACAGTATCTTTAATCTGTGGTGGTGATACTGAATCAATGCAGAATTAAAATTATTTTTTAAATTTAATTTAAACACGGTTTAGAAAAAGAAAAAGTAAGAGACCTAAGTTTACAAATGAAATTTTAACTAGTATGCATATAGGCTGCCTCTATATTACATAAGTTATGTTAAGTTGAAATCCAAAAAGAACATTCACTGAAAGTTATGTAACTAGTGCTTTGTAAAAGGTTAGAAAAATCAATTTCAGATGCTCACTTCGTCGCTATTTGGCGGTCTGCGGGCAGCGCGAGCCTCTGTCGTGGTCACGAGGAACCTAGCTGCCGCACAAAAGGCGAGTGACCCTATCCAGCAGTTGTTCCTAGACAAAATCAGAGAATACAAGCAAAAAAGCGCGTAAGTTTTTCATGGAGCTTTGATGATCAATTAAGAGTTTTCAAGGCTCTTAAAAACCTTGTTCCTCAATAAAGAATCACCATTCACAGTATGGGAGAAAAGCCTAGTGGATGTGAGTCTTGGCCTTAGGTTAGGTGTTAACTGGTCAGAAGACACCAACTCTTATCTTAGCCCACCATATATATCCTCAACACTCTTCTACAGTGTCTGGTTATCAACTGAGTTTTCAGGCCATAAATGTCAATAACAATAGGTTTAGGCAACCCTTTGCATTTCTTTTTCTCACTTTGATCTCGAATATGCAGCAGTGGACGTCCATCGGCTGAAACGACGATGACGATGCTGTTACATTATTCTATGCCCCCTTGGTACAACTGAAAGCCGTTATTTGGGAATTGAATTATTCAATCATTATGATGCCCCTTAGCACAATGAGAGTGTGAGATAGATCGCACAATAACTATGTGATGAATGATTTGATTGTGTATGACAAGCTATATGCACCCTCCTAGCTAAGTGTCTTTAGCAGAAAATAAAACTCCATTCTCAACACTACTACTGATGTACAAAATGTTGGGTGAATATATCATGACATTACACACATCGCAATCTAGCCTCAAAGTAAGCATTCGCTTGTGTTATGGGTACTAGATAACTGATAAATATACATACATATTAATATTCATAAATATTATATAGGTATTGAAAAACACCAAGACACTGGAAAACATTCATGCTCATCACACAAACATTTACCAGTAGTGGGAATCGAATCGCAGGTTCACCACCGCTACACCATTCGGTTGTCATATTCTTCTTCCTGTCCTTTAGACTTCTGCATTACCTTGTAATTCCAATAGTATTGTTATAATCAGGGACCAAACCGCTACCAAATACAACACCTCTCTCCCCCATAACTCCGGCTAAAGGAAAGTAAATCCAACCTTAAAAGTTTACTGTGTATGTAAGCTCAGTCTGTCTTATGAATGTTTAATTGCCTTTGAAAATTCAGATGTCTAGGTTGTGTGTGTGATGTGTGGCTTAACCAACCAAATTGGAGAGCTAATAAACACCAAATTAGTAAATTTCTGTTTGCATCATTGTAATGTGTAAAATTATTTTGTAGAGGTGGAAAACTAGTGGATCCCAGCCCAGCGATTGAAAAAGAATTGAAATCGGAGCTGGAAAAGCTTGAACGCCAGTTTGGAGGTGGCTCTGGAGTCGACATGACCTCCTTCCCTACCTTCAAGTTCGAAGAGCCCAAACTGGACCCCATCGATGAGCAAGTCCCAGCCAAGAAGTGAATAACTTTTTACCATAGAATTTAGTTGTTAATTTAATTTAAACTCTGTAAAGGGGTGGGTGAATAAAGCCTGTGTTAAATCATTATGGAATTTTATTTATTTTTGATGAGATAATGTGGTACTTATTTAACATTTCGGGGTAACACAAACTTTTACATGACTCAATGCCCAATGGTAGAGAGAGTAGGTACATAATAGTTAAAATATCCTTTGACTCAATATGGACTTCTATGCTTGTTACATTTCTGTATTCTGAGGTTACATTCTATAAATCCAAAAGAAAGGACGTCGTCGTCGCAGTATGGTTACCTACTTTACCTCACAGAGTACATTACTTTACCTATTAAATATACCTACCATAGAGGTACCTACTCCATAGACCATAGTCCATGTTCAGCTCATAGACAACCCCAGCAGAGATGGTTATGGGTTGAGCTCGCAGAATATTGTCTTCATTGATCTGAGGTTGAACCATGGAATTAATAAGTACCTACTTCGAAGTACTTATTAATTCCATGATTATAATACTCTTTGATTCCATGGGTTGAACTCCGCCGGCCGCCCGTATCCGTGAAAGCCACAGACACAGAGAAATAGGTCTGGGGTGGAATAGTCATAGGTCTGTGAAAAGCTGTGGAGTCCATGGAATTAATAAGTACTATTCCATGAAGGTTTCTATTTCAATAATAATAATTGAAATAGAAACCTTACACAAACATTATTCCATTCCATTTTAAATTCCATTCCATTCCCTTATATAGAACTTATATTATTTATAATATAATCTGTCACAATATTATTTATAATAAGTTCGATTTCGATGTAACATTGGTGGTTTTCAGAAGTGATCTGAAGCTAAGTCGGGATTAAAAAAAAAGATTCCGACGAATTATGAACCTCCTCCTTTCTTTGAACTTTGAAGTCGCATTATAAATAGACTACATCTGTGATCGTTACAGAGAGGAGCTTAAACTAGGGATTTCCCCTGCGGCATAGAGTAGGTATCACAGAGCAAGGAATGACTTTTATAATTGTTTTCTGTGGTAGGTAGGTACCTATATTGCCCTGCGGATCTCTCGTTAGAGAGTCTGTGTTCTGTGCTGCGGATTTCCCACTGTTTTTCTGTGGCTCTTCTGTGGTTTTTCTTTGGTACCTACGTGCATGGTATGTGGGATTTCCCCTGTTTTCAAATCTTTGATTGAACTTTTGAAATTTGAAGTGTTTTGAAGTTTTGATTGTTGTAGACGCAGAATTTATTACCCAGACAGTTGTAGAACATAAAAGTGATAAAACTTGTAGAGCACACAGTGCAGCTTTGAGCTTTAATATTCTTTGATTCAATACGTATTTAACTTAATTTTGTGAATTTGTACTCCGCAAAGCCAGAAAGTGGCCACCGGCCAGTATCCAGTAGGTAGGTACATAGTCACAAAAGGTTTACTTTATTTACTTTAATATTTACTTACTAACCTTTACTTTAGTTTGAATTTACTTGCGGCTGCACTTTCCCAGAACGGGTCACCACATCCAAGCCTCCGTCTTCCTCACCCACCTGCAGCTACGAGCGACCTTCTTCAGGTCTCAAGCACCACGGGTTTTTGAGACATTGACAACTAAATATCAGGGAATCCGAACTCCTATCCTTCCCTGAAAGTTCTGCATAATGTTCTCAAAAACTGTGAGATGGGGGTCTATTGGGTAAACCCTGTCTGTCTCAGACTAATCTGAGACAGACACTCTAAGACTGGTTGAAACTGTAAATATTTATTGTTGGCCCTGTATTTATATTTCAGGCACCATGGATTCTGAAAATCACCAGCACAATGTGAAAATCGAAGAATGGAATGACAAGAAATGTCTGAGAATAGCTTCATCTGACAAGTTTCCAGATACTGTCAAAGACACAAGCGTCCAGAAGAACATAATAAGTCGCTACCTCAACTTCTACTTAGGTGGGAAGGTTCAAAAGGGCCTGACTGCTAGAGACCTTGCGTTCGCAGTGATATCTATAATGCCTATTTCGCCAGAATCAGAAAATTTTATATGGACTGATGAGGAATATAGTGAAAATGGCAACTTATTTTTTCTTACACCAGATGATAGATTGAAGTATGATATAAATAGAGTCATTGATAAGAAAACTTCTGAACAAAAAGGTGGTGAAGATGGTCTGTACAATGGGCCAAATGATGTTGTGGAAGCAAGTGGAAATAATATGGAAGAAATTCAGATAACGATAATAATGTGAGCTCTGAAGCATCTTGTACTTCAGAAATAGAGGCAAATAGTTGTGTTCATAACACAGTTGTTAATGCAATTGATGATCATAATGAAATTGAGATTCATGTAAATAATGATGCTGAAAATAGAGATCATAATAATGAAGGTCATGAATATGCGGATCATGGAAATGCAGATGATGAAAACAATACATCAGATATACCAGAGAACCTACAGTGGTTTAGGCTGAAACGCAATGTCGATTCTGGAATTAATCCAACAAAAGAAACTAAATATGGTCCAGTTGAAAATGCAGCGTTCTGCATATATTGTAACAACATTTTGGATAATTGGGAAAACAATGTACAGGATCGAATTACTTTAAAGTATTTCTTTGCAATGACAGCCCTTTTGGTTATGAGAGGTAAAACTAAGACCTTTCAAAACTTAACTAGATATTTTTCTACAAAATTTGTCAACAGTTTAGATCCATATGGCCCAAAATGCTACACTACGCCTCATAGAGGATTTGTAAAGAAAAGCTGGATATCTTGTCGTGAGGCCAATGAAAAAATGCGAGTTATGTTTGCTAAATTGGTAATACTTTCCTTATCACAGCCTGAGAGATTGAATAATTATGTCCAGAAAAATATAATAAGATTTGCTGTTCTCTCTCATACTGCTTACACCGGAATGGGAATCATACATCTGTTACAGCAACTCGCTGCTGTAAATACATATAATTTTAAGATCATGTTTAAATTTTTGTATTCAAAAGAGACAGCTGTATCGTGGAACAGAGTTAATGATTTCTTTAAAAAATATTTGAGTGAGGAAACAAAGCAATACACTTGTCATTGGGCGGGTATCATTGACAGTGAGTCCTTTAAACATCTTTCATGCGTTAATAACTATGAACTGGCTGTTGTGACTGCGGTATTTATTGAGAAGTTGACAGGGAGCACTGGGGTGTGGAAATCTGCATGGGTGAGCAGGGGAGATACTCTTGAAGAGTGTAAGCTACTTGGGTGCAGGCTCTTTGAAGAGTTTGAGAAATATGAAAAAAAAAAAGGAGTTGAAGAACTGTTCTTCCAAATACAATTTACTTTGAAGCACGTACTTGATAGAGCCGCAGGACAAGCTTGTTTCTAGATGTTTAATCCAGCTGCTGGTTAAAATAATTTTAAGTCGGAAACAGCATTTTTAAAATGTCCACTACATTACTTACCTTGCTATTTACATTAAAAAATTTTATATTAAGATTGTATACATTTTTATTTATTTTTCATGTATTCTATCCTGTGAACATTCAAGCGTCAATCTGTTGCCATTTTATCAATATCTAGCAAAAACGATTAAAAAAATCACATTTGTTGTAACTTGTAAGCATGGGAGGCTACCTTTGTATATATTTTATTTTGTTTTTTTAGTATTTGTTGTTATAGCGGCAACAGAAATACATCATCTGTGAAAAATTTTCTCTGACGGTTCAAGAGATACAACAGCCTGGATACGCAGACGGACAGCGAAGTCTTAGTGTAACGTAACGATTTTATCGTTTACGTTTTATAATTTTAATTAATAGCACTTTAGTTCGTTTTCAGCGCCACCTACCGTCGCACGACGGAACTGTTAAGTCCGCATCTGATTCGGTATAGAAATTGCTTGGCGTAGTTTGGGTCAGCGCCTCCTGGCGATAGATGGCGGAACAGCTCCGTGCGCCCACAGACAATATAAAAAGTGAAGCAATCAGAAAGATTAACAAATTACAATTCTTTTATTATAAATATTCAAAACTTGACCAAGGCAAGGTCAAAAGTTTCATAACTTGAAATTTAAATAACAAATTCTAAGGAATGTCTATGGACATGACGAGGTGATTCCGTTGTCTATGATAGAAATTTTTGATTTTCATTGGTGTTGACAACTGGGAGTAATTGGATATTTGCTTGCATTTTTTACTCGACTGGACCGGGGTTTTCTAAGTAAACTCGCGTTTATGAGTAGTCTATGGAGCTTGGGTTGTCAGAGATTGTGTGTGGGCCACCCTAAAGGAACGCCCATGGTGGGGATATAAGATTGTCTATATAAGGCCCAAAAATCGTGAGGACGGTCTTCTCTCCACGAATTCTACACTCATATTCAGAGCTGCTGCTCGCGTGCCGGCAGAAACCACCTGGAGTGATGTTGGTTTGAAGCACCTTCATCTCGCCCCTTCAATGTCGTAGGTAAGTAGGTGTTTGTTCAACCTTTTGGAAGCTAGGGACCGAGTAGGGATAGGTGGTGATTGATTCGAATAAATTCCTTGTCCTCAGCTCGACCTTAGCCGTTGTTCGGCCATGCGCGCAAACTTGGCGTGGTCCAAATAGCGTCGTAAATTTCCTCCTCCAATGCGAGCCGCTTAGCCACGTTGTCAACCTGGCGTGGGACGCCGCGCCGGAGATGCTACCCACGTGGCCGAGTGCCGCAGAACCTGGGCTAATCGTCTAGACGAGCTGATGGCGGAATTCGCCACCACGTGTTTGGATTGAAAAGGTGCAATCTTTCCATGAATACATCATGATTAGTTTCTTTCGACAAGTTTAACGCTAATGAATTTAACCTCCATTTAAAAATAATACAGCAACCGTTCCTAGTGAAGATAAATCATATTTTATCCATGTTTGGGCAGCACTTGCTCGCATAACCTACAGTGCTTTCATTCTGGACAATAAGATATTGTGAGATTTTAGTTTACAGTTTTCCTTTTCTTTTCATTCTATGACAAAGCGTAATCCGTGCTAATTGAAATCGTAGTTTTGTTCATATAGAAAATAAGTAGATTCTTAGATTGTTTTGCCTAGTTGTGTTGATTATCTGATGACCTTTATTTAACCTTAACTTATGTTAATAAAATAAGACTACCTATTACTGATTGATCTGTGTTTTATTGCATCAGTCTCCCCTTATAATCTAGAATTTCAGACCAACAATTGTGCCTAACCTTCCCGGGTACTGCAACTTCACCGATTACTGAGCTAGCCACGTCAACGCTAAACCCCGGGAGGGTACAGGTTACAATTTGGCGCCCACGGGTTAAGAACCACAGTTTCAGATCCCTAGGTTACAATTTGGCGCCCTTGGGATAACCTCACACTAAATTAGAATGATATTTGTTTGAAATTTTATAATCACATGGTCTGGTTCTAGGTTATATTTTTTCTTGGAGATTGTTGCAATACATGTTTTATAGGTTAACTTTTCAACTTAACTAACTAAACTGACTTAACTTGAATAACTTTTCTAGATGTCTGCACATCTGCTTTAGTTGCAAAAATTTATTCTAT
This sequence comes from Coenonympha arcania, assembly GCA_036785405.1. Classification (NCBI taxonomy): domain Eukaryota; kingdom Metazoa; phylum Arthropoda; class Insecta; order Lepidoptera; family Nymphalidae; genus Coenonympha; species Coenonympha arcania. Next base: position 1,187,248 of record CM072073.1, read on the forward strand.
ACTAATTGTACATGAAAACTGCCCTGTCACATTAATTTCTTTCATATTAAGTTTCAAATTAATGATTTACTTTCAATTGTTGTGTATCGCATTGACTATATGAACTGATCAATCAAATTTTTACTTAATAATTTGATTTTTTATATTTGTTTAACTAGATTTGTAAAAGGAACCAAATATGGATAAACGTAGGGAAATTAGATTTCACTCTCTTCACAAGTATGAACTTCCATTTTCTAAATTATTTAAAAATAGGTCATCACTCACTAGAAAGAGGCCTTAACTTATCACAGACTAATAGAAACACATACAGGGAACCACATACTTTATTGTAGGTCGCATATTCATTGCTATTATTGAAATTCCGTCCGTAAACATTCCAGGAGCTGTCGAAACACTTGAAACATCCTCGCTCGTTCAATGAGATGGTTGCGGATTGGCAGTCTTCATATGGAGTTACAGACGTGAAGTTATCCAGTTCGGCGGTAAGACCTCATATGGTTCCTTGGAGTGTAAAGTCAAGTTGGTACGTGGTTTTCTTTTTTTGAAAATTTAGAGTCATGCCGTTTAATTTAGGCAATGCACCTGCTCGTCAACTTATATTATTGGATACTTTAATTAATCAAAACTTTTCTAGTCAAGTCGAGAATAGTTTTGTATTTTGGTATATTGATCACATAGTTTTTTCCTTCATATTTTCTACTCATTTATTTTTTGTAAATTGAGTCCTTGAGAAGTTGACAATAGCTAATTTGATAGTATCCTTTTGATTTTTTTTGTCAGTCATCTAAGTACCTATCTAGGTTACCTATGTCGTTGACGAGCTTAGTTTAGTAAGGTCACCCTAATACAAACAAAGTTTTGTCATCTTCCATTTTGGGAAATTATTGTAAATTCTGTTCCAACTTAAAATTACATACATTCAGTCGCTTTCTTTATTTTGCATATTTAGCTTAGAGTGCCTGTTGTTTGAGTCAATTTTATAAAGCGTCAAATACGATTAAGAGTATCTTAACGCCTACAGTGTTTGGAAAAGTAGTCATTGTGGTTAGGATGTGCTACTTCTAGTTTGCTTGATGATGAATGGAAGAGATGAAAGGGATGTATGAAATTCTAACAAAGAAATGAAAGGGTATATAAGATGATGAATGATTTCGAAAAAATTGTGCTCCGATTTTTAAAACACAGACATCTCGTATCAAGCACTAGGTATGGTTTTGCGGGTTTAGTCTGCGGGTCAATAACTTACTTGGTTAGGTGAGGCTCGTAGTCATTTTTTTGGTAGGTTATGTATACTTAGGGCTATGAATGCTTAGGTATAGTACCTATTCTTTTGTTTGGGTTCAGTACCTTGTATGGTCTGACCTAACTTTGTGCTGGGGCGGAATTCGTTCCCCGGACGGGGTTTATCATGGCGAATTTCGCGCAGTCATTTTTTTCCGTTTAAAACCTAATCACCTGGAATTCATGCAGACGACTGAAGATACTATGATCTTTCCCAAGTTTGTAGATTATGCTGTGATCCTGAGTTCATGAAATTTTGACTTAGCTTTTGATTATTATGATTTTGATTCAAGATTTTATAGTTGTTGATTCATGATTTTACAATTTTTTTTTAATCAACAGTTTAATACAATTTGTTATATTTTGATAATTTCTTCTAATATTTATAATTCATAGAGGTCGCTAGTCATTTATATTTAATATTAAGGTCGAGCTACAACATAGAAATAGGGAGACTTAGGTTAGGATTTAGGTAGTCTTAATTATTACTAGTAAACTTCCCATATATATTTTTTTTTAACTAAATTTTACAAATCGTTTCAGGATACTTGATACAAACCAACAACCAAGCTGGTGGTCTGCTGCTGATAGATATTCTCATTTTATTTTCCTCTTCCAATATATTTTCCCGTTATTTTTTAGTTGGACAGCTGAGGGCAGCTGGCGGTTCAACCTGGTTGAACCTTTTCCTGGGAAGAGAGGTATTGTAACGTAACGATTTTATCGTTTACGTTTTATAATTTTAATTAATAGCACTTTAGTTCGTTTTCAGCGCCACCTACCGTCGCACGACGGAACTGTTAAGTCCGCATCTGATTCGGTATAGAAATTGCTTGGCGTAGTTTGGGTCAGCGCCTCCTGGCGATAGATGGCGGAACAGCTCCGTGCGCCCACAGACAATATAAAAAGTGAAGCAATCAGAAAGATTAACAAATTACAATTCTTTTATTATAAATATTCAAAACTTGACCAAGGCAAGGTCAAAAGTTTCATAACTTGAAATTTAAATAACAAATTCTAAGGAATGTCTATGGACATGACGAGGTGATTCCGTTGTCTATGATAGAAATTTTTGATTTTCATTGGTGTTGACAACTGGGAGTAATTGGATATTTGCTTGCATTTTTTACTCGACTGGACCGGGGTTTTCTAAGTAAACTCGCGTTTATGAGTAGTCTATGGAGCTTGGGTTGTCAGAGATTGTGTGTGGGCCACCCTAAAGGAACGCCCATGGTGGGGATATAAGATTGTCTATATAAGGCCCAAAAATCGTGAGGACGGTCTTCTCTCCACGAATTCTACACTCATATTCAGAGCTGCTGCTCGCGTGCCGGCAGAAACCACCTGGAGTGATGTTGGTTTGAAGCACCTTCATCTCGCCCCTTCAATGTCGTAGGTAAGTAGGTGTTTGTTCAACCTTTTGGAAGCTAGGGACCGAGTAGGGATAGGTGGTGATTGATTCGAATAAATTCCTTGTCCTCAGCTCGACCTTAGCCGTTGTTCGGCCATGCGCGCAAACTTGGCGTGGTCCAAATAGCGTCGTAAATTTCCTCCTCCAATGCGAGCCGCTTAGCCACGTTGTCAACCTGGCGTGGGACGCCGCGCCGGAGATGCTACCCACGTGGCCGAGTGCCGCAGAACCTGGGCTAATCGTCTAGACGAGCTGATGGCGGAATTCGCCACCACGTGTTTGGATTGAAAAGGTGCAATCTTTCCATGAATACATCATGATTAGTTTCTTTCGACAAGTTTAACGCTAATGAATTTAACCTCCATTTAAAAATAATACAGCAACCGTTCCTAGTGAAGATAAATCATATTTTATCCATGTTTGGGCAGCACTTGCTCGCATAACCTACAGTGCTTTCATTCTGGACAATAAGATATTGTGAGATTTTAGTTTACAGTTTTCCTTTTCTTTTCATTCTATGACAAAGCGTAATCCGTGCTAATTGAAATCGTAGTTTTGTTCATATAGAAAATAAGTAGATTCTTAGATTGTTTTGCCTAGTTGTGTTGATTATCTGATGACCTTTATTTAACCTTAACTTATGTTAATAAAATAAGACTACCTATTACTGATTGATCTGTGTTTTATTGCAACAGTCTCCCCGTATAATCTAGAATTTCAGACCAACAATTGTGCCTAACCTTCCCGGGTACTGCAACTCTCACCGATTACTGAGCTAGCCAAGTCAACGATAAACCCCGGGAGGGTCCAGGTTACATTAGTATTGGGGTCCCGTTTTTACCCTTTGCGTACGGAAACCTAAAAATTATCTAAATAGGTAAATATCAAGCAAAATAATTAATATTGACTGCCTGACTGGGACTTTGCATCACAGAATGTAGCGAGATGATCATCGAGCAAAAACGAGAAATGAAAGCACGTTTGTTGTCAGGGAGGACACTTGTTATAGCGGCAACAGAAATACATTAAGTATGTGTCCAACTGTCTAACTATCACGGACCACGGTTCAAGAGATAGGTAGGTAGTAGACCTACAGCCTGGTGAGAGACAGGCGACGGGGTCTTAGTAAAAGGGTCCGATTTTACCCTTTGACCTAAAAATGATAGCTAAATTGGTCACATAATTTCCCCGCCTTCTTAACCTACAGATTTTTGAATTTCGTTCTAATTCCTTTTCATCTACTACCGAATCGCAAAGTCATATGACTAAACGTGTTAAAGCTACAATTCTCTATTCATCATCTTCTAATATATAAAATTCTCTCGATTTTCTTTACTAACCAAACTCCTCCGAGACGGCTGGACCGATCGTTATGAAATTTTCATTGTATATTCTCTGGGTCTGGGAGCAGGTTGTTATCTGTTTTTGATGTACCCAAACGGCAAAACAACGTTTGCCCGGTCAGCTAGTAATAGGTATATAATTTGGTTATTAAAATATCCGAATTTGTCGCTGAGTCCTACATTAAAATTTAAAATACTCGCTCAAACTTCGGACTTTAACTCCAAGGTTCACAATAAAATCCTTCCAGTCGGCGTCGTCTTGCGCAGCGAGCGTTCGGCGTTTCAGTAGGACTCATAGTACGTATCGTGATTCGTGACGTTTTCGGTCGCCGGTTAGTATCAGACCAAGCGCCGTGCGCGCGGTTGTTTATCGCGGGAAAGAATTGTTATGGCGGCCTCTTTTGTGGGCTCCACGAAGAGTTTCCCATTCTCCTTTGATATGGACGTCGAGGAAGACGAAACGGGAAGGACCACGCCTCACCTCAGCAAAAGGATAGGTGGGTGTTTTGCTTTATTATTGAACATGGACATAGGTACTTAGGTACTTACCCATGGTTTAAGGTAGCTGTGTACATACGAGATTGTATTTCATGGTAATTGATAGTGATAAACTGATAACTAGAAAACTGGATGTACCTACTACTTACCTACCTAACCACTTATTTTTTCAAAATGAACCATCATTAATTTATCGAATATATTGTGTTGATGATAGGAAATTAGATAGCCTGCCTTTAGTAGGTATAGGTAGGTAGGCCAGGAAGTTGAGTCAACAAAAGCGGAAATATTTTTTTATCATTGTTTAAGTACTGTGGTACTTACCGTTTCGTACCTATGTAAGTATATTAGTATAAGTACTTACCTATTTACAAACAACCATGATTTTTTTGGCGGAAAATTTGCAGATACTTAAAATGGTTAAAACTTTAGGTAGGTATAAAACTGGCAATACCTACTTACTAGAACAGCAAGGTAGGTAGGTATTATAGACCTACCTATTTAATTAATAATGATATTGTATTTGGTATACCAAAAAACCGTACCTATGTAGGGTAGGTACTTAAAGCGGTACCTACCGAAATAATCTAAAAAAATTTAAGTAAGTAACTAGTCACAATTTGTTTATAACTATCACTTTTCAGAAATTTGTATAGGTTTTTTTTTACTTTCAATGGAAAATTCCGTACGGCAAGGATTACGGAGATGTCTGGAACATTTCCCCTGTTGTTAGTTTGTATGAACCGCCCACACGAGAAAGGTGTCCTCTAGTGAAGGGTCAATGGTGTCGCAAGAGGCTTTTTGAGTCCATCGGGTTATTGCAGGGAACTCTGTGACTGGGATCAATATACCGGGCGCGCCACACCGGGTGGTCTTGCGGAAAAGGGACAAAACACGAAAACAGCTGACCGTGTAAACATGGCAGAAATATAAACACGCGGAGACAGTTATTTGCGTTTTAGGTATTCAAGTAGGTCATCTGTAGCTTAACTTCCTGATGACTGCTTTTATAATAAAGAATGACACGTTCATCTGACGTTAAGTGATACGCAAGCAAGGTGATTAAGTAGGTAGGTACGCGGTGCAGCCCATAATTTTGTATTGCAAATATCTTAGGTACGTAGCCCGTACGACCGATGCGTACGACACACTATGTAGGTAGGTACCTACCTACTGTCACTGCTCATCGTCATCATTATAATACGCCTTACGTATTTTACTTGAGGAATTAGGACCGCTAAGGTGTGGAACAACTCCCTTCCAGCCTCCATGTTTTAGCCAATTAAAATCTGGATATGAACAGATTAAAAATCTACTCGAGTTAATTTTATTTTCCTGTACACATTAATTGCTATTAATTACTTATTTCAGATTTTTCGATTGGTAACCTTCGGAGAAAAATGGGGGTACTTGGGTACTTAACAGTATTTTTTTCGCCATCTTTCCCCATAAATCAAAAACTATCGAGCCTAAAAATAAATAAAAATCGATTTTAGAATATGCAAGTAAGTTAGTAACACCCTTTCACATAATATGATAGGGACTCAATTTTGTTATCTTATTCTGAAATTTGGATGACCCGGTTTTTTTATTTTTATTTTAAAACTTTTTTATTTTTATTTGTAAAGGGACAAATAAAAATAAAAAAGTTTTTCAATTTTTTATGATTAGAACCTTCGATCTTATAAGGGTTCAGTTTATTTTTTTGAGGTACGGAACCCTAAAAATGGAGCGTGTAGCCTACTTGTGCACTGGAACAGTGTCCGTAGCCATTCTCGACCCAATCTCAGTGGCAGTAGATTGATATGACAGGTGATGATACATAGGTACAGGTAACTGACATTACAGATGATGATATATAACTGACGTCCTTGGAAACTATATACAAGTGGTATTTAAAGTCGGTTCTTTTAAAAGAATTCTTATTTAACTAAGTACGAGTACCTACCTATATTTCATTTGATAAGCTGATAAAATAGCGTTAAGTACCTACTTATTAAATATTATCTGATAAGACCTCAGATAACTTCAAACACTGGATAAGACTAAGTACCTACCTAGGTATACGTAACTTATCTGGAAGATTATTATAGACATAGGCACCTGCTTAACTAGCTTGAAGTATTAAGATGTCCTATGTGTAAAAATATTTAGGTACCTACATAATATAACAATTTATGTTATTTGTGTCCTTTTACAAAGAGGGGCTGCTCCGTTTCTCTATTTTACTCGGCTTTAGGAAATATGAAGGGTTTAAATAGAAATGAATACAATAATTAAAGTCACCAGGATCATCCAGCAATGCAGTCTGAGGCACAAGCATGAAGCTAAGTAGTCAGTATCTGATATCCGGGAAAGACTTAACGTGATCTCTGGGTCACGAACATAATTTATTTTCACTAATGGTCGTTTTCACCAGCAATCGCCAAATTTTAAAGAACTCTTGAGAACACTTTTTACTTACAACGACTGTCAATCAAGGGCATATGGGTATATATATATGGTGGGTTATAGGTATCCCTTAAACTATAGGGGGTGTCGGTGAAAACGAGCATAAGTTTGAAAGGTAATGAAAGGTTTGAACATGGCCCACTACGGTAGATTTTTATCCACGTATGGCCCATGCACGTATGGTCACGGGCACGTTGTGGGCCATGCTTCACCTTTTTTCAACCTTTGAAAATATTGGGGAGAACCGCAGTCATGCCGTTTTTTCGTCAAAATGATTCACCTCCTCGGAATACTTAAGTCAAAATTCAAGTTACAAGCTTAGTTAGGATTAATATTTGGTACCTACCCCATAACGCGGATGGAATAGGTTCTTAAGGGGAATGGATATTTTGGGTCTTTAAGCCAAGGGGGCATCTAAACGTAACCTGATGTACGAAGTCGTCAGGTCTACCTGAAAAGTACAGGGACACGTTAAAGGTTTTTTCCACATTTTTTTCCACGTTTGATTCTTTGGATCTTTCCACATTTCATTCGAAACCACAGAAAAAAGTCTCCGCAACGACTTAAATACGTTATTATCCGTCAATAGAACGTAATTGCTAATTTTACGGCACAAATTGCCGATGCCAAGTGCCACCATGACGACTGACGTGACCACACGGTCCTTTTAAAATAGGACAGTTCTTTTTGACCAATGGTTTTTGACTTAGGCCTCAAATTTTTTGGAACCGTTGTACGAGCATGCCTTTGACTTTTTGGAGCCGTGTGTATTTGTGCCAACTAAATATCACTGCTACATAATTAAGTATAACAAGTAGGTACTTACCGCGGCACTTCCGACTCACTGAAGGTAGCCTTCGTCACATACTTAAGTACTTTAATGTGCCTTTTTATACCCGAGTTTTAGGAATACAAGTGGGTCTTTCTGAAACCTTCCATGACGTTATCCATCCATCTTGTCATTTGGACCTTGTTTGCCACTTGATTTATTGTGTCTAATGTAAAAGTTTTAGGCGTAGGCGCACTGTAAGGTGGGCAGAGATTATTTGCAAAGTCAAATATTCTAAGCTGGATTTGCCAAGAATTACCTACCGTTTCAGGCACTGCAGACGGAGAAATTATACCTACTGGGCATGATGAGACTTGAACTGATGTGTTAGCAAGACGAGCGCGACAACAGTTGAGTTGCTGAGCATTTTTTTAAACTATACTTATTTATAGGACAGCGCTTGACTGTGATCACACCTGATGGAAAAGGATGATACCGTCTAAGGTGGAGCGTGCTTGCCTAGGAAATGCCTATCCACTCTTGCATGTTTTAAAATTGCAATACAAAGTTCAAGAATACACTGCATTACATTGGTAGTTATCTAAAATTAAGCTTAAGATGAGGGCTCTCATAAAACATCCCGTTTTCAGTCCACAAATACATGGTCACGACTCACGTCGCATGCCATGACTAGTGAAGCTTTCATTGTTCTGAACTGAAGTCGGCAGAGCAGTCTGAGGGTTATATTTACGACGAGACGGCGCGCGATCAGTTCCACTCCGAACACAACACAAAATACGTGTTTGTCTCATGTTGCCTTGGTACAACACAATAACATTGCTGTGTGAAATATCTTGCCAGTGAAGTGTTAAGACATTTTGAATTTACGCGAATTTGTCAAATCGCCGCGAGTCCCGTGTGTAGATCCGCAGTTGTTAGCGATTTATCATATGCAGCGAGTTACGTCATTTCGTGTTGTTATCAGATGGTGGAGTTAGTTGTCTCTATCTTTGTGCTACCTAGTTGTTTACCTCGTATCTAAAACTGAAACAGTTGAAGATTGTGTTCATTGTTCATCAGCAACTCATCCTATACATATAGATTGACCAACCTTCGTTTCCTGGGACTTTTTCGGTACCTATGAGTATGAGTGTAGAAAATATTTGCATGTGGCTTAGGATTAGTCAAGTGTCTTGCTTTGTCCTCGTATTGTGCCTCCATAAGCCTATGTCTTGGACCACATACAAAACCCTTGGTTTTGCAAGCCCATGGTTCCAAAACATAGGCACGTGCAGATCTGTAACGAAGCGGAGGAAACTTCAAAGCACATATTATATTGTGTCGGTGCCCAGCTTTAGTATACACGAAAAGCCGGCTTCAGGGAGGGCATATTTTTTGGCCTGAGGAGGCCTTGGCAAGTATACCCCGCACAAGGAGGTGCATTGCGCCTTGCAGCAACCGAACTTGGAAGGGACATTTAGACAGCGGCGAACACGATAAATCAGTGACGTTCAAAGTGCTACTGGGAACAGAGAAGCCTTAAACAGCCGCGTCTACAAGAAGATGAGGTCCAAGACATTTTGAAATCGCACGACTTAAGATATCAACTCTCTTAAATAAAAGTTTGGACTCACTGACTCTCCAAACCCTTGGACCGGGAAACCTGAATGTAAAGGGACAAGGAATATGAAAGAATTTTGTGAAATCCTGTCTGCTAGTCTTCAGTAAGTGACAATAACCAGCAGATAACTGCTGTCTATAGACATGCACATTGCACAATGTAAGTGCACCAGTTAATAGTGTAGAATGTAAGAGTAGCAGGGACCTACTATTCTACATCTACGCCATAAATACTGAAGGACGTAGTAAGAGTGGACACTAGTACCTATACAGGCTATACTAGGTTTGGATGACTATAGTAAGCTGTTTGACTTGGACTAAGAAGAAGAAATTCCCCCGTCTGATCAGTTAGTAAATAATGAGAGATGATTCGCGCACACAGTAAATGACAAATCATCACCATTTATATTTACGCGGTTCGTTCAGGTCTTTGACTCTGTTGACGTGCGCGATGCGTCGCGCGCTATCGCGTGGGAGTTGGCAGCACTCGCTGAAAATATCCACTCATGCCCAAAGGAACATCATCGCATACTCTCTGTCTACCATATTACAAATGGGTACAAGATATAACATTGTTTATGTTGTTTTCTATCAAGCTAAAGAAGAACTAACATTCATTCCCGCTCTAGGGCAGCCTTGTTTTTTGAGCAGTTCGTTTTGGATCTACCGATCCTAGATAGGAGGTTATCCAACATTAACATAGCTAGTAGCTAAGTAGTTACATGATATATGTCGACACACTAGGTAGTAGGTATAACCTTAGAGAACTTTTTGGGCCTTGGACAGATATGAGAGACTTTTTGGTCTTCTTAATCCCGATTATTGTCTAACGCTCCCATTTGATGAGCTCCCATGCTACGTATTTATTTCCCAAACTTAGATTTTGAATCTAATTTTACGAATTCCACTTGTTCAAATTGTCACGAATTAAATTGCGAGCGTTAAGTTCTAAAGACAAGCCTGCTGAAAATATATTGTCTTTTGCCGACTATACAGAAAGAATCATTTCGGCTGCTACAAGAATTATTTTGTGGGCTGTACGCACTCAATCTCTTCTGTCATTGACAAATCAATTGTTTTCCGATGTCTCGCACAAACACGGCCAGCTGTTGGCGCCGTGTCAGGGCACAAAGCTGACTGTACATCAAGTGAGATAATTCATAAATACCTAACTATTATCTATGAACGATGGTTGCTCTAAAACTTCGAACACACTATGGTAGAAGCTAGCAGGTTGAGAGATAAAAGAGCAATTGCTGACATTTGAATCTTTAGGGCCTTAGATACTTTTCTTCAGTGCATCTTTGATGTTTCAGAAAAGCCTTAGGTAATAGATGGGTGTATGTGAATAAATAACCATTATAATGTATTCCCCTCGCCGTGCCGTCTGCGACAACAGTCCCAAATACGCATATTTTGCAGACCAAGTAGTTACTCATCAATCTAACCTGGATTAATGCCCTTTGTCAGGCATGGTTGTTGATATTAATCAATTTTATACGCTTAGCACCTAGAAAAAAGCACTATCCATAGTCCATTGCTCATTGTACACGCATCTTTATCACACTACGGGATCATTCTCATAAAGAGACAAGACAAAGTACACAACTGTACTTGGCAAGGCATTCTGCAATCATCAATTCTCGTGGGAACAAGTGAATCAGTCACCTGCGGGGCTATTCACGTTACGTGTCGGCTACATTTCGTGATGTGATATGTTTAAAAACATGATGGTATTTACATACTGCAGACGATATTGAATTCAAAACATTTTTTGCGAACACTGAAAAATTCATTTTAATACAATTGACATAGAGCGTAAAATTGAATGTAGTTCAAAACGCCATATTGGTCGACAGTTCCGAGATTGAAATTACTTAAGCGCGTCAAAGTTGAGCATTGTATTTCCTATGATGAAATACATTCAATTTTACGCTCGGAGTCAATAGATGTAAACTTAATTTTTCAGTGCTAATATTTTTTTTCTTTTTCTTGTATCACATCACTCAGCGTGTGAAAACGTTACGAGAATGTCATAGCTGGACCAAAAAGATCAGTCATCAGAAGTCTTTATACTCACAGAATATCTAAAAAGGCATTTCTTTGCGGTCCTTTGTATTAGGCACGATGACAAATTTTAGATGACACGGATTATTTTACAAAATATCCACTAGGAATAAAATAATCTAGGTATACCGCATACATAAAATGTATCGTACTTTTGCAGATGGTTATGTAGCCCCATTCTCTATTCCTGTTGCTGGCGCATTCTTTCTTCTCTAAAAGTCGTTAGAATTCGTTGATTTGACATTACCGGAGCGTTACATGATGAACCAATCACCAGACTAATCAACTGCACTGCTGTTAACTGACTAGTGACTGATTTATCAACGTAGAACGTAGAGTTCAAACTAGGCACTGGATTGGGTAGAAGTTTTGCATACGGATAGGTACCTATTATGAGGCATGAAAATTCAACCCCTAGGCAATACAGGCCCTTAGCCCTAGCAAATATATGTACCTACACCCTTGAATCCAAGTATTTTCTGAATATGAACTCATTATCTACTCGAATCCTTGTCTGCTACTTGAGTGGGTATACATTGCATAAAATGCATCTTTGCAATTAGTATTTATTTACTAATTGCACTTTAATAGTTATGTAAGTATAGCGTTAAAAGGCGTTCGTTCACACTCATAAAACATATTCTGAAAGGAAATTCAAAATGAAACTCCCTGGTCGAGTTTTTCTCGGAGATTTACGCGCGCCGCTTTGAGGAAGCTATATTTAGAGGAAGGTCGCTCGAATTAAGAGCAACAACACTTCTGTTGATTTCACCTCTGCTACTCAACTCCACGTGGACGATCTATATATTTTTGCCTACTTCGTAAAATAAATAAGAAAAACTTTCTCGATTTATCACTTCGAATTAAAATTGAAATCTACTACAGGTCTCAAAGACCTTTGGTCCTTTATAAAAACAGTTTTTGACAATGCCCCGTTTTTATGCTGACCATACTGTATCTGCTGTTTTATTTATTTTTGCATTTAATTTAATTACAGTTTGTCACGTCTATCAAACTAACAAAACTTGAGAGGAGTCAAGGGACACCCGGATGGAACGAAGTATCTGGCTTGCTTTCTATAAGAGAGAGAGAGAGACAGACTTACATGCACAAAAGTGTCGTTACAACTTTTCGTCTTAATTTTTTCCGTCTAGCCCCATTTCCCAACGCGCGATAAGGAACTTCATTCCAAAAATGCAATCGATTTTATGGCATCTTTTTGGGGACTGCTTTTGGTATTCCGTGGTACTGCCACGTTCGGGAAGAATCTAAAGGTGAGCCCATCTGAACATTTTACCGTAAACCTTCTC